>CM054057.1:502518775-503718775 GCA_028641055.1 Alopecurus myosuroides
AGAAGGCCTTACCTCTCTATCAGCTCGTGAAGAAAAGTGACAAATTTTTCTGGACCCCACAAGCAGATGTGGCGTTCAAACAACTCAAGAGCATGCTAGCCACCGCTCCGGTTCTGGCGTCTCCCCTGCCTAAGGAGCCAGTGTTGCTCTATATTCTAGCTACCAACCGGGTTGTAAGTGTGGTGGTAGTAGTGGAGCGAGAAGAAGAATGCAAATCGGTGTAGAGGCCGGTGTATTATCTGAGTGAAGTGCTATCCAGCTCCAAGCAGAACTATCCGTGTCAGATATATACCAAATAGGGGTATAGAAGATGGTAGACAAAGTGCCGGATTACCAGGGTGGCCTAAGTGGTAGTGGGCTTAGGTCCATTAGGCGGCCCAGTAATCCGACGCACAGAAGCCGGATTCTAGAAGAACCCGGATCACGGTCCATGTGATCTGGCTTGGAGGAGAAGACGGATTCCTTGCTTTCCAAGTTACAAGTTACCGTAGTTTTCTAGGTTTCCTATTCTGTAAGCCCTAATCCGGCTAATATATAAAGCCGGACGGGAGATAAACCAAAAGAGGGAGAACAGAGAAGCTCTACGCCATCTCGCCGAGAAGCTCATCCTCGTCGAGTAGCTTAGATCTAAATCCTCACATTGTAACCCAGTTTACGGGCTTTAGTCCCAATTAGTGAGAAGTGCAGGAGTAGGCACGTCGTACTGTCGCGACGTCCGAACCTGGGTAAAATCCTGTGTTCTGTATTACTACGCTATCCCGTTACCCCACGTCTCTACCGTAGTCTCATGGCACCCCCGTCTATGAAAACTACTACGATGTCTCGACAGTTGGCGCCCACCGTGGGGCAAACGACGTCAGGCGTAAGATTCCGATCTGGGATACTTGGCGGAATCAGAAGATCAATCACTGTCGGAAGCTTGGAGTTCGACAACGACGTCGGGCGCTTCCTCGACAACGGATCCTACATACCAGCGCAAAACCACCTGGTAAGTGCCTGCGTGTTACCGATAGGATCTGCTAACATCTTTATCGGGCTAACTGCAGAAGCAATGGGGTTTTGCGGTGGAAGAAAATTTATCCCACCCGCCCTATACCCAGTCGAAGATGACTATGATGCCGGATTCTGCTCAGATCGCCGACAAAAAAGTGATACACACTTTATCGGCATGGTGCAATCCGAAATCGCCGAAAACACGGATGACGGGAATCCCGTGCAAGAGGCAGACAACAACGCACCCGTCATGGAGACGGAAGATCAAACACCCGTCACAGAGGCGGAAGATCCGACATCCGTCAACAAGACGATGAACTCGGAAGCAGAATCCGTGCTCGCCGCCATTGAGGCGAGATTGGAGTCGGAAACCGGATCGGATAACTTCGACTCCGAAGACGAAGATGAGGACGCCTTCATAAGAAAGGTTAAGTCCTTTCAAGAGGGATTCCATGAAGTTCTAATGGCGAAACCGGCTGATACCACGGACGCCGACAGCCAGGAAAGCCCTAAAACCCCTCCGCCAGAGGAAGAGAGAGAAGACGGAGAAACTTCTCCAGTATTCCCCAGTGTCAAGGAGATGACAGAAGACGAACCTGTCAAAAAACCTCCCTCTTCCAAGAAAAAGCACCGTGCTGCTAAAAAACTCCAATACAAAATCCGGAAGAAAAAATCAGCTGATCTCGCTGATGAAAACCTGGAAGTTGGAGATGTTAGCGGAACAAAGCCTGCGGAGAAGAAATCCAAAGAAATCACTGCTCCGCCAATGACGGAACAGGAAGAGCAAGAGCTATTGCAAACACCAGTGGGACCAGACGAACCCCCTGAGATGCTGGAAGCCAGGAGACAAGCTTTCCAACGGCAACAACAACATCTACTCAGATCTCGGCAACATCTCCAACAAACCCATTATGACATCAAGGTCATGAAGGAAGAAATAGAGGAGTACGAGAGAAAGAATAGATCCGCCTTAAAACCTACTAGGTTACCCGGAATCGCAAGACCGGAAGAACTGCCACCAAAAGAAAGGTTCCATAACCCATCTTGGCAAAAGCAGGTAAACGGCAAAGATGCCAAGGGCGAACCAATATACAAGACCGCAGCAGAAAACGCGGAAGCAGCGTTCGCGATCCTTAACAACGATCTGTATTCCAGCGGGCAAAAACTCCAAGGGGTGTATGCTTTCCTAGGAAAAGCATTGCAACAACAACAGCGCGCCCAAGAGCGATCAGGGAGGCTGCATGATAACTCCGCCCTATGCAAGACAGCTACTTGCGCTGCTGGAGCACCTGGATCGGAAGAACCCGGGGATTCAGATAATTCAAAAGATAAAAAAGAGGATCCGAGAAAAGACAAGAAAAACCCCGACAACCGGGATGCAGCGTCTAGGACCGGATCCCATCTCCCGAAAGATGGGCATAAACCCCATGACCGGGAAGACAAACACCGGAAGGACGGCAAAATAATGCCACCTCCGAGAAACCCAGCTGAGAAAGCTGGAAGATACGATATACCTCACAGGCGTGAGAGATCCCGGACACCGCCTAAGGACAAAGAAAGACACAGGAGTAGAACTCCGCCTAATCCAAAAGGGCGTGATCACGGAAGAGATAGAAACAATCCCGGAAAAGCGCGTTCGCGCAACAATGGAAGAGAAAGGAGCAGATCCCCTTCTGTCCATTCAACCGGAAGATATTCTGCACACATTGACAGAGCAGAAAAGGATGATCTATACTTTGGTCCTAAGTGTTTTACCGACAGGATCCGAAGAATAACGCTGCATTCTGGCTTTGCCAAGGTCGGTCCAACGTACCAGAAATACACCGGCAGCACAAACCCGGATACCTGGCTCTCGGATTACTATACAGCCGTCCAGATCAACAATGGGACAGACTTGGAAGCTGTCAAGTTTCTTCCCCTAATGCTGCTGGACGGAGCCAGAGATTGGATCAATGGATTACCATCAAGGACAGTCGACAGCCGGGATGATATGGCTAGAGTATTCACTCAGCATTTCCGGGGAACGTACAAACGCCCGAACAGCATCAACCAGCTAAACCGTTGCACGCAATTTGAGGATGAACCATACGTGGATTTCATCTCCAGATGGACAGCAATGAAGAATAGTTGCTCTGGAGTAACTGACGTACAAGAAATACATGCTTTCGTCAATGGCCTAAAACCCGGACTCGTACCGTTCATGGTTGGTTCCAAAAAGCACAAGGATCTCGGATCTATGCTTACAACCGCCAATGAGCATGTCGCAGCCGAGGATGACATCAGAGCAAGAGGAGGCAATATTGAATCACTGATACTTGCCAAGAAAACCCCTCGTTCTGACAAAAAAGCCACTCCAGAAACAACGACGAAACCCAAAGAGGTGAACATAGCCTTTGGAGGAGAAAAGGGAAACAAGTGGAAAGGACGCAACCCAGATCCAATCAACTACACTCCAGAGGAGTGGGAAAGGATTAAGTCGGAACCTTGTGTTCACCACTCGCAATTTGGGAAACCCACCCATACAAACGCGCAATACCGGTTAAATAAGCACATGAAAGGCAGTGCAGGGTCCGGAAATAAAGGGAAGGGTTCCAAAAGGAAACCCGCCAAACAAAAGCCAGAAGCTGACAAAGAAGACAGTGAATCGGACACTGACGAAAAAATCCAGGAACAACAGCGTAAAGGCGAACCCAAGTTTCCGTGAGTTGATGGAGAAGCAATGCTAACTTTCTTAGCAACCCCGTCAGCAAAGGTGGCAAAAAGAACACTTCGAGAAATAAACGCGGTTGTTCCGGCAACCCCGAAATTCTTGAAGTACTCCAACACACCGATAATCTGGGATCAGTCTGATCATCCCGGAAATATCCCTGAACCCGGCACACAAGCTCTTGTTGTAAGCCCTATTGTTCAAAATACTAGGCTAAGAAGAGTGCTGATGGATGGAGGATCCAGCATTAACATAATGTACCTGGATACACTGAAGCATCTGAAGATTTCTGAGTCTCAGCTCAACTACAGCAACATACGCTTCCATGGTATTGTCCCTGGCAGGCAAGCACGATCCCTAGGAGAAATTTCCCTAGATGTCACCTTCGGAGATAAAGATCACTTCCGGCAGGAAAAAGTATCCTTCGAAGTAGTGCCGTTCGAAAGCGTGTATCACGCAATACTCGGACGTCCAGCTTTCGCCAAATTCATGGAAAGATCCTGTTATATTTATAACAAGCTGAAGATGCCAGGACCCAAAGGAGGAGTAATCACTATAGCTGGTGATTTCAAGCTGGCAAACGAGTTGGAGAAAGAAAACGCCCTTTGCGCTCAGAGAGTCATAGCAAAGGAAGAACTGAAGGAATTAGCCAAGGAGGTATCGCCGTCAGAAATGCCGGCAGGAAAAGAAACTCGGAAGCCAACAGACAGCTTCAAGGCATCCGAGAATACAAGACAGGTAATCCTAGATCCCAAAGATCCGACAAAATTTGTCGTCGTAGGGACTGGGATGACTGACAAATAGGAAGGCGAGCTCATCAAGTTCCTCCGTGAGAACTGGGATATTTTTGCCTGGTGTCCAGCTGACATGCCAGGTGTACCCAGGGAACTTGCTGAGCACCAACTTAAGGTTATTCCTGGATCAAAATCCGTCAAACAAGGTCTCCGTCGATTTGACGGAAGAAGACGGAAGGCTATTGGCAAGGAAATTATCCGGCTTTTAGCAGCGGATTTCATCAAGGAAGTAATCCATACTGACTGGTCCGCATATCCGGTATTGGTACCGAAGAAAGACACTACCGCTCTTAGAATGTGTATAGATTACACAGGCTTGAACAAATTGTGTCCGAAAGATAGGTTTGCATTACCGCGAATCGATCAAATAATAGATGCCACTGCAGGCTCTGAGCTTTTGTGCTTTTTGGATGCATACTCCGGGTACCACCAAATACGCATGAAAAAGGAAGATCAAATTAAGACTTCTTTCATAACCCCATACGGGACGTATTATTACGTAACCATGCCGTTTGGCCTGAAGAACGCAGGTGCAACCTACCAGCGTTGCATGCAACGTTGTTTGCATAGTCAGATTGGAAAAAATGTCCATGTTTATGTGGACGATATTGCTGTCGTAACCAAGGAAAAAGACACACTCCTTGAGGATTTGCGAGAAACTTTCGAAAACTTACGCACCTACAAGATGAAGTTGAATCCATCTAAGTGCGTATTCGGGGTTCCCTCAGGAAAACTTCTGGGTTTCATCGTTTCTCACAGAGGAATAGAAGTTAACCCGGAAAATATCAAGGCAATCTTGAACATCACAAAACCTACCTGCGTCAAAGATGTCCAAAGATTGACGGGTTCCGCAGCTGCCGTTAGCAGATTTATTAGTCGGCTGGGGGCTAAAATCCTAACACTATACAAGTTGGTGAAGACATCCGACAAAGTCAAGTGGATAGCAAAGCTTTGGAATACATAGCAGTTATGTCTCTTCTATACTTAGTTCAATATCTATGTAAACATCTTTTGAGATCATGAAATAAAGTTGTTGGATTTCTGGTATCCATGTTTTTTACAAGTTTATTATAGTAAAAGCATGTTTCCACCTTCTCTATTTCCCAATGATCTTACAAAATACTCAATGTTAACCCGAATTGTGCCTACGTACTCGGCGTTAAGAAACTGAATGTTTTTTCAGCCTGCTAACGGCTAAAGGAAACTTGAATTGCCTGCGTG
Organism: Alopecurus myosuroides; assembly: GCA_028641055.1. Lineage (NCBI taxonomy): Eukaryota > Viridiplantae > Streptophyta > Magnoliopsida > Poales > Poaceae > Alopecurus > Alopecurus myosuroides. The sequence continues at coordinate 502,524,491 of CM054057.1, forward strand.
CCCAAGTTTCGGTCAAAAAAATTTCTTGTTTCTCTAAGCATTATCTGATTGCGTATGTGTTGGGTTACTGGAGCTAGTTAGTAAAAATGCCTTTAGCATGGTCCATGTTTCCGAGTTTAAACTGATTGGTTACACCCAGTTACTCGGCATGACGATTCATATTGCTATTTGAGCCATTTCAAACACTAAGGACAGTTAAAACATATATGCCAGAGAACTTAGAAGATAAAGGAATAGTAACATCCGAAAAACCTTGCAAAAAAATTCATAGTTAAAAACTGCAAAAGGCGGAATTTTTCATTCATACAAATAGAAGCATTACATTGTAGATTACATTGAAAGGACAGTAATACTCCTATTGTCTATTTTTGCTATCCAGGTCAAAGGTAGCCCTTCAAGCATCTGATTCCTCCTCGCTGCTGTCGTCCTCGGGGATTGGAGGGATCTCCTCCTCTGGATAATTGACGGAAATATTTACCATGGAGGCAATCTGGGTGGCGTGGCCTTTGATTTCATCAAAGATGGTATTTCGCTGAGTATCCGTGTATCCTTGAGGGACACCGGACGCCATGCGCCAGGATTTGGCACCGGGGTAGTGCATGCGCATAAGGCCGAGTGCCATACGCGCACCACCCCGTGCAGCGGAACGCAGGATGGAATCCCTGGATTCCGCCACCTCCATGATAGCTCCCGGATGTTTTTCAACCTCCGAGAACTCCCCAGTCCTTGCGGGAAGAAACTTGTTCACCAGCTGCATTCCAGCAGCACGGATCGAAGTCCACATCTTCCCAAAGTGTCGCACCCTGGGTTTCTAGAGGATACTCCTCACACGAACTGGAAGTCAGGTGCTTGGATTATGGGGCATAACTGCTCCCACGTCCCAGCTTCCTGGTAGGCCTGCGCTTATGCGCGACAACACAAGCCCTGCTTCCACCGTCGAGGTAAACTATCCGCTAGGAACCCAAAGGCACTACTGTCGACGTACTTCATAATCAAACACGCACGGTACGTCAACAGTTTGGTACGAATGATAGCACAGAATGTCTCTACGACACAAAAGAATGAAATAAGTGCAACTGGCCTTCACTAAGGCAGAAAATATCGAATACAGTCATCCAGAGGACACATGTCCCAACATATCATCCATTACAACAGCGGAAGCAATCAAAGGGTCTGAGTACAGACAAATCCATGGCTTAAGAAGCCGGAGAAAAATAAAGAAAAGCGAAGCCCATCCACGTAGGTCTGGATCCTGCCCTGGTCCAGCTAACTACTCGTCTGCAGCGTCGTCGAACTCCACAAAGTAGCCATCCTGGGAAGCATCGTAGTCGTAGTAGTACTCTGCGTAAACCACAGCCCCAACGGGGTCAGTACATCCAAGTACTGGCAAGCAAGACTCACAGTTCATCAAGGAGTTACCCGTCAACACAAGCAGAGATGCTTGGGATCAACGGAAGGAAAGGGTGATATAAAAGTTGCTGCTGGCTGCTATAACCAACTACAGAATATAACTACAAGTTCCGGCTAACAGAAAAGATAAGATCGAGGATTGTAACCAACTGAAAGATAACTTCAACCAAACCCATCCTGGATCTCGCCCCTTATCCAAAGAAGCAATCCGAGGATAACTCACACAGTTGTGATAAGGTGAATCAAGTTATTGTGTGAATAACCTATTACTAGTCAAGTTATTAATCATTGGGTGAAATATGATTGATCATTATGTTGAAGTTGTCCTGAGTACTTGTTAGCCAGTACTTTCACCAAGTAATCCATAACCGCGGAAAACACGGCTTCTCGAGAAGATTATCCCTGCAGGGTTGCACCAATTTGGCCGTACACTCAAGAATAACCCGCCAGATGGGAAGCTAACCCACCAAGCGGGGTACTCTACACAACCAACCATTCTCCGCATCAAGCCCAAAGCACCTTGGGCGCACGGCTAATCGAGCCCAGAAGAAAATGGACCCTCATAGCACTCTAAGAACGTGTCCCCCTATATGCCGACTACAAAAGTTCCACCCTGCGCTGGGCTCGCAAAAACATGCATGCGGCAAATGGAAAACACGAACTAAATGAGGCGATTTGGACGAGATGCGAATCAGGTCAAGTTGAGGGGGGCGCCCATACTCGCTTCCCAAATGCGGGTAGTGCGCTCATCATGGATCAGTAGACAAGACCCTTTTCCTATTAGGGTCGACACTAGCAGGCTCCAAAACCACTCATGGGCCTCCTGCCGGTGCCTTATCATCAAGTTATTATTACCATTAGCAATTAACAGGATTGATTGATTAACATCGAGCCCCCGGTACAGATAATAAGATAGTAACAGTAGTAACCGACAACAGACTCGAGTAAAAGCAACCCTAAGCATGCTAGATAATACTAAGGCACAAGCAAAGGCTGTAGGTATGGAGGTGGTGGCAATATCATGGCTCAAGGTATCATGTGATGGGTTCGGGGAACAAGCAACGATACATAGGGCTAGCAATAGTAGACAAAAGATAGTATCGACAACAAGTGTGGAAAGGAACTCGATGATTCATGTGAGTGATAACTTGCCTGGCAGCTCAGCCTCGTACTGGGCTAGGTCCTGAGTAGTGGTGTCGTAAGGCTCGTCGGTACCAACGTCGTCGTCTAATCGAGAAGAAGCAAAAACAACAACGAAGGAAGACGGGCAATCAATACATGGCATAGGTGCACAAACATTGGATGATGCATGTCATGTTTAATAGATGCACCAAAATAACTTGCTTGTCATGAAACACAAGTTTAAATGGATTCCATATGCAAAGGGTGCATATGGAAGCCCATGCTTGGAGTTGAATTAATTGTTCTATCACTAAGCATCATGTGTAAGTGACTTAGTATGATGCATGCATGATGAATAACAATAACATAACAAGTTAAAGGCAATTGGAATGATAGTTAACAATTTAGAAAGGCATTTATCAAATTTGGAATTTTGTTACTTAAACATGGCACACAATTAAAAGTTGTTATCATCAATTTAAAGTGTGCAAAACAAATTACAAATTTTATATTTGAAAAGTTTATCAAATTTTAGTTGGATTACATGTTTCACATTTTGAAATTGGACTTAGGATTAATTATTTATGAATTAAACAATATTAAACAATTTTTAATTGAATTAAACAAGATTTAAATTGTTTAGGCAATTTAAATTGTTCAAACCAGAAAACAAAATTTATATTTGAATAGAGCATTCAAAAAGGTGTGAAAAACATATTTTATTTGTATTATTTGAAAACAGTATGAATTAGTTATGAATTATTTCAATTGTGCATTTGAATTATTTGAATTTGAATTTAGATTGCATTTTGAAATTTCAAAACAGAACACAAATTGTATATTTGGAAAGATTATGAAATTTAGATCAAGTTTCATATAAAGTTTGTATTTGTTGGGTTTATAAAACAAAAGATATTGCATTTTAAAGTTTTGATTTAATTCTGTTATTTAAAAAGAATTTGGAATTTCTGAAATTCGCAGAAAACCTTTGTTACTCAGGTTCTATCTACCCACTGCCGCTGCGCAGTGGGCCAGAGGGGCCAGCGTGGCGCACAGGCTGGCGTGGCCTCCAGTGCCACTGCCTGGTGGGGCTCAGCGTGGGGAGAAATCCCCAAAAAAGATTGCGGCCGCGGGGCTCGAACCCGCGAGCTCGCTGTGCGTGCTCTGCTCTCTGAACCAGTGCGATGTGCGCGCGCTTCTGTCAGTATACCGTGCGCGGACAGGTTAAGGTGTTAGCTTGCGGTTAACTGAATTTTTACGCGCGCGCGCTAACTGAACTTGACAGAGATAAACCGGCGGCGATCATCGTTGTGCCGTGCTCGTGGCGGCTGCAAGGTGGTGCTGGGTGCAGTGCAGGGTGTGCACGGATGCGGTGATGCTTGCGCATCCACAGAGAGAGAGAGGAAGGTGCGTGGCGAGCTCACCGGCGTGCAGAACGAAGCAGCGGCTCGACGTTGGCTGACGGCGGCGTCGAGGACGGCGTGGACGATCTCGTGCTTCTCCGCGAGCGAGCAGGTGTCCAACGGGAAGCAGGGATGGAGGCGGTGCTGATCCAGCGCTCAAACGGCGTCGAGGGGACCTGCAACGGCGACGCGGTGGTCGGATTCAGAAAAACGAGCCACGGTGGCCGGAAAGAAAGAACGGGACGGCGGCGTCGAACGAGGACTCACTGTGGCTCTTGCAGGTGTCCAATGGAAGGAGGGAGGAGAGGCGCGTCGATTTCAGTTGGTGGATGGCTAGGTGGGAGCTGGACGCGGCGGCGCCATGAAGATCTTCAGAAGCTCGCCGTCGGGGTAGTTGCAGAGAGGGGGACAGCTCGAGGAGGAAGGCGATTGACGGCGCTGGAGAGGTGGAGGCGGAAACCCTAGCAGCTAGGGCTCAGCTAGGGGGGCTAGGGCGCCTTTTATAGGCTGGAGGCGCTGCGGTGGCCGCCGTGGTCGCGCGCGGTCGCCGTGGAGGCCTCCGATGGGCGGCCGTACGGGAAGAAGACGAAGGAGAGCGCGCGCACGAATCTCCGCGCAGCTCGAAACGGTAAGTTGGCGCTGCGCGGGCTGGGCTGCTGCGCGCTAGGGCTAGGTGGGCTTGGGCCAAGCGGTAGATAGGTGCTGCTGCTCGTTTCCCTTTTTATTCTTTTCTGTTTTTTATTTTTTTTTGTACTTTTGCTTTTGGGAGAAAACTGTTAAGGTTTTATTTGAGAAAAATTATAGAAAAATTAAGTTAAGCTTTTTAAACAATTAGAAACCACATTGTAAACTTGGATTTCAAAAATTGAAATTTAAAATTATAGTTTGTGTTTGAATCCAAAAATAGGGGATTTGAGTTTAATAAAATCTTGATAAAACATGTATAAAAATAGGGTTACCCCTAGGGTTTTAGAATGATTTAGAGGGAAGAAATGTTTGGTGATTTTTTATGGTTCCAAAAAGGGGTACTGATTTGAACTTGGTTTGGGAATTTAAAAGGTGATTTGAGAATTATTGATTGAATTATTGGTTGGATTTAAAGCAACAATTCAATAAGTGAAAACAAGGAATAAAAGGGTTGTTTTTATTTGTTATTTTGGTTCCAAAGGTTGTAACAGAGCAAGTATGAAACCATGTTTGAAAAAGGTTTGAATTTGAATTGTGAAAAACAGAATAAAACAGATGGAAAACAAATGCCAACAATAAGTAAACATGATGACATGATGCATTGCTTGAAATAAAACAAAGAACAAAGCATTCTAGGGGTATTTTCATACTTGGGATGTTACAAAACGCCCCCCCTTGAAGGAATCGCGCCCCGAGATTCCCTACTGAGAAATGAACAGGTCCGGATACTTCTTGCGAAGATCCTCCTCGGTCTCCCACGTTGCCTCTTTATCAGAATGATGCGACCATTGGACTTTCAAGAACTTGGTGCTCTTGTTGCGAGTCTTACGCTCGGTCTCATCGAGAATTTTGATAGGGTGCTCCTCATAAGATAGATCATCTTGCAGCTCAATGGAATCATGATCAACTGCACGATCTGGATCTTTGAAACACTTCTTGAGTTGTGACACGTGGAACACATCGTGCACTTTGGAAAGTTTTTCCGGAAGTTCAAGACGATAAGCATTCTCTGCACGTCTTGAGAGGATGTTGAAAGGGCCAATGTATCTTGGTGCAAGCTTTCCTTTCACACCAAAACGATGAGTGCCTCTGAGGGGAGTTACACGGAGATATGCCTTATCACCAGGTGCATAGACCATATCCCTGTGCTTGCTATCATAATAGCTCTTCTGACGAGATTGAGCAATCCTGAGATTGTCACGAATGATACGAACTTTCTCCTCGGCTTCCTTAACAATGTCAGGGCCTAAAAGTGAACGTTCACCAGCTCCAGACCAATTGATTGGACTCCTGCATCTGCGACCATACAGTGCCTCAAATGGTGCCATGCCTAGGCTTGCCTGGTAGCTGTTGTTGTAGGAGAATTCAGCATATGGAAGGCAATCCTCCCATTTCATGCCAAAGGAGAGACCACATGCTCTGAGCATATCCTCGAGAATCTGATTGACTCTTTCGACTTGCCCCTGAGACTGAGGGTGGTAAGCTGTGCTGAACAGAAGTTTAGTGCCCAATGCTTCTTGAAAGCTTTTCCAGAAATGAGAAGTGAAGATACTTCCACGGTCTGAGCTTATTTCCAATGGAACACCATGAAGGGGAACAACTTTTGCTGTGTAGAGCTCTGCTAACTGGCTAGCTGAGATAGTTTCCTTTACAGCATAAAAGTGAGCAACCTTAGTGAGACGATCAATAACAACGAAGATTGCATCGTTGCCCTTTCTGGACTTTGGAAACCCAGTAACGAAGTCCATTTCAATCATGTCCCACTTCCACTCAGGAATTTTCAGTGGTTGGAGTAGACCTGCTGTCTTCTGATGGACTGCCTTAACACGTTGACAAACGTCGCATTCAGAAACGTATTGAGCAATTTCACGTTTCATGCCAGACCACCAATACAGAGTCTTGAGATCCTGGTACATCTTTGTACTTCCAGGGTGAATGGATAGAGGAGTTTCATGAGCCTCCTTGAGAATGATATCCTTGAGACTTTGAATCTGAGGGACTGCAATGCGTCCTTCGAAGAACACAGTTCCCTTGTCATCAATTGAGAAGGACTTGAACTTATCGTTGCCCTCCTTGATGTGATCCACGATCTTCTTGATTTCATTATCACGAAGTTGTTCAGAACGAATCTTGTCCTCGAGAGTTGGGCTGGCTGTCAAGCTAGCAAGGTATCCTTCCGGAACAAGACCAAGGTTCAGCTTCTGGAATTCTTCATGAAGTGGAGGTTGGCTTTCCATTATCATGAGATTATTGCAATAGGATTTGCGACTGAGAGCATCGGCCATAACATTAGCCTTGCCTGGAGTGTAAGAAATGGTGAGATCAAAGTCTTTAATCTTCTCAATCCATCTCCTTTGCCTGAGGTTCAGATCTGGCTGAGTGAAGATGTATTTCAGACTCTTATGATCGGAAAAGATTTCAGTTTTGTTACCCAACAAGTATTGTCTCCATTTCTTGAGGGCAAACACAACTGCTGCAAGTTCAAGATCATGAGTGGGATAGTTTTGCTCATGTGGGTTCAACTGACGTGAAGCATAAGCCACAACTTGACGTTCTTGCATAAGAACTGCTCCTAGGCCTTGGAGAGATGCATCACAGAATATCTGGAAAGGTTTGGTGGTGTCGGGGCCAACTAGAACAGGTGTGGAAGTGAGTTTAGTCTTCAGGAGGTTGAAACTCTCATCACATTGTGGAGTCCAAACGAACTTTTTGTCCTTCTTTGTGAGATCAGTGAGAGGTTTAGCAATCTTGGAAAAGTTTTGGACGAAACGACGGCAATAGCTAGCCAAGCCAAGAAAGCTTCTAACTTGTTTCACCGTCTTAGGGGGTTTCCAATCAACAATTGCCTTAACCTTTTCAGGATCAATGGCAATGCCTTTGGCAGAGATGATATGACCAAGATATGCAACTTCTGGAATCCAGAACTCACATTTGGAAAACTTGGCATACAGACGATGCTCGCGAAGTTTCATGAGAGTGAGACGAAGGTGTTCTCCATGCTCTTCCTCGGATTTTGAGTAGACTAGAATGTCATCGAGATATACCACAACGAACTTGTCGAGGTATTCATGGAAGACAGAATTCATGAGTCTTGAGAAGGTCGCCGGTGCATTGGTGAGACCAAAGGACATGACGGTGTATTCATATAGACCGTACCTTGTGGTGAAAGCTGTCTTAGGAATATCTTCCTTTCTGATCTTTATCTGATGGTAACCCATCCTCAAATCCAACTTTGAGAATATTGTGGCTCCAGCAAGTTGATCAAAAAGATCATCGATACGAGGAAGTGGATACTTGTTCTTGATGGTTTTCTCGTTGAGAGGACGATAGTCAACCACGAGTCTCTTAGTTTGATCCTTCTTGGCAACAAACAGAGTTGGGCAACCCCAAGCGGAGGAACTAGGCTGAATGAAACCTTTGTCCATATACATATCGATTTGCTCCTTCAACAATTTCAGTTCAGGAGGAGCTATCTTGTATGGATGCTTAGAGATTGGAGCAGTACCTGGCTCAAGCTCGATCACGAACTCAACTGCTCTGTCCGGAGGCATCCCTGGCAACTCTTCTGGAAAGACGTCAGGGAATTCACAAACCACCGGAACATTTTCAATTGCTGGAAGGGGTTTGGCCTCAAGGTTGAACAGCTGAACAGAAGTTGATCCATATGGAGAATAGACTATCTGGGCTGAAGTGTGGGAGAGAGTTATTGACTTTTGAGCACAGTCAATTTTAGCTTTGTGGGTCTTCAACCAATCCATACCCAGAATGACATCAATGTCAGAATTTCCCAGCAACATGAGTGAAGCAAGGAATACACGACCTCCAATTAGGATCTCATTGTCCATGCTTATCTTGGAAGTCAACATTTGCGGTCCCGGAGAGTGAACAGTCATTTGATTGCTTAGCGGAACCAGAACTAGGTTGTATGCTTTTGCAAAAATCTTTGACACAAATGAATGCGATGCTCCAGTATCAAACAACACTTTAGCTGGAATAGAGTTTACGGGTAATATACCGAGAACGACGTCAGCAGCCTCTTCGGCTTTGTCGGCCTTGATATGGTTCACCCTCGCGTTCCTCCCGACAGGCCTATTGTTGGAGTTGAAGGCTTTAGCCGGAGGAGCACGAACCATAGCCTGGTTGGTGTTGGGGCGAGGAGGTAGGGGTAGCTGCTTCTGAGTGCACTTATCAGCATAATGTCCAGTATCCTTGCACTTGTAGCAAGTGACGATACGAGAAGGACCTGGCCTTGGCTGCCCCATCGGGAACCTCTGACCCTGCATCTGAGATGGGTTGGGTGGGCGGGGACCAAAGCCTGGAGAAGCTTGGGCATTTGGAGCCCGAGTGACAGCACCATTTGGCACCCAGATGCGGCGCTTCTGCGGAGGGGTGGTCATGTTGGAGGAGGAACCACCCTCACGCGAGTGCTTGCGGGACTCTTCGAACGCCTTGCGCCCATTCTCCTCATTGAGCGCGGTGTTCACAAGCTCGACGAAGTCCTTGCACTTGATGTTGGTGAGAGCGTACTTCAGTTCCGGGTTAAAACCTCGGCGGAACCTTGCCATCTTCTTGGCTTCGGTGGACACTTCGTCACCAGCGTACCGAGCGAGACGATTGAACTCGTTCTGGTAGCCGAGAACGTCCAGCTTGCCCTGTCTGAGAGAGCAGAATTCCTCACGCATCTTTTCCATGAGACCATCCGGGATGTGGTGCTTCAGGAAGGCATCTCTGAAACATCCCCAGTTGATAGGAAAGCCAGCCCTCATGGCCTGGTAGTTCTCCCACCAAGTAGCTGCCTGACCCTTCAGTAGGTAGGTGGCGTACTTGACCTTATCCTCTTCAGCAACATGAGCTATCTCCAGAGCTCTTGCTACGTCACGGATCCAGTCATCAGCATCCAGGGGCTCACGTGTTGCCACGAAAGCTTTTGGGCCCAAGCTGAGGAAGTCCTTGATGGTGACCCTTGGAGCATTCTGGTTGTGTTGCTGGTTAGCCTGGATCTGGGCCATCTGTGTCACCACTTGGGTCATCTGAGCCAACAGCTCCCCCATTGGTGGTGGCGGAGGCGGGTTGTTCCTGGTTGGAGGCATCCTGAACAGAAATTCATTTTAGCACAACAACAGAAAAGGATAGACTTGGTAACCGAAAGATAGATTATTCCGACGCATGAATAGATAACCAACAGGTACATCATCACATGTTCAAATACATCAGAATATCCAACAGACCAATACATGGTTCGAAAACGATAGGATAAACTAGACACAGCTAGTAATGGATACAACGGTACTCCCATGCTCATCACGCAGGACGGCGGTGAGTAGTACGACGAGAGATACGGTGAGGAGGAATCCCACGGAAGTAGGTATCACGACGATCCATGTAGATAGGAACTGCTCTGAGAGCAACTCTCGGTGTGGTGAAGTGGAAAGCGTCGTATCCCTGTGCTCCAAAGCGGGGAATCCCTGTGTAACCAGCTCCGAGATCGAGAAGTGGACCTCTGATCGGCTCGTAACCTCCAGCATCTGGCAACGGAAGACCAGCTGGCTGAACGACACGTGCGAAGCGCTCGTCTCCAACAAAGTCTGTGGTGTACGTCGCCAGACGAGTGAGAGCAAGGTGGAGCTGCTCCCTGACTGAGGCTAACTCCTGAGAAAGTGCAGAAGCAACGGCATCACTGTGACTAGCGAACTGGGCAGTGACCTGAAGCCTGGAGCTATCAGTCTCGTAGGTATCCATGTCGCGGTGGATAGTGAAGTGAGCTCCTGCTGCCGTGATGTAACCACGGGGGATGTGACGAAAACTGGACTTATCAAACCCCCAGTAGTCAGCACGGAGAACGGTGACACTCACGTACGCTGCCTGCTGCACTGCCATATCCACTGTGGACCCTACTGCCTCGTACTGGTGTGCAATGCTCCTGCCATCATCCGACAGAATGTAGACGATAGCCCGGTAGCAAGTCTGGTCACACTCTCGCTGGTGCTCGTAGACCTGGTACTCTGGTGCCCAACGGAACCCCAGAAAGGTAACCATGTCTCTCAGCAACTCCGGAAAACCGGCGGTGCTCTCACAGCGAGTCATGCGAACCACCTGCGGATAGTAGTTGAGACCCATCTGCAGATGATTTGGAAGGTTTTGATTAGACTCCGGTAGATGAAAAAGGATGTGGAAAACAACAACAAGGTTGAACGGACGAAAGGATGTTGAAAAGAACATGATATTGAAGCAACATCGGGAAAACAAGACCAAAAATCCTGAGGTACTACAGAGAACCCAAAACACGTGAAATCCTAACTTGAAAGTTTAGGTGAGAACAGAAAACAACGTTGCACTTCCTTACCAGAAAAGGGTGGGTGGGTGGGGAAAGAAGAAAAATGGCAGAATTCCTACTCTCACGTTTCATTTTTCCTATATAGCTACAAAATAGTTTCTAGACTCAACTGCGACCAGTAAAAAGGGATCCTACAGGCAGACAGGCTCTGATACCATTTGTCGCACCCTGGGTTTCTAGAGGATACTCCTCACACGAACTGGAAGTCAGGTGCTTGGATTATGGGGCATAACTGCTCCCACGTCCCAGCTTCCTGGTAGGCCTGCGCTTATGCGCGACAACACAAGCCCTGCTTCCACCGTCGAGGTAAACTATCCGCTAGGAACCCAAAGGCACTACTGTCGACGTACTTCATAATCAAACACGCACGGTACGTCAACAGTTTGGTACGAATGATAGCACAGAATGTCTCTACGACACAAAAGAATGAAATAAGTGCAACTGGCCTTCACTAAGGCAGAAAATATCGAATACAGTCATCCAGAGGACACATGTCCCAACATATCATCCATTACAACAGCGGAAGCAATCAAAGGGTCTGAGTACAGACAAATCCATGGCTTAAGAAGCCGGAGAAAAATAAAGAAAAGCGAAGCCCATCCACGTAGGTCTGGATCCTGCCCTGGTCCAGCTAACTACTCGTCTGCAGCGTCGTCGAACTCCACAAAGTAGCCATCCTGGGAAGCATCGTAGTCGTAGTAGTACTCTGCGTAAACCACAGCCCCAACGGGGTCAGTACATCCAAGTACTGGCAAGCAAGACTCACAGTTCATCAAGGAGTTACCCGTCAACACAAGCAGAGATGCTTGGGATCAACGGAAGGAAAGGGTGATATAAAAGTTGCTGCTGGCTGCTATAACCAACTACAGAATATAACTACAAGTTCCGGCTAACAGAAAAGATAAGATCGAGGATTGTAACCAACTGAAAGATAACTTCAACCAAACCCATCCTGGATCTCGCCCCTTATCCAAAGAAGCAATCCGAGGATAACTCACACAGTTGTGATAAGGTGAATCAAGTTATTGTGTGAATAACCTATTACTAGTCAAGTTATTAATCATTGGGTGAAATATGATTGATCATTATGTTGAAGTTGTCCTGAGTACTTGTTAGCCAGTACTTTCACCAAGTAATCCATAACCGCGGAAAACACGGCTTCTCGAGAAGATTATCCCTGCAGGGTTGCACCAATTTGGCCGTACACTCAAGAATAACCCGCCAGATGGGAAGCTAACCCACCAAGCGGGGTACTCTACACAACCAACCATTCTCCGCATCAAGCCCAAAGCACCTTGGGCGCACGGCTAATCGAGCCCAGAAGAAAATGGACCCTCATAGCACTCTAAGAACGTGTCCCCCTATATGCCGACTACAAAAGTTCCACCCTGCGCTGGGCTCGCAAAAACATGCATGCGGCAAATGGAAAACACGAACTAAATGAGGCGATTTGGACGAGATGCGAATCAGGTCAAGTTGAGGGGGGCGCCCATACTCGCTTCCCAAATGCGGGTAGTGCGCTCATCATGGATCAGTAGACAAGACCCTTTTCCTATTAGGGTCGACACTAGCAGGCTCCAAAACCACTCATGGGCCTCCTGCCGGTGCCTTATCATCAAGTTATTATTACCATTAGCAATTAACAGGATTGATTGATTAACATCGAGCCCCCGGTACAGATAATAAGATAGTAACAGTAGTAACCGACAACAGACTCGAGTAAAAGCAACCCTAAGCATGCTAGATAATACTAAGGCACAAGCAAAGGCTGTAGGTATGGAGGTGGTGGCAATATCATGGCTCAAGGTATCATGTGATGGGTTCGGGGAACAAGCAACGATACATAGGGCTAGCAATAGTAGACAAAAGATAGTATCGACAACAAGTGTGGAAAGGAACTCGATGATTCATGTGAGTGATAACTTGCCTGGCAGCTCAGCCTCGTACTGGGCTAGGTCCTGAGTAGTGGTGTCGTAAGGCTCGTCGGTACCAACGTCGTCGTCTAATCGAGAAGAAGCAAAAACAACAACGAAGGAAGACGGGCAATCAATACATGGCATAGGTGCACAAACATTGGATGATGCATGTCATGTTTAATAGATGCACCAAAATAACTTGCTTGTCATGAAACACAAGTTTAAATGGATTCCATATGCAAAGGGTGCATATGGAAGCCCATGCTTGGAGTTGAATTAATTGTTCTATCACTAAGCATCATGTGTAAGTGACTTAGTATGATGCATGCATGATGAATAACAATAACATAACAAGTTAAAGGCAATTGGAATGATAGTTAACAATTTAGAAAGGCATTTATCAAATTTGGAATTTTGTTACTTAAACATGGCACACAATTAAAAGTTGTTATCATCAATTTAAAGTGTGCAAAACAAATTACAAATTTTATATTTGAAAAGTTTATCAAATTTTAGTTGGATTACATGTTTCACATTTTGAAATTGGACTTAGGATTAATTATTTATGAATTAAACAATATTAAACAATTTTTAATTGAATTAAACAAGATTTAAATTGTTTAGGCAATTTAAATTGTTCAAACCAGAAAACAAAATTTATATTTGAATAGAGCATTCAAAAAGGTGTGAAAAACATATTTTATTTGTATTATTTGAAAACAGTATGAATTAGTTATGAATTATTTCAATTGTGCATTTGAATTATTTGAATTTGAATTTAGATTGCATTTTGAAATTTCAAAACAGAACACAAATTGCATATTTGGAAAGATTATGAAATTTAGATCAAGTTTCATATAAAGTTTGTATTTGTTGGGTTTATAAAACAAAAGATATTGCATTTTAAAGTTTTGATTTAATTCTGTTATTTAAAAAGAATTTGGAATTTCTGAAATTCGCAGAAAACCTTTGTTACTCAGGTTCTATCTACCCACTGCCGCTGCGCAGTGGGCCAGAGGGGCCAGCGTGGCGCACACGCTGGCGTGGCCTCCAGTGCCACTGCCTGGTGGGGCTCAGCGTGGGGAGAAATCCCCAAAAAAGATTGCGGCCGCGGGGCTCGAACCCGCGAGCTCGCTGTGCGTGCTCTGCTCTCTGAACCAGTGCGATGTGCGCGCGCTTCTGTCAGTATACCGTGCGCGGACAGGTTAAGGTGTTAGCTTGCGGTTAACTGAATTTTTACGCGCGCGCGCTAACTGAACTTGACAGAGATAAACCGGCGGCGATCATCGTTGTGCCGTGCTCGTGGCGGCTGCAAGGTGGTGCTGGGTGCAGTGCAGGGTGTGCACGGATGCGGTGATGCTTGCGCATCCACAGAGAGAGAGAGGAAGGTGCGTGGCGAGCTCACCGGCGTGCAGAACGAAGCAGCGGCTCGACGTTGGCTGACGGCGGCGTCGAGGACGGCGTGGACGATCTCGTGCTTCTCCGCGAGCGAGCAGGTGTCCAACGGGAAGCAGGGATGGAGGCGGTGCTGATCCAGCGCTCAAACGGCGTCGAGGGGACCTGCAACGGCGACGCGGTGGTCGGATTCAGAAAAACGAGCCACGGTGGCCGGAAAGAAAGAACGGGACGGCGGCGTCGAACGAGGACTCACTGTGGCTCTTGCAGGTGTCCAATGGAAGGAGGGAGGAGAGGCGCGTCGATTTCAGTTGGTGGATGGCTAGGTGGGAGCTGGACGCGGCGGCGCCATGAAGATCTTCAGAAGCTCGCCGTCGGGGTAGTTGCAGAGAGGGGGACAGCTCGAGGAGGAAGGCGATTGACGGCGCTGGAGAGATGGAGGCGGAAACCCTAGCAGCTAGGGCTCAGCTAGGGGGGCTAGGGCGCCTTTTATAGGCTGGAGGCGCTGCGGTGGCCGCCGTGGTCGCGCGCGGTCGCCGTGGAGGCCTCCGATGGGCGGCCGTACGGGAAGAAGACGAAGGAGAGCGCGCGCACGAATCTCCGCGCAGCTCGAAACGGTAAGTTGGCGCTGCGCGGGCTGGGCTGCTGCGCGCTAGGGCTAGGTGGGCTTGGGCCAAGCGGTAGATAGGTGCTGCTGCTCGTTTCCCTTTTTATTCTTTTCTGTTTTTTATTTTTTTTTGTACTTTTGCTTTTGGGAGAAAACTTTTAAGGTTTTATTTGAGAAAAATTATAGAAAAATTAAGTTAAGCTTTTTAAACAATTAGAAACCACATTGTAAACTTGGATTTCAAAAATTGAAATTTAAAATTATAGTTTGTGTTTGAATCCAAAAATAGGGGATTTGAGTTTAATAAAATCTTGATAAAACATGTATAAAAATAGGGTTACCCCTAGGGTTTTAGAATGATTTAGAGGGAAGAAATGTTTGGTGATTTTTTATGGTTCCAAAAAGGGGTACTGATTTGAACTTGGTTTGGGAATTTAAAAGGTGATTTGAGAATTATTGATTGAATTATTGGTTGGATTTAAAGCAACAATTCAATAAGTGAAAACAAGGAATAAAAGGGTTGTTTTTATTTGTTATTTTGGTTCCAAAGGTTGTAACAGAGCAAGTATGAAACCATGTTTGAAAAAGGTTTGAATTTGAATTGTGAAAAACAGAATAAAACAGATGGAAAACAAATGCCAACAATAAGTAAACATGATGACATGATGCATTGCTTGAAATAAAACAAAGAACAAAGCATTCTAGGGGTATTTTCATACTTGGGATGTTACACAAAGGCTTGGATCCCTTCAAGCCGGGTACCATCTGGGGTATCTCCTGTTTTTTCCGACAAAACAATCAAAAGTGTTAGGGGAAAAAACAGAGAAGAAAACAAGATATGGAAAAATAAAAAAGGTAACAGAAAATTACCGATAAGCTTGTCGATCTCGGATATTTCCTCCAGGCGAAGATTCAGAGCATTTTCTAAATCCTGAATGGTGGATTTATCTTTCTCCGCCTGCTCAGAAGCCTTGGAGTTGGCAACTCCAAGGGCCAAGTTGCTGGCCTCCAGATCCTTTTGAGCCTTCACAAGATGCTTGTGAAGCTCCAAATTCTCCTTTCGGAGATTCTCGGCATTGCCGGCATCTTCAGCTATTTGCTTGGCCTTAGCCAAAGCAGCTGGAAAGCAAATAAAATTCCGAGTTTAGAAAATTTCCGGAATAAGTACATAGACAAAAAATTGAATCGCAAACCTCAGAGGAAAAATGTTTACCTGATGTTTCCGACAAAGCGAGCTGAGACGATGCCAGTTCCGTCTCTCTCTCCTCAAGAATAGAAAGAAGATTTCTAACCTCCTTATTCTTGATGGTGAGTTTGTTGAAAACTTCCAAGTTAATGGCTTCGGCGGTTTGCTAGAACATAGCAAGGAAAAGAATGGTTACAAAAAGCATCAAAGCAAAACAGGCATGCAGTTTTGTTTAATGCTTGGGGGATAGAGTTACATACCTGGCTCATTCGTTGCAAACCCGCCAAGTTTTCCTTGAACTCCTTTGCGTATTCCGCAAAAGCAGTTCCGGCCGCGCTTAGGCCGTCATTGATAATCTTGAAGTCCTTGTCAAAGGTGGGAATTTCTTCGTCGAAAGTCCGAGGAAATTTCTCCACCTCTGGAGCCGCCCTTTCCCTCGTGTCCGTGTCCGACACAACGGGCTGGCTGGGCTCTGACGGCCTGGTCGTGGGGGCTGCAGCGTGCTCTTCCGCCATCGAGGACGGTGTGTCCGGGGCGACGGCGGGAGAAGGTTGACTGCCTCGGCTGGAAACAACTTTGTGTTTCTTGAGCTTCTTCGGATTTAGGCTGGAGGGAGGCAGGCTAAAAAACAAAAAACCCGGAAAAGTTAAAACACGGAAGATGGATGAAAAGTTCCCATGAAAGAAAAAGAACCCAGATGAAAGAACCTGGAAGTGGCGACGGGGATTCCTTCAAGGTCGATAATTTCCTCAGAGGAAGTAATCTTCTTGCGCTTGCGTCCACCTGTAGCAGCAGTGCGCAGCGCGTCCAGCTCAGCCTCGGAGATCAGTTCCGAATCTGGAAGATCCGCGAACTGTCAGACAAACAAATCAGAATCAGAAGCTAGAAAATCCGAGAAAGAATGAAACTATACCCAAATGACTAGAAAATTACCTTGGGAACCGGGTTGTCGGCCGTATACATTGGCCGACTCGCTTCGTATTGGTCGCGTGATGCGACCAACTGGTTGATGCGCCGTCGAAGCTCCTTTGCGGGCCAATCTTTGGTGGTTGTCCGCATTGGATCCTTGACTCCCGTGTATTCGCACAGGAGACGACCACTGTGGTTGGCCAATGGCTGAATTCGCCTAGTCAGCCAGCATAGAACCGTGTCCATGCCGGTTAGAGGCGGATCCAAGGATGTGAGCTTGGCGATGCGCCGCTTGATCCTTAGTAGATCAGGCGGCAGGACTTGGACGGCTTCTGTTCCCCAATTCTCTTGGGGAACAGCAGCGGTGTTGGCGAAAGGTGGAACCCTGATGGCCTTTTTTGGAAAAGGCACATCGGGATGATAAAAGAAAGAACCCGTCCAAAATTTGACGGATTCTGATGTCTTGATCTTGGGGAACCAATCTTCCCTAAACCTCCGAAGAGTAAAGGAGATGGTCCCGCAAGTCGGAAGTGCGCCCTCCGAGGAGTTCCGCTTAACTCCAAAACAATACATCCAGAAATCTAACCTAGGCTCTAAACCTAAGTAACCCTCGAATAGGGCCTGGAACCCGGCCATATAAAGAATGGAGTTGGGTGGCAGGTTGTGGGGTTGGATGTTGTAGTGAGAAAGGACTTGGAGGAAAAAAGCGGAAGGGGGGAGCCCCATACCTCTCAGAAGGTGTGAAGAGAGGAGAACCCTTTCGCCATCTCTTGGCGCTGGCTCGTTCTCGTCTTCGGGGAGCCGCCATTTCCCTTGGAGGATCAGGCCCTCTTTCTCCAAATTTGGAAGAAGAGCCGGGGGAATGCTGCAGGCAACCCAGTTGCCTGCAGATTCCGCCTCTTCATCTGCTCCGGTGGCGGAGGCGGTGGCCGCTTCTGCGGCGGCGAGCTCGTCACCGATGAGCTGGATTTTCTCCTCCGCCGTTTCAGGAGCAAACGGCGGGGAGGCGGCGGAGCTCGCGCCCGCAACGTCCGCGGCGGCGGATAGGTTTTCTCCGCCCGCCGCGGAGGCCGCGGTATTCTCCGGCTCGTCGCCGGCGTGCTTGGGTGACCCAACTTGGGGATCTAGGTCGCTGATGAGGTCGTTGATGGCGGCGCAAGTGGGCGAAGACGGTGAGCCTGCCATTTTCGGGCGGCGCGGTTCGTTTCCGGTGCTTGGAGGTGAGGAGCGCTCGGGACAGTGCGTCGCTTGAGAGCTTGTGTGCGTCAATGGCGAGTGCGGTGAGAGTGCGGAAGGTTTTCGTTGAGGACGAGGATTGCTATTTATAGCAGGAAGTCCGTCAAGATACGCGCCAACGGCTATTTTGACCGTTGGATGTTTGCCGCGTGTCACTCGCCGGAAAATCCGGGAAATGAAACGACAGGGTAATGATGGATATCTCCTCGTTTCCCGCGAGAATCTGTCAGAGATATGTTTCTGGGTTTTCCGAGTAAATCTCAAACGTCGCTTACGTCAGCATGGTTGAGTGCGCTGACGTAGGAAGTTTCTTCTCCGCGAAGGATCGTGAGATTTTCAGGATTCCGAGTTTCATGCCACCATCTTTTTCAAAAGAAGAATAAGAAGAATCAAGACTGCTGAATCAATATTTCTCGGACAAAGAATATTTGGCGAACGGCGGAGAATCAGAGTTTCGATCCTTCTTGGGGGCTACTGTCGGATATATACCAAATAGGGGTATAGAAGATGGTAGACAAAGTGCCGGATTACCAGGGTGGCCTAAGTGGTAGTGGGCTTAGGTCCATTAGGCGGCCCAGTAATCCGACGCACAGAAGCCGGATTCTAGAAGAACCCGGATCACGGTCCATGTGATCTGGCTTGGAGGAGAAGACGGATTCCTTGCTTTCCAAGTTATAAGTTACCGTAGTTTTCTAGGTTTCCTATTCTGTAAGCCCTAATCCGGCTAATATATAAAGCCGGACGGGAGATAAACCAAAAGAGGGAGAACAGAGAAGCTCTACGCCATCTCGCCGAGAAGCTCATCCTCGTCGAGTAGCTTAGATCTAAATCCTCACATTGTAACCCAGTTTACGGGCTTTAGTCCCAATTAGTGAGAAGTGCAGGAGTAGGCACGTCGTACTGTCGCGACGTACCGAACCTGGGTAAAATCCTGTGTTCTGTATTACTACGCTATCCCGTTACCCCACGTCTCTACCGTAGTCTCATGGCACCCCCGTCTATGAAAACTACTACGATGTCTCGACAATCCGCACTATTAGAAGATGACTTATGGGGTTTACCTGGGTGCCAAGAAGCTCAATCACTATTTCCAGGAGCATCCAATCACAGTGGTGAGCACTGCTCCCATCTCGGAGATTATGTGCAACAAGGATGCAAGTGGCCGGGTGGCCAAGTGGGCAATTAAGCTAGCTGCTTACACCCCGTTGTATGCAAGAAGATAATCCATCAAGTCCCAGGCCCTGGCGGATTTCTTTGTTGACTGGGAAGAAATGCAGTATGAACCTCCCTTGCCGGCAACAAACTTCTGGAGGATGCATTTCGATGGCTCCAAGGTAAAGAGGGACTCGGTGCCGGTGTTGTACTCACCTCACCCAAACAGGAACAACTCAAGTATGTGCTTCAGATTCATTCTCTGGCATCCAATAACGTAGCCGAGTATGAAGCCCTGGTCCATGCCTTGAAAGTGTACAAGGATATCGGAATCCCGCGGATTGTATGCTATGGAGACTCAGACCTGGTGGTTCAAAAAGTCTCATGGACTTGGGACGCGTTGGATGCCAACATGGCATCTTATCGGTTCCTCGTCCAGAATATGACCGGATTCTTCGATGGGTGTGAGTTCCATCACATCCACCGAGCTGAAAATGATGCAGCGGATGCTTTATCCAAGTTGGGTTCTTCTCGGAAATTCATCCCGCGTGGGATTGCTCTGAGCATTTGAGGAAGCCCTCTATCAAGCCGTCCCCCAACTCGGAGTCCATATTCATCCCGGCTCTGCCGGACTCAGAAGTTGTTCCCATGGAGATTGACTGGGAGAGCTCAAGGGAGAACCCGGGGACTGCTCCTCCTAACCCGGGGACTGCTCCATCCTACCCGGGGACTGTCTCAGTAAACCTGGGGACTGTCGCATTCATAGAGGAGATCATTTCTCAATACTCAGGGACTCGTCTCCAACTCGGAGCAAGTCATGACAGCTGATCCAATGGAAGTGGATGAACCAGTGTTTCCTATTCGGGAGACACCGAGTTGGGCTTTGCCCATGTTATCCTTTCTGATGGATGGAACTTTGCCGAGTGAAGAGGTCACAGCCAGGCAGATACAAAGAAGCTCCAAGGGCTACACCATCATCAACAAAGAGTTGTACAAGAGAAGTGCCACTGGCATACTCCAACGATGTGTTGAGCCGGAAGAAGGAGGAGAATGTGGGTACCATGCCTCATCTCGGGCCCTAGTCAAGAAAGAATTCCGGCATGGATTCTATTGGCTCACTGCCTTGCAACAAGAAGATCTGGTGAGGAAGTGCAATGGGTGCCATAGGTATGCAAGCAAGATTCATATGCCAGCTTCCGAGTTGAAGACTATCCCCATCACGTGGCCATTTTCTGTCTGGTGCTTGGATATGGTGGGTCCTTTCAAGCCAGCTCGGGGCAACATGACACACATCTTGGTCATGATTGATAAGTTCACCAAGTGGATTGAAGTGAAGCCAATCCGGAAATGTGATGGAACCACATCAGTGAGCTTCTTGAAGGATATCATTCTGAGGTATGGCTACCCGCATGGGATCATCTCGGATAATGGGACAAACTTTGCTGAAGGAGTTTTTGCTCAGTTCTGTAAGGAGAAGCGGATCCGGCTAGACATTGCGTCAGTCGCCCATCTGGCTTCAAATGGACAAGTTGAAAGGGCAAATGGCATGGTCCTATCCGGAATAAAGCCAAGGCTGATTGAGCCATTGCTGAAAACACATGGGTGTTGGCTAGATGAGTTGTCGGCGGTGTTCTGGAGTCTAAGGACTACCCCTAAGCGATCAACCGGATACACACCATTCTTCCTGGTATATGGAGCAGAGGCCGTGTTGCCCACCGACCTTGAGCATGCCTCACCAAGAATAAACTTCTATACTGAGGCAGAAGCAAGAGAAGCCCAAGAAGATGATGTTGATCTGCTCGAAGAAGCAAGAGAATTAACTCTATCGCGCTCAACTGTATATCAACAGAATCTGATACGCTATCATAGCCGGAAAGTAAACCCAAAGGTTTTCCGAGAAGGAGACATGGTGCTTAGGCTTGTGCAACGCACAGCCGGGATGCACAAAATTTCCCCTACATGGGAAGGTCCATTCATTGTGAGCAAGGCTCTGCACAATGACGTGTATTACCTCATCGACGCACAAGCACCACAGAAGAACAGGGCGGATAAATCCGGAGAGGAATCCAAGCGTCCCTGGAATGTAGCTCTACTCCGCCGTTTTCATTCCTGAACAAACATTGTATGTATCTCCTTAACCGAGTTAAATTCCAAGTCGGCACTCCGAATTCGAACTTGGGGACTGCATGTGCCAAACTTGCTATGTGTCATTTACTTTCCTTACTTTGTCTACTCGGTTCGTCTACTCGGAATTTCATGCGCATTTCTAGTAATATGTTTAAACCTAAGGGCCAACTCTTCGACTTTGCTGATGTCTGCAACCCGGCTTCATGGAAAGCAAGAGAACAAGCCAAAGGTCAATGAACACACGAAAAACCGCTAAGGAAAGAAGGAGTGTATCAACCGAGTAGGGTGCTTTTTCCTTCCGTGTTTTCGGCTAAGTGTTGGGCAGTGTTAATTTCAGATATCAAAGATGTTAAGTATTAGAAACTCGGTTTTTGAAATCTTGTGACTCGACTACCAAAGGCAACAAGTGGCAGGTAAGAGCAAAGAGAAAAGAGCCGGGCGGATAAGAAAAACAACTCGGGGACTCGCAATTAGCGCAATCCGATGTTGAGCCAGTCTTGCTAAGAACTGAATAAAACTGAGTAGCACGCACAAAACAATAAATTGTGGCATACATCTGCACCCGGTATACCAGGATCTAATAAAGAGTTTGAAGTTGAAATAGAGCAGGAACTTAGGCCGCTGTCGAAGGAGCGGTGCTGGCTTCAAGGCTTGACAGGTCGGAGGACTCGCTGACAAGCATAGAGACAGTGGTCGATGCAGGGTTCACGGAGTCACCAGTCGGGGCAGCAGGCCCGGATGCGGTGTTCTCGGCGGGAGTCTCTGTGGCGCTCAATTCGGGGGCCGGTGTGGAGATCACCATCTCAGTGGTGACGACTCCGGGCGAGCCAGTGGGCTACGGATCGGCTTGGATTTCCTCGTCCACCTCTTCGGAGACATCCTTTGGCTCGATAGCCTCCTGGTTGTCGCCCTCCTCAGTGTCCTCGGCCGTGGTTTCCTCCTGCTCGGACTCCTCGCCGCCCGCCTCATCTTGCTTGGCCTCCTTATCAGCTGCATCACCTTCATCGCCGTCCTCAACATCATCTTCATCTTCACCATCCTCGACGTCGGTGTCCGGCTCCGTCGGATCGTCGATGAACTCCTTGGTATCAGCATAGGAGGCTAGCGGATATCCGTCTCCTGGCGGCGCTGGATGAATTCCTCTCGCTTGGTCCACTTGGAGTCGTTTCGGAGTGTCTTAAGCCTATTGAGGTCCAAGTTGTCATACCAGGACAGCATGAAGTGGAGGGCCTCATCTGCGCCAGCTCGGGCAGCTGATGCGCGCCATTTCTTCAGTTCCACCTTGACATAGTCCAAATTGGAGGCCAGCTCGTTGATGGTAGTTGGAGGCTCGACGTCAGGCCAGAAGACCTTATGTAGGCGCATCCCGGTGGACACAAGAGTGGTGCCCCAGGCCCTTGAGGAGGTGAACTCGGGTCTTGATGTTTTCGATCTGGTCATCGATCATGACCGAGTCGGTAACATCGTGGCCGAGCTCCTTCCACAACTCCCTGGCCTTGGCCACAACTTTCTCGGCACTTGCATTGAGATCTGGGAAGGTCCCTGAGAGAGGTGATGCTGGGTAGAGTCAAGAAACCAGATAAGAAAAACCAGAGAAGAGAAACTGAGTAGAAGAAACCGGATGGAATAAGTTAGAGAGGGGCAGTAACTTACAGCGCATATCCAAGACGAAATCCCTAAGTCGGCTGTGCCATCCCGCAGCAAGGGTGTGCTCTTTGTCCAGCAGGCCTCGGGAGTTGACCATCATGGTGTCGAGGTCATTGTTTCGGGCCCTAAGGGATTCAATCTCCCTTTCCAGCTCTAGCTTCTCGACAGCTGCCTGATTCAATGCCCCAGTCTTCTCATTTCCTGCATGAAGCGCCGACTTGAGAGCTTCAGCCAGATCACGCTTGAGCTTGGGCACCTCCGTCTTCTCGGTGGCGAGCTCTGCCTCCAGCTTGGTCTGGGTGGTTTGCACCTATAGCTGCACCTCGGCCGGAGTAACACACCCTTGGTGCTGCTCGAGAAAGGATTTATGCTCATCTGCGAAGGAGCCAGCCCGGTCAGTAGAGTAAAAAGGATACAGAAGCCGGATAAGAAGAAAGAGGAGGCAACTTACTCTTCAGAGATGAAATTTTGCTCTGCGCTGACTCGGCCAGCACTGTGCAGTCTTGGTGCGTGTTAGCAAGGGCCTTGTACTCACCTGCAGGGAAACAAAGTTGAGAAAAAAATTGGCGTAAACACAAAACGCACAAACAAAACTACTGCACTTACTCTCTAAAGAGGAGATATTGGTGATGGCATCAGTAACACTCTGCTCCAAGATAGCTATGAATTGGGAAACATGAACCGAGTTAGAAAACTGATGCCGGTAAAGCATAAGCAGTAACTCAACGAGAATAAAAGTTACCTGTTTGGCCTTTCTCCTCCTCCAGCTTCCGGTTCTTCTCCTTGACGGCCCGGTGGGACCAGAGGAGCTGGCGGAAGATCTTGGTGTGGGTGTCAGTGCATTCCTGAAGAGAAAGCAGAGACAGTATGAGTGAGAAGATTTAGCCCGAGTAGACTGCAACTCGGTCGAGTTTTGCCTACTCGGCCCAAATCTCGAGGACTGGATGGTCTATAGAAAAGAGATAGAAAACCTTGCAACTCGGAAAACCGGATAGAGAAAGAAAAGTACTTACCCGGGTGGTCTCCTCGGCATCTTCGGCAGCTTTGCGCAAACAATACATTTTGTGCGCAAGGGTGCTGCTGGACGCGGCGACGGCCATTGAGATAAGGCCGACATCGGCCTTGTTCTAGGCTTGTCGGTAGTTGTCCAAGTTACCCAGCTTCTTTCCGTCCCAATTCGGGTTACCAAACTTCTTGCTTTCCCACTCCTGGTCAATGTGGCCTATCCGGTCCAGCACGGTATCAATATCTTCTCGGAGCTCATAAGCAAGCTCCGTCAGCGGGGCATCTGACTGGATGGCCAGAGTGCCGGCCTTGCCCTTGGATCCGGTGGGGGCGGCCTTCTTCCTCTTCTTCAGCTCCTCTTGCTGCTCTGCTACACGCTCCTGCCGTCGCTGGTGCTCTTCCTGCAGCTCGCGCCAATGATCCGGAAAGCTCATAGTGGCAGAAGTTCCGCTGATACCCGCCCCTGCAGCCAGTTTGTCCTTGGGCCCAAAATTGATATTCTGCTGCACTAGCTTAGAGCTGCGGGTGGTAGGGCCACTCTTGGCGGTCTTGGTGGTCTTGGTGGTGGCCTTCTTGGCTGTGGCTGCAACCTCCAAGGGTCTTGGCTGTCTTGGCTTGTTTAGCGGCCAGTTTCCTCTTGATGCTGGCGAAGGAACCTGTTTCTGAGTTAGGGGTTGCTGCTATTGTGGCTGCTCGGCCTCCTTGGCACCTTGTGGCTGGTGCTCGGAAGATTGCTCTAGGTGCTGCTTCTCGGGCTGCTGCTGCCCAACCTGCCCTGCGTCTTGCTTGGGCTGTTCCTTGGGCGGCTGCTGCTGCTTAGCCGGTTTTGGTGTTGGCGGTGGTTGTTTCTGCTTCTCGGCGGCAGGTTCTGGTGGTGGATGTTGCTTCTCGGCGGCAGGTTCCGGTGGTGGCTGCTGCTTATCGGCAGGGGGTTCCATTGCTGCGGCTCAAAAATGGGCTCCGGTTGCACCGAAACCCGGTCAGTGTCCATCTTGGCGCCAGTGTTGTCAGCGCTGAGGTCTTGCTCTTTTTTAACAGGAGGAGGGATCTCGGTCCTCACCTCCGGCTGATATTCTCCGTCCTCGGGGTCGAGGTCCACAAAGTCCCAAGGTGCACTTGGTTTTGGTGGTGGATCCGAGGCGTTAGCATCAAGTGCTTCGCTGAGGGGAAGAAAGAAGAAGAAGGGGAGAAATAAGCAAAGTGCAAACACAAAGCACCTGGATTGAAAATACGAAGAAACATGAGCATGGAGGAACTCGGGAGAGGGCTTACCCGTCCTCAGTAGGGCGTGCTGGCATCTTGCGGCCTCTGGTAGTCTTGGCGGGTTTCTTCACGCCCTTCTTCGTCCTCTTGGAAGTGGGGGGCTCAGTGGCACCGCTACCAGGTCTTTTCCTCGTCCCAATCGGGGCAGGGACCGCCACGGGTATCACATCGATCGGATACTCGTTCATTTCCTCTCGAGCTGAGATATAGAAATGCAATTGTGAGCTCAAGAAGGATCCGAAAAGCATTGAAGTGCATACGATGGTGGTCTTGGTCACCTTCATCATCCTCGGACCAGTCCCGAATTGATGTGGAGACTCGGGACTTACCATCTTGGCCGGCAAGCGGGATGCAGCATATGTCCTGGACATCAAATGCCTCTGTGTCATCTTCAGTCCGGTCCGGCTGCCAGTTTTGCTCAAAGATAGCCTTGTCCTCTGTTTTCTGGCGAGGAATAACCTAAAGATGCAAACACATAGCATAAGGAATAGAATATACTCAAGGTAACCGAGTTGAGGCTCAACTCGGTGTAGCATGCAAGCATAAAGCATACAAAGCTAAGTCCTATCAGGAGAGGCCAGATTGAGGTTCTACTCAGTACATCATGCAAACATAAGCATACAAAGCTAAGTCAAATCATTAGGAACCAAAATGAGTTCTACTCGGCATAGCATGTAAACACAAAGCATATAGGGCTAAGTCTAAGCCAGAGAATCCAAGGTACAACCTACTCGGTGAAGCATGAGAAACAATAAGAAAAATCGACTAAGTGTGTGCAAAAGGAAACTTACTTTGGGGGGTGGTTGATCTCGGCTGAACGGTGGAAGACCGTAGAACCAAGTATCTATGAGGGTGGCCTTGAGAATGGAGCGAGCCCAGAGCACCACCTCCTCCTTCCTGAGCTCGAACGTTGTTGTGCGGGTGCAGTCGCGGGATCCTCCCATGAAACACATCTTGTGTGCTCGGAGTTGGAGGGGGAGAACCCAGCGGCTCACCCAGGCAGCGATCAGATCATCTTTGCGGAGTCCCAGCTCGACCAACTCCTTCAGTCGGTCGTCGGCGTGGTTCGCATTCGGCATTGTCTTCCTCAGATGGTATCCCCAGTTCCTCATTTCGGTGGGGGTGTATTCTCGAAGGCCGGCAGCTTGATGAGATCGACCGGATGCTCGCCTGTAGTCAGAGTGGGATTCTTCACATACAGAACCCCCTCTGCCACTTCCGGCAGGTGTCCAACCCAAGAACCCGAGGGTATGTACTGGGAGTCCGGACGACGGTCATCGCCGTCCCGGTTTGGTTCATCGTTTTGGGCGCATTCAGTTTGGATTTGTTGGGGAGAACCTGCTGGTGGAAGAAGAAGTATTTGGCCCTGATGTCTACCATGGAGTAGACACCGAGATAAGCTTCACAGCAACAGATGAAGGTGGAGAGCATGGCTATGACGTTAGTCGGAAGATGATGTGGTTGAAGGCCGAAGTGGCGGACGAAGTCTTGCATGAATTTTGATATGGGAAGGCCGAAGCCGCGTTTGAAGTGGCTCAGGAAGACAACATACTCACCGGGCTGGGGTGCTGGCTCCAGCTCGTCGCCGGGTGGCCTGCAAATAACTCTCGGTGGTACCCGACGGGTATTCACCATCCACTGGCATTCGCTGGCCGTGACGTCAGATCCCTCCCAATTGGTGCGGGTAGAGGCAGGACCTTCCAGATTCAGAGTTTCGGTGGGCTCGAGCGCCATGGGAGCGTCTCTGGCGAGGAAGATCTCGAAGAAGGAGGCAGAGAGGGAGCGGCGCACTCGTGCGGCGACGGCGGCACTAGGTTGAAGATGACCGCGTCGCACAGTGAGGGTCTTGAGGCCCTCGGGCGCTCTCCGGCGAGCGGCAGCGCGCAAGGGTGGATCTCTCTTCACTCTGTGCGCGGCGCGGCGCGGCGGCATACGGTGGTTCGCAGGAGGGCGATGCGCTCTGTGCGAGGTGGGCGAGAGGAAGAAGAGAGGAACGAAGCAAATGACGAGGAAGTCAAGACGATGGGCGGCGTGGGGTATTTAAACCCCCCAAAGCGCAGTTACTGCCTGGGATCGACTGTGACAGAGATCATGCGAAGTGGGGAGTTATTGCGTCCGTTAGAAATGCACGAATCGATTCAGTCACGCGTAACGGACGCAGTTAATCCCACGTCGCGCGACGTGGGTAATCAAGTACCCTGTGTGAAGTGATGCAACGGCTCGTGGGCCCGGTATGAAGTGGCAGGCGCGTGCCGTGCAACCGCATCAGACCCGAGGCGTCGTGGGCTGCGGTTGCATGACACGTGTGGAGCCTTACACGCGAAGATAGGAAGGCTCAGGTTCGAGCGGCAAAGATTTGGAAATTTGGCTAAGTGCTGGGATCTCGGCAAAATCCAAAGCAACTTGGTCTATCTGGTTCAAAGAAGGAAACTCCAAAGGCCACAATGTAGTGGATCCGGGTTCAGATTGTGACCAACCGATTTGAGGTGCAACTCGGCTGAGAGACATCAAAGAGGCTATTTGGTTTAAGCTGGCAGGGCCCAGGGTCCAAGTTCACCGGACCCTACCAGCTTCGGGGACTAATGTCGGGGGGCTACCCCCGAGTAGGGGTAAGATAGGTGAGAAATGGAGTTCAAGGCATTGGTTACCGAGTTCGTCCGTACCGAGTTGGTACGGGCCGGATAGGAAGATGCTCAGCCGGGTAGGGCGCTACCCGGCTGGGATCACAAGAGGCCAAGGGAAGATTCAAGCATCTGTCTGGGTCATCCGGGTAGCACTCGGGTGATCCGGATAGAGGAGAAGATGTTCTACTCGGAGGCAAAGTCAATGGAGCCGTTGAGGTGAATCCCGCGTATCCTGGATCCGTACAGGCGTGCGGTTCAACTTACTAGGTATGTGGTAATCTGTATCCAGACGTGGATACAGTGCGGTATGGATGGTGTCAAGTCCTGTCTCTGACAAGGGGGACAAGACATGTCAGTGGCCTACCGAGGTGACTGACAAGGGGGACAAGACATGTCAGCGGCCTACCACGGAGACTTTCAGCGACACAGTCAGCAAAGACACGGAGGCATGCGCTGCTGCACAGTGGTGTTGTCTATTCAGTACTTCTATTCGTAGAATAGTGGTTGGACACTAGTATATAAGGTGGCCTACCCCCTCCTGCGTGAGGGTCGTTCTGGTCGCTAGGTCGAGCATTCTGAGGTTTGGCTTACTACTCACCGAGAGAAAGGGAGAAAGAGAGAGAGGAACTCTTGTACTCGGCTTACCATTATACAGAGAGAGAGGAAGGAGTAGGGGTGTTACCTCCACACGAGGGCCCCAAACCTAGGTAGATTGTGTTGTTTGCAGTGTTCTGAGCGCGCCAGTTCGGCGTGCGATCCCTCCCCAGATACCTACAGCGTCCATCGGCCCCAACTTCAGCCATACTATGGCATCTGTCTTCTCCACACCACGACACAAGTAATGACACTGGAAGTGATGGTGAAGTGCAATCCACCCCGGAAGCTTGTAGGCCGCACAAACCTTTTGTAGGTATGAAATTTGAATCCATCGATTTGGCGATGGTGCATTAACACAAATATGCTAAACACATTGGCTTCTCAGTCAAGATTGAGTCGTCTAGAAAGTCCACCAAGGACGGTGAAAAAGACAAGGTTGTATTTGTGTGTAACAAGGTTGGGAAAAATTCAGAAACTGAACCTACACCTGTCAAGCAAAGACTGCGCACTATTATCAAGTTGGCTGGTTGCAAAGCAAAGATGAGGGTTAAGCGTATTGTTGCTACATGCGAAGTAACTCAGTTTTTGAGGAGCACACTCCTGAGGTGATTGAAAAGTTTGCTTTGAAGAAATATTTGAGGCCACGTAAGAAAATTTCTAAGGAAGAGAAGAAGTTCATTGATTTGCTCCATGAAGTTAACATACCCTCTGGCATAATAATGGAGATAATGGGTGAACTCCATGGTGGCAAGAAATTTTTACCATACGATAGAAAAGAAATTAGAAACTGTACTGCTAAGTTGGGAGACGAGAACGTATTCAAATATATGACATTGCCAAAATCAACCTTTGAAGAGATTCAAAAAGAAGATCGAGGGTTTTTCTTCAAGTTTAAAATTGATGAAGATGGGGTTGTTGAAAAAAAAAATCTGGGTTGATAGCTCTGCTAGAGGTGTCTACAAGCTATATCATGACTGCATTTCGTTTGACACTACGTACATGACCAATATGTACAACATTCCGTTTGCTCCGTTTATCAGCATCAATAGATATGGTCAGTCTATTCAATTGGGATGTGGTTTCATGAGGAATGAAAAAATTGCGCCATTGTGGGAGAAGGCAAAACTTCTGTCTCAGGAGGATTATGTCCATAAAGGCTATGAGAACCATCGGACATCCTGAGTATAAAGAAGAGGAACCATGAGCAACACAGCCATGATAAGAGAAAACAGTGGAATGGTACATGATAGTTCAACGAAGCCAAGATACATGAAAGTATGTGTAAGAAACAAGCCACATCACTTAATAGGACAACCGGGGGGTCACAGAGAGATGCAACCTAGGCTATGAAATTGACAACTTGGATGGATTTAGTTAGAACAGAACTTGAGAGGTTAGCAACCTGACACGAAGTACTAGGAAGAAACGCCCAATGATTTTGATCCTAGTTTTGAAGGTAACAGATGAGAGGAATACCTCTTTAAATCAAATGAGCTAAGATGACTTGGAGTTAGAGTGCTACTAGGTAGGGAGTAAAAAGAATCCTAAGAAGGTTTCCGCAACTCATTTGTCATTTCAAATTAGTTTTCACATACTCTAGACTCAACATCGACCAATAGCAAGGGTTTCCTATAGGCAGTCCTACTCTGATACCACGACTTGTCGGACCCCGGACCTAGATGTATACATACTATTATGCGCTCCTAGTCTTGGACTCACAAGGGGTTCGGGGGATACATATCCAACGTATCTAGAATTTCCGATGTTCCATGTTGATATTATGCTAATTGCTACATGTTTTCTATACACTTCGTAGCATTTTTATGCATTTTCGGGGACTAACCTATTGACAAGATGCCACAACGCGAGTTCCTGTTTTCTGTTGTTTTTGTATTTCAGAAAAGTTGTTCTAGAAACATTCTCGGAATTGGACGAAGCAAAAGCCGAAGTCCCTATTTTTCTGTCACGTACACGGAGTCCGAAGGAGACTCGAAGGGGGCTAGGGAGGTGGCCACACTGTATGGCGGCGCGCCCCCTGGCCGCACCACCACATGGTGTGGCCCCCCCTAGACGCCGACCAACATCGCCCTTATGCATATATAATGTCTTCCTCGGGAAAACCCTAAGTGCTCGTGCCTCCATCCACGAAAAGTTCGGTAGCCGCCGTCGTCGTCAACCCTAGACCGGGAGGGTTCTAAAGCTCTTCCCGGCACCCTGCCGGAGAGGGGAATCATCACCGAAGGGCTCTCCATCACCATGCCTATCTCCGGAGTGATGCATGAGTAGTTCATCCTTGGACTACGGGTCCATAGCAGTAGCTAGATGGTTGTCTTCTCCTATTTTGTGCCATCATGTTTTGATCTTGTGAGCTGCCTAACATGATCAGGATCATCTTATTGTAATGCTACATGTTGTGTTTGCTAGGATCCGATGAATACTGAATACTATGTCAAGTTGATTATAGATCTATCATATATGTTATTTGTGATGTTGCATGCTAGATTCTTGTGACTCCAAGAGGGAGTATTCATGCTAGATAGTGGGTTCATGCCTCCAGTAATCTGGGAGAGTGACAATAACTTCTAAGCTAGTGGATGTGTTGTTGCCACTAGGGGTAAAACATCAATGCTTTGTCTAGGGATAATTGTGTTGTTTACATTACGCACTTTACTTCATAAAATAATCTATTTCTTGCAACTTAATACCCAAAGTTTGCTCGGATGACGTCCTGAGGGTGGATTATTAGTCATAGATGCAGTTGGATGACGGTCTATGTATCATGTTATAATGCCCAAATGATAATCTCATAGTAGTCATTATGTAATGTATATGCATTATGGTGCATTCTCCATTTGTCAATTGCCAGCTGTAATTTGTTCACCCAATATGTTATTTATCTATTATGGAGAGATACCACCAGTGAACTCTGGACCCGGTCCATTCTTTTACACTGATAATACAACCTACTGCAAACACTATTCTTTTTTACTGCAAACACTGTTCTCATTTCATTCACTACAAACAAACATCATTTTCCACATTGTACGTCTAATCCTTTGTTTTCAGCAAGACCGGTGAGATTGACAACTTCACTGTTTCGTTGGGGCAAAGTATCTTGGTTGTGTTGTGTGCAGATTCCATGTTGCTGCTGAGCCTGGTAGTGCCTTGCCAACATCAGCTGTCAACAACCTTCAGAAGTGATTTCTTTCTCCTACTGGTCCGATTAAACCTTGGTTTCTTACCGAGGGAAAATCTTGTTGTTGTACTCATCATACCTTCCTCTTGGGGTCTCCCAACGAACGTGTGTCCACATGCTATCAGTTACCAGCCCCCGCCGTAAGAAACAACAGCTGGTAGACCCGAATCATCGGCGCGCAAACCGGATACACATTGGTACTACTACTCCTTGTGTCCATGCTAGTCATAACCAACTATCCATACCAAAACGTCCATGAGTCATATGAAGCTGAAGGAATGGGACCAAAGCTATGCATAGATGATATGTGTCATAGGAAGTGCAACAACAATCGAGGGTTACTGGGTTACCAAGCCCAGGCCGAGTAAACATCGGCATGTGTGTTTGGAAATGGATCATCGGCCCCACAACCCCTCGACCGCGACAACGACACAGGCATAGCCAAAACTGTATAACCATGAGCTCGAAACCAACACACGATCAAATCAGTAATCTAGACATGAAGTTATGTTATACAAGACTTGCTAGAGTATAGCATTACACGCAAATGCTACATGACCAACATAGGTCAGGTAACCCAACAGTACATCAAACAACGAAAGCAAATTATGTTGCTATACGACAAGTCTGCAAAAGGACTAAGGGTTCGGACATAAGCAACATATACAAACCCATACTAAAGATACCAGGCTGCCACCTGGGAACCCCGAACTACTCGTCGATGTCCACGTCGATTCACCACCGATGTGAAGAACTTCACCTGAACCAAATTAAAGCAAACTTGAGTACTGGAGGTACTCAACAAGACTTAGTTAACCTATTATATATCTGCGATTTCGAAAAGGTTTTGAAGGTCAATTTGCATAAAGCAATATTTGTTTTCCAAATCGAGGAAGGAATAGCACATCTTGTGGAGTATTTTCAAAACAGATGAGAAGACTAATCAGCTACTCAATTCATCATCTTTCATTCCACCAATCCATTCTCGTTCTCAAATACCTTATGCCACAAGGATCATCTGTGGTGACCCAACACACCACTGCATGTGTAGTGCGCAAGTCGATGACATAATACTCACAGAAGGACTTATCCGTGAATATTACATCCCTCAGAGTAGTACAACAGAAACATAGCAGGTCCAGGCAAAACTATAGGATACAAACTTCATTACAAAATCTCGAGAATCTCTTTGAAGAATCAAAGAAGGTCTCATACAAATGAAACATCAGAAGAAACAAATGCGAAGATCCAAGCTGGAGAAGAACTCTAGCTCAGAACTAATCTACTACGGCTGATGCCAGCCCTAATCTACGGCTTATAACAGCTAACTCCAAGAATGGACTCCACCTACACCTTGATAGCTTCTCCTCCATCAGCGTTGTTGATGATGATGCTTCATGATGACAGCTTCCATCAGGCTTCAACTCTAAGCAGGGGGTCAAACGAGAACGAATGAGTAACGAGCGTTACTCAGCAAGTTCATGATATATATATATAGAGGGTAGTTCGATGCACTAACTACAGCTTTGGACTCGAAAGAGTCAGAAGCTAATGCAAGTTTTTGTAAATCCTTCTTCAAAAGGTTGCTTTTACTTCTGAAAACTATGCCCGCCAGACCATCACAGGACTAGAACTTCACGGAGTTGCCTTTCCTGTAGCGTTCGCAGCTCCTTCCCGAAACAGGGGGTAACATGCCACATCTTTTTACACTCTGCAGAGGTGCGTTACTTTTCCCATGGGCGACCAACACCATGTTGCACAACTGGGTGTACGTTCTTGTCCACTCCCACTTAGGTGTGGGGCCCGATTGTTGGTCCAAGCCAAACCGTGCTTCTCCGCACAACGCATGCCCACCCATTTCTGCCAGCAGGTTGCACGCCCGATTCCACCCCTCACGATGGAGATCTATGCGCCCCTGGAAGACACTCATAGACCCCAGAGTCCGTGGGACGTAAGGGCTCCCACCCATGTGCATGTAGTCCAGCAGAACCTACAGCGTACGTCTCTGGCATCCCGTTGACATGCGAACGAGAAAAGATCACAGCTGACTTACTCCCCCCATAGAAGACCCATGGTTAACACGGTATTTACGGCGCACCGAGTTCTGACGACATTTGTGATTAATTCCTAGGTAATACGTTCCCGTGCAGATAGAACCTTCCTTTTACCTATTCATCTTACCATGGTTCCATCCACCCACCAAACAGAACACTACCACTCGGGTAGTCATTCAATTAGTCATATTATTATAAAAATAGGATCATGCATTCTTTTGAGAACATGTGGTAATACGATAGGGTTTTTGCAATTAGTTTGTTATGAAGTACTGCATAGGATATGAGCAAGTGATGAACTTGCCTGTGATTGAAATAACAATAATAATCCAGGTCTTCGGGTTCAAGGGTCTCGTAGAAAATCCCGACATCTGAAAGATAGCAAAGTAGTCCTGGTAAGGACTACAGAAAACAATGGCAAAGATCATACATGCATAGTAATGAGATGCATCGTGAAATACCCTGGAAAACACCCTATCTTACAAGTGTAAGCCACCTTTGATACGATATCTCAATCACACATGTTTTAGGTGAATTGTTTCATTACTTGAGGGGATGTGGTTATTACTTCTTTTAGAGTTACATGTGTTTCACTTTTACTTGGCAAACAATTGTTATCATATTTAAGTAGAAGTGTTATTGCTTGGTTGGGTAATAAGATAATGACACATGGAAATCCATTATTGAAAAGATAATAGTCACAATTTTATTTTATATTCAAAAAGGGTAGAGCTTATGGCAAAGGGTTTAGTTGAAAATGATGAACTAGTACAGTGAACTCTATCATCACAATACTTGCTACGGACTTGTGATGATAGGTTTAGTAGGTGTGGAAAACATGTGAGTTTTATTTTTAAGGAAAATGATATTAAGATAGTTATTGCTGGTTATAATGGAATATTATAGTATTCCATTAATCTCTTAGAAACAAGTTTATAATTTAAACAAAATATTTTGTGTTCGACATATTTGAGTTGAAAATGGTTTTCTCTTTAATTTGGTACCTCATTTGAAGTATTCTGAAAATATTTGAATAAGGTATTAATTATAAATGAATTAAATGATTAGGCAAAATATTGCACACATGAAAACATGGTCAAATGACCTTGAAAACATCATAGATTGTTTGCATTTGTAATTTGGAGCATTTTGGTATATAACTTGTATTTTTTAATTTTATGAATTATTTATTATTTTTCTCAATTTTAAATGATTTAATTTAATTTGAGAAAATATTAAATTTTAAACTTTATAAAATATTTTTGAAAAGTTGATGATCATTTAGATTATATTTTTCTAATCTATTTGGTATATTATTTATATTTTTATAAGTTGTGGATTTAAAGTTATTGAATTAATAAAATTATGGATTATTCTGTTATTTTAAATTGACAGGTGGGGTCCACGTGTCAGTATATGTTTTAAATCAAAATTGAAAATAAAATGGAAAAAATGCCCCTGACGTCATGCTGACGTCAGGATGTCATCATCAAAGAAGGTGATTTCTTCAGCTCGAATCCAATCGGAGGATTTACTCCGATCTAGTGCGATTGGGTGCTACCGTGATCTCGACGATGTTTAGAGGAACCGAGTGGATGGAGCGCCGCTAGTTATTGCCCACCGGAGATGCTCCGGCGAGCCCAACCGCGGCAACGGACGTCGGTGACCGATGACGACCACGATAAAGGCCGCAATTGAACAAACGGAAGATGCCACACTTATCAGGAGCTCACCAGGAATAAGATGGTGCTCGCGGTTGGTCAAGGTGAGGTAGGGTTCGCCGGCGGCAAGAAGAAATCGACGGTGGCCGTACTTGTGAACGACGGGGAAATTCCCCTTGCCTCGGGCTTCCCCGCACTTGCGCGTACTCGAGGAGGAAGAGTAGGTCCAGGCGCATCTCCGAGTGGCCTTAGTTGCCCTCGAGGTGGCCCGAATCAACGGCGGTGGCCGGTAGATCGATGAACTAGGGTTTCGGTTTGTGGTGTGCGGAGCAAAAGAGAGAGAGGGCAAATGGCTCCATGGGATAGAGGAGAGGAAGTACTACGCCATGATGGCTTTCTCCTGTCGAGGGCGGCGAGCAGGAGGTGTCACCGCGATGAATTCGGCAACGACACGCACAGTGTCTGTAACATCCCAATTTTTGCTAATTTAGGGTTGTGGTGTTATTGGCATCTCATACATGCATGAATCAAAAAAATTAAATCATGTTTTAAACAATTTGGTTTGTGAATTCAAATGGTTTGAGAAAATTCCAGCAAAAAGTACTTAATTTGGGTTCCAAAATTTTGTGTTGAAAAATAATTCAAATGCACCAACCCAAGTTATGGTTTTGTTGGAAATTTCATGAGCTTTTCAAAAACTATTTTTGCCAATTTTTCTGATTTCAAAAAGGCCCTCAAAATTTAGTTTTATGTTCTGTTTTCAAAGAGAAATGGACTTCTTTGTAAATTTCAGCTTTTTCTGGGGGTTTTCGCAAAGTGCACTTTGTCTTCTTCGTTGGGACAGAAAAAGGAGCTGCGTGGCAGCTCGACCGCGCCGCCGCCACCTCCTGTTCGGCCATCTGCTTGCGTGGCCGAGGCGTTCAAGAGGAAACCGTGCCCCTCCTCACTCTCCCTACCCTCTCACCCGTTGCTCCCTCTCCCTGTTAGCTCCACGGTACCGAACCCTAGCTCGGGTCGGTCGTTGATGGCGGCGCCGATTCCGGCTGCCCCGCGACGAGCCGAGCCTCTGTGAAGCTCCGTAGGCCTCCCCTTTACCTTCCCTTGGACCGAATCGAGCCGGGAGAGCCCACAGACGCCGCCCCGACCTCTTCTCCTTCAAGTCCGGCCGGTGGTTGCCGCGGTCGATGCCGCCGCCCCCGACCTCCTCGTCCGTCCGCGACCATCTGCTGAGGTCCGCCGTGAGCTAGTGAGCCTTCCCATGCCCTCACCTAGGCCCCTCCCCCTCCGCAGCTCCCTGTAACCGTACCTCGCCGGTCGCCGCCGCGCCATGGTCGCCGGCAAGCCTTTCCGGTGACCATTTGGTCACCCATCCCCACCCACACGTTCGCCTCGTCCTGCTGCACCTCCCCATCGTCTCCAATTCAAAAACCGTCGACGAATTCGATCGATTCCTTCCACAGCAGGTCCTCTGTGACCATTGATGACGTCACTCTGACGTCACCATGACGTCATATTTCTGTTTTTTTATATTCAGAAAATGTTTAATGAATTACAGAAAATGATAAAATTTGATAATTGAATAACTCTTAAAATATTAATCAGAAAAATGAAATAAAAATATGGTTGTGTTCAGAAAAATGAGATCTATCCAAATATGTCATTTTCATATATGTTTGACAAAGTTCAAAAATGACCATTTATTTAATATTGTTTAATCATTTAAAATAGAAAAATAAGTTTTTATTCAATAAAATTAGAAAATTAAAAGTTATATACCAAATTGCTCAAAATGACAAATGCAACCTGTTTATGATGTTTTCAAACTCATTTGAGCAACAAAAATGGTACTCACTTTCAGAATCGCCCGAAACCCCCTCCGGGGTCTATTTCGGGATAATTTCAGTAAAAATGTTTAACTGACATACGAACCCTAGCAACCCAACGATCATGTCTAGGGCTTTATTTCAGTGCATTAATCTGCTCATGCATACATATTGTGCATTGCATCGATGCCATGTTTGATTGTTGTTTTTCTCTTTCGGTGTTGTTTCCCCTTCGGTAGAATGCGACTCCGAAGTGAAGGCCAACAATCCAATGGGGAATACTTGATCCTAACCGACAAGTCAAGCACTTATTCCAGAAGATCTTTATCTGGTTTTCTTATAACCAAGGCAAGCATAACCTCTTATCTGCTCATATATGATTTCAAAGTGATTTGAATCTTGTACTTTGCATTCGGTTCCAAACTATTTGATGTCAGTAGATAGAGTTCTCCTATATACTGCATAACCTAGATATCCTGATCCACTTCACCTAGCAGCTATAGGTTTGTTTGTGCGCGCTCTGCTAAAACCTTGTGAGTCTTGCTTAGCCATGCCTAGTTGATGATTCTGGTCAATGCGTGAATCTACCATGTCAGGTGTTTATGATTTGAGTTACCTTTGATAACTTGACTAATCACGGCATGGATGTGAGGCCACAATGGGTTGTGGCGTTTTGTCCTGTTCATGCCCCTAGGAGCGAGTTCTCGCCTTCGAGCCAAGACTGAGCGTACAGCCACACGTGGGCCGATGAACCCCGCCCGGCTGACTAACTTGTTTAACCTTATCCATGAGCCACGTAGTTTGAACTTTCCATCTGCGTGTGAGTCGGAAAATGTTTTGGAGAAAACTAGGTCGTGACCGGGACAAGTGATGGACGTACACAGATCTTGTTCCCGACTCACAGAACAGGTGCCGTCAGGAGGTGGCCAACTCCCTGTTGACGGGGTGGCCCTGTTTGGGTTGACTCATGGATATGGTTCGACAAGGTAAAGGCCGGGAATCGACCACCCTCTGCCGGCACTTCCCGGACTAGTGCCAACCCGGTGGCACTAAGAGTCGGTTGGTACGTGTGGGTAAAGTTGTACACCCCTGCAGGGTTAAATCTTTTCGAAAAGCCGTGTCTGCGGTTAAAGACGACTTGGTGACGGATTCTGTGATCATAGACAACTTAAACGGAATGACTAAAACTTGCTGATAACGATTGAAGGATGCCTCCTCGGAGACGCCGAGAGGGGTTACCTTGTAGCATGGGATAGTGTGGAACAACTGGAGGAGGTGATCTTTGAAGCACGAGGTGCTGATATGTTTCGGTGGATTAAAAGATGATGATATCAGTAGCTGATTAGCTTTCTCATCTGTTTTCAAAATACTCTATGAGACGTGCTGTTTCTCCCTCAACTTGGAAAACAAAGATGGCTTTACGCAAAATAACCTTCATAACTCTTTCTAAAAGATAGCAGATATATAATAGGTTAACTAAGTCTTGTTGAGTACCTCCCGTACTCAGGTTTGCTTAATTTTGGTTCAGGAGAAGATCTCACATCGGTGGTGATTCAACGTGGAGATCGACGAGTAGTTTGGGGTTCCCAGGTAGCAGCCTGGAATCTATGGGCTGGGACGTCGCCTTATGTTGCGGCCTCTTAGGCCTTTTTGGTTCTTGTTGATTAGCAACATAATTTGCCTTCCGTTGTCTGATGTAATGTTGGGTCATGTGACCTCTGCTTGTAAGCTATACTCTAGTAACACCTGTTTAATACAAGTTTCATGTTTAGAGTACTGCTTTGATCGGTTGTTGGTTTCGAGCTCATTGTTATACAGTTTTGGCTATGCCTGCATAGTTGTCGCAGTCGAGGGGTTGTGGAGCCGATGATCCATGTCCGAGCCCGCCTGTCGATGTGATCGGCCTGGGGCGAGGTAACCCCAGTAACCCTCGATTGTTGTTGCACTTTCTGGACACATAGCATCTCTGTATAGCTTTGGTCCCGTTTCCTTCAGTTTCAATCG
The DNA here is from genome assembly GCA_028641055.1 of Alopecurus myosuroides. Lineage (NCBI taxonomy): Eukaryota > Viridiplantae > Streptophyta > Magnoliopsida > Poales > Poaceae > Alopecurus > Alopecurus myosuroides. Next base: position 502,563,849 of record CM054057.1, read on the forward strand.
ATTCGTGGACACTTTGATATGCATAGTTGGTTATGACTAGCATGGATACAAGGAGTAGTAGACTGGGGATCCGGACTACGGGCCGATGAATCCAGTCTGCCTGCCTTCGTTTGTTGCGGCCGGGGCTGGTAACCCTGAAGCCCTTGTGAGTTGTCGCACCCTGGATTCTAAGGGATACTCATCGTACGAACTGGATAGTAGGTGCTTGGATTATGGGGCATAACTGCTCCCACGTCCCAGCTTCCTGGTAGGCCTGCGCTTATGCGCGACAACACAAGCCCTACTATTCCACCGTCGATGTAAACTATCCATTAGGAGTCATAGGCACTACTGTCGACGTACTTCATAACAAGCACGCACTGTACGTCAACAGCTTTGAACGAATGATTATCACAACTTATCTCTACGACACAAAAGATAGAAATAAAGTTGCAACTGGCCTTCACTAAGGCAGAAATAGCGAATACAATCATCCAGAGGACACATGTCCCAACATATCATCCATTACAACAGCGGAAGCAATCAAAGGTGTCTGGGTACAGACAAATCCAACAGGCTTAAGAAGCCGGATAAAATAAAGAAGACGAAGCCCATCCACGTAGGTTCTGGATCCTGCCCTGGTCCAGCTAACTACTCGTCTGCAGTCTCGTCGAACTCCACAAAGTAGCCATCCTGGTGGTCATCGTAGCCGTAGTCGTACTCTGCGTAAACCACAGCCCCAACGGGGTCAGTACATCCAAGTACTGGCAAGCAAGACTCACACTTCATCAAAGAGTTACCCGTCAACACAAGCATAGATGCTTGGGATCAACGGAAGAAAGGGTGATATGAAAAGTTGCTGCTGGCTGCTCTAACCAACTACAGAAGATAACTACAAGTTCCGGCTAACAGAAAAGATAAGATCGAGGATTGTAACCAACTGAAAGATAACTTCAACCAAACCCATCCTGGATCTCGCCCCTTATCCAAAGAAGCAATCCGAGGATAACTCACACAGTTGGATTAAAGGTGAATCAAGTTATTGTGTGAATAAACCTGTTACTAGTCAAGTTATTAATCATGGGGTGTAACATGTTTGATCATTATGTTTAAGTTGTCCTGAGTACTTGTTAGCCAGTACTTTCACCAAGTAATCCATAACCGCGGAAAACACGGCTTCTCGAGAAGATTATCCCTGCAGGGTTGCACCAATTTGGCCGTACACGCAAGAATAACCCGCCAGATGGGATGCCTCCCACCAAGCGGGGTACTCTACACAACCAACCATTCTCCGCATCAAGCCCAAAGCACCTTGGGCGCACGGCTAATCGAGCCCAGAAGAAAATGGACCCTCATAGCACTCTAAGAACGTGTCCCCCTATATGCCGACTACAAAAGTTCCACCCTGCGCTGGGCTCGCAAAAACATGCATGCGGCAAATAGAAAGCACGAACTAAATGAGATGATTTGGACGAGATGCGAATCAGGTCAAGTTGAGGGGGGCGCCCATACTCGCTTCCCACATGCGGGTAGTGCGCTCATCATGGATCAGTAGACAAGACCCTTTTCCTATTAGGATCGACACTAGCAGGCTCCAAAACCTCTCATGGGCCTCCTGCCGGTGCCTTATCATCAAATTATTATTACCATTAGCAATTAACAGGATTGATTGATTAACATCGAGCCCCCGGTACAAATAATAAGATAGTAACAGTAGTAACCGACAACAGACTCGAGTAAAAGCAACCCTAAGCATGCTAGATAATACTAAGGCACAAACAAAGGCTGTAGGTATGGAGGTGAGGCAGTATCATTGGTTCAGGGTATCATGTGATAGGTTCGGAGAACAAGCAACGATACATAGGGCTAGCAATAGTAGACAAAAGGATAGTATCGACAACAAGTGTGGAAAGGAACTCGATGATTCATGTGAGTGATAACTTGCCTGGCAGCTCAACAGCCGGGTACTGAGCTAGGTCCTGGGTAGTGGTGTCGTAAGGATCGTCGGTCTCAACGTAGTCGTCGTCTATTCGAGAAGAAGCAAACAAACCAAACAGGAATGTAAACAATCATTGCCATGGCATTGTGCACAATCAATATGATGCATGACAAGTTAATAGTGCAGCAAAATAAACTGACTAACATGATAGCACAAATTAAATGGACCCATATGCAAGGGTTGCATATGGAGAAGGATCCATTGAAATAAGTGGAACAAATGATTTACAATTATTTATTAGGTGATAGTTGTTATCATGATGCATGCATGATGATGATGACAAGATAACAACAAAATAACAAGGATAGGTGCAAAGGAAAAAAGAATAAAACAAGTTTGGAAATTATTTGTTAATTTTGGAAAGTTTTGGTTACTTAGACATGCCACACAACAATTATTGTTTTCATCAAGTTAGAGTGTGCAAAACAATTTACAAATTTTATATTTGAAAAGGTTATCAAATTTTAGTTGGATTACATGTTTCACATTTTAAAATTGGACTTAGGATTAATTAATTATGAATTAAACAATATTAAACAAGTTTTAATTGCATTAAACAAGATTTAAAATGTTTAGGCAATTTAAATTGTTCAAACCAGAAAACAAATTTTATATTTGAATAGAACATTCAAAAAGGTGTGAAAAACATATTTTATTTGAATTATTTGAAAACAGTATGAATTAGTTATGAATTATTTCAATTTGCATTTGAATTATTCAAATTTGAAATTTAAAAGTATTTTGAAAACTCAAAACAGAACACAATTTGGATATTTGGAAAGATTAGAAAATTTGGATCAGAATTCATATAAAGTTTGTATTTGTTGGAATTATAAAACAAAAGATATTGAATTTCAAAGTTTGGATTTAATTCTGCTATTTAAATGAAATAGAAATTTAAAACGGAATTGTTTTTATTCGTTTGTTACCGTGCTGGGGTTTACCCACAGACACTGCCCTGTGGGCCTGCGGGGTCAGCACGCTGGCGTGGCAGAGGAGAGGCTGACAGGGGGGGCCACCCTGTCAGCACTGCGCGCAAAAAGGTGGGGTTTTTCTCCCGTGCGCGAACCAGCACTCGAACCCGCGAGCGCGCGCGAGCGAGAGAGACAGGGTAACCACTGCGGTGGTGAGCGGTACTTGTCAGTAAGCAGATGCGCAGCGAGGATATGTTTCAGAAACATGTTACACTGACGAAACTGAAAAACGCGCGCGTGCTCGCCTGACAGAAACTCAACGGCGGCGATCAACGCCGATGTGCTCGTGCTACGGGGCTGCTGTGCTGCTGGACGCGCTCGGAAACAACAGAGGGAGAGAGGGAAGGAGACGGTGGAGCTCACCGTGGATGCGTCGAGTTGCAGAGAAGAACTCCGAGCTCGACGGCGGCGTTGCAGTGGATGGCGGCGCTGTTCCCGTGCCTCTCCGTGCTCCCGTAGATGTCCACGACGTTGAGGAGGAAGAGGCGGTGCTAATCCAGCGATCAGACGGCGGCGAGGGGCTCTGCTACGACGAGGAGGACCTCGGGTTCAGAAACAATGGCGCGGTGGCCGGAGGAAAAGGAGAGGACGGCGGCGTCGATCGAGGGCTCACCGTGGTGGTTGCTGGTGTCCAAGGGGAAGAGGAGGTGACGGCGACTCGATTCCTGCTTGTGGGTGGCTAGGTGGGAGCTCTACGCGGCGGCGCCATGTCGATCTTCGGAAGGTTGCCGGCGGGGAGAAAAATACAGAGAGGTGGAGGGCGTCGAGGAGGGAGGAGATGGCGGCGCGGCGCGAGGAGCGAGGAACCCTAGGTGCTAGGGCACCTGCCAGGTGCCTAGGGCTTGCTTTTATAGGGCCACGGTGCTCTCCTGGCCGCCGGAGTCGCGCGCGGTGCCGCGGTGGCACCGGCCGATCGCGTGTCGTACCGCGAGACGAAGCAGAAAAGGAGGGCGGCGCGAATCTTGGCGCACGCGAAGCGGTAAGTGGGAGATAGCGGGCTGGGTCGCGCGCTTTAGCCGCTAGGTGGGCTTGGGCTGCTTAGGTGCTGCTGCGCGCGCTAGTTAGCTGCCTTTTATTTTTCTGTTTTTATATTTTTTTTTGCTGAAACAGTTTTTGGAATAATTTGTTAAGGTTTTGGTTAAAGAAAAATTCAGAAAAATTAGGTTAGGATAGTTAGGCAGTTAGAAACCATATTCCAAAAGTGGATTTCAAAATTTGAGATTTTAAAATGAGGTTTGCATTTGAAACCAAATTAGAGGAATTTTGATATTAATAAACCATTAAGAAAACAAGTATTTGAATAGGGTTACCCCTAGGTTTAAAATGACTTTGAAGATCACAAGTGTGGTGAATTTGATGGATTCAAATAGGTACTGATGTGAACTTGGTTTGAAATTTAAAAGGTGGTTTGGGAATTATTGATTGAATTAATTGATTGAATAATGGTTTGATTAAAACCAACAATTTGAGAATTGATCATAAATGCATTATTTGGAAAACAAGGAAGGGTTTTGCTTTGCAACTCTTGGTTTGAAAAGATTGTAACAGACAAGTGTGAAAACAAGGTTGGATTAAATATGGAAACAATGCAACAGAAATAAAATGATGGTGATGCCATGATGCATTGCATAAATAAAACAAAGAACAGAAACACTAGGGTGTTTTCATACTTGGATGTTACAAAACGCCCCCCCTTGAAGGAATCGCGCCCCGAGATTCCCTACTGAGAAATGAACAGGTCCGGATACTTCTTGCGAAGATCCTCTTCGGTCTCCCACGTTACCTCTTTATCGGAATGATGCGACCATTGGACTTTCAAGAACTTGGTGCTCTTGTTGCGAGTCTTACGCTCGCTCTCATCGAGAATACGAATAGGGTGCTCCTCATAAGATAGATCATCTTGCAGCTCAATGGAATCATGATCAACTGCACGATCTGGATCTTTGAAACACTTCTTGAGTTGTGACACGTGGAACACATCGTGCACCTTGGATAGTTTTTGTTGTCGTACCCTGATTTCTAGGGGATACTCACCGTACGAACTGGATAGCAGATGCTTGGATTATGGGGCATAACTGCTCCCACGTCCCAGCTTCCTGGTAGGCCTGCGCTTATGCGCGACAACACAAGCCCTGCTATTCCATCGTCGATGTAAACTATCCACTAGAGATCAAAGGCACTTCCGTCGACGTACTTCAAACCATACACACATGGTACGTCAACGGCGTTTAACAAGTGATATCACAACAGATCTCTACGACACAAAAGATTGAAATAAGTTGCAAATGGCTCTCATTAGAGCAGAGATAGCAAATACAATCATTCAGAGGGCACATGCCCCAACAATACATCATTACAATACAGCGGAAGCATTCAACATGTCTGAGTACAGACAAGAACCAAATAGGCCTAAGAGGCCGGGAACAAACAGACGGAGCCCATCCACGAAGTCTCGGATCCTGCCCGGGTCCGCTATCTACTCGTCAGCAGTCTCGTCATACTCCACGTAGTTGCCACCATGTAGATCCTCGGAAACGTAGGTCTGCGGAAACCACAGCCCCAAAGGGGTCAGTACATAAACGTACTGGCAAGCAAGACTCACAATTCACCAAAGTGTAGCCCGTCAACACCAAGCACCGATGCCTTGGGTTCAACGGAAGAGAGGAGATATAAAAGATTGCTGCAAATGGCTGCGCTAACCAACTACAGAGATTCTACCACTTCCGGCTAACAGAAAGGAGATAAGATCGAGGATTGTAACCAACTGAAAGATAACTTCAAACAAACCCATCCTGGATCTCGCCCCTTATCCAAAGAAGCGATCCGAGGATAACTCACACATTGTAATAAGGGTGAATCAAATTATTGTGTCATCAACCTATTACTAGTCAAATTATTAATCATTGGGTGTAGCATGTTTGATCAGTATGTTTAAGTTGTCCTGAGTACTTGTTAGCCAGTATTTTCACCAAGTAATCCATAACCGCGGAAAACACGGCTTCTCGAGAAGATTATCCCTGCAGGGTTGCACCAATTTGGCCGTACACTCATGAATAACCCGCCAGATGGAAAGGCCCTTCCACCAAGCGGGGTACTCAACACAACCAACCATTCTTCGCATCAAGCCCAAAGAACCTTGGGCGCACGGCTAATCGAGCCCAGAAGAAAATGGACCCTCATAGCACTCTAAGAACGTGTCCCCCTATATGCCGACTACAAAAGTTCCACCCTGCGCTGGGCTCGCAAAAACATGCATGCGGCAAATGGAAAAACACGAACTAAATGAGGCGATTTGGACGAGATGCGAATCAGGTCAAGTTGAGGGGGGCGCCCATACTCGCTTCCCAAATGCGGGTAGTGCGCTCATCATGGATCAGTAGACAAGACCCTTTTCCTATTAGGGTCGACACTAGCAGGCTCCAAAACCTCTCATGGGCCTCCTGCCGGTGCCTTATCATCAAATTTATTATTAATAGTAACATTAGCATGATTGATTGATTAAACATCGAGCCCCCACAACGTAATAGAAAATAGTAACAGTAAGTAACGGGTAACAGACTCGAGCAAAAGCAACCTAAGCATGCTAGGAAAGACTAAGGCAACAAGCAAGGGGTTTTAGGTATGGAGGTGAGGCAATATCAAGGTTAAGGGATTCATGTGATGTGTTCGTAACAGAAACAACTACTACTAAGGCTAGCAGAAAAGAACAACGGAAAGTATCGGTAATCAATGTTGAAAGGAACACAGTGGTTCATGTGAGTGATAACTTGCCTGCAAACCCAGTAGCCTGGTACTGAGCTAACTCCTTAGAAGGGGTGTCGTAAGTATTGTCGGTCTCAACGTCGTCGTATATCCGAGAAGAAGCAAACAAACATTGCAGAAAGATAAGCAATCATTATCATGGCATAGTGCACAATCAAATATGATGCATGACAAGTTAAGGGTTGCTTCAAAATAAACTAGACAACATGCGCACAATTAAATGGACCCATATGCAAGGGTTGTATGTGGAAGATCCATTGAAAATAAGTGGAAACAATGATTATTTATTAGGTGATGGTTGTTATCATGATGAAGGCATGATGAATAACAATAACATAACAACTTAAATGCAATTGGAATGATAGTTAACAATTTAGAAAAGCATTTATTAATTTTGGAATTTTGTTACTTAAACATGTTACACAAATAATTGTTGTTTTCATCAAGTTAAATTGTGCAAAACAAATAACAAAGTTGGTGTTTGAAAAGGTTATCAAGTTTTAGTTGGATTACATGTTTCATATTTTGAAATTGGACTTTGGATTATTTAATTATGAATTAAACAGTATTAAACAAGTTTTTAATTGAATTAACCAAGATTTAAATTGTTTAGGCAATTTAACTTATTCAAACCAGAAAACAAAATTTATATTTGAATAGGATATTTAAAATGGAATTGAAAACATATTTTATTTGCATGATTTGGAATTATTATGAATTACTTATGAATTTTAGCAAAATACAATTGAATGATTTGAATTTGAATTTGAATTGCAATTTGAAAGTTCAAAACAGTAAACAAATGTTACCCAAAGATAGACAATTGAATTTAGATTAGTGTGCATATTTTATTTGTGTAATTTGGAATTATAAAACTAAAGTTATTAGGGTTTTAGAAACAGGGACCAATCTGTTTAATTAGAAGGACCTGGGTTTAAATTCAGAAACTTTGGAAACAAGTTTTCACCGCACAGGGAGCTAGCCCTAGGCACTGCCAGTGGGCCTAGGGGCTCGCTGTGCTGGCGGGGACAGTGGGTGGCTGACAGGGGGCCCGCCCTGTCAGCGCTCGATGCAAAAGATGGGAAAAATCCCGAGCGAGGGGCAGGATTCGAACCCTGCACCCTTCGCTAGCGAGCGCTGTGTCTGAACCACTGGGCTGGTTCGCGTTTGTTGTCAGTTAGCGATACGCAGAGAGGTTGAAGTGTTGCTCGCTATCTGAACCTGTTACTGACGAAAACAAGTCTGAAACTTGACAGATACAGGCAGTGGCCGCCGGCGATCAGCAGGTGATGCCCGTGTGCCCGATGCGCGTGTGCTGCTGCGATGCTGGTGGTGCGTGGATGTGCACGGTGCTGCGCACAGAGAGTAAGAGAGGAGGGAGGAGCAGAACGGCGTGCTCACCGGGAGGACTGTCGCTGACGAGCTCGACGGCGAGGCGACAGAGACAGGCTCGACGGCGGGGATCCAGGCGGTGTCGAACTCAGCGGCGGTGTCCAGAGGCTCCAGGGCGTCGCGGCGAAGCGATCCCCGTGGCCAGCGCGGAAGAAGAGGCACGGAGGTGGACGTGGCCTTGGAAGCTTCAGAAGGCGGCTCTCCGGTGGCAGTGCAGCTGCCGGAGTTGGCGAGGACGGCGGCGTGGAATCGGGGAATCTCCGGTGCTGCTGGCGTGTTCAAAAGATCGAGGGAGGTGGGGCGATCTCGTTCCCGCAGCCAGGTAAGTGGGTGGCGCGTCGGGGCAGCGGTGGTTCGACGATGTTCAGAGGAGCGCGCCGGCGAGGTTCAGAGCAGAGAAGGAAATCGGTGGCAGCAGAGAGAGAGGGACGGCGGCGGACTCGAGGGGAGATAGGGCTAGCAGGCTAGGTTTAGGGCACAGGGGCGAGGCCGTAGGGGTCTTATAGAGGCTCGGGTGATCTCCTGGCCGTCGTGATCGATACAGTGCAGAGGTGGCACGCTTCGATGCAGAGCCGTACAGGTTGAAGACGACGGAGGCGTCTGCGAACCGGTACGGGCCGCTCGCGCAGGGTAAGTGGGCTGGGCCACTTTGGCCACCCCCCACGCAGGTGAGTTCTTCCTTTCTGTTTGTTTCATTTATTTTTTTTATTTTTTTTTTGCTGAAAACAAGAATGGAAGAAAAAGGAAAGTTTCCAAGTTAAATAAAAGTTTTGGAAAAAAGAATATGGTTAGTTCTGTTTTCAATTAGCAACCCAAACTAGCTTTTGTTTTCCAAGGTTTCCAAATTTAATTGTTGTTTGTTAATTAAACCAATATTTGAAAGGATTATTAATATGAATTAAACCTTATTGAAAACAAACATTTTTGATAGGGTTTACCCCTAAGATTTAATGTGATTAAAGATTACAAATAGGGTGGTGAACTTAAGGTTTCAAAAGGTACTGATTTGAGAATTGGTTTGAATTTGAAAATGTTTTAGAATTATTTGATTGGATTAATTGATTGATTAATGGTTTGATTAAAACCAACTATTTTTAGGAGTTATCAACATGAAATAAAATGGAACAAATTGGTTGTTTTCACTTGTTATTTTTATTCCAAAAGTTGTAATAGAACAAGTATGAAAACATTGTTTGAGTAAGGTTTGAATTTGAGTTGTGAAAACAGAGAATAACAGATGCAACACAAAAGAAACAAATGCAACAATATGATGACATGATGCAATACTTTAATAAACAAGAAATCAATCATTCTAAGGGGTAGTTTTCATACTTGGGCGGTTACAAAACAAAGAACAGAAACACTAGGGTGTTTTCACACTTGTCTGTTACAATCTTTTCAAACCAAGAGTTGCAAAGCAAAACCCTTCCTTGTTTTCCAAATAATGCATTTATGATCAATTCTCAAATTGTTGGTTTTAATCAAACCATTATTCAATCAATTAATTCAATCAATAATTCCCAAACCACCTTTTAAATTTCAAACCAAGTTCACATCAGTACCTATTTGAATCCATCAAATTCACCACACTTGTGATCTTAAAAGTCATTTTAAACCTAGGGGTGACCCTATTCAAATACTTGTTTTCTTAATGGTTTATTAATATCAAAATTCCTCTAATTTGGTTTCAAATGCAAACCTCATTTTAAAATCTCAAATTTCGAAATCCACTTTTGGAATATGGTTTCTAACTGCCTAACTATCCTAACCTAATTTTTCTGAATTTTTCTTTAACCAAAACCTTAACAAATTATTCCAAAAACTGTTTCAGCAAAAAAAAATATAAAAACAGAAAAATAAAAGGCAGCTAACTACCGCGCGCAGCAGCACCTAAGCAGCCCAAGCCCACCTAGCGGCTAAAGCGCGCGACCCAGCCCGCTATCTCCCACTTACCGCTTCGCGTGCGCCAAGATTCGCGCCGCCCTCCTTTTCTGCTTCGTCTCGCGGTACGGCACGCGATCGGCCGGTGCCACCGCGGCACCGCGCGCGACTCCGGCGGCCAGGAGAGCACCGCGGCCCTATAAAAGCAAGCCCTAGGCACCTGGCAGGTGCCCTAGCACCTAGGGTTCCTCGCTCCTCGCGCCGCGCCGCCATCTCCTCCCTCCTCGACGCCCTCCACCTCTCTGTATTTTTCTCCCCGCCGGCAACCTTCTGAAGATCGACATGGCGCCGCCGCGTAGAGCTCCCACCTAGCCACCCACAAGCAGGAATCGAGTCGCCGTCACCTCCTCTTCCCCTTGGACACCAGCAACCACCACGGTGAGCCCTCGATCGACGCCGCCGTCCTCTCCTTTTCCTCCGTCCACCGCGCCATTGTTTCTGAACCCGAGGTCCTCCTCGTCGTAGCAGAGCCCCTCACCGCCGTCTGATCGCTGGATTAGCACCGCCTCTTCCTCCTCAACGTCGTGGACATCTATGGGAGCACGGAGAGGCACGGGAACAGCGCCGCCATCCACTGCAATGCCGCCGTCGAGCTCGGAGTTCTTCTCTGCAACTCGACGCATCCACGGTGAGCTCCACCGCCTCCTTCCCTCTCTCCCTCTGTTGTTTCCGAGCGCGTCCAGCAGCACAGCAGCCCCGTAGCACGAGCACATCGGCGTTGATCGCCGCCGTTGAGTTTCTGTCAGGCGAGCACGCGCGCGTTTTTCAGTTTCGTCAGTGTAACATGTTTCTGAAACATATCCTCGCTGCGCATCTGCTTACTGACAAGCACCGCTCACCACCGCAGTGGTTACCCTGTCTCTCTCGCTCGCGCGCGCTCGCGGGTTCGAGTGCTGGTTCGCGCACGGGAGAAAAACCCCACCTTTTTGCGCGCAGTGCTGACAGGGTGGCCCCCCCTGTCAGCCTCTCCTCTGCCACGCCAGCGTGCTGACCCCGCAGGCCCACAGGGCAGTGTCTGTGGGTAAACCCCAGCACGGTAACAAACGAATAAAAACAATTCCGTTTTAAATTTCTATTTCATTTAAATAGCAGAATTAAATCCAAACTTTGAAATTCAATATCTTTTGTTTTATAATTCCAACAAATACAAACTTTATATGAATTCTGATCCAAATTTTCTAATCTTTCCAAATATCCAAATTGTGTTCTGTTTTGAGTTTTCAAAATACTTTTAAATTTCAAATTTGAATAATTCAAATGCAAATTGAAATAATTCATAACTAATTCATACTGTTTTCAAATAATTCAAATAAAATATGTTTTTCACACCTTTTTGAATGTTCTATTCAAATATAAAATTTGTTTTCTGGTTTGAACAATTTAAATTGCCTAAACATTTTAAATCTTGTTTAATGCAATTAAAACTTGTTTAATATTGTTTAATTCATAATTAATTAATCCTAAGTCCAATTTTAAAATGTGAAACATGTAATCCAACTAAAATTTGATAACCTTTTCAAATATAAAATTTGTAAATTGTTTTGCACAATCTAACTTGATGAAAACAATAATTGTTGTGTGGCATGTCTAAGTAACCAAAACTTTCCAAAATTAACAAATAATTTCCAAACTTGTTTTATTCTTTTTCCTTTGCACCTATCCTTGTTATTTTGTTGTTATCTTGTCATCATCATCATGCATGCATCATGATAACAACTATCACCTAATAAATAATTGTAAATCATTTGTTCCACTTATTTCAATGGATCCTTCTCCATATGCAACCCTTGCATATGGGTCCATTTAATTTGTGCTATCATGTTAGTCAGTTTATTTTGCTGCACTATTAACTTGTCATGCATCATATTGATTGTGCACAATGCCATGGCAATGATTGTTTACATTCCTGTTTGGTTTGTTTGCTTCTTCTCGAATAGACGACGACTACGTTGAGACCGACGATCCTTACGACACCACTACCCAGGACCTAGCTCAGTACCCGGCTGTTGAGCTGCCAGGCAAGTTATCACTCACATGAATCATCGAGTTCCTTTCCACACTTGTTGTCGATACTATCCTTTTGTCTACTATTGCTAGCCCTATGTATCGTTGCTTGTTCTCCGAACCTATCACATGATACCCTGAACCAATGATACTGCCTCACCTCCATACCTACAGCCTTTGTTTGTGCCTTAGTATTATCTAGCATGCTTAGGGTTGCTTTTACTCGAGTCTGTTGTCGGTTACTACTGTTACTATCTTATTATTTGTACCGGGGGCTCGATGTTAATCAATCAATCCTGTTAATTGCTAATGGTAATAATAATTTGATGATAAGGCACCGGCAGGAGGCCCATGAGAGGTTTTGGAGCCTGCTAGTGTCGACCCTAATAGGAAAAGGGTCTTGTCTACTGATCCATGATGAGCGCACTACCCGCATGTGGGAAGCGAGTATGGGCGCCCCCCTCAACTTGACCTGATTCGCATCTCGTCCAAATCATCTCATTTAGTTCGTGCTTTCTATTTGCCGCATGCATGTTTTTGCGAGCCCAGCGCAGGGTGGAACTTTTGTAGTCGGCATATAGGGGGACACGTTCTTAGAGTGCTATGAGGGTCCATTTTCTTCTGGGCTCGATTAGCCGTGCGCCCAAGGTGCTTTGGGCTTGATGCGGAGAATGGTTGGTTGTGTAGAGTACCCCGCTTGGTGGGAGGCATCCCATCTGGCGGGTTATTCTTGCGTGTACGGCCAAATTGGTGCAACCCTGCAGGGATAATCTTCTCGAGAAGCCGTGTTTTCCGCGGTTATGGATTACTTGGTGAAAGTACTGGCTAACAAGTACTCAGGACAACTTAAACATAATGATCAAACATGTTACACCCCATGATCAATAACTTGACTAGTAATAGGTTTATTCACACAATAACTTGATTCACCTTTAATCCACCTATGTGAGTTATCCTCGGATTGCTTCTTTGGATAAGGGGCGAGATCCAGGATGGGTTTGGTTGAAGTTATCTTTCAGTTGGTTACAATCCTCGATCTTATCTTTTCTGTTAGCCGGAACTTGTAGTTATCTTCTGTAGTTGGTTAGAGCAGCCAGCAACACCTTTTCATATCACCCTTTCTTCCGTTGATCCCAAGCATCTATGCTTGTGTTGACGGGTAACTCTTTGATGAAGTGTGAGTCTTGCTTGCCAGTACTTGGATGTACTGACCCCGTTGGGGCTGTGGTTTACGCAGAGTACGACTACGGCTACGATGACCACCAGGATGGCTACTTTGTGGAGTTCGACGAGACTGCAGACGAGTAGTTAGCTGGACCAGGGCAGGATCCAGACCTACGTGGATGGGCTTCGTCTTCTTATTTTATCCGGCTTCTTAAGCCTGTTGGATTTGTCTGTACCCAGACACCTTTGATTGCTTCCGCTGTTGTAATGGATGATATGTTGGGACATGTGTCCTCTGGATGATTGTATTCGCTATTTCTGCCTTAGTGAAGGCCAGTTGCAACTTTATTTCTATCTTTTGTGTCGTAGAGATAAGTTGTGATAATCATTCGTTCAAAGCTGTTGACGTACAGTGCGTGCTTGTTATGAAGTACGTCGACAGTAGTGCCTATGACTCCTAATGGATAGTTTACATCGACGGTGGAATAGTAGGGCTTGTGTTGTCGCGCATAAGCGCAGGCCTACCAGGAAGCTGGGGCGTGGGAGCAGTTATGCCCCATAATCCAAGCACCTACTATCCAGTTCGTACGATGAGTATCCCTTAGAAGCCAGGGTGCGACAAATGGTATCAGAGCCTGTCTGCCTGTAGGATCCCTTTTTACTGGTCGCAGTTGAGTCTAGAAACTATTTTGTAGCTACATAGGAAAAATGAAACGTGAGAGTAGGAATTCTGCCATTTTTCTTCTTTCCCCACCCACCCACCCTTTTCTGGTAAGGAAGTGCAACGTTGTTTTCTGTTCTCACCTAAACTTTCAAGTTAGGATTTCACGTGTTTTGGGTTCTCTGTAGTACCTCAGGACTTTTGGTCTCGTTTTCCCGATGTTGCTTCGATATCATGTTCTTTTCAACATCCTTTTCGTCCGTTGAACCTTGTTGTTGTTTTCCACATCCTTTTTCATCTACCGGAGTCTAATCAAAACATTCCAAATCATCTGCAGATGGGTCTCAGCTACTACCCGCAGGTGGTTCGCATGACTCGCTGTGAGAGCACCGCCGGTTTTCCGGAGATGCTGAGAGACATGGTTACCTATCTGGGGTTCCGTTGGGCACCAGAGTACCAGGTCTACGAGCACCAGCGCGAGTTCGACCAGACTTTCTACCGGGCTATCGTCTACATTCTGTCGGATGATGGCAGGAGCATTGCCCACCGCTACGAGGCAGTAGGTTCCACAGTGGATATGGCCGTGCAGCAGGCAGCGTACGTGAGTCTCACCGTTCTCCGTGCTGACTACTGGGGGTTTGATGATTCCATCTATCGTCACATCCCCCGTGGTTACATCACGGCAGCGGGGGTTCACTTCACTCTCCACCGTAACCTGGATACCTACGAGGATGATAGCTCCAGGCTACACACCACTGCCCAGTTCGTGAGGCACAGTGACGCCGTTGCTTCCACACTTGCTCAGGAGTTGGCCTCAGTCAGGGAGCAGCTCTACCTCGCGTTGACGCGTCTGGCGACGTACACCACAGACTTCGTTGGAGACGAGCGCTTTGCGCGTTTCCAGCAGACACTGGGTTTTCCTCTGCCAGATGCTGGAGGTTACGAGCCGATCAGAGGCCCACTTCTCGACCTCGGAGCTGGTTACACAGGGATTCCCCGCTTTGGAGCACAGGGACACGACGCTTTCTACTTTACCACACCGAGAGTTGCTCTCAGAGCAGTTCCTATCTACAGGGATCGTCGTGATACCTACTTCCGTGGGATTCCTCCGCACCGTATCTCTCGTCGTACTACTCACCGCCGTCCTGCGTGATGAGCATGGGAGTACCGTTGTATCCATTACTAGCTGTGTCTAGTTTATCCTTTCGTTTTCGAACCATGTATTGGTCTGTTGGATATTCTGATGTATTTGAACATGTGATGATGTACCTGTTGGTTATCTATTCATGCGTCGGAATAATCTATCTTTCGGTTACCAAGTCTATCCTTTTCTGTTGTTGTGCTAAAATGAATTTCTGTTCAGGATGCCTCCAACCAGGAACAACCCGCCTCCGCCACCACCAATGGGGGAACTGTTAGCTCAGATGACCCAAGTGGTGACACAGATGGCCCAGATCCAGGCTAACCAGCAACACAACCAGAATGCTCCAAGGGTCACCATCAAGGACTTCCTCAGCTTGGGCCCAAAATCTTTCGTGGCAACACGTGAGCCCCTGGATGCTGATGACTGGATCCGTGACGTAGCAAGAGCTCTGGAGATTGCTCATGTTGCGGAAGAGGATAAGGTCAAGTATGCCACCTACCTACTGAAGGGTCAGGCATCTACTTGGTGGGAGCTCTCATGGTCTGGTAGTTCTCCCACCAAGTAGCTGCCTGACCCTTCAGTAGGTAGGTGGCATACTTGACCTTATCCTCTTCCGCAACATGAGCAATCTCCAGAGCTCTTGCTACGTCACGGATCCAGTCATCAGCATCCAGGGGCTCACGTGTTGCCACGAAAGCTTTTGGGCCCAAGCTGAGGAAGTCCTTGATGGTGACCCTTGGAGCATTCTGGTTGTGTTGCTGGTTAGCCTGGATCTGGGCCATCTGTGTCACCACTTGGGTCATCTGAGCTAACAGTTCCCCCATTGGTGGTGGCGGAGGCGGGTTGTTCCTGGTTGGAGGCATCCTGAACAGAAATTCATTTTAGCACAACAACAGAAAAGGATAGACTTGGTAACCGAAAGATAGATTATTCCGACGCATGAATAGATAACCAACAGGTACATCATCACATGTTCAAATACATCAGAATATCCAACAGACCAATACATGGTTCGAAAACGAAAGGATAAACTAGACACAGCTAGTAATGGATACAACGGTACTCCCATGCTCATCACGCAGGACGGCGGTGAGTAGTACGACGAGAGATACGGTGCGGAGGAATCCCACGGAAGTAGGTATCACGACGATCCCTGTAGATAGGAACTGCTCTGAGAGCAACTCTCGGTGTGGTGAAGTAGAAAGCGTCGTGTCCCTATGCTCCAAAGCGGGGAATCCCTGTGTAACCAGCTCCGAGGTCGAGAAGTGGGCCTCTGATCGGCTCGTAACCTCCAGCATCTGGCAGAGGAAAACCCAGTGTCTGCTGGAAACGCGCAAAGCGCTCGTCTCCAACGAAGTCTGTGGTGTACGTCGCCAGACGCGTCAACGCGAGGTAGAGCTGCTCCCTGACTGAGGCCAACTCCTGAGCAAGTGTGGAAGCAACGGCGTCACTGTGCCTCACGAACTGGGCAGTGGTGTGTAGCCTGGAGCTATCATCCTCGTAGGTATCCAGGTTACGGTGGAGAGTGAAGTGAACCCCCGCTGCCGTGATGTAACCACGGGGGATGTGACGATAGATGGAATCATCAAACCCCCAGTAGTCAGCACGGAGAACGGTGAGACTCACGTACGCTGCCTGCTGCACGGCCATATCCACTGTGGAACCTACTGCCTCGTAGCGGTGGGCAATGCTCCTGCCATCATCCGACAGAATGTAGACGATAGCCCGGTAGAAAGTCTGGTCGAACTCGCGCTGGTGCTCGTAGACCTGGTACTCTGGTGCCCAACGGAACCCCAGATAGGTAACCATGTCTCTCAGCATCTCCGGAAAACCGGCGGTGCTCTCACAGCGAGTCATGCGAACCACCTGCGGGTAGTAGCTGAGACCCATCTGCAGATGATTTGGAATGTTTTGATTAGACTCCGGTAGATGAAAAAGGATGTGGAAAACAACAACAAGGTTCAACGGACGAAAAGGATGTTGAAAAGAACATGATATCGAAGCAACATCGGGAAAACGAGACCAAAAGTCCTGAGGTACTACAGAGAACCCAAAACACGTGAAATCCTAACTTGAAAGTTTAGGTGAGAACAGAAAACAACGTTGCACTTCCTTACCAGAAAAGGGTGGGTGGGTGGGGAAAGAAGAAAAATGGCAGAATTCCTACTCTCACGTTTCATTTTTCCTATGTAGCTACAAAATAGTTTCTAGACTCAACTGCGACCAGTAAAAAGGGATCCTACTGGCAGACAGGCTCTGATACCATTTGTCGCACCCTGGCTTCTAAGGGATACTCATCGTACGAACTGGATAGTAGGTGCTTGGATTATGGGGCATAACTGCTCCCACGTCCCAGCTTCCTGGTAGGCCTGCGCTTATGCGCGACAACACAAGCCCTACTATTCCACCGTCGATGTAAACTATCCATTAGGAGTCATAGGCACTACTGTCGACGTACTTCATAACAAGCACGCACTGTACGTCAACAGCTTTGAACGAATGATTATCACAACTTATCTCTACGACACAAAAGATAGAAATAAAGTTGCAACTGGCCTTCACTAAGGAAGAAATAGCGAATACAATCATCCAGAGGACACATGTCCCAACATATCATCCATTACAACAGCGGAAGCAATCAAAGGTGTCTGGGTACAGACAAATCCAACAGGCTTAAGAAGCCGGATAAAATAAAGAAGACGAAGCCCATCCACGTAGGTTCTGGATCCTGCCCTGGTCCAGCTAACTACTCGTCTGCAGTCTCGTCGAACTCCACAAAGTAGCCATCCTGGTGGTCATCGTAGCCGTAGTCGTACTCTGCGTAAACCACAGCCCCAACGGGGTCAGTACATCCAAGTACTGGCAAGCAAGACTCACACTTCATCAAAGAGTTACCCGTCAACACAAGCATAGATGCTTGGGATCAACGGAAGAAAGGGTGATATGAAAAGTTGTTGCTGGCTGCTCTAACCAACTACAGAAGATAACTACAAGTTCCGGCTAACAGAAAAGATAAGAAAAAAGATTGTAACCAACTGAAAGATAACTTCAACCAAACCCATCCTGGATCTCGCCCCTTATCCAAAGAAGCAATCCGAGGATAACTCACACAGTTGGATTAAAGGTGAATCAAGTTATTGTGTGAATAAACCTGTTACTAGTCAAGTTATTAATCATGGGGTGTAACATGTTTGATCATTATGTTTAAGTTGTCCTGAGTACTTGTTAGCCAGTACTTTCACCAAGTAATCCATAACCGCGGAAAACACGGCTTCTCGAGAAGATTATCCCTGCAGGGTTGCACCAATTTGGCCGTACACGCAAGAATAACCCGCCAGATGGGATGCCTCCCACCAAGCGGGGTACTCTACACAACCAACCATTCTCCGCATCAAGCCCAAAGCACCTTGGGCGCACGGCTAATCGAGCCCAGAAGAAAATGGACCCTCATAGCACTCTAAGAACGTGTCCCCCTATATGCCGACTACAAAAGTTCCACCCTGCGCTGGGCTCGCAAAAACATGCATGCGGCAAATAGAAAGCACGAACTAAATGAGATGATTTGGACGAGATGCGAATCAGGTCAAGTTGAGGGGGGCGCCCATACTCGCTTCCCACATGCGGGTAGTGCGCTCATCATGGATCAGTAGACAAGACCCTTTTCCTATTAGGGTCGACACTAGCAGGCTCCAAAACCTCTCATGGGCCTCCTGCCGGTGCCTTATCATCAAATTATTATTACCATTAGCAATTAACAGGATTGATTGATTAACATCGAGCCCCCGGTACAAATAATAAGATAGTAACAGTAGTAACCGACAACAGACTCGAGTAAAAGCAACCCTAAGCATGCTAGATAATACTAAGGCACAAACAAAGGCTGTAGGTATGGAGGTGAGACAGTATCATTGGTTCAGGGTATCATGTGATAGGTTCGGAGAACAAGCAACGATACATAGGGCTAGCAATAGTAGACAAAAGGATAGTATCGACAACAAGTGTGGAAAGGAACTCGATGATTCATGTGAGTGATAACTTGCCTGGCAGCTCAACAGCCGGGTACTGAGCTAGGTCCTGGGTAGTGGTGTCGTAAGGATCGTCGGTCTCAACGTAGTCGTCGTCTATTCGAGAAGAAGCAAACAAACCAAACAGGAATGTAAACAATCATTGCCATGGCATTGTGCACAATCAATATGATGCATGACAAGTTAATAGTGCAGCAAAATAAACTAACTAACATGATAACACAAATTAAATGGACCCATATGCAAGGGTTGCATAGGGAGAAGGATCCATTGAAATAAGTGGAACACATGATTTACAATTATTTATTAGGTGATAGTTGTTATCATGATGCATGCATGATGATGATGACAAGATAACAACAAAATAACAAGGATAGGTGCAAAGGAAAAAGAATAAAACAAGTTTGGAAATTATTTGTTAATTTTGGAAAGTTTTGGTTACTTAGACATGCCACACAACAATTATTGTTTTCATCAAGTTAGAGTGTGCAAAACAATTTACAAATTTTATATTTGAAAAGGTTATCAAATTTTAGTTGGATTACATGTTTCACATTTTAAAATTGGACTTAGGATTAATTAATTATGAATTAAACAATATTAAACAAGTTTTAATTGCATTAAACAAGATTTAAAATGTTTAGGCAATTTAAATTGTTCAAACCAGAAAACAAATTTTATATTTGAATAGAACATTCAAAAAGGTGTGAAAAACATATTTTATTTGAATTATTTGAAAACAGTATGAATTAGTTATGAATTATTTCAATTTGCATTTGAATTATTCAAATTTGAAATTTAAAAGTATTTTGAAAACTCAAAACAGAACACAATTTGGATATTTGGAAAGATTAGAAAATTTGGATCAGAATTCATATAAAATTTGTATTTGTTGGAATTATAAAACAAAAGATATTGAATTTCAAAGTTTGGATTTAATTCTGCTATTTAAATGAAATAGAAATTTAAAACGGAATTGTTTTTATTCGTTTGTTACCGTGCTGGGGTTTACCCACAGACACTGCCCTGTGGGCCTGCGGGGTCAGCACGCTGGCGTGGCAGAGGAGAGGCTGACAGGGGGGGCCACCCTGTCAGCACTGCGCGCAAAAAGGTGGGGTTTTTCTCCCGTGCGCGAACCAGCACTCGAACCCGCGAGCGCGCGCGAGCGAGAGAGACAGGGTAACCACTGCGATGGTGAGCGGTGCTTGTCAGTAAGCAGATGCGCAGCGAGGATATGTTTCAGAAACATGTTACACTGACGAAACTGAAAAACGCGCGCGTGCTCGCCTGACAGAAACTCAACGGCGGCGATCAACGCCGATGTGCTCGTGCTACGGGGCTGCTGTGCTGCTGGACGCGCTCGGAAACAACAGAGGGAGAGAGGGAAGGAGACGGTGGAGCTCACCGTGGATGCGTCGAGTTGAAGAGAAGAACTCCGAGCTCGACGGCGGCGTTGCAGTGGATGGCGGCGCTGTTCCCGTGCCTCTCCGTGCTCCCGTAGATGTCCACGACGTTGAGGAGGAAGAGGCGGTGCTAATCCAGCGATCAGACAGCGGCGAGGGGCTCTGCTACGACGAGGAGGACCTCGGGTTCAGAAACAATGGCGCGGTGGCCGGAGGAAAAGGAGAGGACGGCGGCGTCGATCGAGGGCTCACCGTGGTGGTTGCTGGTGTCCAAGGGGAAGAGGAGGTGACGGCGACTCGATTCCTGCTTGTGGGTGGCTAGGTGGGAGCTCTACGCGGCGGCGCCATGTCGATCTTCAGAAGGTTGCCGGCGGGGAGAAAAATACAGAGAGGTGGAGGGCGTCGAGGAGGGAGGAGATGGCGGCGCGGCGCGAGGAGCGAGGAACCCTAGGTGCTAGGGCACCTGCCAGGTGCCTAGGGCTTGCTTTTATAGGGCCGCGGTGCTCTCCTGGCCGCCGGAGTCGCGCGCGGTGCCGCGGTGGCACCGGCCGATCGCGTGCCGTACCGCGAGACGAAGCAGAAAAGGAGGGCGGCGCGAATCTTGGCGCACGCGAAGCGGTAAGTGGGAGATAGCGGGCTGGGTCGCGCGCTTTAGCCGCTAGGTGGGGTTGGGCTGCTTAGGTGCTGATGCGCGCGGTAGTTAGCTGCCTTTTATTTTTCTGTTTTTATATTTTTTTTTTGCTGAAACAGTTTTTGGAATAATTTGTTAAGGTTTTGGTTAAAGAAAAATTCAGAAAAATTAGGTTAGGATAGTTAGGCAGTTAGAAACCATATTCCAAAAGTGGATTTCAAAATTTGAGATTTTAAAATGAGGTTTGCATTTGAAACCAAATTAGAGGAATGTTGATATTAATAAACCATTAAGAAAACAAGTATTTGAATAGGGTTACCCCTAGGTTTAAAATGACTTTTAAGATCACAAGTGTGGTGAATTTGATGGATTCAAATAGGTACTGATGTGAACTTGGTTTGAAATTTAAAAGGTGGTTTGGGAATTATTGATTGAATTAATTGATTGAATAATGGTTTGATTAAAACCAACAATTTGAGAATTGATCATAAATGCATTATTTGGAAAACAAGGAAGGGTTTTGCTTTGCAACTCTTGGTTTGAAAAGATTGTAACAGACAAGTGTGAAAACAAGGTTGGATTAAATATGGAAACAATGCAACAGAAATAAAATGATGGTGATGCCATGATGCATTGCATAAATAAAACAAAGAACAGAAACACTAGGGTGTTTTCATACTTGGATGTTACAAAACGCCCCCCCCTTGAAGGAATCGCGCCCCGAGATTCCCTACTGAGAAATGAACAGGTCCGGATACTTCTTGCGAAGATCCTCTTCGATCTCCCACGTTGCCTCTTTATCGGAATGATGCGACCATTGGACTTTCAAGAACTTGGTGCTCTTGTTGCGAGTCTTACGCTCGGTCTCATCGAGAATACGAATAGGGTGCTCCTCATAAGATAGATCATCTTGCAGCTCAATGGAATCATGATCAACTGCACGATCTGGATCTTTGAAACACTTCTTGAGTTGTGACACGTGGAACACATCGTGCACCTTGGATAGTCTGGAAGTTCAAGACGATAAGCATTCTCTGCACGTCTTGAGAGGATGTTGAAAGGACCAATGTATCTTGGTGCAAGCTTTCCTTTCACACCAAAACGATGAGTGCCTCTGAGGGGAGTTACACGGAGATATGCCTTATCACCAGGTGCATAGACCATATCCCTGTGCTTGCTATCATAATAGCTCTTCTGACGAGACTGAGCAATCCTGAGATTGTCACGAATGATACGAACTTTCTCCTCGGCTTCCTTAACAATGTCAGGGCCTAAAAGTGAACGTTCCCCAGCTCCAGACCAATTGATTGGACTCCTGCATCTGCGACCATACAGTGCCTCAAATGGTGCCATGCCTAGGCTTGCCTGGTAGCTGTTGTTGTAGGAGAATTCAGCATATGGAAGGCAATCCTCCCATTTCATGCCAAAGGAGAGGCCACATGCTCTGAGCATATCCTCGAGAATCTGATTGACTCTTTCGACTTGCCCCTGAGACTGAGGGTGATAAGCTGTGCTGAACAGAAGTTTGGTGCCCAGTGCTTCTTGAAAGCTTTTCCAGAAATGAGAAGTGAAGATACTTCCACGGTGTGAGCTTATTTCCAATGGAACACCATGAAGGGGAACAACCTTTGCTGTGTAGAGCTCTGCTAACTGGCTAGCTGAGATAGTTTCCTTTACAGCATAGAAGTGAGCAACCTTAGTGAGACGATCAATAACAACGAAGATTGCATCGTTGCCCTTTTTGGACTTTGGAAACCCAGTAACGAAGTCCATTTCAATCATGTCCCACTTCCACTCAGGAATTTTCAGAGGTTGGAGTAGACCTGCTGTCTTCTGATGGACTGCCTTAACACGTTGACAAACGTCGCATTCAGAAACGTATTGAGCAATTTCACGTTTCATGCCAGGCCACCAATACAGAGTCTTGAGATCCTGGTACATCTTTGTACTTCCAGGGTGAATGGATAGAGGAGTTTCATGAGCCTCCTTGAGAATGATATCCTTGAGACTTTGAATCTGAGGGACTGCAATGCGTCCTTCGAAGAACACAGTTCCCTTGTCATCAATTGAGAAGGACTTGAACTTATCACTGCCCTCTTTGATTTGCTCTACCATCTTCTTGATTTCATTATCACGAAGTTGTTCAGAACGAATCTTGTCCTCGAGAGTTGGGCTGGCTGTCAAGCTAGCAAGGTATCCTTCATGGACTAGACCAAGGTTCAGCTTCTGGAATTCTTCATGAAGTGGAGGTTGGCTTTCCATGATCATGAGATTATTGCAATAGGATTTGCGACTGAGAGCATCGGCCATAACATTAGCCTTGCCTGGAGTGTAAGAAATGGTGAGATCAAAGTCTTTAATCTTCTCAATCCATCTCCTTTGCCTGAGGTTCAGATCTGGCTGAGTGAAGATGTATTTCAGACTCTTATGATCAGAAAAGATTTCAGTTTTGTTACCCAACAAGTATTGTCTCCATTTCTTGAGGGCAAACACAACTGCTGCAAGTTCAAGATCATGAGTGGGATAGTTTTGCTCATGTGGGTTCAACTGACGTGAAGCATAAGCGACAACTTGACGTTCTTGCATAAGAACTGCACCTAGACCTTGAAGAGATGCATCGCAGAATATCTGGAAAGGTTTGGTAGTATCTGGGCCAACTAGAACAGGTGTGGAAGTGAGTTTAGTCTTCAGAAGGTTGAAACTCTCATCACATTGTGGAGTCCAAACGAACTTTTTGTCCTTCTTTGTGAGATCAGTGAGAGGTTTAGCAATCTTGGAAAAGTTTTGGACGAAACGACGGCAATAGCTAGCCAAGCCAAGAAAACTTCTGACTTGCTTCACCGTCTTAGGGGGTTTCCAGTCAACAATTGCCTTAACCTTTTCAGGATCAATGGCTATGCCTTTGGCAGAGATGATATGACCAAGATATGCAACTTCTGGAATCCAGAACTCACATTTGGAAAACTTGGCATACAGACGATGCTCGCGAAGTTTCATGAGAGTGAGACGAAGGTGTTCTCCATGCTCTTCCTCGGATTTTGAGTAGACGAGAATATCATCAAGATATACCACAACGAACTTGTCGAGGTATTCATGGAAGACAGAATTCATGAGTCTTGAGAACGTTGCCGGTGCATTGGTGAGACCAAAGGACATGACGGTGTATTCATATAGACCGTACCGAGTGGTGAAAGCTGTCTTAGGAATATCTTCCTTTCTGATCTTTATCTGATGGTACCCCATCCTCAAGTCCAACTTTGAGAATATTGAGGCTCCAGCAAGTTGATCAAAAAGATCATCGATACGAGGAAGTGGGTACTTGTTCTTGATTGTTTTCTCGTTGAGAGGACGATAGTCAACCACGAGTCTTTTTGTTTGATCCTTCTTGGCAACAAACAGAGTTGGGCAACCCCAAGCGGAGGAACTAGGCTGAATGTAACCTTTGTCCATGTACATATCGATTTGCTCCTTCAACAATTTCAGTTCAGGAGGAGCTATCTTGTATGGATGCTTAGAGATTGGAGCAGTACCTGGCTCAAGCTCGATCACGAACTCAACTGCTCTGTCCGGGGGCATCCCTGGCAACTCTTCTGGAAAGACGTCAGGGAATTCACAAACCACCGGAACATTTTCAATTGCAGGAAGGGGTTTGGCATCGAGGTTGAACAGCTGAACAGAACTTGATCCATAAGGAGAATAGACTATCTGGCCTGAAGTGTGGGAGAGAGTTATTGACTTTTGAGCACAGTCAATTTTAGCTTTGTGGGTCTTCAACCAATCCATACCCAGAATGACATCAATGTCAGAATTTCCCAGCAACATGAGTGAAGCAAGGAATATGCGACCTCCAATTAGGATCTCATTGTCCATGCTTATCTTGGAAGTCAACATTTGCGGTCCCGGAGAGTGAACAGTCATTTGATTGCTTAGCGGAACCAGAACTAGGTTGTATGCTTTTGCAAAAATCTTTGACACAAATGAATGCGATGCTCCAGTATCAAACAACACTTTAGCTGGAATAGAGTTTACGGGTAATATACCGAGAACGACGTCAGCAGCTTCCTCAGCTTTGTCGGCCTTGATATGGTTCACCCTCGCGTTCCTCCCGACAGGCCTGTTGTTGGAGTTGAAGGCTTTAGCCGGGGGAGCACGAACCATTGCCTGGTTGGTGTTGGGGCGAGGAGGTAGGGGTAGCTGCTTCTGAGTGCACTTATCAGCATAGTGTCCAGTATCCTTGCACTTGTAGCAAGTGACGACACGAGAAGGACCTGGCCTTGGCTGCCCCATAGGGAACCTCTGACCCTGCATCTGAGATGGGTTGGGTGGGCGGGGACCAAAGCCTGGAGAAGCTTGGGCATTTGGAGCCCGAGTGACAGCACCATTTGGCACCCAGATGCGGCGCTTCTGCGGAGGGGTGGTCATGTTGGAGGAGGAACAACCCTCGCGCGAGTGCTTGCGGGACTCTTCGAACGCCTTGCGCCCATTCTCCTCATTGAGCGCGGTGTTCACAAGCTCCACGAAGTCCTTGCACTTGATGTTTGTGAGAGCGTACTTCAGTTCCGGGTTAAAACCTCGGCGGAACCTTGCCATCTTCTTGGCTTCAGTGGACACTTCGTCACCAGCGTACCGAGCGAGACGATTGAACTCGTTCTGGTAGCCGAGGACATCCAGCTTGCCCTGTCTGAGAGAGCAGAATTCCTCACGCATCCTTTCCATGAGACCATCCGGGATGTGATGCTTCAGGAAGGCATCCTTGAAACATCCCCAGTTGATAGGAAAGCCAGCTCTCATGGTCTGGTAGTTCTCCCACCAAGTAGCTGCCTGACCCTTCAGTAGGTAGGTGGCATACTTGACCTTATCCTCTTCCGCAACATGAGCAATCCCCAGAGCTCTTGCTACGTCACGGATCCAGTCATCAGCATCCAGGGGCTCACGTGTTGCCACGAAAGCTTTTGGGCCCAAGCTGAGGAAGTCCTTGATGGTGACCCTTGGAGCATTCTGGTTGTGTTGCTGGTTAGCCTGGATCTGGGCCATCTGTGTCACCACTTGGGTCATCTGAGCTAACAGTTCCCCCATTGGTGGTGGCGGAGGCGGGTTGTTCCTGGTTGGAGGCATCCTGAACAGAAATTCATTTTAGCACAACAACAGAAAAGGATAGACTTGGTAACCGAAAGAGAGATTATTCCGACGCATGAATAGATAACCAACAGGTACATCATCACATGTTCAAATACATCAGAATATCCAACAGACCAATACATGGTTCGAAAACGAAAGGATAAACTAGACACAGCTAGTAATGGATACAACGGTACTCCCATGCTCATCACGCAGGACGGCGGTGAGTAGTACGACGAGAGATACGGTGCGGAGGAATCCCACGGAAGTAGGTATCACGACGATCCCTGTAGATAGGAACTGCTCTGAGAGCAACTCTCGGTGTGGTGAAGTAGAAAGCGTCGTGTCCCTGTGCTCCAAAGCGGGGAATCCCTGTGTAACCAGCTCCGAGGTCGAGAAGTGGGCCTCTGATCGGCTCGTAACCTCCAGCATCTGGCAGAGGAAAACCCAGTGTCTGCTGGAAACGCGCAAAGCGCTCGTCTCCAACGAAGTCTGTGGTGTACGTCGCCAGACGCGTCAACGCGAGGTAGAGCTGCTCCCTGACTGAGGCCAACTCCTGAGCAAGTGTGGAAGCAACGGCGTCACTGTGCCTCACGAACTGGGCAGTGGTGTGTATCCTGGAGCTATCATCCTCGTAGGTATCCAGGTTACGGTGGAGAGTGAAGTGAACCCCCGCTGCCGTGATGTAACCACGGGGGATGTGACGATAGATGGAATCATCAAACCCCCAGTAGTCAGCACGGAGAACGGTGAGACTCACGTACGCTGCCTGCTGCACGGCCATATCCACTGTGGAACCTACTGCCTCGTAGCGGTGGGCAATGCTCCTGCCATCATCCGACAGAATGTAGACGATAGCCCGGTAGAAAGTCTGGTCGAACTCGCGCTGGTGCTCGTAGACCTGGTACTCTGGTGCTCAACGGAACCCCAGATAGGTAACCATGTCTCTCAGCATCTCCGGAAAACCGGCGGTGCTCTCACAGCGAGTCATGCGAACCACCTGCGGGTAGTAGCTGAGACCCATCTGCAGATGATTTGGAATGTTTTGATTAGACTCCGGTAGATGAAAAAGGATGTGGAAAACAACAACAAGGTTCAACGGACGAAAAGGATGTTGAAAAGAACATGATATCGAAGCAACATCGGGAAAACGAGACCAAAAGTCCTGAGGTACTACAGAGAACCCAAAACACGTGAAATCCTAACTTGAAAGTTTAGGTGAGAACAGAAAACAACGTTGCACTTCCTTACCAGAAAAGGGTGGGTGGGTGGGGAAAGAAGAAAAATGGCAGAATTCCTACTCTCACGTTTCATTTCTCCTATGTAGCTACAAAATAGTTTCTAGACTCAACTGCGACCAGTAAAAAGGGATCCTACAGGCAGACAGGCTCTGATACCATTTGTCGCACCCTGGCTTCTAAGGGATACTCATCGTACGAACTGGATAGTAGGTGCTTGGATTATGGGGCATAACTGCTCCCACGTCCCAGCTTCCTGGTAGGCCTGCGCTTATGCGCGACAACACAAGCCCTACTATTCCACCGTCGATGTAAACTATCCATTAGGAGTCATAGGCACTACTGTCGACGTACTTCATAACAAGCACGCACTGTACGTCAACAGCTTTGAACGAATGATTGTCACAACTTATCTCTACGACACAAAAGATAGAAATAAAGTTGCAACTGGCCTTCACTAAGGCAGAAATAGCGAATACAATCATCCAGAGGACACATGTCCCAACATATCATCCATTACAACAGCGGAAGCAATCAAAGGTGTCTGGGTACAGACAAATCCAACAGGCTTAAGAAGCCGGGTAAAATAAAGAAGACGAAGCCCATCCACGTAGGTTCTGGATCCTGCCCTGGTCCAGCTAACTACTCGTCTGCAGTCTCGTCGAACTCCACAAAGTAGCCATCCTGGTGGTCATCGTAGCCGTAGTCGTACTCTGCGTAAACCACAGCCCCAACGGGGTCAGTACATCCAAGTACTGGCAAGCAAGACTCACACTTCATCAAAGAGTTACCCGTCAACACAAGCATAGATGCTTGGGATCAACGGAAGAAAGGGTGATATGAAAAGTTGCTGCTGGCTGCTCTAACCAACTACAGAAGATAACTACAAGTTCCGGCTAACAGAAAAGATAAGATCGAGGATTGTAACCAACTGAAAGATAACTTCAACCAAACCCATCCTGGATCTCGCCCCTTATCCAAAGAAGCAATCCGAGGATAACTCACACAGTTGGATTAAAGGTGAATCAAGTTATTGTGTGAATAAACCTGTTACTAGTCAAGTTATTAATCATGGGGTGTAACATGTTTGATCATTATGTTTAAGTTGTCCTGAGTACTTGTTAGCTAGTACTTTCACCAAGTAATCCATAACCGCGGAAAACACGGCTTCTCGAGAAGATTATCCCTGCAGGGTTGCACCAATTTGGCCGTACACGCAAGAATAACCCGCCAGATGGGATGCCTCCCACCAAGCGGGGTACTCTACACAACCAACCATTCTCCGCATCAAGCCCAAAGCACCTTGGGCGCACGGCTAATCGAGCCCAGAAGAAAATGGACCCTCATAGCACTCTAAGAACGTGTCCCCCTATATGCCGACTACAAAAGTTCCACCCTGCGCTGGGCTCGCAAAAACATGCATGCGGCAAATAGAAAGCACGAACTAAATGAGATGATTTGGACGAGATGCGAATCAGGTCAAGTTGAGGGGGGCGCCCATACTCGCTTCCCACATGCGGGTAGTGCGCTCATCATGGATCAGTAGACAAGACCCTTTTCCTATTAGGGTCGACACTAGCAGGCTCCAAAACCTCTCATGGGCCTCCTGCCGGTGCCTTATCATCAAATTATTATTATCATTAGCAATTAACAGGATTGATTGATTAACATCGAGCCCCCGGTACAAATAATAAGATAGTAACAGTAGTAACCGACAACAGACTCGAGTAAAAGCAACCGTAAGCATGCTAGATAATACTAAGGCACAAACAAAGGCTGTAGGTATGGAGGTGAGGCAGTATCATTGGTTCAGGGTATCATGTGATAGGTTCGGAGAACAAGCAACGATACATAGGGCTAGCAATAGTAGACAAAAGGATAGTATCGACAACAAGTGTGGAAAGGAACTCGATGATTCATGTGAGTGATAACTTGCCTGGCAGCTCAACAGCCGGGTACTGAGCTAGGTCCTGGGTAGTGGTGTCGTAAGGATCGTCGGTCTCAACGTAGTCGTCGTCTATTCGAGAAGAAGCAAACAAACCAAACAGGAATGTAAACAATCATTGCCATGGCATTGTGCACAATCAATATGATGCATGACAAGTTAATAGTGCAGCAAAATAAACTGACTAACATGATAGCACAAATTAAATGGACCCATATGCAAGGGTTGCATATGGAGAAGGATCCATTGAAATAAGTGGAACAAATGATTTACAATTATTTATTAGGTGATAGTTGTTATCATGATGCATGCATGATGATGATGACAAGATAACAACAAAATAACAAGGATAGGTGCAAAGGAAAAAGAATAAAACAAGTTTGGAAATTATTTGTTAATTTTGGAAAGTTTTGGTTACTTAGACATGCCACACAACAATTATTGTTTTCATCAAGTTAGAGTGTGCAAAACAATTTACAAATTTTATATTTGAAAAGGTTATCAAATTTTAGTTGGATTACATGTTTCACATTTTAAAATTGGACTTAGGATTAATTAATTATGAATTAAACAATATTAAACAAGTTTTAATTGCATTAAACAAGATTTAAAATGTTTAGGCAATTTAAATTGTTCAAACTAGAAAGCAAATTTTATATTTGAATAGAACATTCAAAAAGGTGTGAAAAACATATTTTATTTGAATTATTTGAAAACAGTATGAATTAGTTATGAATTATTTCAATTTGCATTTGAATTATTCAAATTTGAAATTTAAAAGTATTTTGAAAACTCAAAACAGAACACAATTTGGATATTTGGAAAGATTAGAAAATTTGGATCAGAATTCATATAAAGTTTGTATTTGTTGGAATTATAAAACAAAAGATATTGAATTTCAAAGTTTGGATTTAATTCTGCTATTTAAATGAAATAGAAATTTAAAACGGAATTGTTTTTATTCGTTTGTTACCGTGCTGGGGTTTACCCACAGACACTGCCCTGTGGGCCTGCGGGGTCAGCACGCTGGCGTGGCAGAGGAGAGGCTGACAGGGGGGGCCACCCTGTCAGCACTGCGCGCAAAAAGGTGGGGTTTTTCTCCCGTGCGCGAACCAGCACTCGAACCCGCGAGCGCGCGCGAGCGAGAGAGACAGGGTAACCACTGCGGTGGTGAGCGGTGCTTGTCAGTAAGCAGATGCGCAGCGAGGATATGTTTCAGAAACATGTTACACTGACGAAACTGAAAAACGCGCGCGTGCTCGCCTGACAGAAACTCAACGGCGGCGATCAACGCCGATGTGCTCGTGCTACGGGGCTGCTGTGCTGCTGGACGCGCTCGGAAACAACAGAGGGAGAGAGGGAAGGAGACGGTGGAGCTCACCGTGGATGCGTCGAGTTGCAGAGAAGAACTCCGAGCTCGACGGCGGCGTTGCAGTGGATGGCGGCGCTGTTCCCGTGCCTCTCCGTGCTCCCGTAGATGTCCACGACGTTGAGGAGGAAGAGGCGGTGCTAATCCAGCGATCAGACGGCGGCGAGGGGCTCTGCTACGACGAGGAGGACCTCGGGTTCAGAAACAATGGCGCGGTGGCCGGAGGAAAAGGAGAGGACGGCGGCGTCGATCGAGGGCTCACCGTGGTGGTTGCTGGTGTCCAAGGGGAAGAGGAGGTGACGGCGACTCGATTCCTGCTTGTGGGTGGCTAGGTGGGAGCTCTACGCGGCGGCGCCATGTCGATCTTCAGAAGGTTGCCGGCGGGGAGAAAAATACAGAGAGGTGGAGGGCGTCGAGGAGGGAGGAGATGGCGGCGCGGCGCGAGGAGCGAGGAACCCTAGGTGCTAGGGCACCTGCCAGGTGCCTAGGGCTTGCTTTTATAGGGCCGCGGTGCTCTCCTGGCCGCCGGAGTCGCGCGCGGTGCCGCGGTGGCACCGGCCGATCGCGTGCCGTACCGCGAGACGAAGCAGAAAAGGAGGGCGGCGCGAATCTTGGCGCACGCGAAGCGGTAAGTGGGAGATAGCGGGCTGGGTCGCGCGCTTTAGCCGCTAGGTGGGCTTGGGCTGCTTAGGTGCTGCTGCGCGCGGTAGTTAGCTGCCTTTTATTTTTCTGTTTTTATATTTTTTTTTGCTGAAACAGTTTTTGGAATAATTTGTTAAGGTTTTGGTTAAAGAAAAATTCAGAAAAATTAGGTTAGGATAGTTAGGCAGTTAGAAACCATATTCCAAAAGTGGATTTCAAAATTTGAGATTTTAAAATGAGGATTGCATTTGAAACCAAATTAGAGGAATTTTGATATTAATAAACCATTAAGAAAACAAGTATTTGAATAGGGTTACCCCTAGGTTTAAAATGACTTTTAAGATCACAAGTGTGGTGAATTTGATGGATTCAAATAGGTACTGATGTGAACTTGGTTTGAAATTTAAAAGGTGGTTTGGGAATTATTGATTGAATTAATTGATTGAATAATGGTTTGATTAAAACCAACAATTTGAGAATTGATCATAAATGCATTATTTGGAAAACAAGGAAGGGTTTTGCTTTGCAACTCTTGGTTTGAAAAGATTGTAACAGACAAGTGTGAAAACAAGGTTGGATTAAATATGGAAACAATGCAACAGAAATAAAATGATGGTGATGCCATGATGCATTGCATAAATAAAACAAAGAACAGAAACACTAGGGTGTTTTCATACTTGGATGTTACATGAGTCCATGGCTAGGAGCACATAACAGTATGTATATCTCTGGGTCCGGGGTCGTGACAAGTCATGATATCAGAGCAGGACTGCCTGTAGGAAAACCTTACTGTTTGGTCGATGTCGAGTCTAGTGTTTGTGAAAACTATTTTGAAAACTTCAAATGAGTTGTGAAAAACCTTCTTAGGATTCTTTTTACTCCTTATCTGGTATCGCTCTAACTCTGGGTCACCTTACCTGTTTTGATTTGAAAAGGTATTGCTATCCCTTCTAGTCATTCAAAACCTAGGTGCCTTCTCTGGCAAGGACGTCTTTTACCCAAGTTGACCTAGTTATGAGTTTCTAGAGTCGTGTGTGTTCCATATTCCATTATCTCTTAATCTGGGAGATTTCCTTTCCATTCCAATCTCTCAGAGTTGTCCGGATTCCACATTCTTGCATGTTTCAAAGTTCAAAATCCTGAACCTCGAGATTTCCTTTTCATCTCGAATGTATCCGTTATCCTCTGCTCCAAGTTCTTACGGAGCTATCGTTGTCCTTCCAAAGATACTTCATGATTGCTATTGTAGTGTCCTCTGTGGCACTCATATAGTAGTTACTCCTTTCGTCGTGTTTTAACCTTGAACTTGAACCGAAGGTCCCAGAATGTGCTGAATTGTGATGAGTTGAGTCATGTGGTTTCTTAACCATGTAATGCTCACGCTATCAGTACAGGATGCTGACCTTTAACTCAAGTTCTGTTTCTTTGAATCCTGAAGAATCTGTTCTACCTCAGAGGGCTAGGAATTTCCAACTCTCATAGCCATAGGTTTCCTCTTGGAATCAGAAGGATCGCAACAAGAGTGGTCATCTTGAATTCCCATATCTCTGTTCTTGGCTCAGCTATACCAACTCTTTTGCATGGGTTTTACAAATGAGTATCACTCTGTGCATTCCACATGATCTCTGGATTCTCCTGAGCAAGTTTCCACCCTCCAGTTGCTCTCAAATCTCCATCCGTTGTTTTGAAACCAAGTTACATATGAGTGTTGGATTCTTCCGATGCATTTGTTCTTGTTTTCCGTCAAAACATTCCACCTTGGAATGTCAGGAGAAACAAACTCCAGTACCTCGTTCATCTTAAGGACCAGGACAAAGTTTTGTAATCCACAGAATAAGGAAGTTTCATTAGCTTCTGTTCTGTTCCACCTTCGAGTATCACACTCTTATATATCAAGAGGTTGTGTTGAATTTCATGGCCTTAGTGATGAAGTGATGCTCTCACACGTCCTCACTCCCCCTTCCTCGAAGCTTGAATGCTTGAGAATGATGGGTCTATGCATTGATGTGTGTACCAGTTATTCCTAGCAATTCTTATTTCTTTGGAAAATCTAAGAAACATCTGTATCCTTCTTAGCACTATTGGTCACCCGGTCTCTGTTTGAAGTAGACCGTGTTATCAAATCCGTTCATTCTGATGCACCTTCTCGATCAGAGAGTTAGGTTTATGCCGAAGCTCTCAAGATCATATTAGTTGCTTTGAAAAGCAAGCCTCCTTTCAAACTCCAAGACATACCGGTGGGTTGTGATATTCTGGTTGTTTTTCTAGAAGTATCACCAGGTGGTTACCTGACCGTAACGTCTAAGCAAAGGGTAATTTGAATTACTCTTTTCTCCAAGAAAACTTTATGGATATCCTGGACTAGTTGGTTGAGCTAAAACAACATCTTGGAGAGTTGAAAGACAAAAGCTCTGCCTAACTTGATCCTCTGTTAAGGGATGTCTAGTTCTCCTGATGTTGAAGTAGGATAGTATCTCCGTAGTGGACATGCTATCACTCTACCTTTGATTTGATTTGGGCTATCAACCGATCAAGTCCAGCTCTAAGGACTATCTTGACGGTGTTTTCACTCATGGTGTTTTGCCCGAGTACACCTTCATGTCCTCTAGTCTGGCCAATGTATTGCCTTGTTCATATATCATATGAATCCCTCTTCTTGGAGTGTTTTGATAAGTGTGTTGTCGAGCCCATCGATGACATTCCTATTTTCTCCAAGTTGCAAGAGGTTCATGCTAAAAACTTGGCACTAATGTTGGAAACTTTCGAGAACCATCTTCGTTTCATCACGAAGTTGTGTTCTGGATGTTCGAAGTGACTTTCTCGGGTTCGTGTGCTTATGGTGAAAGTTGTCGCCATGGGCCCGAGTATAGTTTCCTTGTTCCTTCGGGAGTAATCCCATGTCGGTCATGCATGTGTGGACTGTTCTTGAGATGGTAGGTTCTTACCTCCATTTATTTGAAGAAGTTTGCATCCACGCTAAGCCACTTACTGATTATTCGTGAAAGAGAAGAAGTCCAAAAACTTCATATCTCTGTAATCTCCTTCTAAAAAGGACTCCGATGTGTTCCTCCGTAAGGAATCTATATAGGTGCAACCGTCTTTCACACGTTGCTAATACATGAGTTCCGTAATCCTGCTCATCTTCTTGAGCTTGACATCGTAGCCCATGTCTTGAGAATCCAGGAAAGGTATCTCGTTGATAACCGGTGCAATCTCTTCGATCATATATATCGAGTCTGAGTTATCTATCCACTAACCAGAGCTGAATCTCAAGCAGCAACGATGGTTGGCGTTTCCTCAAGGGTACTGAATCAGGTCTTTCCAAAATCCGGCATGTTTGATGTTGTGGTTGACACAATTAGCCGGAAGGCCTAACGTCATATCTCCTGGTATCCGTAAGAACAGCCACTCTTCGTAAGAATTTTGGTGTGGTTCATTCTAACAAGTTTTTGTTACCGTTTTTCTGAACTGAAGTTCAAATTTCACTTGAGTACCTATAGAAGGCTTGTCGTGAGCCTGCTGTCGGTATCTAGAACATCCAGCAGAACCTGGAAGTTGATTCTTCCAATGTCTCTTCGTTGATCCTCCAAACCTTTGTTTCAGTGGAAACAAGTTCATCAGGAGAACATCTCTTGGTGTTCTGTAACCACCTTTGTTTAGTTTCCTTCCTCAAGTTGTTTGTACTTGAATCTCTGTTCATCTCACGCATTGTGTGAATTTGTCAGTCACTCCAGCCGTGGGATCTTAACTACGTGGTAGATGTATTGCTACGTCCAAACCACAATAGGAAAGAGATTCCCTGTTTTCTTCCGATGTTCCAATCCTCGTTGGTTACTCATCTTATGGTGTGACCAAGAAGTTCTCCTTCACCACGGTGTTCCATCATCCTTTGGTTACTCATCCTCCGTTGTGAAGTAACATCCCGATCTTTGACAAAGTTTTCGACAAACTTTAACGGAATGAAAGTTCCTTCATCTTTCGTGTCCACTCCGAAGAGTGAACATGATCCTGTATCCACTTTTCTCTGATGCATGATTCCAGTGGTTCCTCGTGTCTTGTGTTTCTCGTCTACGGATATTATGTTGTGATGTTCAAGACCATCCTCTCCATCTTGGTATTCTATTTCGAAGAAACCTCGATATCATAAGTTGTTCGACCTATCTATCCCAAAAGGATTTAAAGTCTTGTGCAAAGCTCATATTCTAAATCCTCTCAAGACTAATCGTCCGCAAACTTGAAACCTTCTCATATTTCCTCCGTTACCTTAATGTGTTTCATGCACGATAACTCAAACGTTCTTTATGAACCTTCCTGTCATGAGTTACCCATGAGATACTCGATCTTCGTGAAGATCATTTCCTAAGAGTTTCCCTCTTACCTAAGGTGTAGCCTCTGGACATCTTCGCAAGTGCTACGGATCAACCTCTTCGAGAAAAGAACCGTAAGGTTCAAGAAGATCGTTCAAAACCGGTGTTCCTTCTTTCTTCTCCTTCGGGAATCTCGGGACGAGATTCTCGTAAGGGGGGTAGATTTGTAACATCCCAATTTTTGCTAATTTAGGGTTGTGGTGTTATTGGCATCTCATACATGCATGAATCAAAAATTTAAATCATGTTTTAAACAATTTGGTTTGTGAATTCAAATGGTTTGAGAAAATTCCAGCAAAAAGTACTTAATTTGGGTTCCAAAATTTTGTGTTGAAAAATAATTCAAATGCACCAACCCAAGTTATGGTTTTGTTGGAAATTTCATGAGCTTTTCAAAAACTATTTTTGCCAATTTTTCTGATTTCAAAAAGGCCCTCAAAATTTAGTTTTATGTTCTGTTTTCAAAGAGAAATGGACTTCTTTGTAAATTTCAGCTTTTTCTGGGGGTTTTCGCAAAGTGCACTTTGTCTTCTTCGTTGGGACAGAAAAAGGAGCTGCGTGGCAGCTCGACCGCGCCGCCGCCACCTCCTGTTCGGCCATCTGCTTGCGTGGCCGAGGCGTTCAAGAGGAAACCGTGCCCCTCCTCACTCTCCCTACCCTCTCACCCGTTGCTCCCTCTCCCTGTTAGCTCCACGGTACCGAACCCTAGCTCGGGTCGGTCGTCGATGGCGCCGCCGATTCCGGCTGCCCCGCGACGAGCCGAGCCTCTGTGAAGCTCCGTAGGCCTCCCCTTTACCTTCCCTTGGACCGAATCGAGCCGGGAGAGCCCACAGACGCCGCCCCGACCTCTTCTCCTCCAAGTCCGGCCGGTGGTTGCCGCGGTCGATGCCGCCGCCCCCGACCTCCTCGTCCGTCCGCGACCATCTGCTGAGGTCCGCCGTGAGCTGGTGAGCCTTCCCATGCCCTCACCTAGGCCCCTCCCCCTCCGCAGCTCCCTGTAACCGTACCTCGCCGGCCGCCGCCGCGCCATGGTCGCCGGCAAGCCTTTACGGTGACCATTTGGTCACCCATCCCCACCCACACATTCGCCTCGTCCTGCTGCACCTCCCCATCGTCTCCAATTCGAAAACCGTCGACGAATTCGATCGATTCCTTCCACAGCAGGTCCTCTGTGACCATTGATGACGTCACTCTGACGTCATCATGACGTCATATTTCTGTTTTTTTTATATTCAGAAAATGTTTAATGAATTACAGAAAATGATAAAATTTGATAATTGAATAACTCTTAAAATATTAATCAGAAAAATGAAATAAAAATATGGTTGTGTTCAGAAAAATGAGATCTATCCAAATATGTCATCTTCTTCATCTCTAACTGGGGAGGAATTCCCGGGCTGTCGTGCGTCCTCGGGTGGGCCCGCCTGTCGGCCTGGCTTGTGTCCGTCGGTTCGTCGGTTTGCGTTTGGTTGCGCATGGTCGCCGCAAGTTTGGGAGAGGCGGTTCGCTCGTATGTGGTCGTCTCCCTTTTTCCTTGTTGGCTTTGGCTTCCTCTCAGTTCCTTCTCCCGGGTGCTATCCTTCCTGCTGCTGTGTTTCTGCAAGTGGTGATTTCTCTCCCACGAGGGTTTCTGCTCTAATGCTCTTCCTAATTCCTGTTAGGGATGTTGCGCCGATTGATTTCTGTTTTATTTTGCAGGGCGGCTCCTATTTCTTTGGGATTTGGTGGATTGGCGAAGTTCTGGGAGTGCGGGGAGGGGGTTCGATGGGCATCACTGTCGGACTAAACGGCGAGATCGTACCGGCCAGGGCATCACAAAGGAGTCCAGCACGCTGCATCTCGGGCGCAGTGGCCGGAGATCGATTCCTCTTCAGAGCCGAGCCAGGGTGTCGTAGCCACTGGCCAGGGTCGAATCCTGCTTCCAGCCTTCGACTTCGTGGCCGCCGTCGCCCTTACCTCGTTTTCATATATGTTTGACAAAGTTCAAAAATGACCATTTATTTAATATTGTTTAATCATTTAAAATAGAAAAATAAGTTTTTATTCAATAAAATTAGAAAATTAAAAGTTATATACCAAATTGCTCAAAATGACAAATGCAACCTGTTTATGATGTTTTCAAACTCATTTGAGCAACAAAAATGGTACTCACTTTCAGAATCGCCCGAAACCCCCTCCGAGGTCTATTTCGGGATAATTTCAGTAAAAATGTTTAACTGACATACGAACCCTAGCAACCCAACGATCATGTCTAGGGCTTTATTTCAGTGCATTAATCTGCTCATGCATACATATTGTGCATTGCATCGATGCCATGTTTGATTGTTGTTTTTCTCTTTCGGTGTTGTTTCCCCTTCGGTAGAATGCGACTCCGAAGTGAAGGCCAACAATCCAATGGCGAATACTTGATCCTAACCGACAAGTCAAGCACTTATTCCAGAAGATCTTTATCTGGTTTTCTTATAACCAAGGCAAGCATAACCTCTTATCTGCTCATATATGATTTCAAAGTGATTTGAATCTCGTACTTTGCATTCGGTTCCAAACTATTTGATGTCAGTAGATAGAGTTCTCCTATATACTGCATAACCTAGATATCCTGATCCACTTCACCTAGCAGCTATAGGTTTGTTTGTGCGCGCTCCGCTAAAACCTTGTGAGTCTTGCTTAGCCATGCCTAGTTGATGATTCTGGTCAATGCGTGAATCTACCATGTCAGGTGTTTATGATTTGAGTTACCTTTGATAACTTGACTAATCACGGCATGGATGTGAGGCCACAATGGGTTGTGGCGTTTTGTCCTGTTCATGCCCCTAGGAGCGAGTTCTCGCCTTCGAGCCAAGACTGAGCGTACAGCCACACGTGGGCCGATGAACCCCGCCCGGCTGACTAACTTGTTTAACCTTATCCATGAGCCACGTAGTTTGAACTTTCCATCTGCGTGTGAGTCGGAAAATGTTTTGGAGAAAACTAGGTCGTGGCCGGGACAAGTGATGGACGTACACGGATCTTGTTCCCGACTCACAGAACAGGTGCCGTCAGGAGGTGGCCAACTCCCTGTTGACGGGGTGGCCCTGTTTGGGTTGACTCATGGATATGGTTCAACAAGGTAAAGGCCGGGAATCGACCACCCTCTGCCGGCACTTCCCAGACTAGTGCCAACCCGGTGGCACTAAGAGTCGGTTGGTACGTGTGGGTAAAGTTGTACACCCCTGCAGGGTTAAATCTTTTCGAAAAGCCGTGTCTGCGGTTAAAGACGACTTGGTGACGGATTCTGTGATCATAGACAACTTAAACGGAATGACTAAAACTTGCTGATAACGATTGAAGGATGCCTCCTCGGAGACGCCGAGAGGGGTTACCTTGTAGCATGGGATAGTGTGGAACAACTGGAGGAGGTGATCTTTGAAGCATGAGGTGCTGATATGTTTCGGTGGATTAAAAGATGATGATATCAGTAGCTGATTAGCTTTCTCATCTGTTTTCAAAATACTCTATGAGACGTGCTGTTTCTCCCTCAACTTGGAAAACAAAGATGGCTTTACGCAAAATAACCTTCATAACTCTTTCTAAAAGATAGCAGATATATAATAGGTTAACTAAGTCTTGTTGAGTACCTCCCGTACTCAGGTTTTCTTAATTTTGGTTCAGGAGAAGATCTCACATCGGTGGTGATTCAACGTGGACATCGACGAGTAGTTTGGGGTTCCCAGGTAGCAGCCTGGAATCTATGGGCTGGGACGTCGCCTTATGTTGTGGCCTCTTAGGCCTTTTTGGTTCTTGTTGATTAGCAACATAATTTGCCTTCCGTTGTCTGATGTAATGTTGGGTCATGTGACCTCTGCTTGTAAGCTATACTCTAGTAACACCTGTTTAATACAAGTTTCATGTTTAGAGTACTGCTTTGATCGGTTGTTGGTTTCGAGCTCATTGTTATACAGTTTTGGCTATGCCTGCATAGTTGTCGCAGTCGAGGGGTTGTGGAGCCGATGATCCATGTCCGAGCCCGCCTGTCGATGTGATCGGCCTGGGGCGAGGTAACCCTAGTAACCCTCGATTGTTGTTGCACTTTCTGGACACATAGCATCTCTGTATAGCTTTGGTCCCGTTTCCTTCAGTTTCAATCGATTCGTGGACACTTTGATATGCATAGTTGGTTATGACTAGCATGGATACAAGGAGTAGTAGACTGGGGATCCGGACTACGGGCCGATGAATCCAGTCTGCCTGCCGTTGTTTGTTGCGGCCGGGGCTGGTAACCCTGAAGCCCTTGTGAGTCCATGGCTAGGAGCACATAACAGTATGTATATCTCTGGGTCCGGGGTCGTGACAGTGTCCTACTGTCCAAGGTTGAAGATGACACATTTTCATAGAACCCCTACAAGTTCGTTGGAGTTTGCAAAAAGGTCCCTCTATTAAGAAAAACTGAGAGAAAACCTATGTTTTCAGGTCCTATCTGTGAACAGAAAAATTAATAAAAAATATATTTGAATTCCTTATAAAATTTCACAACTCACCATGTTTTGTTTTTGTGAATTTGAAGAATATTTGTATTTTTTATTTAGGGTGCTAGATTAAGTGGTTTTGTTGTTTTCCTCTTTATTTTATTCATTTAATGGTTTTAAGATTACGTGTAGGCATGGTTAATAAAAGTATACACTCCAATCATGTGGATACCAAGGTGATATAATTTATTTAGACAATTTTAGATATAATTCCTTATAGAAAGTAATTTAGTAAAACTACTTAGTACTGGTTCTATGCACTATTGTGAAAATCATTTAATATGGAATTTTATTCCATGTCACACCAAATGATTATAATGGGTGAAGGAACTTGTTTTCTTTTTATAACACTATGTTATTTTCATATTTACAACTCTTAGCAATTTTGGTTGGCATTTTACTGAGGTGTGTGTACTCTATGTTTGCTGTTTTCAGCACTTGATCAAGTGGAAAATATGAGTGACTTTGGGAGTCTCATTTGTTTGTTTTGCACATAGATTCCAATATGGATATTATCCCATGTTTTTTTAGATCATTTCATCATCTACATGGTTATGTGGAGATGAATTTTTGTTACCATATGTTAATCTTATCAATGAAAAGGATTTGGAAAACAAGGTATTAAGCTTGTTACCATTAACCTCCACATATCAAGACATGTGGATGAATTGGCTGGTTATTATTTCATACTTGATAATTATTTCCATTAAAGATATTATTGTATGTTCCTCATCTCAGATGAGCTTGACAAGGAATAGGTATTATAGGTTCTCTAATAATACCTAATGATTCACTAGATAATTTCTTATGATCCCTTACTGAAGCAGTGTTGCTTCCTGTGGTCTTTTGTTGCTTGATGTTCTTCTCTCTAATTGCCACTTGTATTCAAATACTTCTGTTGTCACTTGCAAGTAATATCTGCTCTCGTATTCCATATCCAACTATGTCACCCTTGTGGTGAAATCAACCAGTTATTCCAAGCAAAGATTTTACTTACATGATCATAATGTGGTTTCTTGTTTCCTTAGTGTTATTCTTTCGTTTGGTTGATTGCAAAATAAATGTAGATGTAGTTTATGACATCAAGTTGCCATGTGCAGATAAGAAGAATAACAAGTGGGCGAGACTTGCCTCCAAATTACTAATCATATACATTAGGCTGAGATGTACTAGATTATTCAACCTTTTGTTTATTTGTGTATGACACTCAATTGTTTGGGTATACAAAAGTGATATGTTAACAAGGTAGCTAGTCTTGTTATCAAACTACTTCTATATAACACTTAACATTGGAGTATCACACTATTTCAAGAGAGTTAATAAGATCATATCAATATATAAGAGTTTCCAAGTACTCTTATGATAGATTGAAATAACACTTCTAGAACACTCTAAATAATCTTCTTGTAGATTTTCATGTGGTAGTTCCTCCTGTCTTGTGGTTTCTTCTTTTTGCAAAATAACTTGGAGGAGATTGGGAAACAAGATATAATGGTCTAGCCAACATATCAAGATCTAGATTAAGAGTTAGTTCATGATTTTATTATCCTTCCATATACTTCTTATTTTGTTTCCCAAAAGATGGATACTTGTTTCATACATGTTTTATTTTACTTAGCTTTTAATTCAGTTCCTCTAATAGAGGTTATAACTTGGGGTTATGCATTACTTGTATCCAAAGATACTTTAGTTGTGGAATATTGATGTGGATAGAAATGTGGACTATGTGTGGAATGAGGTCTTAAGACAATAAGTTGATCAAATGGTTCATTGATATGTTGAGGTTTCATATGCTCACTTACATAAGATGATTGAAACAATGAGCATGAGAAAGTGATTGAACTTAATGACTT
The DNA here is from genome assembly GCA_028641055.1 of Alopecurus myosuroides. Lineage (NCBI taxonomy): Eukaryota > Viridiplantae > Streptophyta > Magnoliopsida > Poales > Poaceae > Alopecurus > Alopecurus myosuroides. The sequence goes on from CM054057.1 coordinate 502,605,965, forward strand.
TGATCATGGTTGTTACTTGGTTACTCAGGGTGCCATGTTGTGATTTTATATTCTTAATTTGTATTCATGATGCAGGCATAGAGGTTTGGTAAGATCATAGGTAATGATCAAGGTTTAACAGTATTTTAAGAAGATTTATTTCGTCTTTAAGATACTTCTTTTATGGTTGATGAAATATGTACATATTCGATAAATATGTTAATACAATTATTATGTCATTTCCCACTTGTGGGTTTGAGTTAACACTCGTTTGTATCACTTGTGTTCTATTGAAACTTTGTTATTTTCTCGTGATGATTCACCTGATAATTATGAGATGATTTATAGAGATATTGTGGAAATGAATTGATAACTTAGGAAGTTGTTGTTTTATATAAGATCACATCTCTGTTGATGAGATGGTTCAGTTATGCATTACTCATTCGTGAAAGTATGGTCATCAATTATGTGCTCTGGATACTCACCCCTCTTTGGTTGTAGTTACCTAGTGTATTATCCCAAGTCACTTATAGGCTTGTGGTTAAGGTTGTTAAGAGTTTGTGTTTGATCATAACCAATTATGGTTTGTGTAATCAAATGATTTGGTTTTTAGAGATAGTATGTTATAAAGATCACTCCAAATGTACTCCTGACCAGATGATCTAAACCTATTTCATCATGTCAAGTGAAAAACTTTGGTCGCTTTGATTCGTTTAAACTTTCGCGCCAAAATTTCCCGTACTTTTAGATGCATGCTTTGCAAATGCACATATTAAATTTAGATCCTTATAACTTCCCAAACACTGGGGTGTTACATCATCCCTCTTGGCATCTCCGATGAGGAACCCTTCATTCATTATCAGCAAGTTTTAGGCTTTCATTTAATTTATCTATGGTCACATATCTTGCACCAAGTCGTCCTTAACCGTGGACACGGCTTTTAGAAAAGATTGCCCTGCAGGGATGTACATTTTACCCACACGTACCAACCGACTCTTAACACCACGCGGTAACGCTCTTCCGAAGAGAGCGCGACAGAGTGTGGTTGGCCACGACCTTTACCTTGCTCAACTTTATCCATGAGTCAATCCAAGACAGGGCCACCCCGCCAACAGGGAGTTGGCCATCCTCCTGACAGCACCTGTCTTTGTGAGGCGGGGTCAAGATCCGTGTACGTCCATCACTTGGCCCCAGTCACGCCCTAAGGCGGAGCATTTTTCCAAAACGTTTAAAAGTTTTATTTGTGTTGCTAAATGAAACTCTCGAACTACGTGACTCATGGATGTGGACGATTAAGTTAGTTGGTCGAGCGCGGTTACTTAGACCCCGCGTGTGGTTGCACGCTCAGTCTTGGTTTATTCGGCGAGTACAAAACAAATAACCACTTCCCAACTGGCCTTCCGTCCAAGACTTTAATCAGATTCACCTGGTCACCTTTCACCACATCAAACCACCATACTAGATTCACGCATTGACCCAATTCATTAGCCAGATGAAGCAGATCATAAAACTAAGCACGACTAAGCATAGCAGATGTAAGGCTCTAGCGATGCGGACAAGCAAACCTATGATGGCTAGGAGTAGTGGATCAGGATTTTGAGGCGATGCAGTATATAGGAGAACTCTATCTACTGAAACAACATACATTTGAATCGAATGCAAAATACGAGAATGGAAACACTTCAAAATCATATATGGGCAGATAAGAAGTTATGCTTGCCTTGCTTCTATGAAAACCAAATAAATATATCTTCCGTATCAAGTGCTTGGCTTGGTCACTTAAGACCAAGTATTCATCAAATAAGTTGTTGATCTTCTCTTCGGAGTCGCGTTCTAACGATAAAAAGTGTTGACACTCATTTTTGGCTCACAAAAGGAAGGCAACAAGATGACCCCAAATGAAAAATAATGTGAATGAAAGTTGTGTGTCTCATCGAAACAAACAACTTTTATTTTTGGATCATCTTGAAACGAGGTCGTATGCAACTTCTAGAGCTAAAATACTACATTTTATCTCTTTGTGCGAGCAAATCTGCCAAACCGTAGACATACTCTGCATTTTGGCGGGATCATTGGTGAAACGAGTTGAAAACCTTGAGATTGTGTCAAACTTCTTCCATCAGATTTTGAAGCATCAAAGTGAGGTCAAATTCAAAAACTCATTAAATGGGAGTTCTTCTTTTTTTTTAGATGAACAACATTGTCTTCTACGAGATTTTGATCTAAGGTAGTTTACTACCTCGAATCTGCAAAATACGGACGGGTCAGAACTAACAGATTCGAATTTGATTCAAACACGTTTTAGTGCAGATAAAATTAATCCTTCAAGATGATATCAGATGAAAAATCGGAAACATGAAATTTCTTCTTCTTTTCAAGACGAACAACTTTTTCTTTTATGTGATTTCGATTTGAGGTTGTTTACTGACTCAAAAACGACCCGCAAAGTTCAGCCAGTTTTCAGACCGGATAGTTTTAGAAGGTTCGAGTCAAACATCCGAATTGGATGCAAATTAGGGCTTTTGGATGTGAATCCAAGCCTTTTCCTTGCACGGGAAGTCCAGTCGCCTCTTATATACATGAGGGGTGACGGCTGATTAAACCAACACCGATCGAACAAACACAAACTCTAATTTACCGTGTTCATCTATCTCTCTCTGTTGTACCTTGCTTCTCGTTCTTCGTTGTTCTTCAGGTTTGGAGGCTTAATTGTATCTGCACTAACACGTGTTTGAATCGAATCCGAATCTGTCAGTTCTAACCCGTCCGTATTTTGCAGATTCGAGATAGTAAACGACTTCAGGTCAAAATATCGTAGAAGACAAAGTTGTTTGTCTCAAAAAACGAAGAACTTTCATATAATAAGTTTTTCAATTTGACCTCGCCTTGATGCTTAAAAATCAGATGGAAGAATTTCAACGCAATCTGAAGGTTTTCAACTCGTTTCACCAATGCTCCCGCCAAAGTGAAGAGTATGTCTATGGTTTGGGAGATTTGCTCGCATAATTAGATGATATGTAGTATTTTGGCTCTAGAATTTGCATACGACCTCAGATCGAGATGATCCAAAAATCAAAGTTGTTTGTTTCATTGAAACGCACAACTTCCATTCACATTATTTTTCATTTGGTCTCATCTTGTTGCCTTCCTTTTGTGAGCAAAAAACGAGTGTCAACACATGCCCCCCTGTTTTTTACCAAAGCTTGTGTGTCAAATAATAACTTGTGTCATTCTTGTTCTAGGAACAATGTCAACACTCCATCCGCCATGTGTTCTCAGGAGGATACCAGATTATGGACCATATGTGCAAGAGGGAAAATACCTTAATAATCTTTCACCCAAATACTCCGAAAGAATAACACCAACCGTTCGGCGATAAAGGTCATCAGTCATCAATGCATATTTGAAAGAAACCCGCCAAACGGTCATGCTCACCCTCTTGTAGGATTTTGCATACAATTAACACTGAGCTTCTTCCGATTATCTAGACTTGTATGACGATAAATATGAGGTGATTTGTCGAAACATGGTTGACCTTAAAATTGTTGCAGTACTCACAACGAATCACCAAAAGTCTCAACATGTGGCACCATAATGAATAATATCTCTAGCGCGAATAGAGAAAATTCATATTCGGGCTAATCATTTATGAAAGACATCCTAAATTGCACGAGACTTCAAAAAATATCACCATAAGGAGGTAAATAAACAATGTCGATGCATATGCCATTGTCTTAAAGATAAATAAAAAATGCAATCTCCATGGTACTAGAGAGACAAAATCAATATCAAACATTATGCTCATGATCGATTTGTTGCCCAATAACATAGCTAGAAAAAATTGGCCATTCATAAATTTTAAAAACTCACAAGCCAAATATCATAAAAGCATGAGTAAGATCATAATTTTCAATTGGCGCATACCTTATATCGGTCTGTAGTAGTACTAAGGACGATGTTATCACACCACAACGGTCATGTCTCAATAATTTCTTAGGACGATAAAAGACTATCGGTCCCATATCTTTGCCTCAAGGGCGTGCATAAATGACCCACCAAATATGTAGTAGCCGAAATAAATTAAACACAAAATCATAATGAACTCAAAATATTTAGGCTCTTTGTAATAGCAATAACACATAAATCTTATCTTATATTTACTAATTGGAGGCACCGTAAAAAGCACCACGTTAATCCTACGAAACTTAGAAAACCATCCGTCCGATGTGAGGATTAAATTATCTATGTCTGTTGGATCGATGTCTCGCGGGAGCATGTCGTGCAACAATAGGACTTAGTAAAATATCTACTGCAGGCCCTTGATTTTTTCCCATGCGTACACGCCTCCTGTAGGAATAGAGGAATAGAGACAAGGGTAAATTATCTCCGGTGGGCTTCCCAAGAAAATCCGTCGCATCATGGAGCCACACCTACCGGCGCACTTCCTCATCGGCTGTCTCGCGACCTCTTTTTTCAGAGCCAACAAGAGAGGAGGATGGGTGGACGGAAGGAGTGTTGTCTATACAGACATCTCGGTCAGCTAAGGAGATTCGGCAATGATCCTCGACATAAACGTCAGACCTGCCGGCACGCCAGGACGGCCGGACGCCACCATGCACCTGACGTGCAAGCAGAGGCAGCAACTTCTTGACTTCGCCGTCGACGACTAGGACAAAGGCACATCTCCTTCCAACACAACACGAGAGCTTCCATCTGCCCAGTTCCGGTTTCCCTTCTTTACCTGCTCAAGACGACCACCATGTGTTTGAGGTAATGCAGAAAACAAATTACTGAGTGTTGGTTAAAATAATATATATCCAAGACAACATGCTTCATGGCAACGATAAAGGACGTCTCTATTTTCTGGAGTAACAGTTCGATATTAACTCTTGATGTAAACAGATTACGTGAGTTCAGTGACAGACATCTTGACCTGCAGCGCTAGCTTTCTTGGCACATAAATGGCAACCATGTTGGCAAGGATAAAGGTAAGGGATTATAATACATATGCATTAAACATACTTACCAAGTAAGTACATCTGTGTTGTGCAGATATTTTTTCTAGATGCTACTATATTATAAATCATATTTCTGCAGTGATTCATCTTGAAGAGAGCTGCAGTGATTCATCTGCGTTACGTCGAGGTAAGGCTCAGTTGTCCTCTCCAAATAATCCAATTTAGTTCTGTTTTGAAGGTTAGACTTTTCATAAGGAGAATACGTGGGATCAGACTTCAGATTTTACCTTAAGGTCATCAATGTACAACTTGCATATTCCATCCTCGCAGACATCTTACAAAAATGCACGGGCATACAATTTTTTTGTAATTTTTTTTTGTAAAAGACATTTCCATCGTTCCGTTTGGATAAAAATCGTTGAACTGAACAGCTTCCAGTTTTTACGAATCAAGCGGTGAAGGTAATGGATAGGCACATAAACTATGTGCAATATGTCGTGGACTCATCGATGATAAATACCCAAGAATGACATACAAAACCTACTACGTCAACTCATTTTGGTTTGAAAACTGCAAACATAACATGGATCTTTATCTACCGTTGACACGTAGATTATTTCTTAAATAGAACTGTCCATGAGTTGCATCTTCAATTTAAACTATTATCATGCAGCACCTTCTTTTTGGCATTTACTAATTACCATATAGTTATGCATGGATATCTCTTCCATTATACTAGATGTGACCAAACAAAGAACTCAATCAATCATACAGTTGATTGTTGAACATATCAGTTTAGCGATTGGTTTAATGTATCCTACAGTATGATATCTTCAAGATACCATGCCATCCATACATAGCAAAATTGATAATGTGATAGTTTTGAAACATACATGATAGATTAAAACGACTGGCATGCCTGAAAAGTTGTTGGATTACCATTTGGTAAACTCCTTTAAGGTAAAAATTAACTTCTTATAAACCTTTTTTTCAGTTGTTCAATATGTTCAAGTTATGGCTAATATGCAAATAATTATTTTCATAATTTATATTTCATGATTTATCCATCTTACCGCAAATTAAATATCAAGTGCCATGTTGTGGGTTGTTACGTGGAAATTATTCACCAACGTTTGATTATCTACTTTCAAATTTAATATGCAGCACGAATAATAGAGATAGGTGAGAGCCGTCCAGTTCCTGATAGATAATTAAGTCTTGCTTCATGTCATATATATTTCTGTAGTATTCAAGCAATGACTAAGTCCTGTTTGGTTCTACTTTCAATACAAAAATAATGGTTGAAATTTTTCTGATGAAGTTTTATATTTTTAAATAAATTTATTCTTGCATGTTCTCTCTCTGGTGTCCCTTCTCTCTTCCTCATATTTTGATTCACGATCAATGAAAACTATTTTTTTTGCATCAAGCTGGCATCTCCGCTCACACCTGTTCAGAATCTGGTGTGTAGGTAGTTTTATTAAAATTACGGTTATCAAGTAATTTCTGACCGATGTATATTTGATTATTCTTTTGCTATTTTTAGTTCCATGATTTTTATGTCAAGCAGTATCTTACTAATCATCTCAAGAATTAAGTATAAGAAGATCAAAGAAAATCTAATACTTACCACGTACAAACAACAGAACATATAGGGTTGGATTACCAATGATGTGTGCAAGGAAAGAAGCAACGCGTACATGATGAATGGTAGGATATTAATTCATTGGAACAATGTAACTGGTCTGATTTCATGTACACCTGAAAAAGCAAAATATATATTAGTAAGTACTGCTATAGTAGGAACTCGGATCAAAACAAGTTTTTTCCATTTAACATGTTATGGGTACTAGAATTTTCGCCCAGCAGGTCCATATTTTGAGATAATTTTTCTACGACAAGAGTTGAATGAACCAGATCGCCGGTGGTGCATATATACATGCAAGTACAAACCGGTCCTTAGAATTACTGTATGAATCTCGGATAATCATGTAATGAAATATTATAGTGGAGAATCATCTTACGAATTTTTTAGTTACTGCAATCCCAACATAGTTGTTTCACACACAATGATTTATGTTAGATTCATTGGTAGAAAAACTAGCCCGTGCGGATGCACGGGTTGATGACTAGTATATTTACTAATTGGAGGCACCATACGAGGCTTCATGTTAATCCTCAAAAACTAATTGCGCATAGCGGTAAGATCTTAATTATGTGTCTAGGATTGAACGAGTTACGGGAACTCTATTCCTAGCTGGCCGTATGTTTGTTCCAAGGGATATCCTGTAGGCCAGGAGTCCATATTCCGAGCTGTTGGTAGGTTTGTTTTAAGGGATACCCTATCGGCCAAGAGTCCATATGCGTTACAGTAGATTGAAAAAACAAAAGATCCATACACGTTCCACTATGACCGAAGGAATCGTGTAGATAAAAATCACCTTGCTTACTTTTTTTCCAGACACGTACGCATGCATTACACTGCAAGAAGATAGGTATCGCCAACTAACATTGTCCATCTAGGTAGGTGAATTAATTTTGATGTACACACTCATATAACGATACGCATATATGCATGTACCTATACAAATCACACTCTTATATGTACGTACCCTCAAATTTATACGTGCCAAAAAATAAAAAATATAGTGTGAAAAAGATCAAAAAACTTTGTTGCAAATATTTAACAAACAAATCAAGATTATATAAAATCAAACTTACTAAACCGTGCAAACAAATCAAAAACCAGCAATTCAGAAGTACGGAATTAAGTTTTTTTTTTTGCAAGGAAGTACGGAATGAAGTTTAAAATCCATATTTGAGATATTTAAGGAATAAGCTCAGAAGAATGCGTAATAATTAAATTGTTCACTTTAATACTCTCACCGTTCAAAATAAATGACGCGGATTTACGCGTCACTTAATTTACAACGGAGAGAGTAATAGCCAAAAGGAGGGATGTGCTCAAGTTCTGATTCATTGTGGCATAGAGGTCAATCGGCCGGTTACAGCTCCCTCATTTTGGGATTGTGGGCTGTAAGTTTTTCCAGAATTTTCGAGTACGTACGACCTCTCGGTTTAAATCTCTAATTTAAGTGTTATTTTATCGTTTGTATTAAAAGTATTTCATTATCAATGTTCAAGATATCGCTTATCGGGAACTTACCGGTTGACCTCTGATAAGTGGTAAATTGACCGATTTATCGGGATATCGACCGAAATATCGGCAACAATATCGGAATATCAACCGAAATATCGGCCAATTTATCGTATCGGTCAGATACCGGTAAGCAATAAATCGGCCGATTTATCGGAATATCGGCTGATATCCTTAACAGAGTCCATCATTAGTTTCCTAATTTATATGCGTCGATATGTGTGCTATATGTGCATGTTTTTCCCTTTCAAACCAAAGGATAAAAAGGCGGAGAGATAACAATTTAATTACATGTTTTTTCTCTTCTAACTTATTGTGGAAGAGATAAAAAAATAGAGGGATGATATATCATGAGCTAGGACACCAGCCTCGGATCATCGCTATAAGAAACGTATCGACATTAGTTTTCACGATGGCTTTATTGGGATGTCAGAAGGATCAAGTTTTAAAAAATATACACACTAAATTTTAACATACTTTATGCTGGCATATAATAGTTATGGGGAGAGTTTTTAGACAATTGAATGACAAGCTTCTAGAAATTTGTAGGTCATGCTAAAAATATTCACGCAAATCTCCAAATTCAAACGTTGAAATTTTGAACCATACAAATTATTTCTAGAATGTTACGGTCCATGTACAAAAAGAAAATATCAAAAAACCAGAAATATAAGAAAGCACTGAAAACATAAAAAAAAGGCCTCCTAGAGTCAATTTAAAAGTACAAATAATAGCTTGAATTGATCTGTGGCCCAGAGCGAGGCGGGAAACTCATTTGCATCGTGCAAACAAAAAGAAATAAATGTGTTTTTTAACATAACACATAAGTAGTAGAAATTCCTGTGATATATGGTTTAGATATGCTAACCCAAAACACTTATCCAAAAAAAAAATAGGCTCCATTCATTGCAAATAAAAGATACATTTTACTATTATCATTAATTTTTTGTTTCCTAAAATTCCTTGCCCGTGCGGATGCACGGGTTGCTGACTAGTTAATCAAATGCATATTGATTTGGTATCAACCTTCCATGATATAAATACTTATGATGCACCCTTGGATCCAAATAAGTCCATGGGGGCAACAATCATACCTGGTGGTGAACTCCATGACAAAGGCAATGATGACATGGTTGAAGGATATCGATGATATGCCAACCAAAGATTTTTCTTGGACGTAGACCTTTGGCTTAATTGCGTATTACCTTCATTCTTCTCTTTCTTTATCCACGTGGATTTTTCTGCGTTAGAAGCTTGCACATCATTATTTTTCTTGCGGCTCTCCTTAGGAATCCATGTCATGTTTTTCTTTTTTAACTCTTCAACACTAAGAGTTTGCAATTTTCTTTCTTGCTAACTTGATAAGCCGAGTGGGCATCCCGCTGTACTTTTTGTTTCCGCTTTGGCGACTCTTTCTTGAGCTTGGGAACTTTCAACTTCGCACATTCAGATTTGGCACTTTGATATTCAATAATTTGTTGTTTCATCTCTTTGCCTTTAATAGCTAAGGTAAATTGGCCCGGCTCTTTGTTACTTGAAACTGAATGTGAAACAACACACTTGCGACATCCTTTATCACTTGGTAAACCTGCTTGACCACCTCTTTCTTTTCCTTTGATCTTCAGACCGATTTTTTTTTGAAATAGTCTTTGGCATGCGATTGTTGATCCAATGATGATCTATTTGGAGCTGCATAATTTTGGTTAGACGGTCTAGAATAATATGGATAATCTGCCCATGAATCATACATGTCCCATGATGAATATGGATAAGAACTAGCATAGGGAGGTGTCCATGACCTTTGTATTGGCGTCCTAAAACGAGGATATGAATCTGCTTCATTGAACTTGTCTTTTCGCCAATACCGGTTGTTGTGCTTGCGCCTTGGGGGTGATCTTGATGCTTTTGCATTACTTGACCGATAAGAACTTTTTGCTTCACTCTCCTTTTGATATTTTTTTTCAATAGCTCTTCGAAAGTAATTTTTTATTTCTTACCCTTGTGCTTATAGCGGCCTTTGTTCTTTACTTTGCATGCATCAATTTTCAAATTTTCTTGTTGCCCCCGAGTGTTTGATGTCATTGGTGTAACATCAATGGAATTCTCATCTTCAAGAATATTCTTTGTGTGCTCCTGAATAATTTCTTTTCTTGAAGACTTGATTTTTCACCATATTCACCATGTACCTTCTCACCTTTGAACAAATCGGCTTGACATAGCGGATGTAAAATAGTTTTGCCATCAAGACCAATTAAAATAGACAGGTCATCTATATGTGACGCACCATAATTCAATGATCCTTTATCAATGGCCAATTTCACTTTTTGCTGAAACATGTCACAATTCTCAATACTATGATCAAACGAATCATGCAACTTGCAATACATTCATCCTTGTATTGATGGCTCTACATGGTGATCAAGAATCATGATATAATCATTTTCAAGTAACATATCAAAGATGCGATCACACATGCTCAAACTAATGGTACACTTTTTGCTAACTAGCTAATTATGTTCTGAGAACGGCTTTTGATTTAAGTAACCGAATGGTTTAAGTTCGACACCACCCCATTCAGCTATGCTTTGACTTTTGTAATGATTCTCCGATGCTTTTGAATAAACGATCATACTAGAATCGGCTTTTTCAGGAGATTCTACGCTTGGCTTTATATTTCTGAAATCAAAGTAGTTAGAATAAACATGTCTCGCTTGAAACCAAATGTTAGCCAAGTATGAGATAAGAAAAGCCACCCATGTAAACACAATTTTTAAATGAAACAACAGGGACGGCTTTTGCTGTAATAATTTTTTACTATCGGTCTCTCTAAGTTTTGTAATATGTTGACCGATAGTTTGTGTTACAATTTTATCACTAAGAAATAATTTACCTTTCACGATTGGTCTTTCAATGTTTCTTATGAAAATCTTGCTAATAGATGCATCAACAATATAGTTTTGACCAAATCGGAAAATAAGTAAATTATTTCCTGGATATACCTCCTCATAGACGTTGGGAGAACATGATGATTGCATGACCTGAGCAATATCTTGCCCCGCCTCTACATGATTTTCCAACGTCGCGCCTTCTCCATTTTCTAGATCTCGTACTTCCTCACTTTGATGCTCAACGTCATCCCAACTTTGTTCCGCTATCCTCTCTTACACTTTTAGTACATTTACCTCTTTGGTAAGAAATTCGTAGGGCAACATGTAAGCTCCCTTACTTCCAGAAAAATCAAGCACATCTGTTTTACTAAGCTTGCCATGCTCTTCATCTATGAATCTTGCTTATTTTGATTCAATAGATTCGGCATATGTAATGTTTTGTTCGACTTTTTCAACCGAAGTAACTATACTTTCCGAATCATTCTCACCTTTTTCATGGATCCTATCAATTTGCAAAGCTTCTTCGTCTTGTCTAGATTTATTAGATGGTTCACCTTGATTGTTGCACAAAGTATGTATCTTGAGCTCTCCAACTGAAGTAATACTTTCTTGACGGTCCTCCACAAGATTTGCAAGAAACATCTGCATATCTTCCTCTTCAAGCTTTTTTCTATATGCTTCATGGTCATCTTTGAGTTTCTTCTCAAGCTTCTTGAACTCCTCATTACGCTTCCTCTTGAGTACTTCGTAGGCTTGAAGTTTTTCATCTGATAATTACTCAAATGCTGGCTTGGTGAATTCCTGAGCTCTATGCTCTGCAAGGTGAGATTGCCCCCCGATACTTTTAGTTTCTTTCGGCAATGCGTTGCCGAAACTCCGTAGCAGTGAATGATGACATTTGAGCTCAAAATGTTGATGTTCTTCTTCACGCCTCTTTTTAAGCGCCTCTAAATCTTGTATTGCAGCACGATCATGGGGGTTTTCTACTGCTCTCAAATGAATAGCATTAATCTTCTTGAATTCAGCTGCAAGTTTTGACTTGAAACTATCCAATCAATATGCGACAGAAGTAGATGAAGATGCATGTGTTCTTATTAAATTTTCACTTATTCGGCCATGGCCACTATGAAAGTGCGGAGCCGAATTATGAATCTCACCAGTTGCACATGAAGATAAAACATTAGTAACATAAGGTGTAGCATATGATGGTTGGGGGTAATTGGCCAAATAGCTAGTAGTTGCATGCCCAATACCCCTCTCCATCGACATATTTAAAGATGAACTAACATATTGCATGTCACTTGCCGATGCACAAAAAGGTGAAACACTCGCTTGCATGCTATCAAAACTTCTAATGTTGAGTGCTTCATATTGATTAAATTAATTCACCATGTTGTTCATCGGCATTTGTACTCCTTGGGTTGCCGATGCATGAGAATTCGAATATACATGTTGCACATTGCTAAAAACATAACTATTCAAAGCATAGAGATTATTTTGCATCGGCCCTTGCACATAGTAAGAACTAGGGCTAGCCGATACCGTACTCATATCAAAGGATCTAGCAACATTAACATGAAAGAAATTTGCATCAACATATGGAGATTGAGGATTCATGATACCGTTGTAGATTACATCTCTCAATGATGCTCTCTTTGTAGCAAGAACGGGCTGGAGACCGTTTGATGCTTCATCCCCAGTGGAGTCGCCAAAAAAGTGTGTTGACGCTCAAACGCGTCACACGAAAACGTCCTCGTGTACCTGTGGCGCCGAGGGAGTTGCTCCGCAACTTGCACCGCGGGAAGCCTGCCGGAAGCGCGGTACGCAAGACAGTCCGACATACGCTTTTTGAAACCAGACGCCCCGGTTCCTCGGGAGGGACCCCGTCGGAGGACCCGACGACGATTGGCTGCTCCAGATCGCCCTTAACGCCCCTAGAGACTCGTGAATCCGCAGCCCTCCATTGTTGAAGAACGGCGAAGAAACGAGAAGCAAGATACAAGGGGAGAAATATAAAGGTAGATGAACACCAATCGAACAAACACAAACCCTACTTTCCCGTGTTCATCTATCTTTATCTTTCTCTCCTTGTATTTTGCATCTCGTTTCTTTTCCGTTCTTCAACAATGGAGGGATGCGGATCCACGAGGCTCTTGGGGCGTTAAGGACGATCTGGAGCAGCCAATCATGTCGGGTCCTCCGACGGGTCCCTTCCGAGGAACCGGGGCGTCTGGTTTCAAAAAGCGCCTGCCGGTCTGTCATGCGTACCGCGCTTCTAGCCGGCCTCCCGCGGTGCGAGTTGCAGAGCATATCCCTCGGCTCCGCGGGTACACGAGGACGTGTTCGTGTGACGTGTTCGAGCGTCAATAAGAAGCAAATACCAAAAAGGAAACAATCAACACATGGCATCGATGCAGTACGCCGTATGTATGCATGATCAACTGAATGCATCGGAAAGGATTCCAAAACATGTATCACATGTTGTTAGGGTTTGAGATGTAGAAGACAAGTTTTAGCAAAAGTAACTCCTTTCCTTAAGAAAAGGGCATTTCAAGCATTTATGAAAAGTGTCGAGATGAAGTTGCTCAAATGATTTTGAATACATCATAGATGAGTTGCATTCACCTTTCTGATCGTTTTCTGATATAATACACATAATTTTCTAAATTTATTTGAATAAAACATTGTTTTCTCAATTTTGAATGGATTTAATTCAAATTCAAATAATTCCCATTTTTGAAATTTCTCAAACATGTTTTGAAATGATATAAACATGTACAGTTTATTTTTTGTGAACATTTTGGTTATTTTTTCATAATTTTTTGAATTACAGAATAAAAGATATTCAATTTATAAACTTTAATTAATTTCTATAATTATAATTAAATGGGCCCATCTGTCAGTGTATTTCACTTTTATTAAAAATATTCTAGAAAGGAAAACGGGCTGACGGGTGGGGCCTAGTGACGTCACGCTGACGTCACCACGAAGTCAGCGGCTGGACATAGCACCTCTGCCAGTGGTTGCCGGCGACGAACCACCGCGCCCTTGGGGGACGTGCGGACGCTCCTTGGAACTAGCGTGTTGACGCGAACACAGACGTGGCGGGGCCGCCCGTTTGTGGTTGCCGGAGCTTGCTCCCTGGCGGCGGCCATGGGTGAACGGCGACGAGCACAAAAACGATGGCGAGGAGCTCAACAAAAAGCACAGGGAGGGAGCAGGGCTCACCAAGAACGAAATGGAGAAGACGGCAGAGACGGAGGAGGTGAGGATTGATGGCGATGTAGCGCGGTGGAATTCGGCCGGCCGCGAGGGAGAAGCAGGAATTCCCGGCTCTCGGACCTCGGTCCATCTTCCCTGCTCCTTTTGCTCGTGGAGGACAAGGGGACGACGACGGAGCTTCTGGGCTTTTTAGAACGGTGAGGGGGAGGCTCCAATCGCCAGCAACGACGAATCAAACTGGTGGCTAAGGTTTGGTCTTCTCTGGGACAGAGAGAAAGAGAGAAAGGGTGGGGGTTGTTCTACGAGGAGAGATCGATCTAGACACCTCCTCGGTGTCCTAATCCACCCCGAAGCGTTGGAAGCAGGAGGTGGCAAGGCCACCGTCGAGTTTGTCCTTCTGGCAGGAGGTTGAAGAAAGGGAACTTTTTCCCCGAACCCCCCTGGAACTTCCGGAAATTACCAAAACGCTCTTCTGCTTTAAAAACAGAGGAAGATTTAAACATTTGAGGGCCTTTTTGAAAAGTTAAAATTGCATAAAAATAACCCTTGGAAAACCTTTTAAATTTCCAACAACATAATTTGGTTTGTTAATTTTGATAATTTTTTAAAACAACTTGTGAGTTGCCAATTTAAGTGATTTTTATTCATTTCATTAGTTGTATTCAAATGCAAATTTTTAGCCAAGGTTTTCATGCATGTATGCCATGTACACAACACTCAACATCATATTAAACATAAGTGGGATGTTACATCCACCAAGGATGCAGGCTATGTAGCCCGTGGGCTCTTGGTAGCCCCCGTAGTTTTTGTCGTCACAACCTTGATTTCCCTCAGGGTGGTGCTATGCGACAACGTTCACCCGAGGAGGGGGTGGGTTGGGAAGCTGCAGCGGCGGGCGCTGCTGCTGCTGGGAAAACGGCTAGTACCCGTTGTTGTTGTTGTAGCCGCCAGTGTTGGAGTTGTAGTTGTTGTACCCGTTGTAGTGGTTCGCGCCATGCTCCTCCTAGCGACCACCTCCTCGCCCAGGATTGTGTCAGCCGCCGCCTCGAGAGTAGGCCTCCTAGCCACTCCTCATGAGGCGGTTGCCTCGCATCTTCTCCGGCTGAAATAGCCTTCATGGAGTGGGAGAGCATTCTGTGGAACCCGCCGAAGGGGCAGCGTCGCTGCGGCCATTCTTGCGTTCTGGCTCTGCCGCCAAGACAGTCGGAGCCTTGCGCTTGGCATCCGCGTCGCCGCTCAGTGTCTTAGCTTTGGCCTTGGAAGCTACTAGCTTGGATTCATCGGCAGGAGCGTTGTGCCTGAAGAGGCGGCCTTCCTCGTCCTTGGCGCACTTATCAGCCATGTCCACGAGCTCGACAGCAGAGGTGAGGTCGTCCCTGATGCCGAGTTCTTCGAGAATGCACTTGTTGGTGACCCCTTCGAGGAAGGCGGAGATGACGTTCACATCGGCGATGCGAGCAATCTTTTTGCGCGTCTAGTTGAAGCGCTACAGGTGCTGGCGAAGTGTTTCGCCAGGGCGCTGGCGGATGCCTTGTAGGTCGTTGTAGGTGAGGGGCGCTCGTAGGCGCCCTTGAAATTGGCGACGAAGTGGAGACGTAGTTCCTCATATGACCCAATGGAATCCTCTAGCAGGTTCATGATCGAGAGGAGAGCGGGCCCCTTGTGGGCCATGGGTAGCCAGTTGACCATGCACTTGTCATCCCCCTTCGCGGCGCCCACGCTGAGGCTGTAGAGCTGCAGGAAGTCGAAGGGATGGGTAGCGCTGTCGTAGCGGGATGGCAGCGTCGGGTTGAAATTTAACGTCCATGCCATTGTGCGAAGCTGCTTGGTGAGTTTACGGTAATGGCGACACCTCCTACACCTCTCGAGAAGGCTTCGCGAGGGAAGCTTGAGATTGACGGTAATGGCGACACGGAGAGTTTACCCATGTTCAGGCCACCTTGCGGTGTAACACCCTACTCCTGTTTGTCTGATGGATTGCACTGTTGTAGTTATAGTACAAGATGCGAGCTTGTGCTCGGTTCAGACCTAGAGAGCTCCGAATGGATTGATCTATCTTTATACGAGGGCCAAAGGGCTCCTCTTATACTGGCGTGTGGACCTCCTTCCCGCTTATTTGGCGGGAAAGGGCTCTAACAAGACGCCAAAGTGGAGACCAGCTGAACTCTGTGCCGCCTGCTTGGTCTTGGTCACTGAGGACAGCGCCACCGTCCATGCCAGGGAAGTGGGGCGACTGGTGATGTTTCCTCCGTCTTGTTGTGTCTTCTTGGTCTCCTTGCACAAAAGAGGATGTCCTTGGGAGATGCCTTGGCCGAGAAGCTGTCTCCCATGCTTTATGCACAGGAACACCAACTGCCGCCAAAGCGACTCTACGACTTTGTGCCTTCTCTGTCTGCGCGTAGAAGTGAGTGCGTTAGCGGAACATGCTCGGTCTCCCCCCGTGGTAATAGGCTCCGTAGGGAAGAAAAAATGGCGAGGTAGAGTTCCTCCCTGAGGATGAGGTGACGAGGCCCTTCTAGAGGGATCAGCCTCCTGCTGGTCGGGCTCTAGCGAGTGCTGACTCTAACTGAGGAAACTTCTCATCGTGAAGCAAGCTCGTTGATCTCACGGACGTCCGCTTGGCTGGGCCGTAACAGACAATCCAGGATACCTTGGTGTCCATAGGACCAACACATATTCTGCCAATAAAGCATCGCAAAATAATCCTTTTGTTTTGGACAACACTACTTTGAATCGTCCGGCTGATCAGAGAAAAAATGTCCCCTCTCTCACCATTGGATCTCATAAAATCAAGATGTTGGACGTCCGAGCACACCATGAGCATGTTTGGTTCCCTGCAACCGATTTGGGGCTGCAGGGGGCAGGCCAAATAGGGCCTGCCCGAGCGGGATCAACCCCTCAACCATGGTGTGCATGTTGTTAGGTAGTCTGCATTAGAAAACGGGTCATGGGATGTATCTCGTTTGGTTGCATGCTCTAATGCAACCATCCCATTGTTTGGCTACATGCAAGACTACGTCTACGATAACCTCTTCTCTACTATGGTGAGATTACCATGCTACGAACAGACTGAACAAATTATGAACAATATGACAAGCAGATGCTAAACAGTTGGATAGTCTTGAACATAACCTAGGAAGTCATAAATAGGTAGCATAAACATGACATAGAAGGGTAGAAAACATGGAGAAGCAGTTCAATCGTCCATCTTGACGTTCTTGGGGTGAGGAGGGCAGTCTTTGATGATCTCGACGCCGATGTTGTGGAAGATGATGACTCTGGAGAAACTTGGACCAAGCTTCTTGAAGAGGAGGTTCATGCCCATGTAGATGTTGTGACACATCGCGAATGGCACCCAACCCTTATTGAGGCATGCTCTACCATTGAACTCCTTCAGGTGGATCGTCCAGAAGCAGCTAGTGTTCGTCTAGAGCCCGATCTTCACTGGCACCTCACCCAGGTAAGACCTGAAGGCATCTGGAACTGGGAGTATCCCTATGTTAGGGGCAACCACCACTTTCCAGAAGTGGTTAGGGACACATGTTCATGGATCCAACCATAGTATGCCTTCCTTCTATTGAATTGGGTCGTGATCTGAACCGTCTCCACCTTGTCCTTCTTCTTCTCCTTCTTCAAATCCTAGAACAATCAACTCGGTCAGAAATTATAAACTCGGGTTCAAATGTATAACAAAGAGGATGTTATGCTCAATTTATGGCCTCATATATCACAACACAAAATTGCTTGTCCAAGTATTGGAAGTAAAGGATCAAGAAATATGGACAACACTTGAACAAGTTACAAAATTATTTACACCAACACCTGAACTGCTATGCTGCATAGTTATATCATTGGCCACAAGACTCATAAAAACATGCCTCATAAAAAAGTCACACAAACATGACAGGAGATGAATCTTGCAGGATCAAGAGTAATGCACAAGCAATATGGTTGTACAATGCTGAAGGTACTACAAGGTCACCTCCTTGCACCGTTAATGTACCAATATGTAATCTTCGGCAATGTACAAATTTAGACAGACTCATAAAATCAATGATCATAGCCTCTTCAAATTAAGAACGCATATACTTAAGGAGATGACTCTATACAACCTAGAGTGTTGCAACAAGATTTTCTTGTTCAATGCGCAAGGTTGTCCAGGGTCATCTCCTAACACCAACATTCTGCAAAAATTTAATCATTGACTATTGAGTAATGAAAGACCACACCATTGAAGAGTATGAAAAGCACATGACAGAGCATGATTGAAGACTCATTCAAAGTTAGGAAATGGAGGAAAAGAGATCACCAGCAATACCATGAAGTCATACAAACAGGTATGTAAAAACTTCGAGGTATTGTAGTAATCTCCTTTCCATGAATGCACACTATCATATCATTGGCTCCTCCAACAATGCACACTATCATATTATCGGCTAGCAGTAAGTATCTGCTCATTTCAAGGCCTCGGAAAATCGGAACACAACAATATTGTAAGAGCTGGGGCCATTGTACCACAGAAATATGCACAAGATAAAGTACATACTACTTCGGTTTAGTATCCCACAGCTCTAACATGATGATGTCAACTGTTCATCACCGCCAAACGTAACTACGACCGTTGATAAAAAACCTCCAAATGAAAGTTAGAAATAGGAAAAATCCCCAAATCTACACGCCACATAACTCAAACATGCATATCTGACGAAAAAAGTAGATTGAAACCGACACAACTCCGTTTACTGATGTCTAAACAAACTAGCACACTATGACATGTTTGAACTTTCAGTGAGAACAAAAAAAATGCCGCAACATTGACGAGTACACGCAGATTGAACCCTAAAACAGCCTAGATCTGCTCTACATGTCTATCTACCAGGAAGAAACATCATTTATCTACATATTTACGATAGAGGAAGCCAAGAAAAAGGTTGTATAAGCTATTACTGCGATTGCCGAAGGCGAAGAAGAAGAAGTGACGGAGCGTATGGACAATGCCAAGATGGCGACGTGCGGTCAAGGAGAAGGAGACGGCAGGCCTTCCGCTTGCGCCTCCACCCACGATGCGAGGCTCCAAGTTCCACTTGTGCCGGAGGAGGAGGAACCACCAACGGCGAGAGGTGAGAGAAGAGCAGCGAGTGGAAAGAGACCGGTTTCTCCCGCGTGGACGCGCGCATGCGCGGTTGCGCCCCACTCAGCCTAGCCCTAGAAAAACTGCCGATTTGGCTGTTCCCACCAGGCCTGGCTCAAGCATTCTTTGAGCACCGTGCGGGATAAATTTTCGGTCGCAGGCAACCAAACGGGCTGCATGGCTGTGCACCAAGCGGGTCTGGTCTGGGCAGCTGCAGGTTACCAAACGCACCGCATAACTTCCACCCATCATATAGCACAAAATTAGTAAAATTGTTGCGACGGTACTTTCCGCGGTGGGTCAAAATAGTAAAAAGTACGTCATTGTATTTTGAATAAACAAATATATCAAATAGTACGATTGTGTAGTAGAAATATTCACTCGTCACAAGAAAATCACAATCCACCATAGCAAATCCCCGACAAAAAAGTCAACACCGTATGCACCATGTAAATATGTTTGCGGCACCACACGAAAATAAGTGCAGCACTAAATCAAAGTATACAAACAAATGCACATAATCATCACACCATCTCACTCATATGGTCCCAACATTTGTGAAGGTGTTCTTTTGACTTTTTCTTCTAGCCTTCTCCAACAATAATGTAGGGTAGCATCAACTCTATGGACCTCGGGATACATCCTCGTGTTTGCGATCACTTTCTCTATCTCATATATATAGTTGCAATCTACTTTTCCACAAGTTTATCTTTATAGAATTGCATTCTTAGGGTGTTTTAAATGACCATAGTAACCAAGTTGATAAAATTGTCAACTTCCATATTAATATTTTCATCATCATCTATTTAAACTAGTAGGAAACTGCTTATAGACACCAGCATACCAATGGCCAATAGGTTTTGGTGTTTTCCAGTGCTATTACCACTGACCAACCTATTTGTGTGCTCGTCGGTGCTAAGTCTACTATCGCTGGCGAATAGGTCAGTCAGCTCGCCAGCGCTAACGGTGGGCCCGCCACCCCCCACGGCGCAGCATACCGTTGGCACACACGGAGCTACCTTCGCCAGCGGTAACCCTTATATCACTGGCACACCGAGGGGCAGTTTCGCCGGCGGTAAGTGTGGGACCGCCACCCCCGCGGTAGATACTACCGCTAGCGCATAGATTGGAAGATTCACAAGCGGTATCTATCTTTTGTACCGGTGGCGCACATTGATGTCGCTTCGCCAGCGGTAACCTGGAGCTACACTTATTACAGCTCACCGCCTCCCACCTATCCTCCACTCTTATTATCTCAACCAACTTTCTCTCTCTTTTTTAAACCCCCTCTATTTGATGTTAGTTTCCCCCACCTCCTCCACTCTTTAAAACAAACTTAAACAAGTTTAGTTGATAGATATAGGCATATCTCCCTCCCAACACCCTTTCTACCAAAAGTTTTTCCCTACAAAGTTATTCCTACACCTAGATCTAGAGTTATACCTCTCTCCCTCTCCAAGCCTCCAAAAAATTTCGGATATCATCTCGTGTGCCTATATAATCATTTATGGTGCGATTAATAGATATATAAAAATAAGTTTATGTGAAATTTGGCCGGATTACGCGCAGTATGGACTATATGTGTGAAATTTGACCAGATTAATTATGGTCGCGATATGGACTCTATATGTATGAATTTTGAAATGAAAATGAGTTGCCAACTATTGCCGGAATATTGATTCATTTCCGTCTCGGAAAATTTTAGCACTCTCTAATCTCTGATTTGTAGGAAGGTCTGATACGTTCCAAACGTATCTATAATTTCGATGCTCTGTGCTTGTTTTTTACATGTTTTTCCTATGGTTTCCTTTGTTTTCTATCATTTATTGGACTAACCTATTAACAAGATGCCCAGTGCCAGTTCCTTTTGATTTGTCTATGCATTTCAAAAATAGGTCAAAAATAAAAGTGCTCGGAATGAGCACAAATTTTGGTGAATTTTTTACTCCCCGAAAAACTCCCGGAGCCAGAAGGGCAGCCAAGGTGGGGCCCACGACCCCCAGGAGGGCACTGCCCACGGCCAACCCCTTGCCCACACCTGGGAGGCTCCTGGAGGTCCCCTACACCACCTCGCGTTGCCCCTTTGCTTATAAATTCACTCGTGACCTAAAACACCCGGAGGATTTTTCCAAAAACGCATCCGAGCTCCACTGCCATCGAAAACTCTAATTCGGGGGGGGGGGGGGGGGGGGGTGGTGGTGGTGGTGGATAGAAGTTCTTATTCTGGCATCCAGCCGGGGGGGAAGTGCCCTCGGTGTCATTTCCATCGACCGTTCTTCCTCCGTGATGCTTCGGGAGTAGTTCCCGCGTGGACTATGAGTTCATTGCAGTAGCTAGTTGGTGCTCTCTCTCCCCCTTGATGTTCAATACCACGGTCTATTGAGCTGCCTCACCTTATAGAGACCCATCTGACGTTATGTTATGTGTTGTGTTTGCTTGATCCGATGAACCAAGGAATTATGATTATTTTGTTCATGTCATTATACGAGAATCTTCACTTATATCCTTAGAATGTTTTAATGTGTTATTGCATACTCTCCTATGTGTATGATTATCTTGATTACATATTTGTATGCATCTCAAGAAGGAGTATTTATGCTAGATAGTGGGTTCATGCCTCCTTATTGCCTGCGCTCGAGTGACATAAACATGCGGGGGGGGGGGGGGGGGAGAAGCGATGTTGCCACTAGGGAGAAAACATCGGTGCTCTTGTCTACGGACGAGAACCATTGCTTACATTACATGTTGTTCTTAATGCAAATATCTGTTGCACACAAAGCAATCGCTTCGTTGCTGCAACTTAATACCAGAGAGATTTGCTGGAAAGCTTTACTGAGGTGGATTATTAGATATAGATGCATGCTGGATAGCGGTCTATATGCCTTGACGTAATGCCTACCATGTTAGAAGCTATTAACTATATCTCTTCATAATAGCTTTGTTATGCCCCCATGATTTGTCAATTGCCTACATGTTACTTGTTTCTCCAACTTGTTATATTGTTTAGAGAGTTGCCACCACTGAACATGTGAATCCCAGTCCGTCGTTTACTATTATTGCTACTGTTTGTACATCATTTCACTACTTGTTTCCTTGCTGGCCCGTTTATTAAAATTTACAAATATCAGTTGTTTAACTTCTTATTTCACAATGTTAACGATTCTATTTCTCCAAACTAGTCTATGTATACATTTTCCATTGTATTAGGTGTGTTGAGGATGCAATGGAAACATCACAACATCACTCCCTCCACTGTTTTATTGCACCTTGTGTTACTAATATCATTTGCTAAGTGCTTCTCAAGTGTGGCTGAATTCAGAACTCGACTGCTAAGACTTATAGGTATTCTTTGGATCCCCTTGAATTGAAACAATAAATTGGGTTACATTTACCCTCAAAGACTGCTGCGACCCCCTACACTTCTGGGTCATCAAGATCATGCCGAATTTTTTCGTGAAAACCGAATGTGGATTTTCTACCACAGGGTATAGCTGCCCCCATCATGTGACGTATGTTGTCTAGTTTAGATTCGTACCACGGGTTTTTATTAGTGAGAAGGTTGACTGTGTTAGGTTCCATGAACGTTTTCTCTCTTTAACGGAGTAACGGAAGATGATCCATTTGTGTGGCAATTTTTTTGTATTGGTATGATTTGGCTTTGAGAACTGCATGTGTCAGTCCTACCTATTTGTTTTACTCATGATTGCTATCTTGGCTTCATGTGATATATGCGGTTACCACGCGTACTTCCCGCCGTTGTTCACAAAAATGGTGTATCCTCCCCTTGGTGTTATATGGCAGCTGGTTATTTTTTATTATTTTCTTTACTACTGGTCCTAGCATATTTCCCCTTCGCCTACTCGAGGAAGAGTGCCCATTGAGGTTACAGAACTGGATAGAAGTTCATTATGATAGTTCAGACATAGAGGACCAGGTGTTTGTTTTTGTGTAAATGTTTCTACCTAACTATATGTACATCTTAGTATACTTCGATATTCTATATTGTTCCGATCTGAAGTTTGCGCGTGCTACTTCTGTCACAGATGTTGGCCTACGGGTACACACTAGCAGTGAAGGCCAGTTTGGTAGTTAGAGAAAACCCAATGCCCCTCCCCCCAAATGGTCTGTTTTGTTCCATGGGCCGCGATTTGGGTTAAAAAAGCAAATCCAATGACACCCTAAACGGACCGAGGGGGGAGGCTGAGTTTTCCCCAAACTTGACCAAGTTTGGTCCACGTTTGTGGCCGTCATCGGACATGCGTTGGTTCTCCATGGCCCGCTAGCAGGGTTGAATCCACCAAACTCTTCCACTCTCTCCGCCGCACTCCACTCCAGTGCTCCCAACCATGCCGCCCTCGCCCGACCACTGGCTGCCGCCCAGGTCTAGTCGTGGATGACGAAGTGTGCAACCAAGTGTTGGATATATTCCCTAAAGACAATAATATTCACTTAGTATTTTATCTATAATTTCATAATTAAGTTTATGTCATCATGCTACTACTGCTATAGCATTTGAAAAGTGAGTTTTCAACGGAAAATATTTGTGCGGATTTGAAGTGATGACCCACAAGTATAGCGGATCTATATAGCATTTTTTATAAGTAAGAGTGTCGAACCCAGAGAAGTAGAATGTGTTGATAAATGGTTTTGAGCAAGATTTCACTGTAAACACTAGAGATAAAATG
This sequence comes from Alopecurus myosuroides, assembly GCA_028641055.1. Lineage (NCBI taxonomy): Eukaryota > Viridiplantae > Streptophyta > Magnoliopsida > Poales > Poaceae > Alopecurus > Alopecurus myosuroides. The sequence goes on from CM054057.1 coordinate 502,629,985, forward strand.
TTTAGGGGTTTTTATGATAATAAATAAAGCGTTAACAAGCAAATAAAAATAAAACTAAATAGTTTCTCCAAGTGGCACAATGCTTTTTAGCACAAAGGACAAACCGGTGGTGTATTTTATGATGGCTAAAACACTCAGGGGGATTCGTCAAGTTATTTTCATCATACGCCGTTGACTAATATTTAGGGCTTACTACTCATGTGCCCCCAATTCCTTAGTTGTGCTCAGTTTTCTCCATGCTTAAAATTTTTAGTCATTCTCCATTCCCTTAGTTGAAACTCTCACAAATTCCCACACCCGACGTTGTCGTATGTTCCGTTAACTCGGACTAGTGGGGACGCGTGGGACTCTGTCGCTCGTTTGCCTGACAAGTAGGACAAGTAGGGCTGTGTTTTTGTGGCATTGTCCATAGGGCCATGGTTGTCTTTATACGTCGTAGAACAGGCATGTTTGTTGATAACTAAATTGAGAAAGTTATCATCCACGCGCGCGATCAGCCTTTCATGCATACGCCCGAAGTTGCCATCGTTGCAGACTGCTATGCATGGGAAGAGAACAACGTTGACTAGCTCGCATGCATGCGGGCTGCCACACACGCAACCAGACACACGGTTGCTTCCCTCTCTGGCGCTTGATTCAGTGGCGATGAGGCAGCCGTCGCCATGCATGCAGCCCCCACGCCAAGCTCTATTCAGTCACCACCCAGCCACACGCTCGATTCAGTTGTCGCTTCGTTTCATGAGCCACGCATCGATGCACGCACTGAGTCGGTGTGAAAATGGGCGAAAAACCCTAGGCTATATAAACCACGGCTCGAAATACGGATCGCCACCACAGTGTGAAAAACGGCGTCCTCTCTACCTCATCCTCTCCCTTGTCTATTTAACCGCCACTAGTTACCTTCTCCTCCGCACTTCCATCTGCACCTCCCCATTCTCTTCTTCGACCAAAGCCAAAGCAGAATCAAAGCAACGCCAAGATGCAGTTCAACGCGCCCAGTTTCCACCTGTCGTCCACGGTGCCGGAGAGGCAGTACACCACCGGCGTGTTCGTTGTGACTTCGCTCCACATGTGGGAGATGTGACGCTAGAGGGGTACGCGTGAGTTAGCATGTGGATTCGTCCGTGCAACTACACAGAGAAAGAGGATCAGATCCTTTGCGAGGCTTGCACGTGCATAGGAAAAAAATGCCATTTGTGGAGCCGAGCAAAAGGGAAAGGCATATTGGAAGAAAGATTGGAGGTAGTTCGACGAACACCGGAGGTTCAAGAAGTGGAACATCAATAGTGATTGCAACTCAAACTCCCTAAGTAAGAGGTGGGCTCACATCCAAGGAGGGTGCAACAAGTTGAAAGAAGCCTACGATCATATGAAGGCCCGACCCGAGAGTGGAATTGGAGTAGAAGACGTCGTCATCCAAGACTCCAAATATTTCCACCAATGCTACGGGTCTAAGTTCATCTTGCTCCAATGCAGTAGTATTTCAAGAGACAATGAACAAGTTGCTCGCCGATAAGGAGAAGCCAAGTGCCAACAAGGAGGAGAGGAAACACCGTGACAAGAAGGAGGCATTGAAGACCTACCTCAAGGGACAATCAAAGAAGTAAGAGCGGATGAGGCCACGGCTCAAGAATGAGCAAAGCAGCTTGATCTAGCTATGGCCACCTAGGATAACCGGATGAAGCTAGATATCCTTACAGAGGAGAACCGGTTTAATCTAGCTATCCTTACGAAGGAGAACCGGATGAAGGCGGAGGAGAACCGGATCATGATGTCCGACTTGAGTTTCTATAGCGCCCCGACCTCGGAACTATGCAAAATGCTGGCTGTCACCAGTTACGATACCCGGCTAAAGCTTACTGGGGTTACCACTCCCATGTTGAATCACATCAGGAGGCGCGGCTCGTTCATGGATCACCGGCCCACAACCCCTCAGTCATGACATAATGTTGGCCCCAACCAGGTTGCATAATTAGGAGATAAAGACTCGAAACAATCTAGGACATCACAGTCTCTAAGACACAAATCATATATATTTTAACTCTTAACAGAGAAATATAGAAGAATACAATCAGAGGTCACGGACTCAACATTACAACAAGCGGAAGAAGATATAGTTGTTCTAAACAACAAGAACAAAAAATATGGCCTAAGAGGCCTGGGGATAAACAAGTTATCGCCAGCTTGATCCTAATCACCCCAGGCTGCCACCTGGAAAAACCAGACTACTCGTCAACGTCCACGAAGAAAACACCTTCAAATTCTGAGAAGTCCTCGGCTGGAATAAATAAAGATTCAACAAAGCAGCGGTGACTATAGGAGGTACTCACAAGGTTACTAGAGCTACTAGCTCGAATGAGGCTTTAGGAAGGCTATCTCGTGGTTGTTTTGCAGAAAGAAAGTTTTCTTTTAAAAGACTCAACTTGACAGCGTCTATAAGAAGATTTTTCAATGAGATAGAAATTGTAACTCTTCTTCAATTTCTAATCATTGCATCCACCAATCCATCATCACACCTGTATACTCAAATTTTATTGTTCAAATTCTCTATGATATCAACTGCTCTTCCCAAGGATGTCCATAACCGTGGACACGGCTTTTCAAAAATATTTACCCTACAGGGGTGTAATATTTTAACCACCAGTATCGTCCGGCTTTTTGCCTGATCATGCCTGATCACATCCTTTTCTTGGGAGGCCGGCAGAGCAGGTGCAGCTACAACCTTTGGCTTGCATGAATATTTTCAAGGATCATCAGTGTGCAGAAGTCCTAGTCGGCCCTGCCAACCCCAGGACCGCAGCCACATCCTAAACACCATTGTCCCCGTTCATCTTTTCCATCTTTTCAGGCACACGAAAATGGAAATCTCAAACTAGAGTACCCTTGGCTAGACCCTCACAATTTAGTAGTCGATAGGGATTCCATATGTCTCACCGATGGAAGCATGCTCGGTCTTGGTTCAAGACGAAGAGAACTCGCACCTAGGGGCATGAGCGAGGCAAAACGACATCATTCATCGATGGCAACTCATCGATGCCTGTTAGCATTTTAATCGGAGACCACCAGTATCCAATATATCCAGCATGACATAATATTTTCCAACCACAATCCATCGATCGGACCCAAAGCACTCAACTAAGCATGGCTAAGAATTTAAGTATCATATAGCGATAACTCGGGCCACACAACAAACTATGGATATTAGGAAGGGAAACATGTATTGGTAGCCGGAACAAAATGCAACTACTAGGATACTATAACAAAACATTTGAATCGCATGAAATATTATGGTGGATAAAATACTTGAGGGAAAATATAGGAGTAGAGAGATGCTCAGGAAGTGGATTTACGCTTGCCTTGTTGATAGGAAGGATAGTAGGGATCGTCAAGGTATTGTGTTGGAACCTCGACTCCTGGATCTACCGATACACAACAAGCAGAAAGGAACAAATAAATAACACGAATACAACAAGTGCAATGCACACTCATGATGACATGATAGTTAATGCATCTAAAACAATTAATAACTAGGAGCAACAATTTAAATGGGGCTCCACCTTTTATTTAGGCAACAGTTGGAGTCACCCCAATATTTATCTTAATGAACCATGGTTGTTTTACTTAAGGACCAGTACTAGGATAGATGATGTTAATATGTAGTATTTCTTCTCCGGTCATTTTAGTAATTTATTTATAATTTTTATTAACAAGAATGAATTGGTGAATAATTTCGTAGTGGCATTTTAAATAAGCCCCTTAAGGTAATTCCATTTAATTTGCAAGTAAGGCATACCTTTAATTTGCAAGTAATGCATACACCAATTCCAACAATGGTTCTGTTAGATAAATTGCATCTTGTTCTACATGTTGGAATACCATAATTAATTTGATGAATTAAGGATGCTTTTACCATTTACCATTTTTGCATTACATAACTATGAATTGTATTTTAAATTAACCAATACTAGATTTTATTTAGTCATGCTTGGAAAATGATATAAACAGAAATATTATGACTTGGTGAACATTTTGATATGTGAAACGGAATTTTTGGATAATTATTTTTGGAGTATGAATTATTCAAAATTGGTTTTAATTCTGTCAATTTAGTATTTTAGTTAAACAGAGAAGAGAAATATTTCAATTTTTTCCAAATAAAATATGGATGTGTAGAGTTTGTTAAGACAATATTTTGATACCGTGTTTGCTCAATTTGGAGAAACAGAGCCAAAGAGATGAATTTTTAAAGTTTAACTTTTTAATATTCGTTTATGTAATTAGTTAATAAGTGCAAAATTAATTGTTTAATTTTGTGTAAACATAATTCCATTAGATAGATATATCCAAGATGATTTCATATAAATTTGAATAGACTAATATGGAGCATTTTTCGAATTGTTATTGCATTTACAATTAAAGATTTAAATCTGTTCTGTTTTCCAAAATTTAAAACAAATCATTCCAAACCGTTTTTCACCGGGGGGATACCCACAGAGACTGGCGGCTGGCTCCCGTGGCCACGTAGGCGTCCACGCGGACAGGCTGGCCCACGCGCCCGGTTTGACTGGGTTAGAAACGGGCGCGCTGCGTCAGCTCGACGCAGGCACGACATCACCGGTCGGCGGCGACTTCTCCGGCGAGGACCTAGCGGCCGTTCCCGTGCGCGCCCAGACACATCGAACACACTTACACGCTCTACACTACGCGGGAAACCTAAAGGGGGTGGCGCCATCGACTAGATTCCACCGGGGCGTCACCGGCGTCGATGGCGCAAGGCGGCTAAGAGGCATCAACGACGAAATGTCGTTTTGGCGCGAGAGGAAGGGGAAAAGGGGATGGGAAGGAATGCAACCTCACCCTCTATGTGTGCGGTTGCTCGACGGGGACAGTGGTGGAATAAGTCGACGGCGAGAGCTCACCGGAGCCGCGTCGGGGCCGGGGAGGAGATTGGATGGCGGTGGCAATTCATCGCCTTCCGTGTCGATTCCTCGGGCAAGGAGGTTGAAGGGAGCGTGACGCTTTTTTTTTACCTGCACGGCAGCGCCCGACGAGGGCTAGAACGCCGGCGATGGGTGGTCGAGCTCGGCTAGGGTTTCGGGCGGAGGGGAATTTCAAGCGAGAGAGAGAGGGGGGCGGTGAGGGAGAGAGAATGGGAGGAGGTAGACGCCGTGGGGGGGGGCGCCTCTTCGTCGCGCAGACGGGCGCAGAAGGGGATAGCGGGTGCAGTGGCAAGGAGACGGCACCAGCCGCCATGATTTTCCTCCTCTACTTCAACAATAAGAAAGAAATTTTATAAGAAAAAACCTGCAGATTTTTTCTTTTTCTTTTCCACCATTCTGCCTATGTAATTCAATCAATTGAGGCCCTTAGAATCATTTAAAAATTCTGCAAAAAATTCTAAAATTCTCATTTGCGAAGTTGTGGTAAATGTTTTAGATCATTTGGAGAAAATTCACAAAATAAAGTTGTTCAAATTTCCTTTAAGGCGTTTTTAATAAAACCATCAATAATTTTATTTGGTAAAACAATTTACGTTGAAAATTTTATATTTTTAACATGTATTATTTCCTGAACATTTCGTTAAGCTCAAAATAATAGTTGGATCACAAAGTTTTCAAAACTCTACTTATTTGAGTTATAATAGTCTTTGGGCTTTTCTCTTTATTCAATTTGAGGCATTTTTTTCTTACTCAATTATTTACCAAAACAAAGGTGGAGGCCCACATCAACATGGAGAAGAAATCCATAGCCACTATTTTGAAAATTTAAAGGTTTCGAAAACAGTCTGAAAACAATTTGAATGAAGCCAAATTTGCATGTCTCTCTTTTTCTAAAACAATTGGCATTTTCTTATAGTTGCCAAACTATCAATTTAATTCTTGGAACTTCCTTGAAAAGTATGGAAGATCAAGAAATGATTTTCATTGTGAGTGGATTTTTCTTCTCTTAAGGTTCTCCAGTTTTGTTTTAGTTATTTTTAGCAATTTAATATGTATGCCATGATGCATGAAGAAAAGAAAACGTGGAAATTTGGCTCAAATTTTTGGGTACCAAATCTGGGTTTTTACAGACTACCCCACTTACAAGAATCTCGTCCCGAGATTCCTAGAGTAGAAAGAGGTAGGAGTGGAACATGACAACACTTGTCTTCACCAATCTTCTCGATGCCACGCCGATCTTCCTTGTTGCAGAGCATCAAGTAAAAGCATGAACATGCCGATGTAACAGAGTAAGCAGAAGATGGTTTCATGTGATAGAAGAGTTTCTCCACTGACTGGAAATATGAACTTTGCACAAGACCACAAGGATTGGAATTATGGTCTTTGCACAAGATCATAAGCATTGGAAATATGAACTTTGCACAAGATCATAAGCGCTGGAAATATGAACTTTGCACAAGACCATAAGAAATATGAACTTTGCACAAGACTATAAGCATTGTAAGAAACCGAAACTACTTTGACACCAAGGGTTCAAGCAGGAGACCTAAATCAATAACCATGAGGAACTCCATCCATCGTTGCTGCTTGAGATTTAGCTCAGCTGGTTAGGCGAGAGATTACTTCATATATAGAGTGTATGAGCAGAATTTTTTGAACACTGATCAAAGAAGGAAAACTTCTAGATTCTCAAGATATGGACTATTATATCAGACTCTCAAAAGAGGAGTGAGACTAATGAACTCATATATTGGAAGCTGTTTGAAGACATCTGCACCTACACGAATTACGTAAACCAAGACAAAATTGAGTCCTTGTAATTCCAAGCAATAAGAATTGCTAAGACTATCAGATCGCCACATCACTTCATCAGGAAGGCCATGAAACACAACACGACCTCTTGATAATTGAAAGTGATATTCAAAGGCAGAACAGAACAGAAGCTAACAGGGCATCTAACTCTATGGATTTACAACACTTTGACCTGGTCCTCAAGATGGACAAGATACTCGAGTTTGTTTATCCTCGCATCCCAAAGGAATGACTTGACGGATCACCCGAGCAACATGCGTCGGTAAAAACAATTGCACAACGTAGCTGGGCTGCCCACTGGCAGACGAGGGTCAGAAAACATCTTAAGGATGCAACATTCTTCTGACTGGTTCAACATTAACTCACGAGTCAAAGGAATGGTCCTGGATTAAAGATCAACTTCATGTACTAAGAATAACGAATCACGAAAAGATCACATAGTGGAACCGGCATGATTGAACACTCTAGACTTCTAGCACAATCTGGGACCTTCGGTTCAAGACCTTGGTTTACAATACAAGGAGTAACTACTTAGATGGGAAATATCCAAGCAATGAAAAATGGATATGTTTCGAAACACATAATTTCTTCTGATCTTGTAGAAGGAAATGACCTGACATGTATACTAAGGAGATAAACCAACCCCGTGAACCTAAATAATTGAAGTAACAGGTGAGAAGAAAATATTTGAATCAAGCTGAGGTACGATGAATCACACATAGAACATATCAGATAAGGAGTAAAATGAATCTTAATAGGGTTTTCTTAACTCATCTATAGGTTAGAATTAGTTTTCCCAAACACTCGACTCAACATGGACCCATAGAAGGGTTTCCGACATGCAGTCCTGCTCTGATACCAACTTGTAGCGCCCCGACCTCGGAACTATGCAAAATGTTGGGTGTCACTGGTTACAATACCCGACTGAAGGTTACTGGGGTTACCACTCCCAGGCTTAATCACATCAGCAGGTGCGGCTCGTTCATGGATCATCGGCCCACAACCCCTCAGTCATGACATAACGTCGGGCCCAACCAGCTTGCATATTTAGGAGATCAAGACTCGGAACAATCTGGGACATCACAGTCTTTATGACACAAATCATATATATATTTCAACTCTTAACAAAGAAATATAGAAGAATACAATCAGAGATCACGGACCCAACATTACAACAAGCGGAAGAAGGTATAGTTGTTCTAAACAACAAGAACCAAAAATATAGCCTCGCCAGCTTGCTCCTAACCACCCCAGGCTGCCACCTTGAAAACACAGAATACTCGTCGACGTCCACGAAGAAAACACCTTCAAATTCTGAGAAGTCTTTGGCTGGAATAAATAAATATTCAACAAAGCAACGGTGAGTACAAGAGGTACTCGCAAGGTTACTAAAGCTACTAGCTCGAATGAGGCTTTAGCAAGGCTATCTCGTAGTTGTTTTGCAGAAAGCAAGTTTTGTTTTAAAAGACCCAACTTGACAACTGAAAGCGCATGGTGCCCCCATATGTGGTTTTGGTAATTAATGACAATCCTTATGGACTAATGTTTGCATTAAGTTATCCTTGTGGATCTTGTCCATAGGAAATAATGGAGTTCGTGTGTTGAATTCTATTAGCTTCCTTGATGGCCATTGTTATATTCAATGATTTATATGAAGAATGGTCATGGTTTGAGTTGAGCTTACTGCTAGTGTATCTTGAAGAAAAGTATTAGGTGATCTTTCATTATTATCTTCAAGACATCATCATTTGAAGTGAGAAGAAAAGATACAAGGTTGATCAAGAAAGTGATCAACACACAAAGCTACAAGATATACCAAGTGGGATTATGTATCTCATGGTATGGTAAGAAATTGTAAATATAGCTTTGTGAACTAACCCATGATATGTGTGTGTGGTATCTCTATGCGTGGTTAGGTATCTTTCCATGGGCATTAACCAAAAGGAAGATTTCATATAACCCATGGTCTATGTTGTTGTCAAGCGGTGTTCGTCATCTAGCTTGACGTGGAAGCTCAATTGAAGCATCTAGAAGAAATCCTATGCTTGATGCTTGTCACCCTTTTGGAGATTGCGGCCTTGTGAAGATTTTCCGACAAGGGTCTCTCCCATAATGGTGCATGGGGGAGGTAGTCTCTCACATAATGGTGTATGTGGGAGCAACTTGCAAGTCTTCATCAAGCGGAGCTTGTGCTAGCAAGCACGATCAAGAAAGAAGATCCAACTTGAGAGAGTCAAGATCTTCATCATCTAGCTCAAGTGGAATGCTCAAGGCAAAGGTATAATCTTGATAGGTTTTCTGTTTTACCGGTCTCGTGTCTTTGGGAGACCGGGTTATAGGATAGATAATCGTACTATCAAGACGTGCTCTCAAGTGAGTAACGTGATCGAATTGTTGTGGAGAGCTCAAACCTTTGCATACTTGCATATCATCTTTCTTGGTTCTTATTTGGCGTTTATCTCCTTGGGGTTTTGGTGCTTGTCGTGATCTTCATGGATGGCCAAGGTTTATCGAAAACGGTTTTGGTAAGAAAAACTTGTTGCGTTTTCAGTGGTGAAAATATCCGGTTCAGCTTTGAGAATGTTTCCACACCTTCCTTGTGTTTTAACTTCTACATTACTATTTTTTGGATAGTCCTAGTTATTACCTTTCCAACCCATTTGGATTCACCTAATTCGGAGTTCATTCGCAAAACTTATGTGTGTTTTCGTGTTGGAGGTTTTACCGGGTGTTCCTATTTGAGAGGTCTAAACCTTTACCCATTTGATTTTATCTTCCATTTCTGCAAAATGATGTTTCTCTGCATATTCTTGTATTGCTCGTCGTTTCGATTTCAACGAGCAAGAACATCGAAAACGGAGTCTGTATGCAAAAGTTATAGCATTTCTCGTATCGGTGTTCAGTCACTCTGTTGCAATCCGGAATTATTCCGGACCATTCCGGAATTATTCTGGACCATTCCGACTTGGCCGCGAAAACCTCTGTTGCAATCCGGAATCGCTCCGGAATCATTCAGGACCATTCCGGACCACTCCGGAATCATTCCGGACCATTCCAGAATGGACGGGAAAAGTGGAAAACGGCTAGTTTTTTAGCACCTATTTAAGGGCTTTCTTCCCCAAATTCCCCAAGACTTTTCCAGCCTGTTTTTTATCTCTTTATCCACCATTGTTGACTTTGAAAAGCTTTCTCCTCTCTCAATCCCTCCAATGATTCTTCCATATCTTTGAGGGAGAAGTTAGAGGAGATCTAGATCTACATTTCCACCAATCCATCCTCCTTCTTAGTGAGGGAAACCTAGTAGATCTTGATCTCGGAGTTCTTGGTGTTTCTCCATTGTTCTTCCTCTCTTATTCCCCCATAATCATTTGTTTCTTTGTTGGAATTTGAGAGTGGAGGATTTGAGCACTTGTTCTCTTGCCATTTGCATCGGTTTCATCGGTTTGGTCTCTCCACGAGGATTCATGGAAGTGAAAGTTTGTGAGCTTGTTACTCTTGGGTCTTGGACCCTAGACGACTTATGGTGTTCTTGGGAGACTCCAATTGAGTTGTGGATGTGTGCACCATGATTGTGGTGACATCGAGAGCCTCCAATTAAGTTGTGGATGTGTGTCTCGATCAAACATTGCCAATAGTGGAAATTGAACTAGGCCTTTGTGGCGGGGTTCATCAGAGAATAGGGTGAGGACTTTGTGGCGTCGAGTAGGCCTTTGTGGCGAGCTCACACCCCTCCAACGAGACGTACTCCCCTTGTGGGAGGAACTCGGGAATACATCTTCGTCTCTGTGTGCCTCGGTTATTTCTATACCCGAGCTTTCTACTTATGCAATTTACATTGTGATAGCCTTCGTGCTTGAAGTTATATATCTTGCTATCACCTTGTTACTTTTCTTGATTAGCATAAGTTGTTGGTGCACCTAGTTGACCCTAGAATATTTAGGTTGTGTGCTTGTTAATTTAAACACCTAGTTTATTTCCGCATTTAGCAAGCCTTAACCGGAAAAGTTGTAATCGCCTATTCACCCCCCTCTAGGCGACATAGTTGTCCGTACAATTGGTATCATAGTCTGAGCTCTCATTATTAGGCTTTACATCCTAGAGAGTACGATCTCGTTTAGGGAAATAGAGCACGATCCCGCTTTTATATTCTATGGTAGAAATTATGATGTTTGGAAAATTCACATTCTTAATTTTCTTGAGGACATGGGTCCAAAGTATGTAAGGAGAATTGTAGATATGGATTTTCCTCCTCCAAACGATTCTCAAGATTTATCTTAATAGGATGAGGAAAACTCTTATCTCGATACTCTTGTATCTAATTGTCTCTTGTGTGTTTTGAGCGATGTAGTTATTGAATCAATCATGCCTTTTCGGAACGCTCATGAGTTATGGAAAAAACTTCAAGATATATATGATGTGTCCAACATTATTGAGGATGATTGTTCTCCATCTACTTCCGGCCGTGATGAGTTCACATCTTTCTCCGCTCCACCAACATGTGATTTGTCACAAGGTAATGATATGGTGAGTGGTGATAGAAATTGCATTGTGCATAGTGAATTTTCTATTGACTATACTTCATCTCTATCCCATTGCAATGATCTATCTTTGGACTTAATATCTTCTAGCACTCAAAGTTCCATACATGCTAGTGTTGATAGTCCTTGCATATCATGTAATAGTTGTTTAACTAAATCTCATGATGATATGCTTCCTATGTCTTCATTTCATAAAAACAATGCTTCCATTTCCTCTAGTAATTGTGTGGCTAACAATGTAGAGGAATCCCATATTTTGGTGGAACAAGACATGGACCTTATTGGTGCTTCAAGTCAATCTTCATCTTTGTTATCCATTTCTCATGTGTGCCTTATGGCTAGGGATTCAAAGGTATCTCCACCTTTGGAACCCACTACATCTTGTGATGATGAGGATGAGGATATATTTTATGGAGAGTTTGAGGATGAGGTCTCTTTAATGGATAAGGGTGAGTTGGTTCTTCTTTATCTCCCTGTAGTAAATCTATCACTCCTTTGGGTGAAATATTAGCTTTTTCTATTTATAGCGCTAAAATCATTGAAAAGAAAGGTGAGATTGAAAGAAGTGATGCCGATGAAAAGCCATCCCTCACTATGTCTCTTTAGGAAGAGTATGAGCTCCGAGTAAATCTTGAGGAGAAACTTGAATCTATTGAGGAGCTCTAAAATGAACAAATAGCCTATCTCACTAAAGCACGTGACCATACTAATGCTAAATATAAAGTGCTTAAAAGTAAAAAGGTTGAATTTGTTGTTGGCAATGCTAATCTAATTGAGGAAAACTCTAGGTTGAATAATGAGCTTGCCAAGTTGTCTTCTTCTAAAGCTAATAATGCTTGTGCTACTAACTCCACATCTTGTGAAGCATCTATTTTGAAGGAGAATGTTGAGCTAAGGGCTCAATTTGAGTTGATGACTAGCAAATGTGGGAAATTGGAAGAAACTCAGGAAAACCTATCTAGCTCTCATGAGGATCTTCTAGCATCCCATACCAAGCTAAAGTTAGCTCTTGAGGCTATCACTACAAAGGTAACATCTTGTGAGCCTCATGTGGTTACTAGCACAATATCTTCTAGTAATGCTATATTGCCTTGTGCTAGTATTAGTAATTCATCGTCTCATAATGTTTCTACGTCTTGTGATGAATTTCTTTCCTTTCCTTGTTGCTCTAACAATGAAGAATCTGCTTCCTCTAGCTCTTGTGTTGATTCTAACCATGTAGAGGAAATTAAAGAGCTCAAGGCCCAAGTCACTTCTTTGAAGAAAGACTTGGAAAAGAGTCATGAAGGGAGTTCCACCCTTGACAAGATGTTGAGAGTGCGAAGACTTCCCAATGACAAGAGTGGACTTAGATTCAACTCCAATATCAAGAAGAAGTCCAAGATTTACAAGAAGAAGGGACAAGAGAAAGTAAAAGATCCGACCAAGATTATTTGCTTCAAGTGCAAGATTGAAGGGCACCATGTTAGATCTTGCCCTTTGAAGAAGAAGTCTCTAAGTGAGAAGCAACTAGTGAAGCGGCCTCTTGTTCAATATCATGCTCAACCACGAGTTGAATAACGACCACCTCCTAAGAAGACTCAATCCAATGCTCCTCAAGTTGAGGAGCCTATTAAGAAGAAAGATAAGAGTAGATTGCAACCTTTGTCGTGAGAAGGGACACCTTGCTTCTTCATGCACTAATGGTACATTATCCAACCCTATCCTTGTTGATGATGTGTATTACATTCGGAAGGATAATGTGAGCAATGTGTTTGCCAAGTTTGTTGGTACTCAAAGTGGTGTCAAGAAAAGAACCATTTGGGTTGCGAAACCTATTGTGACTAACGTCTTAGGACCCAACTTGGTTGGGGACCAACAAGCTCAAACTTGATCAATAGGTGTTGTTGGAGGGCATTGGAGACTTGGCTATCTCATTAAGAATTAAGGAATATTCATCAATTATATTTCCTCAAGCCAAGTCACTTGGATTATATATATCTCTTATCCAATGTTCCTCCATGAGGTAACTTGTACTTAATTCACATATACATTGAAAGTTGCTTGCTCCCTTGCATATGTTAGTTTTTTTCTAGCATGTGTTTGTATGTGGTGTGCTTACTACTTACCCATCTTGGTTAATCTAGTATGAGTTTGTTGGTTTGCGCTCCATGTATTTGTTTGCTTTGTGTTGAGCCTTCATTGCAGTTATTGCTTATTTTAGTTGGATCTTTGGGAGATTAATGGACTATCCCATTTTGGGGGAGTAATATGCTCTTGGCACTTTACAATCGTAAAATGTGTGTACATGAGGAAAACTACTTAGTGTTGATATATCAATTTTGTCTAGTCTCTATGTGGTATGTCTTTCTCATGAGAAATTCAAATTCTAATGTCCATTAAATTTGTCTAGTTGGATTTATTTTCTTTGCCTCTTCTTAAAAAAATGGATTATCACATTATGGGGGAGTAATAAGCTATGTGCATATTACAAGCCTATAAAATGTGAACATGTGAGGTATTGCCACCTAGAGTTGATATTATTAGTTATCTTGTTCCTTTGTGGCATATTGCTCAAACAAGTTCCATATTTTCTTAAAATATATTTTGTCCCTTTTTGGTATCTTGTTTGTGTGAGAGTTTCTTGGTGCTTTGCGTATTCAATTTTTATTTGAAGCCTTCAAGAATCTCTATCTAAGCATGTTTTTCTATTCCTATCTTTTTTCACATGCTTATGTTTTGTGAATATGATTGTGAACAAATCTACCACCGAGAAATATCTCCATATATCTCTTGTCTCTGACAAGTGATAATAATTTGTGGTAAGTTTATTGATCATATTTACTTTGGCATTTTCTCTAAAAAATGCCTTGTTTGTTGCCAAGGATTTGTTTTGTTTCAAACTCCTTTGTGTCTTCCTTTTGTTCTACTAAAAATTTGTTTTATGCTTTCTTGTGTTAAGAAAAGCAATGATATCATTATTGTGCACTTTGATTCATATTCATAATTCTTTGTGTTGCACTATTCTTGGAGAAGCTATCCTACATTGAGTAGAACACTATTCTTTAAATTGGTATTGCATCTTATTGCCTTTCTTGAGCTTGACTAGTGTTTGAACAATATATATGGAGAGTAATGATTCCATTGTGTGCATTTTTTATTCAAATGCAAGATCATAATTAATGCACTGTTCTTGGAAGAGCTACCATATATGCGTTTGAACACTTGTTGTCTTGAAATTGGTATTTTATCCCAATGACTTGTCTCTTTGGAAGACAAACTTTTTTCATCTTGTTACTTTGTGTTCCATCATGAAAAGTGGAGAGGGGTTGGTTTATTATTTGATCTTATTTTCCTTTGGTGTCTTCTTTATTTGGTTTCCTCAATCACGTGTTGATTTGGGTTTTGATATAATTTGGACAATTCTCTTGCTTTTCACTCGTGTGAGTGCCTTCTTGGTTTAATTGGTGTTTTGTCCAATTTGTATCTTGTTTGGTTCTTGAAATTTTTGTGCATGTATATTTACTATGTATATAGTTTGGCATGCTTACTTTCGTTGATCCAATATGTAGGACAAACTCCATCAATCCTAAACGGCTAAGATGTGCATGAAATTCAAATTCATATTAATATGCACATATTTATGTGGAGTTTGTCATATGTATTGTAGTTGTTCTAACTACTTTGGACCCAATAAGTTTGGGAACCATTTTTTACTTGATTTTTGTTTTTAGGTACAATGGAGATACATTGGTTGCTTGCTCCATTCATAAGGAAGGTGTTCTCACCATGGTATTATAGGAGTCAAGCTACGATGATTATCAAACTCGCATCCTCTTCATCACCAATGTCGTCTCGGTAACAAGTATCTATTCCATGCATGCATTTCTAGCTTTCAACCTTGTGTAGGTTACATCTTGGCATGAATTCCATTTGTTGCATTTCATTTGGTTCTTGCAAATATATTTTCAAAAGCATCTTTATTGCAAATATGAGTTAGCCGGGATGATTACATATCAAGGGGATATTTATAATCATTTTCATTATTCACCAATCCCAAGTATATTAATCTAGCATCTTCTACTCGAAGTCTCTCATATGCAATATTGATATTTTCTCAAAACCGTTTGCCTTTTTGTGATACGCGTTACCTTTCTCGAAGCACTTCAACTATCACTTTTCCCTTGTGATATTTGTGATGCTTTGATGAGTTTGTTGACTTGTTCATATATATCCCTTTAAGATAAAACTAAGCTTAGTGCTTTTCTTTCAAGCAAAAATATTATTGGTATATTTATGAACCTCTCTTGGATATCATGTTCTTAACCTTTGTACCTATTTTTGTGTGTGCATGTTTCTTTGTGGATATATATCTTTGTGATTGGTGTCCACTTAGAAACTTATACACAAGAGAATAGTTACATATTTAATTGATATTATATTTCTTTAGTGACCACATTTTATTGCTCTATGTTCCTTGGTGGTTCCTAAAAGGCACAAGCTTTGCTTTTCATTTGGTATTCCTTTTGCATCTTAATAAGCTTGTGGACCTATGTGTTTTGTCCTTTGTTGGTTTGTGTGTATGGGAAAGGCATGATATGCACTATGTGCCTCATATAATGAAATACTATGTTGATGATTTTCTCATCCTATTAGTCTCCTAAAAATGTTTTTCCTTGTCCCACCCATCTATTTCGAATGAGTAAGTATTTATTTGTCGCTTCTTGATCTTAATTGCTCAACTTTTGTTTGATTGCAAGTTGCTTTGCTTCATTTCCAATCTATTCCCTTGCTCTTGTTTGTGTTCAAAATTATCTAGAAGGGAGTGATGATTCCATGTTGTGCACATTATATAGTAATTTAAATCTAACATTGTGCATGTACCTTGGGGAGTTCCCTCTTGACTTTATAGAACACTTGGTTGATCTTATCATAATATTGATTTTGGTCAATCGGTTTTTCGGATCCTTTTGTTGGTTGCTTCTTTGTGAAAGTATCCTTCAATTTGACTTTATTTGTAAATCTTTGGATCCTCAATATAGTTTGATCTCCCTCCATATATTCTTAGTTGGATATATGCACTTGATTTCACTCATATCATGAGGAATGCATACACTATGGGGGAGTTCTTATTATATTGGCCTTCTAATCTTTTTCCCATTTCGGCAATGGATGCCAATGGGGGAGAAGTTTAGAGGGCTTAAGGGAATTTGGTTTTATGATTTAGTTTCGTTCTTAAGAATTTACCTTCCATGCTATTTCATCCTTGCTCTTTGTTTTGCATGGTTGCTTAGTTCATCATATAAACCCTCGTAAAAAGGGATTGTCATCAATTACCAAAATGGGGGAGATTGAAAGCGCATGGTGCCCCATATGTGGTTTTGGTAATTAATGACAATCCTTATGGACTAATGTTTGCATTGAGTTATCCTTGTGGATCTTGTCCATAGGAAATAATGGAGTTCATGTGTTGAACTCTATTAGCTTCCTTGATGGCCATTGTTATATTCATGGATTTATATGAAGAATGGTCATGGTTTGAGTTGAGCTTATTGCTAGTGTGTCTTGAATAAAAGTAATAAGTGATCTTTCATTATTATCTTCAATACATCATCATTTGAAGTGAGAATAAAATATACAAGGTTGATCAAGAAAGTGATCAACACACAAAGCTACAAGATATACCAAGTGGGATTATGTATCTCATGGTATGGTAAGCAATTGTCAATATAGCTTTGTTAACTAAGCCATGATATGTGTGTGTGGCATCTCTATGCGTGGTTAGGTATATTTCCATGGGCATGAACCGAAAGGAAGATTTCATATAGCCCATGGTCTATGTTGTTGTCAAGCGGTGTTCGTCATCTAGTTTGACGTGGAAGCTCAAGTGAAACATCTATAAGAAATCCTATGATTGATGCTTGCCACCCTTTTGGAGATTTTGTACTTGTGAATATTTGCCGACAAGGATCTCTCCCATAATGGTGTATGGGGGAGCTAGTCTCTCCCATAATGGGTGTATGTGGGAGCAACTTGCAAGTCTTCATCAAGCGGAGCTTGTGCTAACAAGCGCGATCAAGAAAGAAGATCCAACTTGAGAGAGTCAAGATCGTCATCATGTAGATCAAGTGGAATACTCAAGGCAAAGGTATAATCTTGATAGGTTTTCTGTTTTACCGGTATCGTGTCTTTGGGAGACCGGGTTATAGGATAGATAGTCGTACTATCAAGAGGGGCTCTCAAGTGAGTAACGTGATCGAATTGTTGTGGAGAGCTCAAACCTTTTCGTACTTTCATATCATCTTTCTTGGTTCTTATTTGGCTTTTATCTCCTTGGGGTTTTGGTGCTTGTCGTGATCTTCATGGCAAGCCAAGGTTTATCGAAAACGGTTTAGGTAAGAAAAACTTGTTGCGTTTTCAGTGGTGAAAATATCCGGCTCAGCTTTGAGAATGTTTCCACACCTTCCTTATGTGGTAACTTCTCCATTACTTTTTTTTGGATATTCCTTGTTATTACCTTTCCAAACCATTTGGATTCACCTAATTCGGAGTTCATTCGCAAAAGTTATGTGTGTTTTCGTGTTGGAGGTTTTACCGGGTGTTCCTATTTGAGAGGTCTAAACCTTTAACCATTTGGTTTTATCTTCCATTTCTGTATAATGATTTTTCTCTGCATATACTTTTAGTGCTCGTCGTTGCGATTTCAACGAGCCCAAGATCATCAAAAAAGGAGTCCGTATGCAAAAGTTATAGCATTTCTCGTATCGGTGTTCGGTGACTCTATTGCAATCCGGAATTATTCCGGACCATTCCGGAATTATTCCGGACCATTCCGACTTGGCCGCGAAAACCTCTGTTGCAATCCGGAATCGCTGCAGAATCATTCCGGACCATTTTGGACCACTCTAGAATCATTCCGGACCATTCCGGAATGGACGGAAAAAGTGTAAAACGGCTAGTTTTTTAGCACCTATTTAAGGGGCTTTTTTCCGCAAAGTCCCCAAGAGTTTCCCAGCCCGTTTTTGCTCTCTCTCTCCACCATTGTTGACTTTGGAAAGTTTGCTCCTCTCTCAATCCCTCCAATGATTCTTGCATATCTTCGAGGGAGAAGTTAGAGGAGATCTAGATCTACATTTCCAGCAATCCATCCTCCTTCTTAGTGAGGGAAACCTAGTAGATCTTGATCTTGGAGTTCTTTGTGTTTCTCCATTGTTCTTCCTCTCTTATTCCCCCATAAGAATTTGTTGGAATTTGAGAGTGGAGGATTTGAGCACTTGTGCTCTTGCCATTTGCATCGGTTGCATCTGTTTGGTCTCTCCACGAGGATTCGTGGAAGTGTAAGTTTGTGATCTTGTTACTCTTGGGTCTTGGACCCTAGACGACTTGTGGTGTTCTTGGGAGCCTCCAATTGAGTTGTGGATGTGTGCCCCAAGATTGTGGTGACATCGATAGCCTCCATTTAAGTTCTGGATGTGTGCCTCGATCGAACGTTGCCAATAGTGGAAGGTGAACTAGGCCTTTGTGGCGGGGTTCATTGGAGAATAGGGTGAGGCCTTTGTGGCGTTGAGTAGGCCTTTGTGGCGAGGTCACACCCCTCCAACGAGACGTACTCCCCTTGTGGGAGGAACTCGGGAATACATCTTCGTTTTCGTGTGCCTCGGTTATTTCTATACCCGCTTTCTACTTATGCAATTTACATTGTGATAGACTTCGTGCTTGAAGTTATATATATTGCTATCACCTTGTTACTTGTCTTGATTAGCATAAGTTGTTGGTGCACCTAGTTGACCCTAGAATATTTAGGTTGTGTGCTTGTTAATTTAAACACCTAGTTTATTTACGCATTTAGTAAGCCTTAACCGGAAAAAATTTAATCGCCTATTCACCCCCCCTCTAGGCAACATCGTTGTCCGTTCAACAACGTCTATAATAATATTTTTAAATAAGATAGAAATTGTAACTCTTCTTCAATTTCTGATCATTGCATCCACCAATCCAGTATCACACCTGTTTACTCAGATTTTATGGTTCAAGTTCTCTATGATCTCAACTGCTATTCCTAAGGATGTACATAACCGTGGACACGACTTTTTGAAAAGATTTACCCTGTAGGGGTGTACTATTTTAACCACCAGCATTGTCCGGCTCCTTGCCTGATCATGCCTTCCTGGGAGACCGGCAGAGCGGGCGCAGCTATAACCTTTGGCTTGCATGAATCTTTCCAAGGATCATCAGTGTGCGGAAGTCGTAGTCGGCCCCGCCAACCCCAGGACCGCGGCCACATCCTAAACACCACCGTCCTCGTTCATCTTTTCCATCTGTTCACGCACACGCAAATGGAAAGCTCAAACTAGAGGACCCTTGGCCAGACCCTCACAAGTTAGTAGTCGATATGGATTCCATATGTCCCACTGATGGAAGCACGCTCGGTCTTGGTTGAAGACGAAGAGAACTCACACCTAGGGGCATGAGAGAGGCAAAACACCATCATTCACCGATGACAACTCATCCATGCTCGTTAGCATTTTAATTGGAGACCACCAGTCTCCAATATATCTGCATGACAAAATATTTTCCAACCACAATCCATCCATTGGACCCAAAGCAATGAACTAAGCATGGCTAAGCATTTAAGTACCATATAGCAATAACTCGGGCTACACACCAAACTATGAATATTAGGAAGGGAAACATGTATTGGTAGCCTGAACAAAATGCAACTAATAGGATACTA
Source organism: Alopecurus myosuroides (assembly GCA_028641055.1). Lineage (NCBI taxonomy): Eukaryota > Viridiplantae > Streptophyta > Magnoliopsida > Poales > Poaceae > Alopecurus > Alopecurus myosuroides. The sequence goes on from CM054057.1 coordinate 502,649,988, forward strand.
TAACAAAACATTTGAATCGAATGCAATATTATGATGGATAAAATACTTGAGGGAAAACATAGGAGTAGATAGATGCTCAAGAAGTGGATTTACGTTTCCCTTGTTGATAGGAAGGATAGTAGGGATCGTCAAGGTATTGTGGTGGAACCTCGACTCCCGGATCTACCGATACACAACAAGCAGAAAGGAACAAATAAATAACACGAATACAACAAGTGCAATGCACACTCATGATGACATGACAACTTAATGCACCTAAAACAATTAATAACTAGGAGCAACAATTTAAATGGGGCTCCACCTTTTATTTAGGCAACAGTTGGAGTCACCCCCATATTTATCTTAATGAACTATGGTTATTTTCCTTAAGGAATAGTACTAAGATATTGTAAAAACATGCATGCAAATGATGTTAATATGTTGTATTTCTTCTCTGGTCATTTCAGTAATTTATTTATAATTCTTATTAACAAGAATGAATTGGTGAATAATTTCAGAGTGGCATTTTAAATAAGCCCCTTAAGTTAATTCCATTTAATTTGCAAGTAAGGCATACACCCATTCCAACAATGGTTATGTTATATAAATTGCATCTTGTTATACATGTTGGAATGCCATAATTAATTTGATGAATTAAGGAAGCTTTTTACCATTTACCATTTTTGCATTACATAGCTATGACTTGTATTTTAAATTAACCAGTACTAGATTTTATCTATTCATGCTTGGAAAAATGATATAAACATAAATATTATGACTTGGTGAACATTTTGATACGTGAAACACAATTTTTGGAAAATTATTTTTGGAGATATGAATTACTCAAAATTGGTTTTAATATTGCCAATTTAGTATTTTAATTAAACCGAGAAGAGAAATATTTCAATTTTGTTCAAATAAAATATGGATGTGTAGAGTCTGCTAAGACAAACATTTTTACACCTTGTTTGCTCCATTTGGAGAAACAAAGCCAAAGTTATGAATTTCCAAAGTTTAACTTTTTAATATTCATTTATGTAATTAATTAATATCTGAAAAATTAATTGTTCAATTGTGTGTAAACATAATTCCACTAGATAGATATTTCCAAGATGAGTTCGTAGAAATTTGAATGAACTCATTTGGAGCATTTTTTGAATTATTGAATTTACAATTAAAGATTTAAATATGTTCTATTTTCCAAAATTTAAAACAAATCATTCCGAACCGTTTTTCAAACCGGGGGAGGGGGGCATACCCACAGAGACTGACGTGTGGCCCCCATGGCCATGTAGGCGTCCACGCGGACATGCTGGCCCATGCGACCGGTTTGACTGGGTCAGAAGCGCGTTGCGTCAGCACGACGCATGAACGACGTCACGGGTTGGCGGCGACTTCTCCGGCGAGGTCCTAACGGCCATTCCCGTGCGCGTCCGGACACAGAGAACACACCTACACGCTCTACACTATGTCGGGAACCTAAAAGGGGCGACGCCATCGACTAGATTCCACCGGAGCGTCGTCGGCGTCGATGGCGCACGGCGGCCGAGAGGCATCGACGGCGGAACGACATTTTGGCGCGAGAGGAAGGGGGAAAGGGGATGGGGAGGAACGCAACCTCACCCTCGCTGCATGCGGGTGCTCGACGGGGACAGTGGTGGACGGAGTCGACGGCGAGAGCTCGCCGGAGCCGCGTCGGGGCCGGAGAGGAGATTGGATGGCGGCGGCGATTCATCGCCTTCTGCGTCGATTCCTCGGGCAGGGAGGACGAAGGGAGCATGGCGCATCTTTTGCCCCGCACGGCAACGCCCGGCAGGGGCTAAAACGCCCGCGATGGGTGGTCGAGTTCGGCTAGGGTTTTGGGCGGAGGAGAATTTCAAGCGAGAGATAGAGGGGCAGTGAGGGAGAGAGAGTGGGAGGAGGCAGACGCCGTGGTGGGGGGGGGGAGGGTCCTCCTCTTCATCGCGCAGACGGGCTTAGCAGGGGACAACGGGCGCAGTGGCGAGATGACGGCGCCACTGTCACCATGATTTTCCTCATGTGCTTCAACATGGAAGAAAGAAATTTTATGAAAAGCCCCCGCGAATTTTTTCGTTTTTCTTTTCCACCATGTTGTCTCTGTAATTCAATCAATTGATGCCCTTAAAATCATTAAAAAAATCTGCAAAAAATTCTAAAATTCTCATTTGCAATCTAGAAGTTGCGGTAATATTTTTAGATCATTTGGAGACAGTTCACAGAACAAAGATGTTCAAATTTCCTTTAAGGCATTTTTAATAAAACCATTAATAATTTTATTTGGTAAAACAATCCACTTTGCAAATTTTATATTTTGAACATGTATTATTTCCTTAATATTTTGTAAGCTCAAAATAATATTTGGTTCACAAAATATTCAAAACTCTATTTATTTGAGTTATAATAGTTTTGGGGCTTTTTTCTTTATTCCATTTGAGGCATTTGTTTTTCTTACTCAATTATTCACCAAAACAAAGGTGAAGGCTCACAACAACATGGAGAAGCAATCCATAGCCACTGTTTTGAAAATTTAAAGGTTTTGTAAATAGTCTGAAAACAATTTGGATGAAACCAAATTTGCATCTCTCTCTTTTTCTAAAATAATTGGCATTTTCTTATAATTGCCAAACTATCAATTTAATTCTTGGAACTTCCTTGACAAGTATGGAAGATCATGCAATGGTTTTCATTGTGAGTGGATTTGTCTTCTCTTAAAGTTTTCCAGTTTTGATTTAGTTATTTTTAGCAATTTAATATGGATGCCATGATGCATGAAGAAAAGAAAAAAATGAATATTTGGCTCAAATTTTTGGGTACCAAATCTGGGATGTTACAGTTTCATGGACCCGGAACGAAAGATTTGGATGCTCAAGAAGCAAAATAAGATCAGGCAAAGTGTCTATCTATTCGTATTCGTATTTGTTTACTTGTGTGAACTATGACCGTTTAAAAAATTTGTATTTTAAACTATGTATATGTGTCTTCTGAAAACTTTGACATCAAATTTGAATCGTTTTGCATTTTATTTGCTATGTACTCCCTCCGTTCCAAAATAGATGACTTCTATTTGTCTAAATATGCATGTATCGAACGGAGTACTAGTCATTTTAACTATAGTTTAGATGGGACAAAAAGATAGAAGAAAAAATATTTCGGGGTTGGGATAGATGGGCGCAAACCAAACTTTTGTTCCAGGACGCTTTCGGTCCGCGTAGCACCCCCAAGGGGATCAAAATCGGACCGATTTGGGGTCTGTCGGGTTTACTCTTACATTTGTAAATTTCTTTTGGTTGAATTGATTCAAAAAAGGACAATGCTGGGCGTCCCCCTTGGGATAGAAATTTTTCATCCCCGGGTCCCCTGGCTGACACGTGTCCAGTTTTTGCCTAATCTCGTATTTGCTCTCTGTAGCAAAAAAAACATCCCGCTTTTGCTCCTATGTAGCAAAAAAAAACGACCCGTAAAAAATTAAAAGAAAATGTCACACCTCGCCGGAGACTTCGCCGGAGACCTTGCCGGAGTTATTATAGCAAAAAAAATTGTGCTACCGTAGCAAAAATCAACTTCGCCGGGAGACTCTCACCGAAAAACTCGCCGGACGATCTCATAGCAATAAATTTATACTGTTTTAGCAAAAAAATAGTATTATAATAGCAAAAATTTTGTCGTATTGTAGCAAAACAATGACCTCGCCGAAGATATTGCTGGAATTCTCGTAGCAAAAAAAAGTACAAAAATAGCAACAAAAATAAATCATTGTAGCAAAAATCTAAAAAACATTAGAAACACGAAAGCCATCGCGCCGGCGCGCTCGGGAAGGTCCTGGACGGGTTGGCCATCTTCTTCCTGCTCGACGATGCCTCGCGTCGCTGCGTGGCCACCCCGGCCTCGCTCGAGACGCTCGTCTCCGTGCTCGTCCACGGCGACCTCGCCGCGCGGGCCAGCGCCACCGTCGTCCTCCGCGAGCTCGCATCCTCCGCCAACCGGCCCACGGTGGAGACCATCTCGAGGACGCTGGCGTGGGCGAAGCACTCGTCGGCCTAGTCAGAAACCCCGTCTCCCCGCAAGCCACCAAGGCGGCGCTCGTCACGGCCTACTACCTCGTCTAGTCGTCTCCTCCTCCGATCGCGCGGCCGCCCGCTTCGCCGAGCTCGACGCCGTGCCCGTCCTCACGGAGCTCCTCGTGGACACCGACATGGGAACCAGCGAGATGGCCCTGGCGGCGCGCGTCCTCTGCGCCGGCGCCGGCCTCGATTCCCCGCGCGCGCACGCGCTCGTCTTCTACCCCGATGTTCCTATGGAAGGAAAACGAATCCGGTCCATGGAAGAAGAAGGAAAACGGATAACGTTCGTGGGCGGACCCCACCATCACGTGGGAGAGACGCGCGGAGGCGGGGGATAACGCGCACGATCCCCCGGCTGTTTATCAGCGTTTTCCTTCAAAAAATGGCAAAAAAAATGTTGGCTTGAGGGCCCGGCGTCGGCAACGCCACCACGCGTCCATGATTTCGCAGCACCCACGCGGAACACGAAACGGAGCCGGCGGGCAGAGTTAATCCAGAGAGAGAAACAAGACGGCCAGAAAACCACGACAGAGCCCAGCCGTCCTCCCTCAAAATCACTCGCTTCTCTTCATAGTCGTCTTCCCTGCAGCCCCATTTGGCCGGCCCGCCTCGCATTAACCCGACCTGCCGGATGCAACTAATTTTGCTTGGCACTTTCCGGCCCTCTCTAGACAGAACACATAGCGCGCGTCCTTTCGCTTTAAATCTCTCTTCCTTCCATCTTAATTGGTTTCATTAGCTAGCTAGCTACCACCTACTAGTCGTTCTCTGACTCCTCTCACTCACTCCACGACCCCGACACCCTCTCCTCTCCTCTCTGTCTCTTTCTTCTTTCCTCCGGCCCTGCAATGGTCAAGCAACGAAAGAGCAGCGTCGTCGGCGCCAGCAGCAGCGCCGGAGACTCCACCGCCAGGCCGAAGCCGAAGCGGACGCGGCGGAAGAGCGTGCCGCCGCCGCGGGAGTGCCCCTCCCAGCGCACCTCCGTCTACCGCGGCGTCACACGGTACGCGTATCGTTTGCTACCGTTAGTATCTCTGTCCCGCGCGCGAAACTGACGCGCCTAGAGAAACTGACGCGCGCGCGCCGCATGCAGGCACCGGCTGACGGGGCGGTTCGAGGCGCACCTGTGGGACAACACCAGGAGCGAGCCGCAGAGGAAGAAGAAGGGGAGGCAAATTTACCTCGGTGAGCTCCCTCTCTGGCTTTCGCTCTCCATCTCAAGCCTCAGCCGGTTTAGATCGACGAGAAGCATTGATTGGTTGCTCACAACGCTGTGCGGGATTGCAGGGGCGTACGGTGGCGAGGAAGGGGCGGCGCGCGCCTACGACCTGGCGGCATTGAAGTACTGGGGACGCGACACCATCCTCAACTTCCCGGTACCCATCCAACTTAGTCACTATCACATTCATTGGTGCGGCGCCGTGCCTAGAACTAGCAGAGTGTTGGCCATGCCTAGGACTTTCTCAACACACCCACACTGCCATACTGATAGTGCTAGCCAAGAATGTGCAGCATCAATTCCCTGACTTGCTATAGCTTACGTTGGTGGGTCCAGATTACATTGGTACGACTTGGTATAAGTTTGTAAAAGTTTTTCTTTTTTCTTTTTGAGAAAACTTTTTTTAGGGGACAAGTTTCTTAAAGTTGTACGAGACATATACATGCTCGTGTTTTTATTGGTATTGTTCAGATACAACCCCGTCTGAATCCGTTCAGTCATAATTCTTGACAAAATAAAGTACTCTCTTCATTTCAATGCAACGTGTACTACTTTTTCACTTTCTGAAGAAAATTGCGTGAGACCACGGATAGTGCTCTCGAAGACTGCTTTACTTGGTTCATCCTTACCTGAACGGAACCTTTTGCAGCTGTCTAACTATGCCCAAGAGTTGAAAGAAATGGAGGAGCAGTCCAGGGAAGAGTACATTGGATCTATCCGGAGGTACAAAACTCACTCCAAAATTGGACAAGTGGTTCTGTCTGTGATCAGACGTCCTGGAAAATTTTGTTTATACAATTTTTTACGCAGGAGAAGCACTGGGTTCTCAAGAGGGGTGTCCAAGTACAGAGGTGTCGCAAGGTAGTCCTCATCTGATCTAGACCGCAGGCTCCAGATTTTTACTGCACATTTTCAGATTCTTGCAAGAAAATCTCTGAAACCAACACTTCATTTTTTAGAAACTCTAGCGATCTCCATAATATTTAAGTTAATTTTACGTCATTCACACTCAAAACCAACATAAACTCAGGGAGGATCTTTCAGCACTTCGCATTACGTAGTTACCCTGGTGTGTATGTCATTCAAATTCAGATCTGATATTCTTCAGGCATCATCACAACGGCAAGTGGGAAGCTAGGATTGGGCGTGTGTTTGGCAATAAGTATCTCTACCTAGGTACTTATGGTAAGTTACTGATCCTTTCTTATGACACAACTTCTATGAATTATCGAGTACTCTCGTCGTCCACGAATAAGTCCACTTCTAGCATTTGTCCTAAATCAAACTATTAAAAATCTGACCAATTTCATAGGGAAAGTAGCAGCATTTATGACACAAATTAGTATCATTAGATCCGTTTTAAAATGTATTTTCATAATATACTAATATTATGTCATATATGTTACTACTCCTTTCTATAAACTTGGTCAAAATTTTAAATGTTTGACGGATAAAAGTTAGAATTACACTTATTCACGGACAAAGTGAGTAAACTTATGTGTTGTTGACGGATATATTCTCCTAACCGAGACATCACATTCACATGGTACCAAAAGGTAGGTATCTGTGTCGTCATTAGATTGGTGTCATTTCTCTTATGAGCCGTGAAGAAAGTAAACAAACATGGATGCCCTTTCGGTCTTTCCACTCATTCTACTTTGAGAAAAACGCAGGTTTAGTATATCAACTTGTCGTGAATGTGTTGTTTGGTCATCAAGTTGCGAAACACGAAAAGCAGGTAACTAAGTTGCCACGCGCTAACATCTTGGTCACTCCGTGACGGCGGCAGTGGGTTTGCATACATGGTAGACTATTTTTTTCAATTTGCCCCTTATTTTTTTTATTCTAATTTTTAGGTACTTTTCGACTATTTTTTTTGTTTGCCTTTTTAGGGTGGAATTTGTAAAAGACACCGTGCACTCATTCTAGAATTTTGTTGGCTTTAGAATGGTTAATGGGCGTTGTCAGGAATGGAAAGACAGCTGACTGATTTGTACAAGGTCACTGAGTTCAAAATCAAAATTTCTTCACCATGTTCAAACCAAGTAATTTTGAAATCATACCGAAATCTAGAATCGTAACGCATAAACATGTTTATTTTGGAAGAAATAGCAAGACTTCCTGGAAATATGTCGGAGCTAGCAGTGGAGTACTGCCCACTCAGCTAGCCAAGTTTTTGAATTGAGTAAGGCCAAATCCAAAATCTTTTGCGGATAAGATGGTATCACAAGAAAAGGAACATATGACAAGTATGTGCTGGAGTGCCACGGTAGGCCCGGTTCCTGTGAATGCCACAGACGTATTCCGTATAACGCCCATGCTAAATGCCAAATCAGATGGGTTTGGCAGGGACAGCCCAGTTGTAGCAGTGATTAGGATGGAAGCCGATCCCGAATCCCGTGTTAAGTGCAAACAGAATTGCAGCACCAAGTGACAACGCATCTGCACTTACATCATCGATCACTATCTTAAAATCTTCGTCGGAAAACATTTCGGCATCCTTAAACCGCCATGGCAGCCGTATAAATTCCCAACCAAACGGAGTTTAAACTCGCGGCCGGTGGCTGCCAAAAACTGGTGTCTTGTACTACAACACTGGTTTCAAACTGATTTGATGCCCCAACAATAAGATTGCTTCTTCGGTAGATGGCTTCATATGTCATGTCATGCATTCATTTTTTTTTGAAATAATGTCATGCATTCATTTTAATTTATTTATGATGAAGTCTGCATTCATTCGGTCTTACCGTTGTGCGCGTACTGGCATGGGTCGTCTCTGCCGCGCCTAAACAGGACGAGAGAGCAGCACCAGCTTCCCACGGTCCCTCCTTGAGAGCGGTAGGGAAGTGGAGCCGCGGAGGTCGAGGATCCTCAACCACGAGCTCCATCAGCACAGCTCTCCTCGCAGGCAACGAACAAATGTACCCGACAAGAGAGATGTGCTTGCCACGCCACACACACATCTGATCCCACTACCCAAAACGTTCCGGCCAATCCGTCTCGATGCCTCCCCGTTAGGAATCTCACGGCAACCACAGCGTTGCTAATTTATAGACACTGTAAATTTTTTGGCTTTCTAGACACTGTAATTATTTTTGGCTTTCTAGACAACGTAGTTGAAACCAAATTTCCACGTCTCTCACACAAGTTGGAGTAACTCCCTCCATATTAAAATATAAGATGTTCAGTTTTTTTTAGACAAAACATATCGGCATCTTGCACTAAAATAAGTCTAGGTATTTGTTGTCTAGTAAATGGTAAAACATTTTCCATGTCGGTGCCGGAGGGAGTATTTATTTGCCTATCCTCTAACTATGCGTGCATGTAGTCCCTCACCCAGTCCTCCTCTCCTAATTCATTTTATATTCATTTAATGGATTTGGCATCGGTTCTTCTAGTTACTCCTACGGTTTTTTTTTCTGACTTTAGCATCTCTATTTTGGCAACTCCATAATGTAGACCAAATTTGCAATGTTTGGCGTTGCTATTTGGCACTGGGTGATCTTAGGGCATACACTGTGTATGCCAAATATTATTGCCAAATTGAGTTTTGTCTTTTGGCAGCATTGTAGAGTAAAGTTTGGTTGGTTTTGTAGCCAAATTTTTGGGAGTGGGAGCAACTAGAAGATAAATGCCAAATTTATTTAAATGAATAAAATAATATGATGGAGGGTAGGACTAGAGAGGCGAGCATCACAAGAATATTTTATTATTATTTTATACATAGTGGACCACACAATTAGCGAATTTGACATTTGGTTTTGGCTTTTGTCGCATTATAGGCAACATAGCAAATTTAATACTCATGCTAAATAAATTTATGTGAAAAATTTGGATTTGGCAACATGCATGGGAAAATATATCGTGCCATTTTGGTAATACTAGAAATCTGGAGGGTTATCGACGATTTCATAGCGGTTTCATTGTGGGTACAAAAAACACTAACAAATGACGATCTTATTTTTGCGTGTGGAACTGGCAGCAACGCAGGAGGAGGCAGCAATGGCGTACGACATCGCCGCTATCGAGCACCGCGGTCTCAGCGCCGTCACAAACTTCGACTTTAGCCGCTACGTCGAGTGGCACCACCTCTACCGCGCTGGTGGCGTCGACGGTCTCCGCGATCGAGGCCAACCTCCTATCGATGACATGACCCCGCACCCCATCATCGGTCTCGAAGAAGTCAAGGCCGTCACCACCCTCCATGACAACGATCGATTGCTGCCACCCCAGGTGAGTCCGCCGTCTCGTGCGGCGCTAGGCCTGCTGCTGCGGTCGCCCGGGTTCAAGGAGATGATCGAGCGGGCCGCGAAATCCGAGAGTAGCACCGGCTCACCGCCTTCATCTCCGTGTTCTCCTTCGCCTCTAGCGTCACTAGAGCTGACCCAGCAGGATGCGGCTGGTGCTTCATCGGTCCGGTGCAGCTTCCCGGACGACGTGCAGACGTACTTCGGGTGCGAGGATCGCGACGGCGGCGGCTACGCGGAGGTGGACGTGTCCTTGTTCGGGGATTTGGGCGCATACGCCGCTCCCATGTTCCAGTTCGAGCTAGACATTTGACTTAAAGAATTCGGTATATTAAGTTTATAGAAGATGGAAATGAAAAGGCTCAATACTCTCGGAAAGCCATTTTGGCTTCCCGAGCAGTGGTATTCAAACAAAATATCAAAGTGAAATTCTTATAAGTTTAAATATTTATTTAAAAAATTCTGGGTGTACACAATGATGTATCTTATGAAAATAAAAAATCTCAAAGTGAAATTATTTTGTTATTACGGACTACATAAACATGACAAAATCTGGACATTTAAAAATGTATATTATTTACTATACTCAGTTCTATATTTTTCATTTTGTATAACGCAAAATACAAAGTTATTTAAACTGAAATTTACACCCTTTTGAGGGATAACATTGTGAACAGTCGATTTTTTCATAGTAAAGAAAAATAAACTAAACTTTTGAATTTTTAAAAGGAAAAGATCAACGGAACTCGAGAGCATGAAATCTCTACTCTCATAATTCATAGCTGGGCTAAGTGGCTATCAGGAGCCTACGTCTCAGGTAGAATGGAGATAGTATCTAAAGGATACATGTTCGTATAGACTGTTCCACAACCTTTGTCGTCAAGTCCGGTCCAAGGGCGTGGAGCGAGATCGTAGTCGAAATAATCGTACACGCGGAGATCAATCACAGACGCAGAAAGTAAATTGACATCGAGATATAGCTATGACGAATCTTTATTATCATTGGTGTATCTCTCCATACAATACATGGTTATATAAGAGCATCCTTAATGTATAAGGTGAGATTTTACCATAAACTGGATCCCACATGTGCTATGGAATTCTTTATAATGTATAAGATGAACTGTAGCAATAAGCCGGGACCCCCATGTACTATTGATGTACACAAGTGCATGAGAGAGAGAGAGAGAGAGGAGAGAGATAAATATATTTTATTGCTTGTGGGTGACCCATAAGCTTAAGGTTATCCATAAGTTTGTGGAAAACTCTATTTTCTTCATAATATATAAGGTATATCACAGGCATTGTCACGTAAGCCTTATGGTGTGAATTTTTTCATATTGCATCTACCTTAATGGGTAGAGGTGATAGGTGGGAGAAGACGAAAAACTAAGGAAAACCTCCCACCCAAGAAAGGGTGGGGCCGTATGGTGCAGCTTACAGTAGGTTTACTAACACTCCTCCCTTTTCCATCGTACCGTATTGTCTATGTCTTAAAAACTAAAAAAACAGTAGAAAAAAAATATGGAGACAAAGCGCATAGGATACATCTCCTCATGTTGCACCAATTGCCTCATCAAAAATTTTGGTGTGAGAAACATCATGAAAACACACGTAAGAGAAAAAGAGTACAATCCACTCGACAGCAGGTTGAATACTCTATCATCTGGATCGAGATTTATAGGCGGGGGTGTGAAGAATCTCCCTCCGAGTCTGGCATTTCTCTAAGTCAATCATACCGATTCCACGAACACACTTCTGATACGTCCCAAATGTATCTAGAATTTTTGATGCTCCATGCTTGTTTTCTACCAATTGCCCTAAGGTTTCCACATGCTTTTCTTTGTTTTCCGGGTATTTTCATGGACTAACCTATTAACCCAGTGTCTAGAGCCGGTTTATGTTTTATGTTCTTTTTGTATTTCAGAAAAGCTCTGAAAGAAATATTCGCCAAAAGTCCTGAAAATCTACGGGGATAATTTTTTAACCGGGACGAAGACACAGAGTCCAAAGGTGAGCTATGTGTGGGCCCCATAGCCACCAGGCGGCCATGAGGGGCGGCCCAGGGCTCACCCGCGCTATGAGGTCGCCTGGTGGTCCTGGCTAGCCCTCGACGCCGCCTCTTCGCCTATAAGTTTCCTTTTTACCCTAAAAACATCTGGGGACGGAGAAATTTTCAACAAAACAGATAAAGAGGCAACGTCACCTTGAAAGTTCAACCTAGGGATTCTGGAGTCCTGTTCTGGCACCCTGCCAGAGGGGGAATCGTCACCGGAGGCTTCTTCACGGCCATGTCTGCCTCCCCGGTGATGCGTGAGTAGTTAATTCCTGGACTACGGATCCAGAACAGTAGCTAGATGGTGCTCTCTCCACTTTGTGCCACCATGTTTAGATCTTGTGAGTTTTCTAACATGATCAAGATCATCATTATAGATGTGTTTGGTTCGACTCTATAAACACAAACGTAAATGGTATTGAAATACACTGTTAACGCAAAAGGGATGGGGTAAATCTGAAACTTGTTTGGTTCATGTCAGGAAATAAATTACAGAGCACACAAAAGCGGATCTTGGCTGCCACAGATTTTCGTTGTTGCCATTGGAAGCTAGCTCGGCGCTACTCATCCCTGTCGCGAGATGTCCTATTCCCATGGAGCCTGCTCCTCAAAGATCTTCAATATCTCCTGTATCATCTTCCTCAGCTAGCGTCCTCGTCTCTTGCCGCAGGTTTCCTGCCCGACGGCGCCAACGGTAGATGTGCTTGGGTTGTCTCCATGCGACGCGTTGAGAACGACTAGGGCGGCCATGGAAGCTCGCACCCCGTGAGAAAGACAAGATAATAGTAAGGGAAAGCTCCCGCCTGTTAGTGGCGGCGGCAGGAGGAAGAGGACGGCATGGCAGCAATACCGTGGAGAAGAGGAAACAGATTACGTGGGGGAGAGGCCAGAAAAAAATTTGTGAACCGATGTAACTTGATTACAGGGAACCTTATTACAGCCCAGTCGGAACAAACAGAAAGTAGCGTAATCAGATTGCAAGGTTAACAGGTTACGTTACAAAATTCTGAACCAAACACGTCCTATATAATTGCAACATTTTTTGTTTGATGGGACCCGATGAACCATGACGTTATGATTATTTAATTCATTTATATATGAGATCTTCACTTATAAGTTTAGAGTGTTTTAATCTTCTCTTGCAATACTCTCCGGGGTGTATGATTTCTTTGGCCAAGTTGTTGTATGCATATCCAAGAGCGATTTTATGTTAGTGGTATGCCCTGGAGACAATAATATTCAGTTATTATTCTATCTTCAAGTTCAGAGTTAAGTTTATGCTATCATGCTACAACCACTATAGCACTTGAAAAGTGAGTTTTAAAAGGAAAATCTTTGTGCGGGTGTGAAGACATAAACAAACAAGAGTTCCTAATCTTGTCTCTGATATTAACTTATGGTTTGTTAGATGGTCACATTTTCCTGATCATGCACTTGATTAAAAGATTAGAAAAACATAGATTTATTGTTAGGGTTACAATAGTACTGAACCGACCTAAGTATATGTTGTTGTTCAAAGAGACTAAACACTTGTAATGTATTTTAAAAAGTACATATGAAGTTGTCATTGACTATAATTCCTATACTATGAGAATATCTAGTGACTTCACAATCGACATTTATACTTTGGATGTCTTCAACCATCCACCGTAACAGGGATCATATATAACGTTGACATATGGGTATAATCTAGAGCGTGTAACGGAACTAAGATTGTTCAAGACTAGTACTTGACTCCTCCCAGCGACAGAGAGATACATGCTCTAGGACCTCTTAGTATCGCCGATGTCAACAAATCATATGGCCAGAGATAGTGTGATTTATCACAAGGAAATCAGGGATATGGATGAGAAAAGTGGACGATATCGGTAACGAGTGCTATATGTGTTATGATCAAAGAGTCTGATCAGACCAGATCACATAGTCTCAACTCGTGATATAGTTAGTATCATGAAGTTCACATAGTCTCAACTTGTGGTATAGTTGGTATCGTGAAGTTAAGGGAATAAGTGAAATGGTTAACTTATAAGGTTCCCTCGTTCTTTCTGAACACACAGGAGCCATCATGGACGTCCATGGTCCCGCTGTTGGTTATTGTTTGGTAAGTTTCCGAACATGTTTGTGTGTTATCGAGCCTTTATAGATCACACACCTAAGCCATTAAACCCTTCAATTGATAGGATTAATATGTTGTTACCGGTTTTATGAATGTTTGGTGTTGATACAACGTCACAAAAACAGGTCCAGTATCAATCGAAATGTTTTCGAGGAAGTTACCATAAGAGAGAAATTTTGTTGGTGTACGGCAGAATTTATATGAGAGATAACGGAGGACATGAGATGTCCCGAGATTTCTAACATCACAACATAATATCGATGATTTTATATTTTGGGTTCATAAGGTTCTATAAGAGTTTTGGGCAAAAACCGAGAAGGGGGGGTGCCGGAAGGGGGCAGAAATTCCTCTCATTGCTTCACCCTAATTTTAGGGGCTGCCAGGTGGGCTCTAGTGGTATAATATATTGATATTATTATCCTAGTATTTTTCCTGAATTTATTGGAGATAAAAAAGGAGAAAAAGGCAAAAAGGAAAAAGGAAAGAGGGGGTGGGATTGGTCTCCACTTGGAGACCAATCCGAGTTGGGCTAGGAGAGGGGTGCATCCAAGACCCTCCTATCTCAACTAGGACTCCTCCCTCCCCTTTGGCAAGTCTCCCCCTCCCTACAACTATATAAAGGACCCCAAGGCTCAAGGAAAAACACACAATTGTCTCTCAAGTCTCTCTATCTCTCTCTAGTAGAATTAGAGGGTCTAATTAGAACCCCTCTAATTGAATTAGAGCCTCTTATAATGGGGTTTAGAGTTCTACTCTTTCGATTACATCTAGATCTAATTAGCTCTACTCTATCATTCGTTGAGAACTTCTAGATTCATATAGCTCTAATCACAGTTGATTAGCGCTACCAATTAGCAACACCGGAAGCGTTGACGTGTTGACATGAGCGTACGCATGCACACCATAAGAGGGATTGCACATGTGATCCTTGGCGATGGAAGCTTAGCGAAACCCTTGCAACTAGGCCTAGTTGTGAGGATCTATTATTGTTCAGATATCTTTTTCGACTACATCGTTCTGCTACTGGTGAGTTGTGATCCTAATCCTTGCATGTATGGGACGCCTCATTATATGCATAGTTGTCTTGGCGGACTACGTAGGATGCAACATTTTTAAATTCTGCAGCATAGACTAGAAGTGATATAAGAGCGTTTTATGCGTAGATACGATTGGATCTAGAGCATAATTTTGTTTAGGTATTGCATAAGCTTGTGAAAGTATATTAGAAAGTTATCTAATATTCATTTTATTTTTGTTGCTTCCCAATAAACCTTGTTTATATTGTTTCCAACGGCATGTATGACTTTTTGCAAACTTTTGACAATCCTAGGACGCTCGAGTTGCCCCTAGCATATCTCATTTGATCCGGAGAAGTGCTTCAGTAGCTTTCGGTGGCACCATAGTTGGTCTCATATAACGACATGGTGGAAGGGGCATGTGGATTGGATACACCCGGGGTCATGGTTATGAATAAGTTTAGGTCGAGGCTCTAGACATTTTCGTAATGTATGTGTTTCAATCACGTATTGGTGTACGTAGCAGAATTTTAATATTTCCGTCCTACGTGGCACACATGATCTACTATGCAGGTAAAGGCATGGATAGATGTAATGCCCCATAGTTATAGGATACACAGGGGTAGATATAGAATTATGCATTCTTGCATTCATTCATCTTTGCAAAATCAGGATAAATTTTGAGCTTTTGTGAAAGAAGTGGTTTACGAGGTCAAGTTGAGATACTATCGATGATCTGGCAACAAGTCACCGACAACTATCGATAATACCTGAGTTATCCTCGAATCACCTATTTTGGAATCAGGTCTATTTTTAAAAGACATTTGGAGTGTGGAAACTCATTTTGATATATTCTAATGAATTTAGCGAATTCTTAATCATTCACCTCATCTCATTCTTGTCACATCCCAATTTTGCAATACCTGATAACACAGTTGTTTTGCTAATTGCTTGACAATTAAACTTTGATTGTGTTTGTTTAAGTGCAACTAAACAAACTATTTATAAACTTGCAAACTTAAAAAGATAGCAAAGCAGTAATCTAAAAATATTCAACATATTGTTCCAATGACCTTGGCAATATTTTCTTAAGTAAATATTGATCAAAGAGTTTTCCAAAAACTATCTTATGAATCTCATACTTGTTGAATATTATTACAAGGTCTAAATGAAGAAAGAGGAAACACTTAAATAAATTTCCCTAAAGTATTATCAGAAAAAGAAGCATTCTTAGATGCTTCACCAAAATCTTATCAAATGTTTTTCCAACCTTGCAAGCTTAAAAACAAAGGTATTGGAGAGCATTGACTTTCTATCTCTAGTCACATAAATATTTTGGCAAAGCATTGTTAAAGAAAAGCCAAGTGCCTTATTAAATTGAAATTCCAATATTTCCAGAAACAGAAAACTAAAACAAGTTACTATTGGAAACTTTCTTCAAATGATATGAAATTAATACCATTGCTTCCTTATATCAAATAAGGAACACACACAAGAGGAGACCAAAAATTGAATCAATTAAAGTCCTGAAAACATGATCTTTCTCCACAGCAACATTTGGGATTTTGAACAAGTTTGTTCTACAAACTTTTTCAAAATGCCATGAAATAAATACCACATGCTCTATATCATAAATAAGGATGAAAACCAAAAGGGTACAAGTTTTTGAATTGTTTAAGTTGCCAAAAACCCATGTTTTCTAGACAGCACCTTTTTCAAAATTTGAACAAGTTTGTTCTATGAAGTAACTCTAAATGACTTGAATTTTCTACCACATAAGTAACACACCAAATAAGGAATGTGTGCCAAAAATTATCATTTTTGGAAACTCCTAAGTAGTCAAATAAATTCAATGTCCATTTATGTAAGAATTCAAATTTGAACAACTTTGAATTATAAAGTTTATCCAATTGAGCCAATTTTCACATATGTTGTGCAAATCAACTAATTAGAATTTTGGGCAAGAAGGAATTTAAATTTTCACTTTGTTTGCTTGGTGAAAATCACATTTTTTTGAGAGGACAGGGACCTATTTGTAAATTCCCAGGGACCTAGATGTTAGCCGAGTCATCTTCTTCCTCTAGCTCATCTGTAGATACAGAGACCCTACCCCCATTGCTTCTATTAGAAGGAATCGAGGAGGATAAAGACCCCCATGTGCACCTCTGTACCTCCCACATGCCCCCTCTATCTCTCCCCCCTCGAGCTCTCTCTCTATGCTCAAAGAAAGCTCAAATCGGAACCCTAGCTAGATGAGCTCGCCGTCGATTAGGCCATTGCCGTGCTCGCCGCCGGTCGCCGCTAGCTCCAATAGCTCCGCCTCGTCGTGGTGATACTCGGTGCGGATGGAATCGAGGTGGAACGCCGCGTGGTGCCCGCACGGTCCGTTTCCCTCTTCGACGCCGATGGACTCCGGCGACGAATCCCGGCCGCCTCGCTCATCCTCCGTCCTCTCCGAGCCCTCCCGCGCGTCGAGGGTAAGCAGGCGCTCCCCGCCGACCGTTTTCCCCTCTCCCTCTCGCCCTAAATCGTGGCCGCGCCGTGGTCTCTTCCCGGCCGCCGCGCGCCGTCGACGCCGGCAGCTCTCCGGCGTATCCCCGGAAACGAGACCGCGACCATTTGCTTCCCCGTGTCGTAGGCATCGCGTAGGTAGGTTTTATTCGAGAAATGATGGACGGAAGCATCGATTAGAACCTCGCCGGAGACCTCTCCCGTCGGCGATGACGTCGCGTGACGTCGTGCTGACGCAGCAGCCTTGACCCCGCGCGCGTAGAGTTGAACCTGCTGGTGGGGCCGTGCTCGCCTGCGTGGCAGCCCCCGTGGCGGCATGGCCCGCGAGTCAGTGGCGTTGGCTAGATCCGCCCGCGGTAGATCTGGATCTGGCCGGCCCATCTCTAGATCTGGACCAACAACATTTGTTTTTCCATTTTAATTTTACAGAAAACATACATGGTTACTTTTGGCTCTAAAAGGCAACCTAAAATATGATTTTGACCAAACTAAAATTCACAGTGGTACATAAACACAATCTAAACCACCTCCAATTTGTAGATCTACATTTGGATGAATATTTTTGAAATGAAAAATGATTTGGCAACAGGTACCAGAAACACCAAAATGAGCACCATTTTTATTTCACAACTCAGAATGAAGTGAGGCAAATTGCATTGTAAATCCCTTGAAATTTCCTAACAGGAGAAATTAACCTTGTTTCCAAATTCCTTGTATTTTTGAAATGGCATGCAATTTGGTAAAACACCAGAGAGCAATTTGGTGATTTTTATAAAATTATTAAAAATGATTTTTGATGCAAACTCAACTGGATGGTCTTTTATATCTTTAGGGATATCCAAACCTAGATGGGTTTAATTTTTAGAGCCTCATATAAAATTTGGTGGACAGATCTTTAAATTGCATATTTCTGCCATTTTGGCATTTTAGATATTTAATTTGTGTGATGTTATTTTTGTGTTGCAATATTGTTTTCTAACATGTGCAAGTTGTGTGAACTTGTTTTCTAAGTTTTACTTAACCATTTTAGCATGTTAGATTGTGTGGACTTGTGTTGAGAAGAAATAGGATTTTTATTAATATCATAGGTTTTATCTCTAGTTAAATACTTGCATAGTATTTTTGATTGATTAATTTGTGTGCAAGCAATTGGATTGTTGTGTTGAGATATTAGATACAGCACCATGTTGATACTTATATTGTGTTGTTATCACCTCTTCTAGCTTGCATTTGAATTGGTAGAAAAGCACGAGTAGTTTTGTCATGACTATGAGGATGTTATGGAAAAATTCCCTCATGTGTGGAATTTTTGACATAGACATTTGTGGTTGTGTAGCCACATATTTTTGGGTTGTGTTCATAGGACCAGTAGCATTTTGATGATGTTATTATGAGTACTTGACCCCTAGATTTTTCACTTGTGTGAAAACAATAGCATGAGTAGCATTACCTTGCTTATTTTTGCACCCTATTATTTTCTACTAGTATGGTTATTGCACTAGATGCTAGTTTAGGCTTTTGTTAATTTTTAGCAAGAATGACCAGAGGCTTTGTGACCTCTTAATGCTTTGATGTGCTAGTGGAACACCCACTGGTTTCATTGCATTTTTGATGGAAACATTATTTCCCCCACACTATATGTGTTTCTTTTCTATAGTTCTATAATTAATGAGTGTCTAGTATTTTTGCTTTGGATTTTTAGTGCTAAATTAAAAGGTGTATGCTTCTGTTTGTAAGTGGTTATAATCATGTGTGGCTTGCTAGGAAAAACCCATCTTTTGAGTGTTGTTTGATTCCTCTAGTAATGCCCTTTTTATTACCACTAATATGTAGGAGTTGCCCTGCAAATTAATGCATTGTTTTGCTAAATGGGATTTTTTTTTTATAGAAAGTATAGATATTTTTCACTCCTGTTTTTATGACATGGACCTTCTGGTTGTATTTCAATTACTTGATTGAAATGCATCCATTGATTCTTCATGTTTGAGTAGTACTAGTTTCCCAAGCATTTTTGTATTGAATTATTTTTCCTGCCAACTTGTGTTTGGTAGAAATTTGTGTATCCTTGCATGAGGACATGTTTTCATTCCCATTATGATAACATGGTTCCTTGTTTGCATTTTATTACTTTACTTATTATGCTTGCTTGCATAGCAAACTTTTAGTAGAAACATGTCTATAGGAATTCCTCCTTGTTAGTCATTGTTTCTATTGTTCTCACTATGAGAAATTGTGTGTTTTGTGATGAGTCTATTACCTTGTTACACTTGTGTAGGCTCACTGATTTGTAAAAGTAACTTTTGCAAATCATGTGTCTTATTTATTCTTGAGGTGAATTTAGGCTCAGTAGCATAGCTACCTTTTTCTTGTTGTGGTTTGGTTGATAGAACCATTGCCATGATTACTATTGTGCATGTTTTGTATACTTTTAGTAGTCTCACCCTTGTGAAACTAAGTGTATTTTGGGTTTATTAATATCTTGGTATGAGAGTGGCACACCCACAGAATCCATGATATTAAGGTTGTGAGATATGTTCCTCCAACCTTAAGCTGTCTTATTAAATGGCATTTCTGCCAAGTGTGTTTGTTTGATTGTTTGCCTAAATTAATAATTGTGAGATTGGTTATTATTAGTTTCCTTGCTGTATGTATTGTTATGTGTTGTTGCTTGCCTTGATTGGTTCTGAATGTGTGTCCTTTATTCTCTTTACGACGTTAGAAAACGAAGAGGAAGGGAGTGTCGTGAAGCTCTGTTTCAAGTTCCAGTCACTCCAAAACCAGGGACACAAGGAGATACCAGGCAAGCCATCCTGATGCTTGCTGATATGATACTTATCATTATCTATCATGCATGTTTTACCTCTGAAGTTTTACCAAAACTTGATTATCAAAACTATTTTTGATGTGGCTATTACTACTATACTAGTATATAGGTTACTGTTATGCCAGTAGTTAAACTTGGTAATACCAAGCCCATAAGCCACCATATGGTATTTATTACCATAAAAATATACTAGTCCCTAAGTGGACACCCTAAAATTGTGATTCTACAAAACAAAGGCTTTACGGAAAAACCCGGAGAAAAGGCGGATCCTTGTTCTCCGGAGGAATGTGGAAGTGGTCATTTTTGAGAAAGTGGTGTTTTCAAAAATGACACACAACCTAGTCTTCGCTGGACAACCTTTACCGTAGTGCCACTTTACCCCAATATGGGTAGGGGCTTGATTAAAAACTTGTTATGGTTAGTATGTGTGCTATCTCAAGTGCTATAGGGTATTGGATCCTCCGAACCGAAATGTCGCTAGGAGTGGAGAATACGGGACATCTAAAGTGTGGGATTAATTTTCCCTCCGGATGCAGCAGTTGGGTCTCCTGTTTGGGCGGTGTGGGACACGGCTTGCCAGGGACGGCAACCCCAATTGAAGAGATAGTCATGTACTAGCTTGCACATAGTGGATAGTCAAGATCAGTTATCTGATGTTCTCATATGTTGTGAACAGTCCATGGTTGTTTCATGGCGGATTCTGGATCTGGTGGAAATGTGTACACCTCTGCAGAGTAAAACTATTTCGAGATAGCCGCGTCCTCGGATATGGACAGTTGAATGGCCATGTAGCTAGCATTGTGTCAATGTTTTCAAAAGAGGAAGTTTTTGAAAAGGAATTTTGGAAAGGAAGTGTTGAACTTGTGAAGTTCCGAAAGGAATGGAAACTTATACCGTGGAGGTATCGTCGATGATGAAAAGCCAGATGTTGTTATACAAAACAAAATGTTTTGCAAAGAAAACCTTTTCTACTCTAAGCAAGAATTCTGGAAACTGATTCCAAGAAGTTTTGCAAAGAGAAAATATTCTTTAACAAAGCTTTACAAAACCTCTTGTACATGTGATATCTACAAGAGAAATAAAACTATATTATTTTCTTTTCTTCTGAAGTATCTTCTTCAACGAAGATACAGATTAACCTGACTGCAACTGTGGTGTCATCATATATGAACACCATTGGTAGTGAACCCTATTTATAGCCTACCTATTCCACCATATAAGCATATTTGCATGTTTGGTAAGTGACATGATGGATGTCTTGCTGAGTACATTCAAATGTACTCATTATGGTTTCGCCCCTGGTATCTACTTGCCAGACTTTGAGAAGGAGCCTCCGAAGGAGATCTATGAGGAGAAGTACGGAGTTGACGGCTTTGCGAACTAGGATCGTCTCCGGGTCAGCAGCCTGTAGGTTAAGGCGTGACTTGGGCTCAACTACGTTGTGTTTTAATTGTCTTCCGCTGTGTTTGTTAAGTTGCCTGCCCTTGTGGCAGTTGTGTTAGATTTGATCATGTGATCATTTGTGTAATACCTTTATGTATTCGTGTAATGGATGATGTATTTCTGTATGCCAACTGTGTCTGTTGTTCACGACTGATCTTTCTGGGATCGTGAATGTATGCATACGGAGGGTTTCAGACTGCCGGTCTGGGGTCCTTACAGAGTTGGTATCAGAGCCATCCTGACCTTAGGAGACCTTAGTTAGCATGGACGTCAGATAGGAAAGAAAAGTATTTTTGAGTAAAAACCTATTTACTATCTAAATTATTTATATCTAAGGGAATTTTAGTATATTTTCCCTCCTTCTGATCTTTTCAAAAGATTCTAAATGCATATCAAGGGCATCCTTGAACAGTGGTTCGAAGGGCGGGCCTTACAGTTGGTATCTCTCTCAGTTAAGAGTTTATTTCTTACTTGTTTGCAACTGCTCCGCTCTGTTTTTGAAACATCTCTCGTCTTTGAAGTTTTCTGTTCAGAAAATAGTAGGGGTTTCAAAAACAGATTGTTGCATAGTCTTACCTCTCTCAGTTAAAGGTTTTATCAAACTTTACTTCTATTATCTTGTTTCCATCCAAAAACTTGTATACTTGCCGATGTCCCGAGAAGACCAAAATAATTGCCTAGCTCTACAGTGATGATGGTCAGAAGTAGATATAGTTCTTCAGCCACTTCTAGGATTTTGGATCCGTCTAGTTTGGAGTAATTTAGCGATGACCCATGAGTCACCTTCCCCGACGTAGCTCCAATGGAGCCTTGCTTGTGTGTTATGGCTTGCTTATGTGTGTCCTTAGGACTTTGTGCTGTTGTTTGGTGTAGAATTTGGTTCATCTAGGCTTCTATATGTTTGTGGGGTGCTCAAAATTTTGCAAATTTGTGATTGCCCCGCTCTTGTTTTTGAATCGCCTCCTGTTAAATTTTTGCAAGCAAAAATGTTTGTATAGCATTCAAAAACAAGAATTTGTTGCTTAGACTTATACTTGGTTTCACTTCATAAAGCCACCGTCGTGAACCACCACCATCTCCCCCACAATTAATGAAAGCACCGTTGGGCCTATATAGAGGACCATCAGGCCACACGAGCTGATAGCGTTGCTACCAATGCTGCACTCCAACATATAAAGCTCCAACAACGACAACCCTCAAAGAAGAAAAGGCGTGAAGAAAACCAACCAATACTGACCAAAACATCTGTGTTTTGTCTGTTTGCAAAAGACTCTTTTTGCCCTGTTGGCTAAATGTCGCACCTTTTTATGTCCCCTTTTAAAAGACCCAACAAGAGAAATCCCCTTTTTAAAAGTTATATACCTCCCTCCTCTAGAAAAAGGTGCAAAAGAAGTCTTCACATGCCATGATGCGCAACCCCCTCAAAAGCCAATCCAAAGAGCACAATTCAATATTCGACGTACGATGACGCTAGTCGTATCTTATCGGACAAACATAATTAAATAGGAAACTAACAAGACTAACATGTTTTGCCTAATCTTAGGTTGACACCTAACCAAAGCATGCGAACTACTGACAACTCTTTCTAAACCAAGGAATTAAGTGATTTAAGACACCTTTTAATCTAGTTGGTAAAAAGGAGAAGTCACGAGAAAATAAGATGTTGACTTATTCGTTTACTAGTCAATAGGATATCATGTGTATCTACTTTGGAAACCAAATATTAGTAGACATTGTAGGTGCTATGAAATTCGGGGTTTAGAAATTAAGGGAACGATGGAATGGTTATGATAGATCTGGAAAACAGCAGGTTTCCTGTTTTTGTTCCTTTGTGTGCTCTTGATTGAAATGAATTTGTGTTTTATTCAATCTTGCTTCCTAACTTATATGGAGTTGTTAGGACTTGTTATTATGTTGTTCTCTTACAATAAATCTACCCTAGAAAGTGTGTGCATGATTGGAAACTCGAATAAAAATGAAATAACATTTGTTACCTTCTAGTTTATTAATTGGAAGTATTGTGAGAACTAGATCTGTGTATACTTTCTTAGTAGATTTTGTGCTATGTTTTTCCTTGAGTCCAGTACCATTTAGGTATCGTTACTTTGATGCTTGTACCTATGTTAGCTTGCATGTCTTTTAATAGTAAAGCATGTGTAAGCATTGCTATCAATATGCACTAGTATGCTTCACTAGATTAAATAGCCTTATATTTTTATCTGGTATGCAAAGTTTTTCATGAGTAACCAGAGGCTTAGTACCTATTTTTGCCTTGGTATTAGTAGGACATAGCCCACTGGTCCCATTGTATTTTGTCTTGAGGATGAAAATCCCCAACCATACACACGTGTGAAAATAGCATGTTTCACTATGTGATTGATTTCTATTTTCCACCATGGAAAATATAATTGTTTGTTTTCACTTATGCAAGTAAGAAGTTTATTTCTTATTAGTAAATACTAATATGTTTAGGTGTGATCCTTTTGTTAGCATAATATTCCTTAGGGGTATCATGTTAAGAAATGTTTCACTATCGTGTGCTAAAATTAAATTGTTCACAGATAAAATAAATTCCTCTTGATTGGTAGATTGTTTGTGAATAATTTTAAATTGAGTGTATGGATTTTTGAAAAGGTTTAGATAACTTTTCATTAATTTCATAGCTACTGGTTGTGTGAGTTATACCTTGCTTGTTTGCTAGTAATTGTTTAAGAAAACATAAATTGCTAGAATTAATTTATGCATGTTTAATAGTTGTTTCATGGGATTGTTTTGATGTTTGTGCTTACTAGAATGAGTAAGTTTTGTGTACTGTTATTAGGTCCATTTATATTCATGACTTGCTTGTTTAATTTTAAACATCATGATAGCATTGTTTGCTTCTCTAGAGTGAAACTAGTCTCACCACTAGAAAATGGTGAGTTTTGCTCTAGTATTACCCTCTTTTTATTTTATGAGTATATGTGTTGATATAGCATGTTTAGGAAGTTATTACTTCTGTTATCATGCCATGAATTATTTAGTTTCATGTTCAATGGTTATAGGATATGATTATCTCTTATAGCATGCTGGTGTAGATTTTTCATACTAGTATGTTATTTGTGCAGTCCTGTTTTTTTTATGCCTGTGTAATAGGAGTTTTATCTCGTGTGAATATGGTGTTTTAGGGTACCTTTATGATTGGATTCATTGGGTTTTAGCTACTGGTTGTTTGCTAATTTTTCATGATTGATGGATTCCAAAACCTCTAATAAACAATAACCTAGTGAATAAATAGTCTATTCATCTGCGGTGTTGTTTGCTTGCTTATTGGATTTTGTTTAAATGTTTTACCTTAGCATGAGTTTATACTGGTGTTATGATTGTGCTCAAGAGTATTTTATGAAACTAAAACATCCAACTAAAATCATGAACATATTAAGTGATAGTTGCTTGTGGGGAGTAACACCCACTGCCGTGGCTATTATTCTGTCTGTTTATTTTACCTTAGCAACCTAACCTTTGCACCCACAAGCTATATTTTTATCTTATTATATACCTTGTTATGAGAGTGGTACACCACTCCATATGTGGTATGTAATATGTGGGATATAGCTAGAAACTCATGTAATAATTGACGGTACGTTTCCAGGTAGTTCTGCACTAACCTTAATTTTGTAGTGACGTTATCAGAAATTTTAAAAATTGGCGGTTGAGTGAATTGATAATTAGAGATTTTCTGAAAGACGGGTGTTTGGATCTAAGGTTTTTAGTATGACACCCAACTCCCGTGAAAAGAATTTGCTAATTTAGGGAAGTACCCCGCCTCCCAAGAAAAGTCAAAGGGGGGAAGCACCGGCACTCCAACACTAACATTGTGTTTGTTGGCCCACCCTTAGTCCTCGCTTGCGAATCTCGGGGACGAGATTCTTTTTAAGGGGGGAAGACCTGTCACATCCCAATTTTGCAGTACCTGATAACACAGTTGTTTTGCTAATTGCTTGACAATTAAACTTTGATTGTGTTTGTTTAAGTGCAACTAAACAAACTATTTATAAACTTGCAAACTTAAAAAGATAGCAGAGCAGTAATCTAAAAATATTCAACATATTGTTCCAATGACCTTGGCAATATTTTCTTAAGTAAATATTGATCAAAGAGTTTTCCAAAAACTATCTTATGAATCTCATACTTGTTGAATATTCTTACAAGGTCTAAATGAAGAAAGAGGAAACACTTAAATAAATTTCCCTAAAGTATTATCAGAAAAAGAGGCATTCTTAGATGCTTCACCAAAATCTTATCAAATGTTTTTCCAACCTTGCAAGATTAAAAACAAAGGTATTGGAGAGCATTGACTTGCTATCTCTAGTCACATAAATATTTTGGCAAAGCATTGTTAAAGAAAAGCCAAGTGCCTTATTAAATTGAAATTCCAATATTTCCAGAAACAGAAAACTAAAACAAGTTACTATTGGAAACTTTCTTCAAATGATCTGAAATTAATACCATTGCTTCCTTATATCAAATAAGGAACACACACAAGAGGAGACCAAAAATTGAATCAATTAAAGTCTAGCAAACATGATTTTTCTCCACAGCAACATTTTGGATTTTGAACAAGTTTGTTCTACAAACTTTCTCAAAATGCCATGAAATAAATACCACATGCTCTATATCATAAATAAGGATGGAAACCAAAAGGGCACAACTTTGTGAATTGTTTAAGTTGCCAAAAACCCCTGTTTTCTAGACAGCACCTTTTTAAAATTTGAAAAAGTTTGTTCTATGAAGTAAATCTAAATGACTTGAATTTTCGACCACATAAGTAACACACCAAATAAGGAATGTGTGCCAAAAATTATCATTTTTGGAAACTCCTAAGTAGTCAAATAAATTCAATGTCCATTTATGTAAGAATTCAAATTTGAACAACTTTGAATTATAAAGTTTATCCAATTGAGCCAATTTTCACATATGTTGTGCAAATCAACTAATTAGAATTTTGGGCAAAAGGAATTTAAATTTTGACTTTGTTTGCTTGGTGAAAATCACATTTTTTTGAGAGGACAGGGACCTATTTGTAAATTGCCATGGACCTAGATGTTAGCTGAGTCATCTTCTTCCACTAGCTCATCTGTAGATACAGAGACCCTACCCCCATTGCTTCGATTAGAAGGAATCGAGGAGGATAAGGACCCCCATGTGCACCTCTGTACCTCCCACATGCCTCCTCTATCTCTCCCCCCCCCTCGAGCTCTCTCTCTCTGCTCAAAGAAAGCTCAAATAGGAACCCTAGCTAGATGAGCTCGCCGTCGATTAGGCCATTGCCGTGCTCTCCTCCGGTCGCCGCTAGCTCCATTAGCTCCGCCTCATCGTGGTGATACTCGGTGCGGATGGAATCGAGGTGGAACGCCGCGTGGTGCCCGCGCGGTCCGTTTCCCTCTTCGGCACCGATGGACTCCGGCGACGAATCCCGGCCGCCTCGCTCATCCTCCGTCCTCTCCGAGCCCTCCCGTGCGTCGAGGGTAAGCAGGCGCTCCCCGCCGACCGTTTTCCCCTCTCCCTCTCGCCCTAAATCGTGGCCGTGCCGTGGTCTCTTCCCGGCCGCCACGCGCCGTCGACGCCGGCAGCTCTCCGGCGTATCCCCGGAAACGAGACCGCGACCATTTGCTTCCCCGTGTCGTAGGCATCGCGTAGGTAGGTTTTATTCGAGAAACGATGGACGGAAGCGTCGATTAGAACCTCGCCGGAGACCTCTCCCGCCGGCGATGACGTCGCGTGACGTCGTGCTGACGCAGCAGCCTTGACCACGCGCGCGTAGAGTTGAACCTGCTGGTGGGGCCGTGCTCGCCTGCGTGGAAGCCCCCGTGGCGGCCTGGCCCGCGAGTCAGTGGCGTTGGCTAGATCCGCCCGCGGTAGATCTGGATCTGGCCGGCCCATCTCTAGATCTGGCCCAACAACATTTGTTTTTCCATTTTAATTTTACAGAAAACATACATGGTTACTTTTGGCTCTAAAAGGAAACCTAAAAGATGATTTTGACCAAACTAAAATTCACATTGGTACATAAACAAAATCTAAACCACCTCCAATTTGTAGATCTACATTTGGATGAATATTTATGAAATGAAAAATGATTTGGAAACAGGTACTAGAAATACCAAAATGAGCACCATTTTTATTTCACAACTCAGAATGAAGTGAGGCCAATTGCATTGGAAATCCCTTGAAATTTCCTAACAGTAGCATTTAACCTTGTTTCCAAATTCCTTTTATTTTTTAAATGGCATGCAATTTGGTAAAACACCAGAGAGCACTTTGGTGATTTTTATAAAATTATTAAAAAGGATTTTTGATGCAAACTCAACTGGATGGTCTTGTATATCTTTAGGGCTATCCAAACCTAGATGGGTTTAATTTTTAGAGCCTCATATAAAATTTGGTGGACAGATCTTTAAATTGCATATTTCTGCCATTTTGGCATTTTAGATATTTAATTTGTGTGATGTTATTTTTGTGTTGCAATACTGTTTTGTAACATGTGCAAGTTGTGTGAACTTGTTTTCTAAGTGTTACTTAACCATTTTAGCATGTTAGATTGTGTGGACTTGTGTTGAGAAGAAATAGGATTTTTATTAATATCATAGGTTTTATCTCTAGTTAAATACTTGCATAGTATTTTTGATTGATTAATTTGTGTGCAAGCAATTGGATTGTTGTGTTGAGATATTAGATACATCACCATGATACTTATATTGTGTTGTTATCACCTCTTCTAGCTTGCATTTGAATTGGTAGAAAAGCACGAGTAGTTTTGTCATGACTATGAGGATGTTATGGAAAAATTCCCTCATGTGTGGAATTTTTGACATAGGCATTTGTGGTTGTGTAGCCACATATTTCTGGGTTGTGTTCATAGGACCTGTAGAATTTTGATGATGTTCTTATGAGTACTTGACCCCTATATTTTTCACTTGTGTGAAAACAATAGCATGAGTAGCATTACCTTGCTTATTTTTGCACCCTATTATTTTCTACTAGTATGGTTATTGCACTAGATGCTAGTTTAGGCTTTTGTTAATTTTTAGCAAGAATGACCAGAGGCTTTGTGACCTCTTAATGCTTTGATGTGCTAGTGGAACACCCACTGGTTTCATTGCATTTTTGGTGGAAACATTATTTCCCCCACACTAGATGTGTTTCTTTTCTATAGTTCTATAATTAATGAGTGTCTAGTATTTTTGCTTTGGATTTTTAGTGCTAAATGAAAAGGTGTATGATTCTGTTTGTAAGTGGTTATAATTATGTGTGGCTTTCTAGGAAAAACCCATCTTTTGATTGTTGTTTGATTCCTCTAGTAATGCCCTTTTTATTACCACTAGTATGTAGGAGTTGCCCTGCAAATTAATGCATTGTTTTGCTAAATGGGATATTTTTGTTATAGAAAGTATAGATATTTTTCACTCCTGTTTTTATGACATGGACCTTCTGGTTGTATTTCAATTACTTGATTGAAATGCATCCATTGATTCTTCATGTTTGAGTAGTACTAGTTTCCCAAGCATTTTTGTATTGAATTATTTTTCCTGCCAACTTGTGTTTGGTAGAAATTTGTGTATCCTTACATGAGGACATGTTTTCATTCCCATTATGATAACATGGTTCCTTGTTTGCATTTTAGTACTTTACTTATTATGCTTGCTTGCATAGCAAACTTTTAGTAGAAACATGTCTATAGGAATTCCTCCTTGTTAGTCATTGTTTCTATTGTTCTCACTATGAGAAATTGTGTGTTTTGTGATGAGTCTATTACCTTGTTACACTTGTGTAGGCTCACTGATTTGTAAAAGTAACTTTTGCAAATCATGTGTCTTATTTATTCTTGAGGTTAATTTAGGCTCAGTAGCATAGCTACCTTTTTCTTGTTGTGGTTTGGTTGATAGAACCATTGCCATGATTAATATTGTGCATGTTTTGTATACTTTTAGTAGTCTCACCCTTGTGAAAATAAGTGTATTTTGGGTTTATTAATATCTTGGTATGAGAGTGGCACACCCACAGAATCCATGATATTAAGGTTGTGAGATATGTTCCTCCAACCTTAAGATGTCTTATTAAATGGCATTTCTGCCAAGTGTGTTTGTTTGATTGTTTGCCTAAATTAATAATTGTGAGATTGGTTATTATTAGTTTCCTTGCTGTATGTATTGTTATGTGTTGTTGCTTGCCTTGATTGGTTCTGAATGTGTGTCCTTTATTCTCTTTACGACGTTAGAAAACGAAGAGGAAGGGAGTGTCGTGAAGCTCTGTTTCAAGTTCCAGTCACTCCAAAACCAGGGACACAAGGAGATACCAGGCAAGCCATCCTGATGCTTGCTGATACGATACTTATCATTATCTATCATGGATGTTTTACCTCTGAAGTTTTACCAAAACTTGATTATCAAAACTATTTTTGATGTGGCTATTACTACTATACTAGTATATAGGTTACTGTTATGCCAGTAGTTAAACTTGGTAATACCAAGCCCATAAGCCACCATATGGTATTTATTACCATAAAAATATACTAGTCCCTAAGTGGACACCCTAAAATTGTGATTCTACAAAACAAAGGCTTTACGGAAAAACCTGGAGAAAAGGCGGATCCTTGTTCTCTGGAGGAATGTGGAAGTGGTCATTTTTGAGAAAGTGGTGTTTTCAAAAATGACACATAACCTAGTCTTCGCTGGACAACCTTTACCGTACTGTCACTTTACCCCAATATGGGTAGGGGCTTGATTAAAAACTTGTTATGGTTAGTATGTGTGCTATCTCAAGTGCTATAGGGGATTGGATCCTCCGAACCGAAATGTCGCTAGGAGTGGAGAATACGGGACATCTAAAGTGTGGGATTAATTTTCCCTCCGGATGCAGCAGTTGGGTCTCCTGTTTGGGCGGTGTGGGACACGGCTTGCCAGGGAGGGCAACCCCAATTGAAGAGATAGTCATGTACTAGCTTGCACATAGTGGATAGTCAAGATCAGTTATCTGATGTTCTCATATGTTGTGAACAGTCCATGGTTGTTTCATGGCGGATTCTGGATCTGGTGGAAATGTGTACACCTCTGCAGAGTAAAACTATTTCGAGATAGCCGCGTCCTCGGATATGGACGGTTGAATGGCCATGTAGCTAGCATTGTGTCAATGTTTTCAAAAGAGGAAGTTTTTGAAAAGGAATTTTGGAAAGGAAGTGTTGAACTTGTGAAGTTCGGAAAGGAATGGGAACTTATACCGTGGAGGTATCGTCGATGATGAAAAGCTAGATGTTGTTATACAAAACAAAATGTTTTGCAAAGAAAAACTTTTCTACTCTAAGCAAGAATTCTGGAAACTGATTCCAAGAAGTTTTGCAAAGAGAAAATATTCTTTAACAAAGCTTTACAAAACCTCTTGTACATGTGATATCTACAAGAGAAATAAAACTATATTATTTTATTTTCTTCTGAAGTATCTTCTTCAACGAAGATACAGATTAACCTGACTGCAACTGTGGTGTCATCATATATGAACACCATTGGTAGTGAACCCTATTTATAGCCTACCTATTCCACCATATAAGCATATTTGCATGTTTGGTAAGTGACATGATGGATGTCTTGCTGAGTACATTCAAATGTACTCATTATGGTTTCGCCCCTGGTATCTACTTGCCAGACTTTGAGAAGGAGCCTCCGAAGGAGATCTATGAGGAGAAGTACGGAGTTGACGGCTTTGCGAACTAGGATCGTCTCCGGGTCAGCAGGCTGTAGGTTAAGGCGTGACTTGGGCTCAACTACGTTGTGTTTTAATTGTCTTCCGCTGTGTTTGTTAAGTTGCCTTCCCTTGTGGCAGTTGTGTTAGATTTGATCATGTGATCATTTGTGTAATACCTTTATGTATTCGTGTAATGGATGATGTATTTCTGTATGCCAACTGTGTATGTTGTTCACGACTGATCTTTCTGGGATCGTGAATGTATGCATACGAAGGGTTTTAGACTGCCGGTCTGGGGTCCTTACAATTTTTATCTATCTATACTTCTCATAAAGCAAAACCCCACTAACATGTATTAATGTTTTTTCTATCTCAACATGCAAGCTGTCCACATCATCCATTCTCCTAACCAATTAATTGTCCATGTCATCTCCACTAGGATTTATTAATCACTACATGCAAACTACACATCATTCATTTTTTTAAACCATGCAATTATTCATATTAATATTAAAATATATATACTATCACCAATTGAATTTTGCATATCCACTTGGAAAAATGCAATCTATCCACATCATCCATTCTCCTAACCAATCAGTTGTCCATGTCATCTCCACTAAGATTTATTAATCACTACATGCAAACTATACATCATTTATTTTTTAAACCATCCAATTATTCATATTATATTAAAATATATATACTATGATCAATTGAATTTTGCATATCCACTTAGAAAAATAATACTATAGTTTCTAAAGCAGTCCCGTAGCAACGCGCGGGGTATCATTCTAGTCATTACTCAAATTGAGTTGATCATGTTTAAGGCATGGTTAATTCAAGTTATTACAATTTAGATTATTAAATTAGTGTTTGAATTCAACTCAACTCACAAGACTGAAATTAAAATATAAGACATTATATGGAAGAGAGCTCAAACCAGTCAATACAAATATTTGAAGCTGAATTTAAAGAATGGAAATAAAATATTATTCATATTTCCAAATCAGAATACAAAGTATATCAAAAATTGTTACAGGAGGAAAAAGTTCCATAATGCAAGTTCTAAACCTATACAAAGATAACCTAAGATAAAACCCCAGAAGACTACATATTCTGATCTTCTTTCCAATGGAATCTTGAACCTGCGAAACATGTAACACAAGAAAAGAGTTTTGGCTATGTTAAAATGTTTGCCCTCACCAATGGTGGGGAAATTTTGATGTTTTGGACGGAATGGAGACCTGACTAAGATGAATTCTTACCCAGGTACTCAAATTAGTGATAAACCAAATGATATATGAAGCAATAGGGACAATTTCTCAATAATTGCTCAAGAAAGCAATCCAGAAAGCTCAACTAAAGTAATCAAGGGGCATAACAACTAGGGACAGCAAGCTAACAAGCACCAGTGTGCAATTCTAGTACATAAACCACATGGACAGTTGTGGATTCAACCACAAGCTCAAATAAGGTCACAATTTGAAATTTGAGCATAATTCATATGTAAAGCTAACAGATAACAAGCTAGCCATGATATATGCATTGCATTGAATCCATATAAGAGAGAAGCCACCAATAGAAGTCTCTAGTGGTATAAAAAACAGCAGTACTAATAATGCTAACAAAAACTTATAATTACAAGGAAAAGACCATGATCAAGGCATCAAATAAGGCCTAGTAGGCACAAACCGGAAGCAACAAGCAGCCCAACACATGTTGGACTGATGCTATCATCTAGTCCACACCTACTTGGACCAGGGAAGTAATCTCAGCCCAACCGAGCAACTTCATCAGCAAGCAAGCTAGATATTTTCACCTGCCAAGATATTTCACAAGGAGAGCCACCTCAGTTTGAAACTTGAACCAGGACCACGGCTGCAAGTAGATGAATCACCAAATGCATGCAAGTAGGTGTCACCACCTCAACACAACCCATGGACAGTATAAAATACAGTTCCAGCGCACAAGCTAGAACCAAAAGACATTGTTCTTCACAAGAAACAAACCAAGAAAACCTGGTATCACCTCTAGTTATAAATGTACACACTAGGAAAATTGAAACAACTAGGAGGAGCAGGAAAAACCACAAGAAGAAGGTTGTTCTTCCTCCTGAAGCTAAAGTAGCACTACAACTGCAGCAGGTTAATTCCAAGCATGTAGGAATCACGTAGCACATATGGACTCTTCTAACTGTGCTTAGCATGTATCCATGATCTATACAAGATCACAGAGCACAAGGGGTAAATGATAAGTACATATACACACAACATGTACTCTAGAGACCATGTTAACACATGGATCACTCGGGAAAGCATGGGAGGTGTGTGAGCATCTGTTCTTATACAACAAATCACACATAAGTGATTAATTTCATTGGGGTACATTTAAACCTGGAAGAATACAAGTTTTACAACAAGGAAGAAGCACATGAAAACACTAAGCCGTGATTTAGCATCACTATGCACACTCATAGAGGCACCATAGTGTTCTAAATTCACCACCTAATGCACAATTGCATATAATACATCACAGTGCATGCACACACATGCTAACACGTAGAAAAGGTATTTAAAACATAAAATGAGCTGAAGAAAGCTAAGGAATAGACTCCTATAGAAGAAATCACATAGTATGGTATCAACATGGATACAAGAAGTCATTCCAGACGACCAAGATGCTCACAAAAGATCTATACCATTCACCTCGAAGCTACGAAGTTGACTAAAGAGAGATTAATCTCTCTAAGCAACCAACATAGAGAGAATGGGCAGCCTGGTAGATTTATTGTATCCCTAGGACATATGCCCTAGTGAACCATCAAGCTCATTGAAGTAACCCTAACAAGGATAGCCATGGATTAAACCTAAGTCACTAAGCCTAGCTACGGTGTAGTTAGCACAGTTCATCAAGAACAGAGCATGAACTAGGGGGTACAGAGGTACAGAGAGTGAGAGAGAGAGGTAGGAGATGAACTTACAGGTTTTGACGATGCAACAATGCCCAAAGGATCAAAAAGGCGCATCCTGTAATACCTCCAGTCCAAGGAGCAACACCATCACCATCAGCGCGGTCACCCGTGCCCATGGCGGCATGAACAGACGCAACTCGCACCCGTGCCAGCCATTGAGGGCATCGCGGCGAGAACCAGCGCCTCCAAACCACCCATGGCAAGCTCGCAAACGACGACCAGTCCCAGGAATCACCTCAAGCGCCTACGCCATCAAAACCCTAACCCTGGGGGTTTCCTGTGGGGCTTGTGTGTCGAGAGAAACAAATCAAGCGGGACTGAAAGCTGGAGAGAGGGACAGAAAGCGATTGCGCTACATGGCGGCAGCCCGGAGCACGCCGAGGCAGCAAGGCGACGGTGACAACGAGAGTGGTCGCACGTGCGAGAGAAAGGGGAATCGCAAAGAGGAGAGAGGGGGGAGCGACCGAGTGAGGAGTGTACTAGTTTGGAATCGACCTAGTGTCTTTCTCTCATGCGAGTTGGTTGGGTCGGACCTAGTGGGTCAAACCGACTGAGTCGGGGGCATTTTGGTAATTTCAACAAAAATAGAAATTTAATTAAAATTTAAATAATCATTTTGGCCCCAAACCAAACCCAATAAATAAAATAAAAATATATATGCCTATCTACATTTCATCTAGATTTCAAAAATGAATTTTATTTGATTTTACCATTTGGTAAAAATAGATTAAATATTATTTCTAGTAAAGGCTATAGGAATGACCTAAAAGCCTAATTGAAATAATATTCTAAAAAATTGGTACACATCCTTTTAATTAAGTGTTTGAGTTTTAAAATAGTTCCAAAAATATTTCAAGGAAAAATAAAAATTCCTGAAAGAGTTATCTTTAATAAAAATATTTGAAAAATTCTAATAATAAGAGAATTATTTTCCCAAGGGAAAATAAGACCAAATATTTCTTGAAAATTCAAAATCAATTGATTGATTGTTTTGACTCACAAATCCTAAATGGAATAATCTAAGCTTTGAAATAAAACTTGAATCACACCCAAAAATCCAATTTAACAAAAATCCTAACTCAAAATATTAAAAAATCAGGGATTTCCCAAAACTAGAGCATATAACTATGCATAAAGGCATCAACTGGATTTTAAACATTGTCTTATACAGACAATGATGCTTTCTGCAGAACAAGAGGGTCATGATTCACCAGGAGATTTAGACTGCACTGCTTATCAGTCTCAAGGCAAATTCATACTTGCATAACTATTTGAACTATCTTTATCAAAGTATTTGCAATTTATATCGCTCATTACTTGCATTCAAATAACTTGACACTTTCGAATGATGTGAATTGATGTTTCCTATGTTGGCGGGCGATGGAACCACAGAATGAATGATTTGGTGGAGGTTCCATCGTATCGGAAAGTATTACCCTAGAACTTAATTCACAAATGTTGTCAGTATTCTTCATGCCGTATAGACAGTGCCAACCAACATACTTACTATGGATGAGAAAGTTATAGCTACTTTCCATGTTCGCATATCCTTGGCAAACTGACCCCGTTGGGTCCGGCGTGTTCCGGCCAACAGCGGGTAAGCACATATAATTTACCACCTAGACATTGGGTGGGAGTGAGGAGCTTGGGAGTGGTGGCGTTCTATTGGTTGCCATATCGCAGATGGTATGAGAGCAATAGCTTTGACCTTTGGTTGGAAACCTATTTATGGGAGAAATCCTAGGATAGTACACAATAGGATCCACTCGGAAACAGTTTAGTTGATAATTATTCACATGAGAATAATTTATCATACTATTCTTATTGCAATATGCAGTATTATCATTTTGTTTGTTAAATGTTGTTTTACAGCCAGGATGGATAATGGATATCCGAAGCGCACCATAAGGGTGAGGAATACTTCTTTGGAAAAATTCCCTGACGGTTTGACGGAGATTTTGACTGAGATGATCACATCACTTGGAGTAACTACCAAGGCGACCATGGAAGTCATGAGCTTTTATTATCGATCTAGCTTAGTTAAATATCGTCTAGCTTTGAAGATGCCATAGGAGTTAGGAATACCTCTTAGAATGCCATATTGGAAAGCGAGTAGTATCGAGGTTGCATTCAATATTGCAATTGTCGAGGCTACCTCGGATATAAGGTCGTCCAAATACTCGGAGTTGGAAGGTACACCTTTACATTCCATCCAAAGTGACAATTTTTGCCAAGAGGCAGAAGTAGATCACTTAACTTTTGCCACAACGGAACCTTTAGAAACAGCCATATACCTTGATCGGTGTGTTCAATTCACACGTACATACCACAATACATTGAAACTGGTATCCAATGAGTTGGAGAAGCTAGTCCAGAAATACACAGATCCAGAAGTGGTGCAGGAACATTGTAAGGTTATGGACAATGAGGTTGTTTATGGAGACACTGAACCACCACCTACACCTATAACTTACTCTTATACAGAGTATAGTTCTGAGCCACATACACCTATTCACCAGGAAACCCTAGTTACAGCCCTAGAGCAAGAAGTGACCAATGGGATATACTAGATACAGAAACACCTATAGGAAATTCCGAAGGCTGGAACGGAGAGCCATATGAAGGTACTAGCAGTGATCCTATTATGTTTGTAGATTCAGATGGAGAAGTATACATGGCCTATAAACCAACGAAGCAAGTAAAACTCGGGAAGAGTAAAAATCCTATTCATATAGAGTCCAACGAAGAAGAAGAGGACTGGAGGAGAGAAGACAAGCCAAGATTTAATAGGGATCCAGTTTGATTCGCAACCTGAAGAAGGAGAGGCCAGTGGTGGAGAGGAGTTATTTCTGCAGCACAGACGAGGTGCCAACTAAAGACTATACCGGTGGGAATACTTATGATGGTGAAGCAACGGCATAGGAGTACATCGATAGTTATTTCGCGATGGCTTACTTTGCACTTGGAGGATCATCTTACCCAGAGTATAAACCAGCTGGAGGAAAGGGACATCTACCAGGAACTCTACGGAGGACGTCTCGTAACATTTGGTGGAAACCGATGAAATACGCAAAGGAGCAGTCTATAATGGATGTGTGAGGATCGAAGTAAATTATAGGGTAGTGTATGAGAGATGTAAGACTAGAGAGAACACTAGGAAATAAGTGAGACCTACTCACTTTAGTGTGTTACTTTTATGTACCCATGTTTGTGAGTGAAGCATGTATAATACAGGTTATATGTTTTATATTTCTCAATTTTCATGGATCTTATTGCTTCTTTGAGCGACTAGAACTGTGCATGGAGTGGTGCCCAATGTGCATATGCATGATGTAACATTGTGTTCACATTCGATGTATTAGGATTAGAGGAGAATGTCGAATGCTAGAGACGAGTTCGAGCAGCAGCGGATGGAGCGAGAATTGATGGAAAAAGATGAGGCCGAAAGAAGAGCAATACCTCAACCACCCTAGTGGTCACACGACAGACGTTTATGCAGTACATGCAAAAATTTGAGGAAAACCTTCAGCAGGAGCGGGAAGTTCAGAAAAATATTCTGCAAGATCTACTCGAGAATCAAGAAGGAAGAGGCCACGAGGATATGCATACGAGCGTAACTCTGTTAGATTTCCAGAATGCAAGACCAGTACCCTTTGCTTCATCTCCAAACCCAATGGATGCTAAGGATTGGTTGGAAGATACTGAACGGAAGCTCAAAACTGTAGGGTGTTTACTTTTATCTTTGTGCACTAGGTTGACACACGTAAGCACCGCACTACTCTAACTTCCTCCCTTAGACGAGGATGACGTTGAACTCTTTATTCACTTTTGGCTTGTAATATTAAGAAGTGTTTAATATTTGGACCGCTATGTTTATGTTGTACTACTCTAAGGGGTGTAATATTTACGCATAAGTCCTTCCGTGTGTGTTATGTCAATGACTTATGCACTACACATGCAGTGGTGTGTGGGGCCACCGCAATAGATCTGATTCTTTACCGACACGAAGCGTGCAACTAGTGTCGATGACGATGTCGGTGATGCCTGATGAAGAGTCCCACGGTAAGCCTAGTGGTAGGACTGTTGTCGATTCCCCGTATCCCACCTTCTGGATCCGTCAGAGTGAGGTTATCACATGTTACCCCTCTAAGAGCTCGCACTAATACGTCCGTCAAAATCCTACATTGATTTGCCGTCCAGGACTAGGAACCGCAGGTTTGCAATTGAGGTGGAGAAGTTCCCAATACATGGAAGAGAGAGGGAGAGAAATTATAGCTAGGTCTAATCGATAGATGATCGTCATCTCCCAATTAGAAGAAGCTCTAAACCAATTAGAAGGCATCTAATCATAAGTTCGAATCCAATTATAAGTGTTCTAATTAGAGGACTTAATCAATTAGAGAGGTTCTAATTAGAGGCTCTAATTCAATTAGGGAGTCTTTAATTAGATCTGTAATTCTGAGAGAGAGAGAGAGAGAGAGAGAGAGAGAGAGAGAATTGACCGAAGGCCAATTACGTGTCTCAAAGAGAGGAAGGGGTGGGGATTATATAGTGGGACAATGGAGGGCACCTGCCATGGGGAGGAGGTCAGTTTCCCTCCTCTCCCTTGGCTACACCAAGTCTCCTTGGAGACTTCGGATTGGACACCTAAATAGAGTCCAATCCCCCTCCTTATTTTTCTATTTCTTTTTCCCACTCATTTACTTCTCAAATAAATTAGGGAAAATTCCTAGGGAAAGCTAGTGCATATTAAGAGACCATGGGTCCCACCTGGCATCCCCTAAAATTAGGGTTTTCCCATAGGAGGACATCTGCCCCCCTCCGGCACTGCTCCCCTATATGGAAAGTCCCATAGAACTCTTCCGGAACCCGTGACCCCTATAGATAAAATCATCGACCTTGTCAAACAATGTCAGAAACATATTCCCGACATCCCGGGGCATCTCATATCCTCCGCTATATCTCATATAACATTTTGCCTACACTGGCATTATTTCTATCTTATGGTAACTTTCCCGAAACGAATCCGATTGACACCAGACTTGTTTCTGTGATATCATAATGACATCGACCATTATCTATTGATGTTAAAAATATATTTCCAAAATCCTTGGACATCTCATGTCCTCCATAATCTCTCTTGAGTACTTATTCTATCATGTCAGAATTACCCGAATGATACCCTCCGGACCATCCAATGCAAACAACAGACTTTGACGCCTTAAGTGTGTCACTCCTACAGGTTCGATAACTAGTATACATGATTGGAAAACCATCTTACTAATCAATAATCAACATTGGGACCGTTTGTCGAGAACTTGACTCGGCAGATCCCTTGTATGTGATACTAGGGTTTGTAGATAAGGAGACATATGCACACTGGTAATCTCGGCGGCTAACAAGGAAGCAAGGTTTACCCAGGTTCGAGGCCCTCGTATAGGTAAAACCCGTACTCCTGCTTGTCTGATCTATATTATGATGATATAGTGGTAGTGTTACAATGATGGTGCGGCGCAGATTGGACCTGGCGCCGGTGATGTGTGCTAGGTGTCTCCCATGTATTGTCTAGTCTATGATTGCTCACCCTTTTTTCTCCTCCTTCCTGGCTTTATATAGGTAGCCAAGGCAGGGTTTACATGAGTCCTAGTAAAATATGTATTGGATTCCTTGTCTTGTGCTTAAAGAAATCGGTTGTGCCTTCTTCGACCCGGATGGGCATTCAAGTGGGATTCCCGTAGTGTAGCAGCCGGTAGGCTTAAGTATGGGACGTGGCGAGCGACCCATGTTAGTAGCCCGCAAGTGTGTAGACGACTCGTTTGAGTCGGGTAGAGACTCAAGGACAAGGTTCGATTCTTAAGAGTAGTCGATAAATTATCGGGTCTTTAGCAGCCGATAAGTTATCGTAAGGTCCAGAAGACCAGATAGGTCATTAAGCCCGAAGGGCCCGATATATCATTGGGTCTGGAGGAACCAACAAGTCGTTGAGTCTGGAGGACCCGATAAGTCACCGGGAGATGCTCTCAGACGTGATCACACGCTCGTTGGGTTACGCCAAGAGGAAGGTGAAGGGTTCGTTGCATAGAAAACAAAAAATTTCCTACGCGAGAGACACCTGAAAGGCCAAGATCTAATCTAGGAGACGAAGTGCAACGGGCAACAAGAGGGTTAAGGAGAACACATACCCTCGAAGACTCAAAGTGGTACGAGATCAAATCTCGTTGTTGGCGTAGTCGTACTCACACCGATCCCGATAGCGAGAAGATGAGCACCGCAATCCGGCGGTGCATCCGTGATTGGTCACACGTACGGTTGATGACGACCTCCGTTCCCTCGTTCCAGCGGGGCGCGGAAGTAGAGGATCCCTCGGAACTCTAGTAGCACGACGACATGGTGGTGGTGAAGAATCCCACGGTCAGGGCTTCGCCAAGCCGGAGACCATGAAATGGAGCAGCGGGTGGAGGGAAAGGGAAGTGGCCAAGTGTGTGGAGGAGGGAGAGCTCTCACCCTCCTTTTATAAGAGAGGGGGAGGCAGCCCAAGGGGGGTGCGGCCAGCCCATGGGGTTGCCCCCACCTCTTCCCTCATCATGTGAGTGGACACTCCACTCACACCCACTCATTTCCCCATTATTTCCCACTTGGAAAATCCAAAGGTTTTCTTTTAATAAATAAATAAAACCTTTTTATTTCTTTATTTCAGCATTTGTTAATTCTATTAACAAACTTTTGCATATAGCACCTCGAATCATTTGTTAATTCTATTAACAACCATTCGACGAAAAACCCCTTGAACTATTTCAATTTTCCCCGAAACAATTTCGGTGCTGCCCAAAATATTCTTCGATATTCCGTATCCTCTCAAACGCGTCATCGAACCTTAAGTGTGTCACCCTACGGTTCGCGAATAAGATAGACATGATCGAGACTCCTCTCCGATCAATAATCAACAGCGGGATCTGGAGATCCGTGATGACTCCTATATATTCAACGATGACTCTCGTGATCGTGTGAACCAACAACGCCGTGAACTATTCCCTTTGTCTCGCGATATTTTACTTGTCCGAGATTCGATCATTGGTATCAACCATACCTTGTTCAATCTCGTTACAGACAAGTACTCTTTTCTCGTTCCCGTGATATAACATCATTTGTGATCATATCACGTGCTTGCAAGCGGTTTCGATGTGATATCACCGAGAGGGCCCAGAGTATATCTCTCCGTCATTTGGATGGACAAATCCCACTCTTGATCCATGATCCTCAACTAATACTTTCCGAATACTTAACGACACCTTTATAGTCACCCTGTTACGGTGTGACGTTTGATGCCATCAAAGCACTCTTCCGGTATCAGCGATTGACATGATCTCATGGTCTAAGGAATAAGTTACTTCGTATGTTTGATATAACAATGTAAACTAAATGACTTGATCGCGTTGCTATATTCTCTTTGGGTATATGTTCATCACATCATTCTTCTAATGACATGACCCCGTTATTAATAACATCCAATGTTC
Source organism: Alopecurus myosuroides (assembly GCA_028641055.1). NCBI lineage: Eukaryota > Viridiplantae > Streptophyta > Magnoliopsida > Poales > Poaceae > Alopecurus > Alopecurus myosuroides. The sequence goes on from CM054057.1 coordinate 502,691,686, forward strand.
ATGATCAGGAAACCTTGATCATCTATTAATCAACGAGCTAGTTAAAAGAGAGGCTTTACTAGGAACCATTGTTTGTTTATTAAGCACACATGTATAAACGTTTCCGGTTAATACAATTCTAGGATGAGAAATAAACATTCATCATAAACAAGGAATAACATAATAACCATTTTATTATTGCCTCTCGGGCATATTCCCTTCAGTCTCCCACTTGCACTAGAGTCAATAATCTAGTCTGTAAGCACTTTAACACATATGGCGTACCAGTGTTATTACCATGCTTCGCATGCGGTAAACATCATCAAAAAGATCTGAACTGTTCAGGTCCTATTGTATTTGCATGTTCTTTGCGTCTACACGCATCACTCATTCTCTAATGAGATGGCTTTGTATATATATGTTCAATTGGTGAAAACTTAATTCCTCAGCTTAAACTGATGTCACTAACATTGTGAAAATGTAGCTTCATAGTGTTAGCATTCTTGGAAACTCACCAAGTTCCGGTGATACCTTAATTCCTCAGCTTAAACTGATGTTACTAACATTGTGAAAATGTAGCTTCATAGTTTCAGCATTCTTGGAAATTCACCAAGTTCAATAAAGAACTCCTTGACACAAAATACGCTTATAATCAGTTGTTAACACAACGATATACTTTAGCCTTTGTTGTAGTATCTGTCACAATATTTTAATTTTGAAACTCTTTCAAATCCAGCATGGAACTTTCTTCCATCCTATTGTGCTTCCCTTCATCACATATTTCAATTGAGATAAAATTACTTGAATAAATGACAAGACTATTAGTGTAACATATTACAACTAATATTTTTTCATTAATATATAGGAAAACATATCCTTAGCATTTCTAAAATGACACAAGGATCTCTCCCACTGTTGTCTAATCATCATATGAATTATCATACTATAACATTTTATAGCATAGGACTCATCTGGTTGTGTACATAGCATGGAAACATGACTTAGAAATCTCAATTTCAATGATGCTCATCATGTGTCAAAACACATGAATCTTGCTCAATTATTTTCCATGTGACAAGAACTCCTTCTTGTCATTTTCATATTGACTTACTTCAATATTTCATCTATGTAATTTGGCTTCAATCATATTAGGTGCGTCAATCCATCTTTTATAGATATCGATGCCCAATAGCTTCTAAGCCTTTCATCAATATGAAATCGAAAATATTAACCGTGTTAATTTAAAATACATATTTTCCAATCAACCATATGTCATCTACATAAAGTATTGGCAATATGTCATAGCGCTCCCACTTAATTTCTTGTAACTCTACAAGCATCTTTATCATTCATGATGGAATCAAACCTTTTTGATGACTTCATTAAGCTAAAGATTTCAACTTCGCTATGCTCACTTCAACCATTGAAGTGTGCATGCCTTTATAGCAACCTTTTGAATTTTACAAAACTTTCAGACTGTGTCAAGTACACATCCTTGTTGAAACTTCCTCGAGAGGAGATTTGGTTTTGTTATTCAACTGCCATATCATAATATGTAACTTTTTGCTAGAACTATCCGCAAAGACTAAAGCATCACTACGGAAGATCAAAATCTTGTAGTAGTCAACTCTTTGAACTTCGTCGAAAGCAACTTTTCGATAAGTATCCATGTCTTTGTCGCTATATAGACCCTTTTGCTATCGTTAGGCATCATGCCTATCGAAAGGACTACCAAGTCACATACTTGATATTCATACAAGGATACTATGGCGGATATGATGACTCATAGTCAATTTTACGAAGTCAGGGCCCATCATTTGCTTCATTTATAAGGTCCAGGTCCTTTTGTTGTCAAGACAACACTTAACACTTAAACCACAAGTTGTTCTAAGTACAAAGTTTTTGGACTTTACTGGTACAGTTCGCAAACTCATTTGAAGTATCTACAACATTTGTAGTGTCTTCTACTTAGTCAAAATAGTAAACCCCGGAACAACTTCCAGTGCTGCGCTACTCTTGACATGATAACGAAGATTCTCTAATCTTGTTGAGTTTGTACTGTGCTCCCACTCACTTGTTTCGCAAGAACTACTTTCTCGAGAAATCAACCCTTTCTGACAAACAACATTTGTCTTTTGGTTCGGTGATAGGAGAAATACCCAATGTTTTATTTGGGATAACCTTATAAACATATATTTATCCTATTTTGGTTGTAAACATTTTACACATGCTATGCATACCAAAACTTAAGAAAAATGACAATTCGGGTCATTACCCAAACCATATCTTATATGTTGTCAATTTCAACGGATCATGATGGTGCTCTTTTCAGTGTAAAAGAGGTTGTCCTTAATGTATAAACTACAAAATTATAATGGCAATTTTACTAATCTTACCATGTCAAACAGGGTTTGATTTTGTCTTTTGAATACTCCAATCTAATGTGGGGTATTCGAGAAGTATAAGTTGTAGAACAATTCTGCAACTTCTCAGATGTTTTGCTAAACTTGTAACTCAAACTTTATCCTTTATGATCCAATCATAAATACTTGATTATCTTGTTACATTGGTTTTAACTTCATATTAACAACCTTTTGAACCAATTCAAAATGTCAAACTCTGTTCCCTTTAAATAGATATACTCACATATCTACTTAAATCATCGACAGAATTTTATGAAGGAAAAATCAATCCACCATACATGACTACACATAATGGACTATATACATCAATATGTATAATCTCCACTAAATTAGTCGTCCATTCTACTTTGGCCTATGAACGGAATTCTAGTCATCTTTTGGAAGAGGTCTCACAAGCGTCAATTTATTCAAAACAAAATGACTCCGGAAGTCCATCAATATGGAGTTCCTTCATGTTTTCCTTTCCGATATGAACTAAAATGGTGGTGTCACAATTTAAGTGAAAATCTTTTACGTCTTGCAACGTTTAGCATTCAGTCTTATAGATGTTTACTTTACCAACATGATTTATATTAACATATCCATCAATTATGGAATATGGTCATCGTTTGAACAATCTCATTTGTTCTCACAAAAGACTAGAACAAAATAACAACTTATTAAGTTCTTAAAATAAATCTTGAATGTTTGGTTCGATACTACAATGAACACAATAACACTTTATTTATGTTCTTGTCATAATCGATTCCACATCTATTACTAGTTCCTTTTAGGCCCTTGTATTTCTTGCATTGCGTTGCTTCGTATCACAACTCATACCAACCAATGTGGTATCAAAATACCCAAAAAATACTTTGTTAACTAGTAATACATCTATAACTTGTATATCAAGCATATACTCCTGAGTTGGACTTTTCCAGTTATCTTCTTTTCTGCCATATATCTATTTGTAATTCTATTTTCAATATTCCCTTTCCTTTACAGAAGAATCATTCAACATCAAACAATGCTAGTCGTACTAGCTCATTTTCTTTGGCGTGTTAGTCATTTACTATCTCCGATTGAGTCACACTTTGAGTTTGATTGTTCTACTAATATCACCATATTAATAGCATTCTTCTAGATTCCACTCTTAGCAATTTCCGAGTAAGGTAAACTACTTTACCCATACTTGTAATCCATCCCATCATAACAATTTTATGATTAAGCTACTATAGCTCAAAGGAAGGAATTTAGAGGATATTTTTTAGCATCCAATTTCTTGGAATATTCAAACGCCTAGCGTCTTCAATCATTGCATATATTCAGATAATATAAGCAAACATTGTCACGCTAAATTTGCATATATTCAGATAATATAAGCAAACATTGTCACGCTAAATTATACCTAGTCATGTTGCTACAAATAAGTTTCTAGATATCAATGTATCTTTCACTTGATTGTTTCTGAAAACAACTCTTTTCAGTTCCAAAATCACCTTGATCAACAAAACATTCTTTTGAAGATAAAGTAATACGAAAGCAACCATGACATTCTCAGTAGGAATTATTTGCTCTCTAGATTAATCAATCATTAACCATATGGAGCTAGGTAGAAAATACCAAAAATCTACAATAGGACTCAATTTTAAATTTCACTAATACGGTACCAATCTTAAATGGTATTTACCAGATCATAACAGTTATATCTCAATTAACAATCTAAGTGTAAGGTAGTTATGTGGATGCCAATGAATACTACAATTTGTGCAAATTCACTTTGATTTGTTGTTCATGATAAATAAGTTCAAGTTAATTCAAAAATTAAACCATGAACTCCCACTCAAAAACAACATCCCTCTTAGTCGTCTTTAGTGATTACACGAACCAAATTCACTACACCAAAACCGATCATCACGTGAGATGATGTAGTTTCAAAGGCGAACATCGACATGTTCATCATATCATCCATATGACTCATGCTTTACCTTTCGGTTACGTGTTCCGAGGCCATGTCTGTACATGCTAGGATCGCCAAGTAGAACCGTAGTATTGCTTGTGTTTCAAGGCCATGTCTGTACATGCTAGGCTTGAAAACACCCGTTGTATGCGAACGTTGAGTCTGTCACACCCGATCATCACGTGGTGTCTCGAAACGACGAACTTTCTTAACGGTGCATACTTTAAGGAAGAACACATTATTATCTTGATATTAAGTGAGAGGGATCATCTTATAATGCTACCAACGTTATCTAAGCAAAACAAGATTCATAAAAAGGATTAACATCACAGACATCACATGAAAGGATAACGTGATATGATATGGTCCTCCTTGCACTTGATCTCCATCATGTGCATTATGGTATGATCTCCATCATTCCACCGGCGTGGTACCAAGTACCATGGCACCCAATATTGATTGTCCATCAATAAGAAGACAACCATATGGATACCTTCCGGTATATCAATAATTTACAAAATAGATCATCTCATAATCAAATTTGTAATATTGACCATATCACATCACATGCCCAGCAAAAACTAGTTAGACGCTTCTAATTTATTTTTGCATATTTTACGTGGCTTAGGGATTTCGAGGATAGAACCGTTCATACCTACGAACATCAACCACAACGTTGATAAACATATTTTTAGCAACCCTTCGTAGATTAGATCTTAACTATAGTAGGAGAAACGGACACCCCCTTAGCCACAAGTGAGACAACTCTCGCGTACATAGTACACGTAAACTTAGTCTGGGGCAGCTTCATCCTACTATGCCACTAAGATCATAAAATACTCAAGGAGGCAATAACATGATCATCAACACCCACATACACCTATGTGTTCTACCCGTACAAAACATCTACGCATAGATCCGGCTCTGATACCACTGAAGGGTTCGTTGCATAGAAAACAAAAAAAATCTTACGCGAGAGACACCCGAAAGGCCAAGATCTAATCTAGGAGACGAAGTGCAACGGGCAACAAGAGGGTTAAGGAGAACACATACCCTCGAAGACTCAAAGTGGTACGAGATCAAATCTCGTTGTTGGCGTAGTCGTACTCACACCGATCCCGATAGCGAGAAGATGAGCACCGCAATCCGGCGGTGCATCCGTGATTGGTCACACGTACGGTTGATGACGACCTCCGTTCCCTCGTTCCAGCGGGGCGCGGAAGTAGAGGATCCCTCGGAACTCCAGCAGCACGACGACGTGGTGGTGGTGAAGAATCCCACGGTCAGGGCTTCGCCAAGTTGGAGACCATGAAATGGAGCAGCGGGTGGAGGGAAAGGGAAGTGGCCAAGTGTGTGGAGGAGGGAGAGCTCTCACCCTCCTTTTATAGGAGAGGGGGGAGGCATCCCAAGGGGGGTGCGGCCAGCCCATGGGGTTGCCCCCACCTCTTCCCTCATCATGTGAGTGGACACTCCACTCACACCCACTCATTTCCCCATTATTTCCCACTTGGAAAATCCAAAGGTTTTCTTTTAATAAATAAATAAAACCTTTTTATTTCTTTATTTCAGCATTTGTTAATTCTATTAACAAACTTTTGCATATAGCACCTCGAATCATTTGTTAATTCTATTAACAACCATTCGACGAAAAACCCCTTGAACTATTTCAATTTTCCCCGAAACAATTTCGGTGCTGCCCAAAATATTCTTCGATATTCCGTATCCTCTCAAACGCGTCATCGAACCTTAAGTGTGTCACCCTACGGTTCGCGAATAAGATAGACATGATCGAGACTCCTCTCCGATCAATAATCAACAGCGGGATCTGGAGATCCGTGATGACTCCTATATATTCAACGATGACTCTCGTGATCGTGTGAACCAACAACGCCGTGAACTATTCCCTTTGTCTCGCGATATTTTACTTGTCCGAGATTCGATCATTGGTATCAACCATACCTTGTTCAATCTCGTTACAGACAAGTACTCTTTTCTCGTTCCCGTGATATAACATCCTTTGTGATCATATCACGTGCTTGCAAGCGGTTTCGATGTGATATCACCGAGAGGGCCCAGAGTATATCTCTCCGTCATTTGGATGGACAAATCCCACTCTTGATCCATGATCCTCAACTAATACTTTCCGAATACTTAACGACACCTTTATAGTCACCCTGTTACGGTGTGACGTTTGATGCCATCAAAGCACTCTTCCGGTATCAGCGATTGACATGATCTCATGGTCTAAGGAATAAGTTACTTCGTATGTTTGATATAACAATGTAAACTAAATGACTTGATCGCGTTGCTATATTCTCTTTGGGTATATGTTCATCACATCATTCTTCTAATGACATGACCCCGTTATTAATAACATCCAATGTTCATGATCAGGAAACCTTGATCATCTATTAATCAACGAGCTAGTTAAAAGAGAGGCTTTACTAGGAACCATTGTTTGTTTATTAAGCACACATGTATCAACGTTTCCGGTTAATACAATTCTAGCATGAGAAATAAACATTCATCATAAACAAGGAATAAGATAATAACCATTTTATTATTGCCTCTCGGGCATATTCCCTTCAGAAGGTATGATATAGTCTAGCGGAAATTTCCTCCAATTGTGGAATCGGGGTTTATCGACCATTAGGACTTCGAATACTTGGAGAAGGTTGCTTGTTTTCTAGCCCGTCAACAAGCATGGAAGCTGCACACAACACACAAACTCTCTCTTGTCCCCAACTTTCCGAGAAGGTTGTCAGTCTTCTCGTCTTGTTGAAAACTTGAGAATTAAAATTATAGAGTAATAAAAATTAATAAAAGTAAAAGCCGGTACAGCAGGGAAACAATGATGAAAATGCTTTAAAGGAGGTTGCAATAATGAGGAAAATAGGACCCGGGCCATAATTTCAATAGTGGTGTCTCTCCAAAGAAAACAAACATGTTGGGTAAACAAATTACAGCTGGGAATTGACAAATAATGAATGTATAACAATACTATTATGACAAGATATAGTTCACGGGTTCTAACATCATAGCATTACGTCAAGACATATGGACCGCTATCCAGCATGCATCCATGTTTAAAAGTCCACCTCAAGAAAGCTATTGAGAAAATTCATCTAGTATTAAGTGGCAACAATGAAGTGATTGCTTTGTGTGCAACAGATAATTGCATTAAGTAAAGGACGTAATGTAAGCAATGGCTCTCGTCCGTAGACAAGAGCACTGTTGTTTTCTCCCTAGTTGCAACATCACATCCCCATATTTCATGTTTTTGTCACTCGAGACAGATGTAAGGGAGGCATGGACCCACTATCTAGCATATAAACCCTCTCTTGGAGGTTAAAACAACTATGTGGCCAAGGTAATCATAAACACAGAAGAGCATTGCAAGACAATATTAAAACTCTCTAAAAATATTAGGGAAGCATCTCATATTTACATGAACAAAATAATCATAATCTCATGGTTCATCGGATCCCAGCAAACACAACATGCACAGTTACATAACGGTGGTCTCGATCATGTGAGGCAGCTCACGAGACTCTAAACATGGAGGCATAACCGAGAGAACTACCAACTAGCTACTCCTATGGACCTATCACTAGTAGGAATTAGCCTATAGCCACCACTATACTGCTGGCGAACATCAATCAAGCTTTGCCAGCGCTAATACTACTGGCGAACACGATTCCAGGTTCGCCAGCGCTATCTCTGCTACCGCTGGCGAACAAGCAAGTCCCTTCGCCAGCGGTAAGGTTGGGCCCCACCTTTGCGCGCACCCGCCCCTCCCTGGAACTACCACTGGCGGACACGTTCCCTTGTTCGCCAGCGCTACGTTTCCTACCGCTGGCAAACAGCTGTGCCCGTTCACCAGCGCTACTATGTGGGCCCAGGGCGCATGTTAGCGCTGGCGAACAGGCACAGCTGTTCACCAGTGGTAACCTGGGCAGATAAGCCATAAGTGGTCCACCCCCACACTTTCCGCTCTCCACTCTCCCTTCTCCACCCTGTCCCCTCCTCTCTCTCTCTAGATCGAATTTATGCTAATTTCTCCACCCTTGCACTCTCTTTTGAACCAACTAAAATTATTTTAGTTGGTATATATATGTTTATCTCCCTCCTAACACCATTTCTACCCAAAGTTTATATCTAGATCTAGAATTACACCCCCTCTCTCTCCAAAGCTCCATAATTCTACGGATATGATCGTGTAGCCATCTATTCATTTGAGGTGGGATGAATGCTAATATATAATTAAATGATTTTGTATATGAATTTTGTCCGGATACACGCGATATGCTATATGTGTGAAATTTCACCGGATTCAAATATGGTCGTGTGATGGAGACTTTAAATGTGTGCAATTTGTTGTGGAATGAAATTGAGTAGCCAACTATCGCCGGAATGTTGATTCATTTCCGTCTCGGCATAGTTTGGCACTCCCTAATAACGTCCTATTTGTAGGAAGGTCATGCCGAATTTTTTCGTGAATACGACATGAAGTGAAATTTTGGATATGAAAATGAGTTGCCACTTTGCCGGAATGTTGATTCATTTCCGTCTCGGCAAAGTTTGGCACTCCTCTAACCTCTAATTTGTAGGAAGGTCATGCCGATTTTTTTCGTGAATATCGATATATATATATATATATATTATGTTTGGTTCTAATATTAATTATATTGGCGCGCTCTCGTGCATGCGACATATAATTGTGGTCGTTAAGAGTGAACGTGTCGTGAATAGTTACTTGAGACACGCGACAGAAGACATGTTACAAAATGGCCGCAAGGAGATACGATGTCCATGTCGAAAGTGCAAACTAGGGGGCGTGCTCAATCCCTTTACCGGAGACTTGCTCAGTCACCTCCTCAGGTATGGTTTCATGGATGGGTATAACAGTCAGTGGGTAAGTGATGATGAAGATGATGATGTCCATGGGGCGGCGGTGGTAGGAAATGATGTGCAACAGGAGAATAACAACGATCGACTAGAACTACAACAGGACCAAGATCAACCTCATGACCCCGCACATGATCATGGAGAAGATGCTGAACAAGACGTGGAAGAAGACGAGGACACAGGGACACCCCTAACGGAAGTTGTGCATGACCCTCATCTGAAAGAACTGCTTTTGAGAAAGACGACTAACTCGATATCTGCTGCTAGAGAGCAATCAAAGCTGGCACAACTAGAGATAGACTCGAACACACCGTTGTATGCAGGCTGCGGTCCGGAAGAGTCCCGCCTAAGAGTGGCCCTCGATGTTCTGCAGATGAAGGCGAGATACAAATGGAGCGACATAAGCGTCGATGCAAGCCTGCAATACTGGCACGATGTCCTTCCAGAGGGCAACACATGTCCTAAAAGTTGCGACGAGGCCAAGAAAGTCGTGTGCCCCTTTGATTTACCTCACGAAAAATACCATGTGTGCATCAACGATTGCTACATTTATCGGAAAGAGGATGCGAACAAAACCATTTGTCCAGTTTGCAATGCCGCTCGATACAAGAAAGGGAAGAAGAAAGCTCCTCGAAAAGTTGTGTGGTACTTTCCGCTCATTCCCCGTCTGCAACGGTATTTCGCGGACCGCAAGGAAGCAGAGCTCATGCGCTGGCACGCGAAAAGGAGGAATAAAGTTTTGAAAGATCCAAATCGGAGTGAAAAAGTAAATCTGACACATCCTTCAGATGCAAGTCAATGGAAAGCAATTGACTGTGAATATGCAACGTTCGGGGCGGAGGCAAGGAACATCAGGTTGGGTGTGAGCTCCGACGGACTCAATCCGTTTGGCAACCAGAGCAGCACCCATAGCACCTGGCCCGTGTTTGTATGGATGTACAACATCCCCCCTGGTTGTGCATGAAGAGGAAGTATATTCACATGAGTATGCTAATTCAAGGGCCGAAACAACCAGGCAACAACATCAATCTATACCTGAAGCTGCTTAAAGATGAGCTGGACACGCTATGGGCCGAGGAAGGGGTGAACACATGGGATGCCTTCGGTGAACAATATTTCCCAATGAGAGTTGTCTTACTCTGTACGATTCACGACCTACTCGGCTACGGATATGTGGCGGGCCAGGTGTGCCACGGACATAACGGTTGCGTGAGGTGCATGGATGACCCCACGTTTATGCAACTTCCGAAAGATCCTGGGTCTTCGAAAACAGTTTTGTTGGCCATCGAAGGTGGCTACCCAATAAAGACCCGTGGAGAAGGCGAGGAGACCTTTTTAACGGTGAGGATGAGCTCCGTGGACCTCCACGTAAGAGGTGCGGCAAAGAAATCTACAAGTTGCTGAATGATTGGAAGGAATGCCCAGAGCCGGGAAAGAAGCAAAAGGGGCCAAAACCGCTTCTGGATGTATGGAAGACGAGGTCGGTGTTTTGGGACTTGACATACTGGCCCATTCTCGATACGCCTCACTGCCTTGATCTGATGCATATCACGAAGAATGTGTTTGAAAGATTGTTTGGCACGTTGCTCAACATGCTGGAGAGGACCAAAGACGGGGTGAGAGCAAGAAACGACCTGAAATATTTTGGTATTAGGGTAGATCTTCAGGGGGGCGCCCGGATGATGACGACGGCAATCAATCGTGTCATGAGGAGACGGAGGGTCGCAAAGCCAAAAGGGTTAAGAGGAATGACTATTACTGCCCCCCCTCCTGCTTCAGTCTTAGTCCGGACGAGATCACAAAATTGATGATGTGCCTTCTCGAAGTCAAAGTCCCTAGCGGTTACTCAGGGCTAATAAGCAGATTCCTCGACGCGCATAAACAAAAGTTTAGCGGGATGAAGTCTCATGACTGTTACGTGATGATGACGCAGATACTTCCGGTTGCGATCCGCGGAATAATGGACAAGCACGTCCGGGAAACCCTGTTTGGCCTCTGTAACTTCTTCGACGTTATATCTCGAAAGTCGATCACGGGGAAGCAGATCTCAAGGCTGCAGGAAGAGATTGTCGTGATACTATGCGAGCTTGAGATGTACTTTCCACCATCATTCTTTGACATATGTGTTCATCTGTTGGTCCATATCGTGGACGATATCATCCATCTCGGGCCGTTGTTCCTGCATAACATGATGCTGTTTGAAAGGATGAATGGGGTCATCAAAGGATTTGTTCGCAACAGAGCCCGTCCGGATGGAAGCATCGTTCAAGGCTTTCTCACCGAAGAGTGCATCTCTTTCTGCACGAATCATATGGACATGGAGGACCCTGTTGGTCTGCCCAGAAACAAGCACATTGGCAAGCTCGATGGAGTAGGTCACAAAAATGGACGTAGAGAAGTGCATGTGGATCGGGCTTGTCGACGCACCGACTTTAACAGGGCAAACTTAGTAGCTCTCCAACACATTGACATGGTCGATACTTGGGTGGAAAAACACAAGAGCTCGATTATGAAAAAGTACAGTGAAAAAGGCAAGCGGAGGACCGAAGGAGAAATAATCAGAGAGCATAACTCCACTTTCTTGCGTTGGTTTAAAGATGTGATCGTCGCTAATCCACCGCCAAGGGATTGTGCGAAAAATAAACTATTGTACGCATTGGCACATGGCCCAACTCCCAACCTAGCGACGTTTCAAGCATATGATATCAACGGGTTCACTTTCTACACAGAGGAGAAAGACAAAACTTCCGATTATCAAAACTAAGGGGTAACGATGGAATCCTACACCGGTGACAAAAAGTTAAGATACTAGGGAAGGATCGAGGAGATATGGGAGCTTAACTACTCTGGAGAGAAGGTGCCTATGTTCCGCGTCAGATGGGCTAGGATGTCGACCGTCAGAAAAAAAGACCAATACTTTACAACCATGGTTATTCCCAAAGCCGGAACCTCATCAAGCGCGAATGTCACAGCGCAAAATGAGCCATGGGTATTGGCTAAGCATGTGTCCCAATGCTTCTTCATAACAGACCCCGCAAGGCCTAGCCGTGTTGTCATGAGGAGAGGGAAAAGAAATATCATCGGAATGGATGGAGTCGTTGATGAGGACGAGTTCGACACGTTCGGCGACCCAAATATTGACGATGATCAAGAAGATGATGATGATAGTCATGCAACATACACAACAAGAAGAAGCAGAACAACGCTACCTAGGCATGGTCTTCCATTCAGAAGAAGAAGTCATAATGTGGGGTTAAATTATGCAACTGCGACCAAAAAAGACAAAAAGATCAAACACTTATGAGAAACTATGTATATATTTGTCTGCCAATTGTATGCGACGAAACTATGTATATGCATGGATCAACTGGTCTGATGTGCACTTATTATAAATTTAATGTACTTTGTTATGTATTTCAAATGTGTGGACTTATATTATTTGAAACATAAAGGAAACAAATAGAAAAATGAAGGAAAATAATGGAAAACAACTAAAACCAAAATAATGAAAAGAGAAAACAAGAAGGAAATATTGGAAAACAAAATAAAACATTATTATTTGTAATGTGTTTGAAATTAATTTGTAATGTGTTTGAATTATTATAAATGAAATGTCTTTGAATAATTTAAACAAATAGAGAAAACAAAAAGAAAATAATGGAAAAAAAAAACATAAAGGATACAATGGAAAACAAAATAAAACATTATTATTTGTAACGTGTTTGAAATTAATTTGTAATGTGTTTGAATTATTATAAATGAAATGTCTTTGAATAATTTAAACAAATAGAGAAAACAAAAAGGAAATAATGGGAAACAAAATAAAATAATATAAAACATAAAGGATATAATGGAAAACAAAATAAAACATTATTATTTGTAATGTGTTTGAATTATTATAAATGAAATGTCTTTGAATAATTTAAACAAATAAAGAAAACCAAAAAGTACCGCTGGCGAACAAGTGCAACTGTTCGCCAGCGGTAAGATACCCCTAGCGCTGGGCAACAGAATCTTGTTCGCCAGCGGTAACTTACCGTTGGCGAACTGTTGCACTTGTTCGCCAGCGGTATGTGGCGTTGTGTCACTTACGCGCGGGCCCCCCCGCCCCTCCCCTCTCTCTAGCAGTACTGCGCACAGTGCAGGGACTTAGTCGTTTTCGCGATCGATCGAGCAGAAAAGCAACCACACCGCGCGCAACTGCAGGTCTCCGGGCAAGCAACTGCGCAGGTCTCCGGCGAGCAACTGCAGGTCTCCGGCGAGCGCGCCCCTCCCTCTCCTCGCCACCGCGCCCCTCCCTCCCTCTCCTCGATCGCCCCTCCCTTCCCCACTTCCCCCGCGCGCGAGCACAACCACTGCCCCGACCCGCCGACGACTGCCCCTCCCTCACCGGCGCAGCACCACCCCTGGCCACTCCCCTCCCTCCCTCCTCCTCCCCTGCGGCTGCCGCACTCCCTCCTCAGCGGCGCCGCCCCTACTGCCCTGCTGCTGCCCCCTCTTCTGCCCACGCACACAACCTGTTCGACACAGGTTCTGCAAGAACAACATGCAAGTTTCTCCCCTATTCAGTCATATTAAATCTTGAACATAAATTGTGTAGTGCTAGATCTTCAATCTTTAACATAATGAGTGCAATTAGGCTGCTGGTTAAACCCCAAGCATTTTCCTCCGACACGGCAATAGGCAATCTCGGAGGGAGTGTAATTTTCCGCTCATTAAACCCCAAGCATGAGAACCCTGTACACGGCAATAGGCAATAGGCAATTAGGTTGCAATTGTTTCAAACTGCTTATATAACATGGTACACCTGTACACCCGCACCTGGTAATGGATTGCTTAAATGAACACAATTGTGGGCGTGTAATGCAGACGATATGGCCTGAATACGAGCACCTTTGGGAGCTTTGAATTTATGAAAACTAGAATAGTTTGCATATGCCCCTGTTTTGACGATTGCAGGTAACTCAAATTGCCCAGTTTAATATAAATTTGAGTCGATTTTCTACACTACTCAAATTGCCCCTATTTTGGCTGTTGCTGCTGTGGTTGGGATGGCTGATGTTGCTGCTCGTAGCTGCCATAACCAGCAGCGTATCCATAGTTTTGCATGCTAGGATCTTGTGCATTGGGTGCTGCACCATAGTAAGCATCATGACCCCGTTGATATCCATAGTAGCCGTTTCCATTACCCTGGTTTGCATCCTGCTGAGGAGGCTGACAGAACGATTTTTCAGTTAGAATAATACACATAGAGATTCAAAAGCTGACAGACTGCCTTTGTATACAATACCTCCTTGGTACTACGGCCCCATGAAAGACGAACATTCGAACTGCCAATCTGAGTACCATTCAGCGCATTGATGGCTCCCTTGGGAGCTCTGGTACCCTGCTGCCATAACAACATACATCCACCATTAACTTCACAAAGAATTGTCACTATTTAAGATCTTACTGCAACTCATTTGCTGAAATCTGTGATTTAGTTATAAGATAATTATGAAAGGATATGGTCATGTAGTTCTCTGTCATTGAATTAATGCTACTCTTAGAACCAAAAATTATGTGGCTGTTTTAAAACAGAAATCATAGTTGTTGGTGATGGTTTGTGCCCAAACAGAAATCAAACAGAAAACTATTTTTTTCTGTTTTCAAACCGAAAAAAATTCTTGATGTTTTTTGTGGCCATGTGCTTATCTATGGCTGTTTTCAGAAGATTGAGTTGACACATTTTTTTATGCATGAAATTGTTAGCAGTTTATTTACCTAGTGTTTTCTCTTAGTGTGTGGTGTGGTGTGGTGTGGTGTGGTGTGTGTGGTGTGGTGTGGCGTGTGTTGTGTGTGTTGTGTTGGTGATGGTTGGTGTGATGGATGGTGTGTATCGATGGTGGTGATGGATGGTTGTGATGGATATGGCGTGGTGATATGGATGGTGGTGATGGAAGAAAGGCGATGGTGTGTGGTCGTGTGGATACGTGCCCACCTTCGTGTGGATGACGATGATAATATGAGGGGTGGGATTATATGAGGGGTGGGATTTTATGTGCAGGTACCCCACGTGAGTCCCTATTTGCCGGAATGTTGATTAATTTCCGTTCCGGCAAATTTGGGTACTCCATTTGTGATATTTTTAGCAAAGGTCATGCCGAAATTTTCCGTGAATTTTGGCATGATCTTTGCTAAAAATATCACAACTTAGAGTGTCCGAGAAATTTGGACTCATATGGGGTATAGATCGTCTAAATTGCAGGATTTGTTGAACTTATTCGGGTTTTCTCTCCTTCATCAGATATGGCTCACAACAACGAGGCGGGTGGTTCTGGTCTCGGACACGGGGACGACGATGCGTGGCTTTCTATGCTTAGCGCTGGAGGAGGACCCGTAGAATCGCACCCGGAGCTAGAGATGCAGGGCGACGATGCAGACGACGAGATGGACGAAACCGTTCGTCAGGAGCTAGAGCCACGCACCGATACATCGGGCGGAGAAGGTGATCAAACCGGCAGTGGCACCGGGGATACCGCCTCCGGTAGCGAGGCGTCGCGTAAGCGCAAAGAAAGGCGGCACAACATGCTCGCCACCATCCGGCAAGAGTTCACGGTAGTGGACCCAAAGAGCGGTGCTCCCCTCGAGCCGGAGAGTTACTCTAAGGGCTATGGAAACCAGATAGGCTGCATAGCTTGAGACTTTGCCAACATTAATATGGATCACCTCAAAGATAAAGAAAACAAGGCTATGGCCGCCCTGCTGATTGAGAAGCTGCACACGAGGTACAAGTTCCCGAATCCTTACGACAACCTGGACCTGAAGAAGAATCTGGTCAACTCGTTAGCACTGGGAAAGTTCACCAAGGCGTTTATGACTTGGAGATCCAGTTTGCGGGAGATGATTGCGAAGGGTAAGGGTTTCGATGAGATCCATAAGATGTGGCCCTCCATTTCCGAGGAAGACTTGGCCCAATTCAAGATCGACGAACTCAAACCGGAAAGGGTGGCGCTGAGTAAATGGGGGAAGACCAGCGAAAAAAGAACATTGTCCCTCACAATCTTGGAAGCCGGGGTTACCTTGGGAAGCAGAAAGTCTGGGCTAAGGAGGATGCAAAGAGAGAAGGGCCGAACCTGTTTGACAAGATCACCGACCCGCGAGTGAGAAATTTTGTCAGGGCCCATTATAGGGAAGATCCCAAAAAGCTCGGCGATCTTGTGTTGAACGAGAAGGTCAAAATGCTCAAGAATAAGTATCTCGAGGAAGAAGAAAAAGAACTTCTATCTCAATCTGACGGGGGGTCCTCGGCGACGACGAACAAGGACCCGTATGACACCCCTTTTATTAGGGCGCTTAACGAGATGAAGGGAGTGCCCCTTGACAAGAAGCCGCATCGTGGCCATGTGCATGGCCTCGGAAAGGGTCATCGGCATGCGCACTACTACCCGGACACCAAGGAGAAGAGAAAGGAGCGGAACAAGGCCCCGGAGTAGACGGTCGACGAACTTGTGAACGAGAGGCTCAATGCGCTCCTCCCTACCATCTGTGTGTCAGTCGCTCAGTCCTTAGCGCCGTGGATGGCAGGTGGAGGACAAGGGCCGCTCCCCGAGATCAACATAGCCCAAATGGTGCCGCCAGCGGCGCAGAACATGGCCCCCGTCGTGGCGCCTGCTGCGCAGAACGTGGCCCCCGTTGTGGCGCCTGCTGCGCAGAATGTGGCCCCCATTGTGGCGCCTGCTGCGCAGAACGAGCCGGCCCCAACCCTCAGCTGGAAGGTCGCAAAGATCTGTCGCCGCCCCGCCACGTCTCTTCAACGCCGCCGCCGACACTTAGCGGTCCATCGCCCTTGTCCGAGCTCAATGCCCTCACGGTAATTCAACGTCCACTGCTTAATTATATATTATGACTTGATTCGTGATGGCCTCAGTCTCTAACAACGATCGCGCGACGTTTCGCAGGCCGACGAGACGGGATGAACATTGCTCCTTCGTGTGAATGGCGAGTTAAAGGACGTGGCCAAAGGAAAAATCACAACACCTCTCAACCGCGTATCCCACGGCGTTCGTATGCCTGAGGACGTGTTCTGAGTGAAATTAAGTCGGGTGCTCCCTGGTTGCGGTGCTCTCGATCCTCCGAACCAACCCCCCTCAGCCGACAGCGAGTTGAACCTGGAGCAATGCTTGGTTTGGCCATTGACCTGGCCGAAATCACTAATTCGTTTGGAAAGTACTCATGTCAACACTCCAACACCGGTCCAGGGGCCGGGGCACCCGAGCCAACACAAGGATTTCTCACCTGCAAAGTCCGTGCAACACGACGGCGACGATGCTGAAGATGAGAACCCCAATGACTACCTCGTTGACGATCCTTACGAGGGGGCGCCCGGCCTGGATGATCCTTACGAGGGGGCGCCCGGCCTTGATGATCTTGATAAACTTCTCTTGCCAGCGGAGGAAGCGGATAAATATCGATGCACAAAGCGTCTTTTCTCTTCTCAAGAACCGGCAGCCCCCGAGCAAGAAGCCATCAGCCAGGACGCCCTCAAAGAGGCGGTAGCAGATGTATTTCATCAGAATCATACTAAGATCAAGTATGCACGGAAAAGAACTAAGAAGGTTCCTGCCGTTGCATCGATGAGCCAACCGGTGGAGGGGACCAAGTCTAAGCCGCAGGCAGAACGGGTATTGGACAGGATACCCATACACGACTGGCATCAGATCCATGAGTTGGGAAAACTGATGCTTCCACCGAGGTTGGCCTCCTTGCTGACAGGTGATATGCTTAGCGTCCATGACGGTGTTCACTTTATGGAGACGATGCTTCTCAAAGAAAAAAATCCAACGCTACCGGTTTTGATCGCAAAGGTGCCATCTACGGTGGGATTTGTCACTGAAGGCAACGCAAACAAGATCATCGTGAGATTTGACGACATTTTTCGGATGTTCCACATGAAATCCCTCCACTCTTCAATCGTCCGTCTGTTTACGCTCAGTTTGGCGCATCAACTATCCATAGAGAATGTCAAAAACATCGGGCTAGCAGACCCCTACTACATGCACGACATGTACTTGAACAACCCTAAGGGTAGGGGAAAAGCGGCAAAGTACCTCGAACAAGTGTTGCTCAATAACCATATGAACAAGAGGATCACCCTCGTGCCTTACTTTCCCGAGTAAGTTATATTTCCCATCTTTACATAAGTTTGCGCATATACAATTTTTGAGGATTATATATATGGACTCTCCTGTTTTGCGCAGAAAAAAATACGGCACCCTCATCATGCTCTACCCGAGAGACGCGCACGCAGTATATCTCGACTCCGGGAGTAGGATGAAGGAGAAGAACTACTCCCTCATCAAGTCTGTTCTCAATGATGCTTTGGACGGCTACATCAGGGGGGAAGGATTCTGCGACAGGAAGAAACAAATTCAAGGCAAATATGTGTTCAGACACAGAACAGAGTTTCCCTGCCCCAAGCAGGCGCCAGGCGGCCATATGGAGGCATGGTACCTCATCCAACACATGACGGAGATCGTGAAGGACCAACATAGTCTACAATACATGTCTGCTGTGGACAAATGGTCTCGCAGCATCGTCGAATGGTCTGATGCTGAATTCAGACAAAACTTGGTCGCATCCAGCGCAAGCTCTGCACAATCATCTATAAGGATGTAGTAACTAAAGACTCGGTCTTCCACTGGAACTCCCCACCATCTAACAATGAGTTGCGACAATGTGTGCTAGAGCAGACTTACGAGACTCGGTCTTCGTTAGAAGGTGCTCTTCCGTTCCCGCCGGAGAAGAAACAGAAGATCACAAAAACGAAGAAGAAATGATCGACGGTATGTACTCGATTCGTTACGAATTGCTCCTAATAAGAACTTGTGATTTCCTTTGCCGGTCTAATGCTTTTATCTTGGTCTACAGAGAGATGAAGAAGTGGACGACGCGCTGGCCCTAGCGAAAGATCGCAAGCGGAGGCGGAAGCTAAAGCGGAGACGGACCGCATATATAGTCTTGTTTGCGATTGATCTCTATATCGCGCGTACGTTGTATGGATGTCATACTTTTGTAATCGTTAAACTAATTAGATGGCTATATTTTTGGTTCGAAATCTTCCGACATAAACGTGTTATTGAGATCAATGTGTATTCATACTTATGAGAAGGATGGATGCATATGTATCGATGTGTTATCGATGTGTTAATTTCGTTATCGATGTGTTAATTTCGTTATGGATGGATGCATATGTATCTAAGAGTGATTTATATGTGTGAACTTTATAAATTACATAAATTGAATGTATTTGCACCTGTATAGTATAATACCAGAATATACAAACTGTTATACGAAAATAATAATAAAAATACAAACCTGGGAGACTTACCGCTGGCGAACCAAACAGATACCGCTGGCGAACAGTACCGCTGGCGAACCTAGTAGCTACCGCTGGCGAACATTACCGCTGGCGAACCAGAAAGCTACCGCTGGCGAACCTAGCGCTGGCGAACAAGGCTCTGTTCGCCAGTGGTAACATATACTACCGCTGGCGAAGCGCTGTTCGCCAGCGCTAACCTGCTACCACTGGCGAGGTAGCTCTGGCGAACAGGGCTTCGCCAGCGGTAAGCCATATATGTTCGTCACTGGTAGGGGTTTTCCTACTAGTGTATAGTCCCAAGATGAACTATTCACGCATCATCGAGGAGGCAATCATGGTGATTAAGAGGCCTCCGGTGATGATTCCCCTCTATGGCAGGGTGCCAGAACAGGGATGCAGTAGCCCTAGATTGGAATTTCGAGGTGATGAAACTTCTCTGTATATTTCTTGGAAAATAACTCCGTCCAGAAAAATTTTAGGGTTAAGGGAAATTTATAGGTGAATACGCGATGAGAGGAGGTGGCCAGGGCGCCCAGGCAGCCTATAGATTTCGTGGAAAATTTACATCAATTTGAACATTCTGATTAGCAACCAGAGAGTTCAAGGGAACATTATTACGATCTATAGGCACTTGTTTAGCTATCAAAGAAGCAAGCATATCAATCTTATCACTCAAAGAAGAAGAGACCTCCTCGACCTAGGGTAGGGCGCCGCCTGGCACCCCTCTGGAGGCCCCCTGGCTCCCCTCTGGCTCTTCTTTGGACTTCATCTTCGTACCGGGTAAAAAAGAATCTCCGTGGATTTTCAACCCTTTTCGAGAATATTTCATTAAGAACTTTTCTGAAATACAAAAAGACCAGAAAACATTTACTAGCCTGGACATCTCGTTAATTGGTTAGTGTACTAAAACATCCGGAAAACGAAGGAAAACATGTGAAAACATGTGGAAAACATAAATGCATTGGATAGAAAACAAGCATGGAGCATCAAAAATTGTAGATACGTTTGCAACGTATTAGCATCCCCAATCTTAATTCATGCTCGTACTCAAGTAGGTAAGTGATAACAAACTAATTTTTGAGGTGACATGAAGCCAACACAATCTTGATCAATGTTATGTAAAAGCATTATAAGCTGAGATCAAAGTACTTTAACAAAGGCATGACAAATATTATTTGAAATAATGTAAACTTAGCAACTATGTTGCACATGAAAAGTAACACAAATAATTGACAATGAGTAATAATGCATCGAAAGTGAAACGTTTGTTTCAATCATAATGAAAAACATAATAAAGTGGTATCCAGCATGTCCTTCATGTGGTAGCAAAACATAAGTGCTAGGACACCTTCAAAGTTCAGATGTTGACTAGATACAACTAATTTGAGAGAAAGCAATACCATAATCATGAATCGACCAATAACAAATTTTGGGACTATGCACGTTATAACCAGAATGACAACTATGCTATCTTAATTGGTGCATAAAGTAAGAAGATGAAGACTCAGCAAAAAAATTAAAAGAAAGGCTCTTCGCAGAGGGAAGCAGGGATTACTAATGTGCTAGAGCATTTTATTTAATAAAATAGAGATATTGAAAAATATAATTTTGAGAAAGGTGTATGTCTATGTCAACGAATGGTAATGAAAAACTTATCATAACCCATGTCAAACAAAGTGTTTAGACTTTTGAGAGCGGTTTCCATTAGCATTTTTTTTCTTATGGTTGGCACTTCCCCCCACCTTGCCTTACACAAAACAGAGCTAGCCATATCCATAGGTGTCCACCAACATTCATCAATCCATGGGAACTGACTTTTTATATTATTCGAGTTCATATTATTTGGCACCAGATCTCTGCAAATTTAGATGAGCAAATATTCCATACTCATCGGGTGAAATAAGGGAGAAGAACCTTGCTTGACATAAATAGTGATACACTTTAAACTACTTCCTCATGAGCGATAACAGGAACGTAAAACGGGTTTAATAATTTTGAAGGTTTAAAGGTAGCAGACAAGAAATTTACTTGGAGTGGCGGTGAAATACCACATATAGGAAGGTATGGCGGACACATTGGAAAACTTTGTTTTTTTAGTTGGATGCACGAGCAGAGATCATACTAGGTACAAGGTGAAGGCTAGCAAGAGACTCGGAGTGGTCAACTAAGAGAGCAATGATGGCCATAATCATGCATAGCGACAAAACATTATTAATCAAAGCATGAAGTGATATTACAAGTCAAAAACTAAATGATCATCAAGGATAAAGGTGACTGGTTTATAGTCATAACATGGTGTGAGCATGCGCAATGTCAAATCCAAATAAATCATTCAAAAGAGAATAACACAATAACATGCTTCAATATGAGAAAACAACACATGATTCAATTTCAATGGAACATTAAGAAATCTCACTTATTTGAGACTATTCATGATACATCATATACTACTAAGCACTCAATTAAAATGACATCTAACATGACATGCCAAAGTCTAAGCCACAGTCAAAACAAGCTTCCTATTGCACCACTATAAGCATGAAATATTTTAGTCTTCTCCAACACCAATCAACTTATTTCAAAAAAATCTCAAAGAAAATAATAATTAAAGACCAGATATCTAGTCATATATAACTAAAGCAAACCAAAAATCTCTGAACAAAATTCGAGTGAAAACAAGAGCTAAACGCAGTACTAGCAAAAATTAAACACTCACAAAACAATAAGAGTGAAAACTAGAGTGTTCTATACAATGAAAACGGAGCGTGTCTCTCCCCAAACTAAAATTTTCTAGGATCCAACCATTTATTTCAGCAATAAAACAAAAAAAAATTGAAATAAAAATAAAATGATGCTCCAAGAATAAGACATATCGTCTGAAGGAATAAAAATATAGTGTTTTGAAAGAAACGTGATATTTTTGTTCCTTCAGACGATATGTGTTATTCTTGGAGCATCATTTTATTTTTATTTCAATTTTGTTTTGTTTTATTGCTGAAATAAATGTTTGGATCCTAGAAAATTTAAGTTTGGGGAGAGACACGCTCCGTTTTCATTGTATAGAACACTCTAGTTTTCACTCTTATTGTTTTGTGAGTGTTCAGTTTTTGCTAGTACTGCGTTTAGCTCTTGTTTTCACTCGAATTTTGTTCAGAGATTTTTGGTTTGCTTTAGTTATATATGATTAGATCTCTGGTCTTTAATTATTATTTTCTTTGAGATTTGTTTGAAATAAGTTGATTGGTGTTGGAGAAGACTAAAATATTTCATGCTTATAGTGGTGCAATAGGAAGCTTGTTTTGACTGTGGCTTAGACTTTGGCATGTCATGTTAGATGTCATTTTAATTGAGTGCTTAGTAGTATATGATGTATCATGAACATTCTCAAACAAGTGAGATTTCTTAATGTGCCATTGAAATTGAATCATGTTTTTTTTTCTCATATTGAAGCATGTTATTGTGTTATTCTCTAAGGGGGTGCCTTGGGCATTCCCAAGATTTGAGCTTGTACTACTTGGATATGTCTTGGGGTGACATGGTCATCCCCAAGCTTGTGATTTTTTCCATCCTTAACCTTCTCATACCATCCTTCTCTCCCTGCACTTGAAAACTTCCTCCACCTAAAACTTCTCACAATCCTCATTAGCAACATTAGTACATCAAAATAATAAATCCACTTGGTTCAGTTTCAACACAAGTCTAACACTCCATTTTATAAAATTGGCTATTGTCACAACTTATTTTAAGCCCCCCACCCCCCCCCCCCTGCCCAAAAGAATCACAAAAGAAGAAGATTAAGAGGCAAATGCAAATATTGGCAGAAATCTGTCAAAACAGAATAGCGGGTAAAGAAGAATATTTTTAAAAACCTTATGTTAATCAAATAAAAAAGTGGTAAAATAACTAAACTTATATAACATCCTGGGGAATGCGCCCAGAAAATATAAAAAAATCATCTCTTTCTGGTTGAGAGGACCGAGGTTTTTGGTGAAGCGCAAAAATCTGGACAGAAAACAACAAGTTCCCCAAATCACACTACCTTTCTATTAGAGTTTAGTCTTGGCACAAAACAAAATAAAAAGGATAAGTAGAGAATGTCATAGATGTAACAACTTCCAAGAATCAAAGAAAACCTAAGAAACTAAAAGAAAACAAAAGGAAAACAAAGTGGGCTGCCTCCCACAAGCGTGTTTCTTTAACATCTAAGCATGAAGAACGAATCAAGTCTTATCAATAGAATTGTAGGTAGTGCTCACAATGGACTAAAAAGGTAACTTCATTCTCTTTCTAGGGAAATGATCCATGCCCCTTTTAAGTGGGGACTAAAGTGTTATAATTCCCTCTTTCATATAAATAATGGCACCAATGGTGAGAAGATAAGGTCTTCCCAAAATGATAGGACAAGAAGCATTGCGTTCAATATCCAAAACAAGAAAATCAATGGGAACATAATTATCATTGGCAATAATAAGAACATCATCAATCCTTCCCAAAGGTATTTTAACAGTGGAGTCTAGAAGATGCACTCCCAAAATACTCTAATCCAATGGTTTCAAATCAAGCATATCATATAAAATTTAAGGCATAATAGAAGAACTTGCACCAAGATCACAAGACATTGCAATCAAAATAATTCACTCTTATTCTAATAGTGGGCTCCCAACCATCTTGTAATTTTCTAGGAATAGAGGCTTTAAGTTTGAGCCTTTCTTCATTAGCTCCAATGAGAACATTAGTGATATGTTTAGTGAAACCAATATTTAACTTACTAGCATTAGGATCTTTAGATGATTTTTGTAAAAACTTAATAACATCAAAGATGGCGCAATTACCAAAATCAATTTTAATATCCTCAAATATGGTGGGAATCCCACTTCCAACAATTTTCTCACCAGAAAAAATTTCAATCTCCAAATTTTTGGGACTCCTTCTACCTAAAGCCAAACCCATTTGTTTGGACACCAACATGTTTAGAAGCATTAGGATACTCATGGGTACTAAAAGTTTTCATTTTCGTCAAAGGGTTGGATAGTACAAATTTTAACTGCCTTACTTTTAGTAGTTTTTTCAGCAAATTCAGCTTATGTTTCTCTTTTAGCACGTATTTGAGCTAACGTTACCATGTTCTCATTTATTTGAATGTGTATATTAGGATTGCTGTAAGAAATTTCATATGAATTACCATTATTATTAGGATATGGCCTATAGTTGTTACCACCAAAATTATTTTTGTAAGCACTGTTGTTGAAGTTGTTTCTAGCAATAAAATTTACATCAATTTTATCATTATGATTAGCAACTAGAGAGTTCAAGGGAACATTATTATGATCTATAGGAACTTGTTTATCTAGCAAAGAAGCAAGCATATCAGTCTTATCAACTCAAAGAAGAACATACCTCCTCGACAGAATTTACCCTTTTACCTGTTGGAGCCCCTTCTGTGTGCCATTGCTAATAGTTTGTCATTAGATAATATAATAACTTGTTTTATGCACCTAAAGTGAGGTTCATGAAGATTCCTTCTGCAGCTGAATCCAATAAATTCCTTGAAGAAAAATTTAAGCCAGCATAAAACATTTGGACAACCATCCACATAGTTAGTTCGTTTGTGGGACAATTATTTTCCATAGTTTTCATTCTTTCCCAAGCTTGAGCAACATGTTCAGTCTCATTTTTTATGAAGTTCATAATGTTAATCCTTAGTTTTATAATTTTTGCAGGTGGATAATACTTCCCAATAAAAGCATATTTGCATTTAGTCCAAGAATCAATGTTATTTTTAGGCAAAGACAATAACCATTCTTTAGCTCTTCCTCTTAATGAGAAAGGGAACAATCTTAATTTCACAATATCACCATCTACCTCATTATATTGTTTGCACATCACATAACTCAATAAAGTTACTTAAATGAGAGGCAACATCTTCTCCAATACCAGAAAATTGATCTTTCATGACAAGATTCAACAATGCAGGTTTAATTTCATAGGAATCTCCTGTAGCGGCAGGTGGAGCAATTGGTGTGCATATGAAATCATTATTATTGGTATTAGTAAAATCACAAAGCTTGGTGGTATCGTTGGTAGCCATGATTTTAGTTAATTTTGATCCCACTATTTTGGAGCTTTCTATGAATTATGTGCTTGTAGATCATGAAAAACATGCTTTGTGTGATAGTTATATTGTTGAGTTTGTTCATGATGCTACTAAAAATTATTATGAGAGAGGAAAATATGGTTGTAGGAATTTTCTGTTACTAAAACACCTCTCTTTATGTTGAAAGTTTTGAAGTTATTCTTGTTTTACCTTCCTATGCTTGCTACTTTGAGATTCTTTGATTTATTTGTTTACAAGATTCCTATGCATAGGAAGTGGGTTAGACATAATTGTGTTTCATATTTTCTTCTTGATACTGAATTTTTCTTCAATCCTTAATGATTATGTGGGCATCTTTTAAAAATACTGAGCCTATCTTTATGGCTATAAAGAAAGAGCCATTGGGAGACAACCCTTGTTATTTATTTTTTCAATTTTCCCTTTTATTTTGGAAGTTGTTACCCTTGTAATAACCGCTCCTTATCCTTTTTATTTATTTTTTGTGCCAAGATTAACCTTTAATAGAGAGGTAGTGTGATTTGGGGAAGTTAATGTCCTGAAACTGATTTCTGTGCTTCCACCAAAAAAAATTCTCTCAGCAAAAAGTTGGATTGCTTTGAAAAAAAATAGACACATACCCCATGTTGTTATCTGATAAATTTTGTCGGTGTACAGTAGAATTTATATGAGAGATAACGGAGGAAATGAGATGTCCCGGGATGTTAGAAATATGTTTCTAACATCACAAGATAATATCGATTATTTTATCTTTTGGGTTCATAAGGTTCTAGAAGATTTTTGGGAAAAAACCGAGAAGGGTGGGGGGCGGGGTACCGGAAGGGGCAGAAATGCCTCTCATGGCCGCACCCTAATTTTAGGGGCTTCCAGGTGGTCCCAGTGGGATAACATTTTTGTATTATTAGGTCGGTATTTTTTCCTAAACTTATTGGAGATAAAAAGGAGAAAAAGGCATAAAGGAAAGAGGGAGGTGGGATTGGTCACCACTTGGAGAACAATCCGAGTTGGGCTAGGAGAGGGGTGCGGCCAAGCCCCTCTTTTCTCAACTACGACTCCTCCCCTCCCTATAAAGGACCCCAAGGCTCAAGGCAAAACACACAATTGGCTCTTAAGCCTCTCTCTCTATCTCTCTCTCTCTCTAGTAGAATTAGAGGGTCTAATTAGAGCTTCTAATTAGATCCCCTCTAATTAAATTAGAGCATCTTATAATTGGGTTTAGATTTCTAATCTCTCGATTAGATCTAGCTCTAATTAGTTCTTCTCTCTTATGCGTTGAGAACTTCCCGATTCATATATCTCTAATCACAGTTGATTAGAACTACCAATTAGCAATGCTGGAAGGCTATTGATGACCCACAAGTATAGGGCATCGCAACAGTCTTCGAGGGAAGTAAAACCCAAATTTATTGATTCGACACAAGGGGAGCCAAATAATATAGCTGCACCTGAAAGTAGACTTGCTCGCAACAATTTATCAGTGGTAACAGTTTTAGCAGCAGTAGAAATAAAATAGCATCAGTAGCAATTGCGGAAAACTGCAGTATGGGAAGTACCATAGGCATAGAGGGAATGGATGGACGGGCATTACATGGATAACATAGGTCATGTAATAATAATAACATGGCCAATTGAGATAATAATATAAAGCATCAACCATGTAGGAAAACCATAGGCACGTGTTCCAATATAGTCATGCGTGCTCGCAATGAGAAACTTGCACACCATCTTTTGTCCTACCAGCCCGTGGCAGCGGGGCCTCTAGGGAAACTACTGGTAATTAAGGCGCTCCTTTTAATAAAGCACTAGAGCAAAGCATTAACACTCCGTGAACACATGTGATCCTCACATCACAACCATCCCCTCTGGTTGTCCCAATTTATGTCACTTTGGGGCCTCGGGTTTCGGACAATGACATGTGTAAAACAACTGTAGGTATGATCAAGAAACAATATTATACTCATGAAACAATAACATGTTCAGATCTGAAATCATGGCACTCGGGCCCTAGTGACAAGCATTAAAGATAACAAGTTGCAACAACGGTAGAAAACACTAATGATGGATACTAGGCACTATGCCCTAACAATCTGGCATTATTGCATGATCAATCTCATCCAATCCCTTCCATCCCTCTCAGCCTACAGCGGTGTTTACTCACACATGGACGGGGGAAAAACATGGATGTTTGATGGAGAAGGAGTGGCGGTGTCGATGGCGATGATCTCCTTCGAATCCCCATCCCGGCAGGGCGCCAGAACAGGAACTTCTGATCCCCGAATCGAGGTTCGAGGTGGCGGCGATGCTCTGTTGTGTTTCTATGGAATATGACAAACCCCCTCGCTTTTTAGGGCTGAAGGCCATATGTAGTCGAAAGGGGAGTCCGAGGGGGTGCCTAGGTGGCCCACACCACCAGGTGGCGCGACCTAGGGGGAGGGCGCGCCAGGGGGTGGTGTGGCCCCCCTCTGGCCCCTCTCCTGGCCCCCATCTGGCTCCCGGGGTCTTCCGGTGTTTTTAGACCAATGGGGTCTTTTCTGGGCAATTTCCCGAAAGTTTATTTTTCTGCACAAAAACGAGACACCAAGGTAATTCTGCTAAAAACAGCGTTAGTCCGTGTTAGTGGTATCCAAAACTCACAAGTTTAGAGGAAAACAATAAGAAAAGTGTACGGAAAAGGAGATACGTTTTCGATGTATCAACTCCCCCCAAGCTTAGCTTATTGCTTGTCCTCAAGCAATTCAGTGACAACTGAGTGCGGTAAAAGACTTTTATGAACACATTTGTTTTATATGATGTAAATATACTCACTACATAAACAAGTGTTGAGGCAATTCATAATAAAATGTATGGAAAATAAAAGTCACCCAGCAGTTATGAAAACCATGAAAAGATGCCAACAAACTAATAATAGACAACATGAAGTATTTCAATCTACAAGATTGCAATGCTCATAATAGGGTATGATAAAGTGTACTCGCTTTCCCTTAATAGTGGAGCAAAACATAAATTCCAGGGCACCTTTGAAGTTCAAATGAAGACTAGAAATATAGATATCAAAGATACAAGCATCAGAGTTATACCACTATCAACCGTGTTTTGGGACAAGAACATTACACCAAGAATAACAGCCATGCTCTCAAGAAGGTGCATAAAGCGCGAAGGTGAAGACTCAACATAAAAAATAAAAGAAAGGGCCCTTCGCAGAGGGAAGCAGGGATTAACTCATGTGCTAGAGCTTTTTATTTTATTAAACAGAGGTATTGAAAACATTTTTGAGAGAGGTGTATGTTGATGTCAACGAACGGTAAACAGACAATACAGTACGTCACAAACCAACTAGACTTCACAAGAGCTGCTACCATAGAGGGACGCATCTAGGTAGAAGCTCATCCCTCTTTCTCTTTTGTTTACACAATTATGCTTTGACTGATAAATCAGGGGAAAAAAGAGTGAAGATAATTTGTGTTATTAATTTTGGGTTGGGCACCCCGCTGCCGGCTCTTCTATCACTGGATGAGCGGATGAAGCCACTAGTCCAGGGTGTGAAATCCAATCAACATGTGAGATAAAGATTCTCTATTTACGTCCTCATGAGCTAAAACAGGGGCACAAAACAGGAATAATTTTTCGCAAGTTTTAAAGGTAGCACACGAGAAATTCACTTGGAGTGGCAGTTAAATACCACATATATAGGTAGGTATGGTGGACACATTTGGCAAACTTTGGTTTTGGAAGTTGGATGCACAAGTAGAGCTCATACTCAGTACAAGTGGAGGATAGCAATAGACGGGGAGAGACAATCAAGAGAGCAACAACTGTCATAATCATGCTTGCGACAAAACAAAATTAACAGGGGCATAAAAATGATACAAATACTCTGAGGCAAAATTAATCATCGAGGCTTAAGCGAATTTTTGTTTTCATTTATAGCATGCGTGAGCATGTGCCAAGTCGATCCAAGTGAAACAATCAGAGGTAGATACCACAATGGCATACCCTTATATGGATAAAACAATGCAAGCAAACATTCATACGGCATGCTATCTTATATTAATAAGTTGGAACTAACACGTGAGAACATGAACTACCAAGCAACAATTAAATAACATACACCTTACATGAATGGCCTAAGCATGTTCACACGATGAGTATATGTACAAAAATAAAAAAAATAGAGTTCATACCAGCCTCTCACCGCAACCCGGATTGTCGTAAATCATCATTACTGCTCTTCACTTGTGGATTGAATAATATAGAATGATAATCAAGCTCCAATGGAGACACGGAAGTCCGCTGAACTGTCTAATGTCTACGCACGCTTCTATTCTCGTAGACAGTGTTGGGCCTCCAAGTGCAGAGATTTCTAGAACAGCGGCAAGTTTCCCTTAAGTGGATTACCCAAGGTTTATCGAACTCAGGGAGGTAGAGGTCAAAGATATCCCTCTCAAGCAACCCTGCAATCAAGATACAAGAAGTCTCTTGTGTCCCCAACACACCCAATATACTTGTCAGGTATATAGGTGCACTAGTTTGGCGAAGAGAGGGTAAAATGCAAGTAATATGGATGATAATAAGTGATAATAGCAATTTGAAATAAAAATTGCAGCAAGCAAACATGTAGCAGAACAGGCGTAAAATGGTGTTTCAATGCTTGGGAATAAGGCCTAGGGCTCCTACTTTCACTGGGGGACACTCTCAAGAATGATCACATAATTGAATGCATAAATATCATTTCTTCACTATGCTACTCCAAACCACTCTCCGGTCGAATAACAAACACTAATCGTTGCGTAGGGATTAAACAACACTCCTAAGTCTATCTTCCCTCTCTAGGGCACCCCAATGTCACTACGAGCGCCATAAATTAGTAAACAAACGCCACAATTTCATAGGTTCACCTTCCAACACAAGATATAAATATCATGCTAAACCACACGGTGCACACACTATCACCTTTACCCCGCGATAAAAGTGTTCACGGAGATAACAAAACAACTTGAGTAGAATAACAGATGAAGATCAATCTACTTATTCAACTAGATTAAAAAGCTCATGATCACATAAAGATCACACCATGGGAGAGAGAGATGAACCACATAGCTACCGGTAGATCCCTCAGCCCCGGGGGAGAACTACTCCCTCCTCATCATAGGAGACAGCAATAGCGATGGAGATGGCGGTGGAGTCGATGGAGATGACTTCCGGGGGGCACTTCCCCGTCCTGGCAGGGTGCCAGAACAGAGATCTGTCCCCCGAAACTTGTCGGTGGCGGCGGCGGAGCTACATATGTATTTTGCGGAAAAGGTCGATTCTCCTAGGGTTTATGCCTCAGGGAGTATATATGGACGAAAGGGCGATGCCGCGCCACCCCATGGTGTGGCCACCCTGTGGCCCCCCTCCGGGGCTCTTCGGGACTTCTGGATGCTTCCGGGACTTTTAGGACTTCTGGTTTCAAATTTTCCAATTCCGAGAATATTTCCAGAACAACTCTTCTGAAACTAAAACAGAAGAAAACAGAGAACTGGCTCTGTGGCATCTAGTTAATAGGTTAGTCCCAGAAAACATAATAAAATGTAGGAAAACATATGGAAAACATGTAGCAATTGGCATAATATCAACATGGAACATCAGAAATTATAGATACGTTGGAGACGTATCAAGCATCCCCAAGCTTAGTTCCTACTCGTCCTCGAGTAGGTAAACGATCTTGATCATAATAATTTCTGAGGTGACATGCTACCACACAATCTTGATCATAATATGTAAAGTAGAGCATGTAAACTAGGATCAAATGAACTAAAGTTGTGATCTATATTTGATATCAACAAGTAATGCATAAACAAATAAGAAGAAAGAAGCAAAAAAAATTAATGAATCAATACTAAAATATTATCAACCGTGCAAAGTTTATTAGAGATGATTTAAGCTTTCAAGAACAACAATATCATGCACGTCAAACGATCTTCACAACCCCTGTTAGGATAAAGTCAAGCTTTCCACACGATGCAATTCTTGAATCTTAAACTATTTGCGCACTAAAAACAAGCAAGTGTTCTGCGTTGGTCCCTGGCACCGGGATGTTATGGCTAAGAGAACATTATGGGGGGGTTTGGAAGGTCAATGGAAGAAAGGCTCGCAAAGCTGAAAGTGGTCATTAGACAAGAGAAAGTCTTACAACCGAAGCTATAAAAGGAGTAGGGATTGCCACACAACAGATGCACATAGAGCTATAAGTGTATGAAAGCTCTCCAATGGAACTAGTGGGGGTGCATCCAACTTGCTTGCTCACGAAGACCTAGAGCTCATTTGAGGAGGCTCATCATTGGAATATACAAGCCAAGTTCTATAATGTAAAGTTCCCCACATAGTTATGAATGAATGATAATATGAAAACTCTCGCCAAACTGAAGTATTGGTGCTAAACATGAAGCACAAGTGTGGTATAAAGGATAGTGATGCGCCCCCTCTCTCTTTATTCTCTCTTTGGCCCCTTTTTTCTTTTTGGGCTTTTTCATTTTTTTATATATCCACACCAGTAGGGGCAAAATCCTATATTACAATGAATTATCACACTTTTAGTACTCATAACTCATAAAGAAATATCTCTGATGTATCCAACTGCATGCTCCTGCCAGTGTAGCAGTATGCATAAATAACTATGAAGCTCATCATCAAGTAACATAATGAAGGTGGATGTTGTGTAACAATATATCTCGGAATGGCTATGGAAATTCCATGATAGGTAGGTATGGTGGCTGTTTTGAGGAAGAATATATGGGCTTATGTGTAGGAGAACAAAGTCCTCCCACGGGATTTGGATGCACTGGCGAAGTTTGCACCAACTCTCAATGTGAGAAAGGGCAATGCACAGTACCGAAGAGGCTACAAAATATGGATGGTGGAAGTGCTAGGAACCGTAACATAGACTCAAAAGTTAAAATATTGCAGCAAGAAAATCGTCTTAGAAGGCACAATGCAAATCACTCCAAGAGGGTCTGTGGCAGTGACAAGTCACTGTTAGCTACCCGACCGTAGCGCGTGACAAAAGGCCGATCAGAAATGTATCACTCGGAGCAATCATATACCATTGTTTCTATCAGCTAGTAATTTAAGTGTGGCACAGTTTCAAGTTTCTTAGACCAACCATTAAAATTTTATACTTACTAGTCCTTCCCGTTTATCCATTAAGCAAATTAATATCTCAAAACAACAGCAGTGATTCA
The DNA here is from genome assembly GCA_028641055.1 of Alopecurus myosuroides. NCBI lineage: Eukaryota > Viridiplantae > Streptophyta > Magnoliopsida > Poales > Poaceae > Alopecurus > Alopecurus myosuroides. The sequence continues at coordinate 502,724,627 of CM054057.1, forward strand.
AGTGAAGCAGTTTAGTGATCTACAAGACCATGCGAATTTTTCCACTATACCAACTACCACATAAGCATTTCTATTCTCAACCAAACACACATATGAGAACCACCTAACTACAAAATCTAACAGCTCTGAACAAATGATGCATGCAAAAAAAAGGCTAAACGCAGTACTAGCAAAAAGTGAACACTCACAGAACAATAAGAATGAAAACTAGAGTGTTCTAAGCAATGAAAACGGAGCGTGTCTCTCTCCCACACAAGTATGATAAGATCCAATCATAAACTACAGAAAAGAAAACTAAACAAAATGAAAGCAAAAAATAAAAGACGCTCCAAGTAAAGCACATAAGATGTGACCGAATAAAAATATAGTTTCACTAGAAGTGACATGATAATTTGTTGACGAAGAAGGGGATGCCTTGGGCATCCCCAAGCTTAGATGCTTGAGTCTTCTTGGAATTTGCTGGGATGTACCACCGAGGAATCCCCAAGCTTAGGATTTTCACTCTTCTTGATCACATCATATCATCCTCTTCTCTTGACCCTTGAAAACTTCCTTCACATCAAAATTCTCATAATCTTCATTAGCAACGTTAGTGCAATTGAAATAATAGATTCACATGGTTCAGTTTCAACACAAGTCTAACACTTAAAAACACATTATCTACTATCACAACTTCTTCCAAAACTCTTTTTCTCAAAAGAACACCAAAAGAAAGAGATTAAGGTGCAAATGCGATAAATGGCACAAATCTGTCAAAACAGAACAACAGGTAAAGATCGATTTTTTCAAAAAATCTTCTGTTGCTAAAATCAAAAAGTGGTCTTGTAAGAAACTTTGCGTATATAACTCAGAATTAAGCACAAAAAAGGTCAGGTCATTTTGAATTTTCTGTGATTTTTAACGGAATTTACAATGGACAGCAGAAATCTGTTTCCTGCGCAGAAATCCGAAATAGAGGCTCAAGTTTCCACTAGAGGCTTTACTTGGCTCAACAAAAACACAAAAGAAAATATATATAAACGTGTTTATAAGGAAATAGACAACACCCAGGTGCAAAGAAAACAAAAGAAAACTAAGGAAAACGGTTTGAAAACGGAGAAATAAAACAGGTTCTCTCCCGGTAGCGCTTTTCTTTAAAGCCTTTTAGCTAGCCATAGTGATTTTTAAAAGATGCTCACATAATAATAAGAGTTGAAGAACAATAAGATAGCACCAAGAAGAAAATATAAAACACATTTAAGTCTAACCCACTTCCTATGAAAAAGAATCTTGTAGAAAAACAAGTTAACAAGGCACAAAGTGACTAGCATAGGAAGAAAAAATAAGTGCAACTTCAAAAATTTCAACATAAAGAGGGGAAACTTAATATTGTTGAGATGCATAAAATCATGTTTCCCTCTCTCATAATAACTTTCAGTAGCATCATGAATAAAATTAACAATATAGCTATCACATAAAACATTCTTATCATGATCCACATGCATAAAAGAATTAATACTCTCCACATAAGCATAGTCATTCTTATTAATAGTAGTGGGAGCAAATTCAACAAAATAGCTATCATTATTATTCTCATCACCATAATCATTAAATGTAGGAGGCATATTGTAATCATAATTAATTTTCTCCTCAATAGTAGGTGGACTGAAAATATCATATTCATCATTGTAAACTAGTGGAACTAGAATACCACAATCATTATAATCATCATATATTGGAGGCAAGGTATCATCAAACAAAATTTCCTCCTCAAAACTTGTGGGACTAAAAATATCATATTCATCAAAACTAGCTTCCCCAAGCTTAGAATTTTCCATAGCATTAGCAATACTGGTGTTTAAAGAGTTCATACTAATAACATTGCCACTAGCATGCAAATAAAGTTCCATAGGTTTTTTAATTTTCTCTTCAAACACTTCATGTCCTAACTCAAGATAAAGATTATAAAGATCTCTCATATATTTGTTGTTTTACATTAATCCTAAAGATAAAAAGAAGTAACAAGTAAAAATAAGCCTAACTAGTGAAAATAAAAACAAGAAACAAAAATATATAATTGTAGAATCTAAAGGAAATAACTTCGAGCACTCACACCGGAGGATGTGAGAACCTTTTAACTTACCTCCCCGGCAACGGCACCAGAAAAGAGCTTGATATCTACGCACGCTTCTATTCTTGTAGACAGTGTTGGGCCTCCAAGTGCAGAGGTTTGTAGAACAGCAGCAAGTTTCCCTTAAGTGGATTACCCAAGGTTTATCGAACTCAGGGAGCTAGAGGTCAAAGATATCCCTCTCAAGCAACCCTGCAATCAAGATACAAAAAGTCTCTTGTGTCCCCAACACACCCAATATACTTGTCAGGTATATAGGTGCACTAGTTCGGCGAAGAGAGAGTAAAATGCAAGTAATATCGATGATAATAAGTGATAATAGCAATCTGAAATAAAAATGCCAGCAAGCAAACATGTATCAGAACAGGCGGAAAACGGTGTTTCAATGTTTGGAAATAAGGCCTAGGGCTCCTACTTTCACTAGGGGACACTCTCAACAATGATCATATAATTGAATGCATGAATATCATTTATTCACTATGCTACTCCGAACCACTCTCCGGTCGAATAACGAACACTAATCGTTGCGTAGGGCTTAAACAGCACTCCTCAAGTCTATCTTCCTTCTCTAGGGCACCCCAATGTCACTACGAACAATTTCATAGGTTCACCTTCCAACACAAGATATAAATATCATGCTAAACCACACGGTGCACACACTATCACCTTTACCCCGTGATCAAAGTGTTTACGGAGATAACAAAACCACTTTAGTAGCATAACAGATGAAGATCAATCTACTTATTCAACTAGATTACAAAGCTCATGATCACATAAAGATCACACCATGGGAGAGAGATGAACCACATAGCTACCTGTAGAGCCCTCAGCCCCGGGGGAGAACTACTCCCTCCTCATCATAGGAGACAGCAACGGCGATGTAGATGGCGGTGGAGTCGATGGAGATGACTTCCAGGGGCACTTACCTGTCCTGGTAGGATGCCAGAACAGAGATCTGTCCCCCGAAACTTGTCGGCGGCGGTGGCGGAGCTACAGATGTATTTTGCGGAAAAGGTCGATTCTCCTAGGGTTTATGCCTCGGGAAGTATATATGGGCGAAAGGGCGATGCCGGGGGTGGCTAGGGGGCCCACAACCCTAGGTGGCGCGGCCAGGGGGACCCGCACCACCCCATGGTGTGGCCACCCTGTGGCCCCCCTCCGGGGCTCTTCGGGACTTCTGGATGTTTCCGGGACTTTTAGGACTTCTGGCTTTCGAATTTTCCAATTCCGAGAATATTTCTAGAACAACTTTTCTGAAACTAAAAATAGCATAAAATAGGGAACTTTCTCTGTGGCATCTTGTTCATAGGTTAGTCCCGGAAAACATAATAAAACGTACGAAAACATACGGAAAACATGTAGAAATTGGCATAATATCAACATGGAACATCAGAAATTATAGATACGTTGGAGACGTATCACTCTGCAAAAACTTTACAAAACTAAAGAAGAACAAACAATATTTTTGAGTTTTCAATTTAAAACAAGAACAGAAAGAAACAAGCAAACAAAGAAAAATATTTTTGGACTTTTTTTGAATACTAAAGCGAAACGAGAAAAGAAAGCAAACCAACAAAAGGAAACTAAATAAGCAAACAAAGAGAAACAACAGAAATATTTTTGGTCTTTTTTTTGTTTTGGAAAACAAGAAAAAAAACAAATAAACAAAGAGAACCGAAAGAAGCGAAAGAAAACGAAAAAAAACGAAAGAAACGAAAAAAAGGATATACAAAAAAGAACCGACCGAACATGATATATAAATGAGTGTGATGTCGGTATACCTCCTCCCAAGCTTAGGCTTTTGGCCTAAGTGGAAATCAATCACCAAGGGGACCATTAGGTGGCGCACCGTAGTATGCTGAGGAGGAACCCTCCTCCTGATATGTGCTCGAGGATGCGTCGGTGTACTCTGTGTTGTGGTCCTCTGGAGGCGTGTCTCGCCTCTCCTGCTGCCTGTGAAACTCTGTGGTGCTCAGATGCTCGTCTACCTCCTCCTAGGAGAGCGACCATGGTGACCTGTCAATTTTAAACAAAACAGGCTGCGGCAAAGTAACTTTTCGCTCCTCTCCATCTATATATAAAACTCTATATACTAAACGTTCAACAGTAGAGTTAGCAGTAACAGATGGGACTTCATGGCAGCAAGATTAAGCCTACATGGATCAATTATTTCATCATTAGGGTCAATGGAAATATTTAAAGCAGTTGCTACACGTGTAGCGATAATGCCCCCAAAAGTAGGCCCAGTAGCAGCAAGGCTGTGTGCAACAAGTGCACCAATACTATACTTCATGCTAAGGTTCAGCGCACCATCAATGAAAGGAAGGTGATAGCTAGAAATGTTACTAGTGTTTACCCTACCAAGGATACTAGTAGCAAGATAGTAAGTAAAATATCTAAGAGCAGGAAGTTGAATGTTCCTTATCTTCCCACGCTGGGATGAGCGACCGTCATCGTTGGTGATTTCTCGGTAGAGTCCCTGGAGGTCTGCTGGTTTATCCTAAATCTTGCTCGATGTCCCGGAAGCGTTGATACCTATAATAGCACAAAAATCTACCAATGACAAAGAAACAAGACTACTATATAACTTGAAGGCAACAATTGGACCAAAATGTGTGTTCTGAAATTTAAAGCTCTCAACAAAAGTTTTTGTGAGAGTGGCATACTGAGGGCTTTCGTCCTCCATAAAGTTGGTTAGACCAACTCTCTCAATAAGCATACGCAAGTCATCTAATAAACTTGCACTTCTTAGAAATGTAATGCAAGGAAAGCTAGATGGGTTAAAGATACCATCACCTCCCGCATCGTCAATAGTCGATGCAATAATGTCTTCATTGTACAATGGCCTCACTGAAGTGGATGAGCGTGAAGGCCTTTTCCTTCTAGGAGAATCACTCCTAAATATCTCTCCAAAATTATAATTATCCATCTCTGATTTTTTTTCAACAATCATCACAAAAATTAATTTCAAGCAACTATAAGGTGGAAACTACCATAGGGACTTGTATGAGAGCTAAACATACATTAAAACTACATTATTTCTACTCAAATCAAGCATGCAAACTCACATAAGCTGTCACCTACAGTACCAAAATACTTAAGAAATACTTCACCAAATAAAATTCTACTTGGATCATCGGAAGAGTCACATACCGAAGAGCAAATGCACCAGATTTCAGCACAAAAGATGGGCTAAGCAAAGAGATCGAAACATTTCGAGGAAGAACAGCAAGAACTTGGGTTCCAGGAAATGTGTTGAGGTTGGTGGGTGAGAGAGAAGACTTTGGCAGGGGAGAGAGTTAGTGGGGTGCCTGGGGGCCCCAGTCCATGTGCTTGCGCTACCAGGGGCAGGCCGCGCCACCCCATGGTGTGCCTGACTGGTGGGTCCCCAAGGGGACTCCCATGTGGCTCTCTGCCTCATTTTTTATGTAAAAATTTATTATAATTCTTCTGGATTTTTTCGAGAAACTTTATTTTTGAGGTATTTCAAGAATTTTTATAATTAATGAAAACCAGGAAAATGAAAGTGAAAAGGTGGAACACAAAACCAAAACCAGAACTACAGAGGTTCTATGACACTCTAATGGAAAAATATCCAAAGAAAACAAAGGTGGTAGTGGTGAAAACAAAAGTATGGGTGGTGAAAACATGCATAACCACAGTAATCACGGTGAAAACATGATGAAAACATGAATATGGATGATGGAAAGCATGATTGTATTCAAGTAGCAATGTGATAACAGAAGTAAACATGGTGAAAACATAGTGGGGAAGGTGAAAACATTGTCCTCTTCATTCCAAATCATTTTATTAACAAGGGTGATCAAGTCTTGTTACCAGAACAATTTTCATATGAAGCAACAATTTGCTAATCACTAAATAATTATGTTACCTCAGCCTTGATAGACATAGTCCCAATTATAATAATTTCATACTCTTTAGGTGGTACAGGAATGGGACGGTAAAATTCTCCAATCTTGATGGTCTCAATATTTTCAGTTGAATTTAAACCATATCTTCTATCAATCTTCTTGGCAAAATTAACATTATTCTCTTTATCATTAACATTAAAAGTTACTTTTCCTTGATTGCAATCAATAACAGCCCCTGCAGTATTAATAAAATGTCTCCCAAGAATAATAGACATATTATCATCTTCACGCATTTCCAACACAACAAACTCAGTTAATATCAAACAATTAGTAGTAACTTGCACGGGAACATTCTCACATATACCAACAGGAATAGTAGTAGATTTATCATCCATTTACAAAGATATATCAGTGTATATCAATTTTTCAAGAGAGAGTCTCTTATAAACCGAGAAAGACATAACACTAACTCCAGCTCCCAAGTCACATAAAGCAGTTCTAACATAATTATTTTTAATAGAACAAGGGATAGTAGGAATACCAGGATCTCCAAGCTTCTTTGGAACCTTGCCATTGAAAGAGTAATTAGCAAGCATAGTGGAAATTTCCTCATTAGGAATTTTCCTTTTGTTGGAGACAATATCTTTCATATATTTAGAATAAGGAGGCAGTTTAATAGCATCAGTCAAAGGCATTTGCAAAAAACAGAGGTTTCATCCACTCACAAAACTTGTTATAATGTTCTTATTCCTTAGATTTGTGTTTCTTATTAGGAAAAGGCACTGCTTTTTGTACCCAAGGCTCTCTTTATTTACCATGTTTATTTGCAATGAAATCCTACTTAGTATACTTTGCAGTTTTAGTTTGCTTTTCAGGTTCAGCTACAGGTTCTTCTTTATAAGAAGCATCACTTTTATCATTACCACTTTCAGTTTCAACATCAGAAATAGATATAGAATTAGGATCTTTAGCAGGTTCAAAAGATTCTACAACATTTTTATGTCTCTTCTTCTTTTTCTTAGAAGGAGAACTATTGTTTTTAGGTTGCTGAGAATCTTGTTCAATTCTTTTAGGATGTCCCTCAGGATGCAAGGGGTCCTGAGTAGAAATACCACTTCTAGTAATTATTTCACAAACATGTTTATCTCTAGAAGCATTAGCTAGCATGTCTTTTTGCACTTTAGTAAGCTAATAAATTTGAGTTTGAACCATTTGAAAATGTTTAACAAGCATTTTAATATCATTAGAGGTTCTCTCAATAATACCATGCAAATTATCAATATCTCTAGGGTTTTCCATTAGATGATTTTGCACTCTCCTATTAAAGTTGTCTTGCTTAACAACCTAATTATAAAATTCATCTAAGCATTGATCAGGTGGTTTAGAATAAGGAATATCTCTATTATCAAAGTATTGGAGAGAGTGTACCTCAACAGTTGATGGATGAGGAATAGACCTACATAATTCTTCTATAGGAGGTAAATTCTTCACATCTTCAGATTTAATACCCCTCTCTTTAAGAGATTTATTGGCTTCCTTCATCACTTCATCAATTAATTCAATCATCCCTCTCTTCTTGGGTGTTGGTATTGGTGTTGGCTCTGGTGTAGGTGTAGGATCAGGTATATTCCAATCATCATTATTTTTCGCTATTTTAGTGTAACACCCGGGGGGGTTTTCCCTCAAATAGAATTGCTTGTTTTCTTTTTGCATGCATTGCCTCATGCATCATATGCACCTTTGTTTTCAAACCAATTTAAAAATTCAAACATGTTCCAAATGGGTTCAATTAAAATTGCAAAACAAATCATTTCACATTGTAATTCATATTTGAATTGGAAATACTAAAATTGGTTGGTTATAAAAATTGGTTTTATAAGAAACAATAAATTGAATTCAAATTCAAATTTCAAATAAGTTGTGCAATTTGAATTTTTGGAAACAAAATGTCTTGCACCTGGGCTTTTTCAATCAGGGACTTATAAAAATTATCAGCATAATTTTTGGATCTCAAAAACCCCTTCTTTTTCCTTCTCTTTTCTTTCCTACAAAAAAAAGAGAAAAGAAAATAAATAAAACAAGCTACTGGGGGAGGCAGGCCTCTCGGCCCACCTACCACCCCAGGAGGCCCAGCCCACACGGCCTCACGGCCCTTCCCACCTTCTTCTCCGTACGGTGACGCCAGCAGGGGAAGCCGTGCTGCTCCACCACAGCCATGGACCCCCCCTCTCCACCTACTCCCGTGCCTCTACAAGACCCCCCGAGGGCACGCCCCAAACCCTAACCCTTGTCCTCTCCTTTTCCCCTTCCTCCAGATCGCCGCCACCCTCTTCCTTCCTTCCCAGATCCCCTCCCATCTCTCTGAATTTTCTGAACCCGAGGAAGCCCTCCATGGCCGGAAGTTGGAGGCCATGGCGCCGTCGCTCTGCTCACCGTCGGGCCGGGCTCGCTGCGGGAATGGAAACGGGGCATATCCCTCGCCGTCCTCGTCGAAGAATTGGGGTAGGGGACGCTCGGGAGGGACGACGCCAACGCCATCTTCTTCCTCCGACCACGGGCACGTCTACCTCGCCATCCTCGTCTACAGCACGACACCGTCGTCACCGAGCCTGTACGACGACACCGACGCCCCACGGTGAGCCTTCCGCCCTTTGGGACACCTTCCTGCTCCCTCCTCGTTGCTCTGGGTGCCACCGTCGAGCGGCACCGTCTGCAGTTCGTCGTTTTCCGTCCGTCGTCTACCTGCAGGAGAACGGACACGAAATAATCTTCAGTTTCGTCAGTAAAGAATCGCAGTGTACAGTTGATCTTTACTGTGCGCCCCGTTCTATCACGAATCGAACAGTAGCCCAGTGGCTTGTGCCCTGTTCCGCACCGCTGGAGAGCCAAGTTCGATCCCCCAACCCGGCGAAATACCACGCATTTTTCCTTCTTTTACCACGCAGAGTCACCTCTTATTCTGTCAGATTCGTGTTGTATCACAAAACGCACCACATCCCAGTGGTTAAGGCTCTCGTCCCACAACCAGGTTCGAATCCTTTGAGGTGCAATTTCCTAGCCTTTTTCTTCTATTTTGCGCCGTGGAACATAGCCCCACCTGTCATTGACTGAAGCTAGATCTCGCAGCGGTGAGATCTGAATCTGCATTTTTGCATCTGGGCCCCCGGCTTTTCTGTTTTGGCATCGGAGCCCTTCCACACTCTGTTTCCACCACGAATAGGTCCCTGCCTTTTCTGTTTTTACACCTGAGCCCCTCCATCATCTGTTTCCGTCACAAACACGTCCCTGTCTTTTGCAAATAAACCCTAAAACTTCAAATGCTCATAACTTTCAAACCCTAACTCCAATTTCACAAAGTAAAATATGTTTTCCATGCAGAATTAAATAAACTTTCCAAATATAAACTTTGTTTTCTGTTTTGGATAATGTAAATTGCTGAAAACAATAATTCTTTGTTTAATGCATTTAAAATTGCTAATTTAATTACTTGCTCATTTCAAACCCAAATTCAACATATCAAATATGTTTTCCAATCAGAAAAATGCAACTAATCTGTTCATACCAACCTTACACCTGTTTGCATTTTGCATCTTGCATTTTAGTTGTGTTATGCATGTTCATCTAATATTTAAATATGGAATGTGTTGGGGTAATTACTTTAAATATTGCCCTATTCCATTTAATCTTGTTTAGCTCACCTACTTATTGTTTTTCCATGTTAAACAACATTTAATATGATGGTTAGATAAACAACTTAAACCATAATTATTTGTCCGGACTCCGGGTCCGATTACATTGTCTAAGTTGTAATTTTGCGTTGCATCCCGCATGTCATGCATATAAAATAGGATCATGCTGGATCTTTTGCCGTAGAAGTAATTGCTGCATCCGTTGATTCTTTTAGTGCTTTGCTTCTTCGCGGATAGGACGTTGAGATGATGTGAGCACCAACAAGTTCTTCGGATGTACCTCTACTTGCTGGATCTCAGGCAAGTATACTCACTTGCTACCCATGTTGCCTTTCCTCACTTGTTACCGATTCTTTCCATTGTCTTTATGCTAGCCTTATGATTCGATGCTTGTGTCTCGATCCTATCATATGTTTACCTTGCAACCATGATATAGCCTTCCTTCCACTTCCTATTAACTGTTGTTTGTTTACCTTGTTGGCCCTCGTGTCGTAGTTGCATGCTTAGGTTTGTTTGCGCTCTAGTCCTGTTGTCCTTTGTTCTATCACCTGTTTAGTTTGATAGTTGGGGTTCAACTTAATCAACAACATGTTAATGTTTTAGGTAATAATAATTTGATGATAAGGCACCGGCAGGAGGCCCGGCATGGTTTTGAGGCCTGCTAGTGTCGAACTTAATTAGGAAAAGGGTCTTGTCCTCTGATCCATGATGAGCGCGCTAACCGCATGTGGGAAGCGTGTATGGGCGCCCCCCGCAAATTTGATTCGATTCGCATCTCGTCCAAATCGCCACACTTAGTTCGGGTTTTCCATTTGCCGCATGCATATGCAGGTGCGAACCCTTGGCGCCAGGGTGGAACTTTTGTAGTCGGCATTTAGGAAGACACGTTCTTAGAGTGCTATGAGGGTCCCCTTTTCTTCGTGGGGCTTGATTAGTCGTGCGCTCAATTGCACGTGGTTCTTTGGGCTTGATGCGAAGAAGAGTTGGGTTGTGTTGAGTGCCTCGCTTGGTGGAAGTGCATTTCCATCTGGCGGGTTATTCTTACGTGTACGGCCAAATTGGTGCATCCCTGCAGGGTTAATCTTCTCGAGAAGCCGTGTTGTCCGCGTTTATGGATGACTTGGTGAAAGTGCTGGCTAACAAGTACTCAGACAACTTACACTTAACGATGATAACTTGACTAGTAATATAGATTACCTCCACCATAAAAATGAATGTCACCTTAATCAATAGTGTGAGTTTCCTTGGGTTGCTTCCTTAGTAGGGGGTAACACTGGATGTGTATTGTTTGGTGAGTAGTTATAGTTGGTTTTGTCGCGCTATCTTATCCCTTTCTTTTAGCCGGATGTTGTAGTGCGTCTCTGTAGTTAGTTAGTGCAGCCCGCTGCCGCTTCTTTGCAATAATCCCTTCCTTCCGTTGTACCCAAAGTATTTGTATCTTGTGATGATTGGTTACGCTGGTATCTTGTGAGTATGGTTTATCCACTTGCCAGTACTTAATAGTACTGACCCACGAATCCATTTCGTGGCTGCATATTCCACATTGCAGTCAACAGGTTTGAAGTCTGACGACGTTAGCTTGGGAATCCCTCCGGCTTGGCCTGAGCAGGGATTGGACGCCATCGGTTATCTTCAGGACTCTTAGTCCAATTTGTATCTTGTTAGTAGTCGGACACTATGTTGCTTCTTCCGCTGTTATTTGGATCTTTGTATTGTATCAGTTGTATTCTTGACTCGTTTGAGTAGTCTTGTATATACCTCCTCTGTTGTTGTTGTGGATTATTCGTGAACTGTTGTAATGTTATCACAAGTGGCAACCTGAAATCGGTTAGCATGCGGATTTGGGTGGAAATGCCGAAATCTGCATAGTGCCCGATCTCGGGGCGTCACATTTAGCCATTAATTGCTCAGCTTTTTTTAGAGTTCTTTTCCTGAAAACACAACCGACACAACTATCCAGGTATATCCTAGATTCAACAGTTAGTCTAGTATAAAATATATCTAGGAGCTCATTTTTAGGTAATGGGTATCCAGGGCTAGCTCTTATCAAAGAACAAAACCTTGTCCAAGATTCAGGCAATTTTTCTCCTTCAATTTGCTTAAAGTTAAAGATGTCCTGCACAGCAGCATGTTGGGCACTAGCAGGAAAATATTTTTGAAAGAAAGCATTAACCAAATCCATAGGATCAGTAGTACACCCAGGTGACAGATTTTTAAACCAAATTTTAGCTTCATCTTTCAATAATAAAGGGAATATCTTGGTAACAAAATAAGTACGCAGCTTAGTATCATCAGAAAATAAACTACTCAAAGATGAAAGCTCATTCATGTGTTCCATAGCACTTTTACTTTCAGTTCCACAAAAAGGTTCCTTCTCAACAATAGATATATAAGATAAATATAAAGATAAATCATAATCCTTATCTATAATGTGTATAGGAGATGTGGCAAACTTAGCATCAAGAGAAGAGTTGTATTTCACACCATGTCTTGCAAGAATACTCTTAAGAGCACTTGCACCAATAGTAGCACGAGCTTCTTCAATAAAATCATCACTCAGTTCAATATAGGTTTCATCAAGGTCATCAATAAGCTCAGTTGAATTAATAGGTGTACCAATATTTTCAACAGAGACTTCAGCATTTTTCATTTGTTTGGATCTAGCAATAGTAGCATCTAGGAAAGGACCTAGAGAACCAGTATCATCAAGCATAGTAGAAGCATCATAAAAAGTATCAGAAACATTCTCAGACTCAGCAGAATTAACATTATGTGTAACATGTGTTGGAGTAAGAAGCTTACTCATAACAGACGGTGAATCAAGAGCAGCAGAGGTGTTCAGAGTTGTACCCCTTCTTGTAGTGAATGGTAATATAGGAACTTTTCCATCACGAGTCTTGCCCATGATGAATGGCTTGCAGCAAACAATATCACAATCAAGTGAGCAAATAAATAAAGCTATGCTCACCGGCAACGGCGCCAGAAAATAGTCTTGAAGACCCACAAGTATAGGGGATCGCAACAGTCTTCGAGGGAAGTAAAACCAAAATTTATTGATTCGACACAAGGGGAGCCAAAGAATATTTATATGCCTTAACAACTGAGTTGTCAATTCAGCTGCACCTGAAAGTAGACTTGCTCGCAACAATTTATCAGTGGTAACAATTTTATAGTAGCAGTAGAAATAAAATAACACCAGTAGCAATTGCGGAAAACAGCAGTATGGGAAGTACCGTAGGCACAGAGGGAATGGATGTTGCATGGATAACATAGGTCATGTAATAATAATAACATGGGAAATGCAGATAATAATATAAAGCATCAAACATGTAGGAAAACCATAGGCATGTGTTCCAATATAGTCATACGTGCTCGCAATGAGAAACTTGCACAACATCTTTTGTCCTACCAGCCCGTGGCAGAAGGGCCTCTAGGGAAACTACTGGTAATTAAGGTGCTCCTTTTAATAAAGCACCAGAGCAAGGCATTAACACTCCGTGAACACAGTGATCCTCACATCCCAACCATCCCCTCCGGTTGTCCCAATTTCTGTCACTTTGGGGCCTCGGGTTCCGGACAATGACATGTGTAAAACAACTTGCAGGTATGATCAAGAAACAATATTATACTCCTGAAACAATAACATGTTTAGATCTGAAAGCATGGCACTCGGGCCCTAGTGACAAGATTAAGCATAACAAGTTGCAACAACGGTAGAAAACACTAGCAATGGATACTAGGCAGTATGCCTAACAATCTGGCATTATTATGTGATCAATCTCATCCAATCCCTTCCATCCCTCTCAGCCTACAGCGGTTTTTACTCACACATGGACAGGGGAAACATGGATGGTTGATGGAGAAGGAGTGGCGGTGTCGATGGCGATGATCTCCTTCGAATCCCTGTCCCGGCAGGGCGCCAGAACATGATCTTATGATCCCCGAATCGAGGTTCGGGGTGGCGGTGGCGCTCTGTTGTGTTTCTGTGGAATATGAAGAACCCCCTCACGTTTTAGGATTGAAGGCAATATGTAGTCGAAAGGGGAGTCCGAGGGGGTACCTGGGTGGCCCACACCACCAGGTGGCGCGACCTAGGGGAAGGGCGCGCCAGGGGGTGGTGTGGCCCCCTCTGGCCCCTCTCCTGGCCCCCTTATAGCTCCCTCGGGTCTTCCGATGTTTTAAGACCAATGGGGTCTTTTCTGGGCAATTTCCCGAAAGTTGATTTTTCTGCACTAAAACGAGACACCAAGGTAATTCTGCTGAAAACAGCGTTAATCCGTGTTAGTGGTATCCAAAACTCACAAGTTTAGAGGAAAACAATCAGAAAAGTGTTCGGAAAAGGAGATACGTTTTCGACGTATCAGCTATCTCTCTTCGTTGTTGCCGAGTCGTGGACGGCGAACCACTGACAGGTTGACACGAGCATACACATGCACACCATAAGAAGGATTACACGTGTGATCCTTGACGAGGGAATCTTAGTGACATCTTTGCAACTAGGCCTAGTTGTGAGGATCTACGACTATTCGTATTTCTTCTTCGACTATATCGATTCCGCTGCCCGGTGAGTCGTGATCCTAATCCTCGCATGTACGAGCATGCCTCGTTATCTCCACAGTGATCTTGGCAGACTACGTAGGACACTACATTTTTTAATTCTGCAGTGTAGACCAGCAGTGGTATCAGAGCGTACTATGCATAGATGCAATTGGATCTAGAGCACAATTTTGTGCGGGTATTGCATAAGCTTGTGTAAGTATATCAGAAAGTTCTCTAATATTCAGTTTATTTTTGTTGCTTCCAAATAAACTGTGTTTATTTTGTTTCTGGCGCATGGTATGACTTTTTACAAACTTCAATCCTAGGACGCTCGAGTTTCCCCTGGCATATCTCCCTTGATCCGAGGAAGTGCTTCAGTAGCTTTGAGTGGCACTATAGTTGGTCTCATGTAACAGCATGGTGGAAGGGGAATGTGGATTAGATCGACACGACGGTCATGGTTATGAATAAGTTTAGATTGAGGCTATAGACATTTTCCTAATGTTTGTCTTTCTATCACCCGCAAAGTTAATCTAGCAATTAGATTAAACATACGTTGAACTGCGTAGGTAATGACGATAGTTGATCGTAGAACCTACAACCACGCTAAAACTTGCAAACAAATCGTTAGAGGCATCTAATTTGGTTTTGCAGAGTGTGTGTGTGGTTTGGTATAGCTATCTTCTTAATGTGTTTTGACGTGATGGCCAATGCCAAAGGATTTTCATTGTTCGACATCGGCAATCAGACGTTCATCATGGAGCATAGAGGAAGTACATGATAGGATAAAGTGGTCATTTCTCGACCATGAAAATACTTGAAGGAATTTTCAGCGCAATGGAATTACCTGAAATTTTCTCCTATAGTAAAAATAAATGAAAATGGAGGATACTTGTTGGAGACGCGTCAAGAATCCCTGAAGAACAAAGGCTATATAGAATCACACAAATTATAAATTACATGTGATGTTTATCCTTTCTTGATTGCACATTGATTGCGTAGTAGTCGTTTATTAGGGTGATTCCTCACTTAAAATATCAAGGTAGTTCATGTTCTCCCGATTGTAGCACCGTCAAACCGGCATGCGTATGCATTTATCACTTGGATACAAGGGTCAACGTGTCTCTCCTTGCCGGGAGGCGGGTTATAGTTTGCTCACTTGGATACAAGGTGCATTCTATATGGCGGAGTCAATTAGTTGTCTTGTCTTTCAGGCACACACACATCAAAAGATGAGCGAGAATCACATGCGGGATTGGCATGGTGGCCTACTCACTAGGTTATGGTTGGTTGAGGTGGATACATCCTTTTAATCATAATCTATTGGGATCTCGTTGCACTGAAATTTGATCTTGAGGAATATCAGTGTCAATGGGAGCATATCTTAATTTCAATTTTATTGAATTAAGTAGTGCAAATTAATTTTGAACTATAGAGTCTAAATAAACATGTTTTATTGTAGAGTTGGATCCCGTTCAAAACATAAGTTTTAATGAGTTGTTGAGGACAAAAAAATTAACTAAGGAAAGCATGAACTTATGTTATTGCGTTCACGATCTGAGAGTTATCGTGAGAGGTCTTGAGGTAGAGCATGTGCTAGACACTAAATTCCCATGGGCGATAAGGAGTATCAAGTTTATGTGACCATGCTAGATAGCATTGGTTCTAAGATGGGTTATTGTTACCCACACTATCGCCACTTCCGTCTCACGGAAGTTTTGGAGGCTCCATTCTCCATGCAAATCTGTCATGGTTGTCATAAGCTTAATGCCTTGGCCATTAAGGGGGCACAAAGAAAAATTCATAGGTATACTACATAGTATTAAGGATATTGGTTTTCCAATTCCATAAAAGCAAGCAGTATACAGACTCCTCATGTCACTTCTATCCCATTACTTCAGATTTGTGACTTCTTACAATCTCATGGAAGTGGAGAAGATAGTTGAAGAAGTCTTCTAGATGCTCATGTCAGATGAGATGGATGTTTTCATTCACCTCGTGATGACTACACCCATAAAGAAAGATAAGTGGCGATACCACATGAGGTATAAGAGTTATACCAGTTATTCACATATTCTTGTTTCAAACATATTTTGGTATTGGATACTAAAATTTCTCAATTTTCAATTTATTTCAGAGTGAGAGGGAAAAGAGGCAAGAGAGGAGCAAAGCGTGGAAGGAGCAGTGGAAGACACATTTAATGGCGTCATACCAGTTGCATCATCTTCGAGGTCCGAGTTAATAAAGACGATTAGCACTAGGACTTTGAAATAAAAGTTATTTTGAGTTCGATCATTATGTAATGAATATTTTATGTTCAAGAACCTGATTGAGTTTGGATTATAAAATATGTGTGGCATTTAGAAGTTCAAAATTTATGACCTTCTTTATTGTATTATGTCATTAAGTTTTATTATGAAGTCTTGAATTTTTTATTTAATTATTACTTAAGTTTAAGTAACATTAATTGTGACTTGTTAAATAAATTGGAGATACCTTTTTATTTATTTATCAAGGTTTAGATTGTCTCCAAATTATTTAATAAAGCTAAAATTCATACATTGCTAGCGACTTGTGAATTTCAAAATTCAACTAATGATGGATGTTTTCTCAGTTGACTTAATTCCATTGAAGACTCAATACGATAAGTTAATCATATTGATGAAGTGGAATAGATGAAATTGTAGAAGTTTCAATATTTCATAAAAGTCAATGGGCGTAGTTCGAATAAAAAACTGAGATCAAAGAAATTGTATTGAATTAGAAAAGACTTAATAAGAATTATAACATAGTTGACGAAGAAAGATTTCTTAGTCAAAATTACTCATGATAAATTCCGAGAGACTCAAAATTATCGTGATAATTGAATCTTTGTGACACAAGGATATAAGTAATGTTATAATTGTCAAATGTATTGGTGCGATAAGTGAAAGCGTGAAATGAAATAATTCTCAACCCACTAAAGAAAATTATTTTGTTTGTTTGTTTGTTAAGGTTGGAGCTATTTCATTAATTAACTTGGAGTTATTTGAATGATGATAGTTCCTAGTAATCAATATTGCTAAATTATGATGCGTAATTGATTAAAGGGTTTTGCACAAAAACAATAAGTTTATTGGTGGTAAATTTGCATTTTAACTCCAAGTGTTTTAACACATTGGATTAAGGAGAAAAGTGTCTTAAAGAAATATGGAAATTATATTAAGTGAAGATTGTGAATCTTTGGAGAAGGATTAAACGAAAGGGAAATATGCAAGTGTTTCCGACTCATCACCTTCTCCAGGAATTTATGTATGAGATATGAGATACATAAATTTCAAACTTAATATTGAATAAATTAAGGTCATATGAGGAATTTGATGTAATATTCAATTTGCGTTGTATTCATCAAAATTCCAAGATAATGACCATGAAAGTGCAAAACAAAAAAAACAAGATAGTAGTACTCATAAATATATGATACTGGATTATCATACAGATCCATAATAATTAAGGAGGTATTCATGTTGACTCCAAGTTTTATCTTGACAGTAAGTTGTAGTGATTTAAAATCACAAGGAACACGGATATTTTTGCAAGAAAAACATATATGAATATTTTATATTCATAAAGCTAGTCTTGATTAAAATTGTTTTATCAAGAATAAATAAATGATAATGATGAGTTGAAAAGTTATCATATCAATTGCTTGGTGCTGTTATTGGATCAATTAGAAAATTATTTTGCTAAATGTAATTAATTTTGCATTACTAGAGGAATCTGAAATATTACAAGTATGAGTATTAAGTCAATCGTGTTAATGAAACAAGAAGGTCTTCTTTTTCATTATATAAAGCGAAGGGACTTAAAAGTCAGTGGGAGTTGATTATGATATTTTGATTTGGTTGGCCTGATTGAAAGAAAGTTACGTCATGAAAAGTTTTAAAATGCAATATCAAAAAGTGTCTTATTAAATTCAAAATCGATGAGATAGATATGGAGTTCAATAAACATGACTATGACGAGTGTGCTAAGTGTAATTCTAAAGAAATTTTTAATTACAATGAGATAAAATATTTTGTCTCAAAATTAAAAAATGGCATGATATAAAGTGTTGAGATCAAACCATAATTTTTTGTGATTTGACCAGTCTCATAGTCATAAAAGGAAGCACACAAGAATCGATAGATTTCCGTTGAATAAAATGTTTAGTCAAACCGGTATAAAGTAGAAAGACTTAAGTATAAGTTTTCTCATGTAGTTTAATGTTTGTAATAAAACCTAAGAATGTCATGTTGTCATGTTTCTCACATAAATATTCAACGGTAATATTACTAAATATAAAAACGACTAGGGGGGGTTTTCAATAGCTACAAATAATATTGTGAGAAGTATTCACACAGGTATTTGTGGTTGAATTACAAAATCGAATCTATATTGATTTTAAATTAGATTATGATTCTTCAATTGATAATACCGTATGTGGTATGAAAATAAATATTAGAGTATTATGAGTGGAATCTACAGTATATTGCTATGGATAGTTGCAACACAATGAGAGACATTGTAGATTGCAAGTTATTGGATAAAAGTCATTCGACTTAGTGAGGTTTCAAACAACGACATGATAATTCATTCGGAGACGCTTGAATTATTAATCTTGTCATGGAAGCAGGTTCACAACAAATCTAATTAGTAATAAATCCAAACACAAGTTTATCACAAGTTGATAAGATCAAAAGGTGAAACATAAAAAATTTAAGTTACCACATCCATAGTGTGAGTAACACCGGAATTCCATAGGCGTTATGTCATCATACTAAATAGATTATTAATTGACTCTAGTGGAAGTGGAAACTGTTGGAGGTATGCCCTAGAGACAATAATATTCATTTATTATTCTATCCCCAATTTCAGGATTAAGTTTGTGTCATCATGCTACAACCGCTATAGCACTTGAAAAGTGAGTTTTCAAAGAAAAATCTTTGTGCGGGTTTGAAGACATAAACAAACAAGATGTCCTAATATTGTCTCTAAGATTAGTTTATGATTTGTGAGAAGATCACATTTTCCTGATCATGGACTTGATTAAAATTCTAGCAAAACATAAGAGTTTATTGTTAGGGTAACATTAGTACAGAACCGACCCAAGTATATGTTGTTTCTAAAAGAGACTAACAATTGTGATGTATTTATCAAAATACATATAAAGTTTTCATTCACTATATTCCTATACTATGAGATATCTAGTGACCACACGATCGAAAGTTATACTTTGGATGTCATCAACCGTCTTGTCGTAACTGGGGATCATAACGGTGATGTCTGGGTATAATCTAGAAAGTATAATGGAACCGAGATCGTTCAATACTAGTACTTAACTCCTCTAAATGATATAGAGATACACACTATGGGCCCTCTCTGAATATTAATTTTATCACGCCGGAACCATCTGGATGATATCTGCTCTTTCTCTGGACCATCCAATGTGAACAAATGAATTTTACACCTTAAGTGTGTGACCCCTACAGGTTCGATAACAAGTATACATGATGGGGAAACCTATTTCCCGATCAATAATCAACATCGGGACCGTGAACGTCCATATTGATTTCTACGAGTTATACGAAGAAAATTGCTTAACCTGTTGGTTATTAAGCGAGTTCCTATTACTTCACGGTACCAATCAACACCTCGAGACGAGATGAATTATATGATCATGATTAAACTATTTAATCTTCATATCACATTATCCTCGATATCCGGTATGATTACTTTTACTCGGTACCTTGTTATAGTATCACCATGACTATTGCCATGCCTTTGTATGTGCAGACTTATTAACTGATACCATCACACAGAGTGGATCTTGTATGTATCTCTGTATTGTCTAGAGGAATAATTCTCCGTATTGAATTACCTTGATGAAACGAACACTTTCGAGAACACCCAGCAATAGACCTTTTGATCACCCAGTTTACGGTCTGATACTTGACTACTCCAAAGTGAACTTTTGGGTGACCATCATCGTATATTCTAATGGTCAAAGGAAGTAAACAAAATAACCATCTTGTGACGATACTATTTATAGCAATGCTAAAACTAATCTCGCAGTATCTCATCTACTTGGGTCTACCCAGCCACAATGTTGAAACAACGGTGTGCTCCCGTTAATATTGACAGAATATATGTCCATGACCAGAAAAACATGGTAATTAACAAGTTTGTTTGTGAGACATGACGAAGGGTTATAAAGGTGTGTTTATGTTCCCACACATGCGTATGGGTTTTCCTCTGAATCTCTTCAGTGAGCATAACAATTATAGTATAAAAACATAATACTTTAATTATGTAATAGATGTATATTATTGTCTCTTGGGAATACATCCAACAACTACATGATCCTCCCTATCACCCGCAAGAAAGATGATCCGCCGGTAAGGGTAGCAGTCTCATTATTGTCGAATTGGCCAGCTAGGATAAATATTCATTTGAAGACATTGATCAGATATGCAAGATTCCGTTGGCACACGGAGACATGATGACATCTGAACTTGGCATTACGAACGCACTCTGGTGTTAACAGTGCGGTCGATTTACCATTTGCTGATCACAAGAAAATGAAGAAGGTAAGAGTGGGTAGAGATGTGATCAGCTGGCTCAAATCAACAGGCAGAAGAGAGACAGTGGAAGAAGCTACAGAAGGTGGATGTGCCTTCCAAACTGCGCATGTTGTCGTGGTGGTGAGAACACAGATGCCATAGGGTGGCTAAAGATTGGGGCCGATGGACGCTGTAGGTATTCGGCGAGGGATCGCCCGTCACGTAGACGCGCTCAGAAACACTGCAAACACCAAGATCTACCCAGGTTCGGGGCCCTCGTGTGGAGGTAACACCCCTACTCCTGCCTACCTCTCTATATATAGTTCAACCGGGTAGCCACAGTACAATCTCTACCCTCAACCGGGTAGCCAACCTCTAGCTCTCTCTATGTGTAGTGCTAAGTCTCGCAATAAATTCTCGCTCGTCCAACGTCCCTCGCGCAAGAGGGGGCTGGCCACCTTATATACTGGTGGCCAGCGAGTAAAAAATATTTAAAAGTACACGAAGTGACAACTCTACTATGAAAGTGGCGCACGCCTCCGTGTTCCCGCTGACGTCGTGCCGAAAAGTCGTCGCGCCGTCCGCTTGACAGGTCTTGTCCACCCTGTCAGACCCTTAGGGTAGGTCACTGACATGTCATGTCCCCCTTGTCAGTGACAGGACTTGACAGGCGCTTGCCCTCACTGTACCCACGTCTCAGCACAAATAATCATGTTCCTTGTAAGTTGAACTGCACACGCTGTAGTCTGCGGGATACGCGGGATCTTCCACAATGGCTCCATTGACTTTGTGCCCGAGTAGGATAGCTTCACATCTACTCGGACCACCTGAGTTCTACTCGGTCGATCCAGAACCTCACTTGTATCTTCTCTTGGCCTTCAGTACAGGTTACCGCGTAGCGTCTACCGGATACCAGATACCCGGGTAGCCGCCTACCCGGCAAACAGTACATTGATATCTGTTTTACCACCGGTCTTACCCCTACTCGGGGGTAGCCCCCCGACATTAGTTCCCGAAGCTGGTATAGTCCGGCGAACTTGTTCTTTGGGCACTGCCAGCTTAAACCAAATTGTCTCTTATAAAAAGTGTGGCTGAGTTGCTCCTCAACTCGGACATCCATAATCCTTACTTGAACTTCTCTGATTACGGTCTTTGGAATCTTCTTCTCGGCACCGAGTAGACCGCAGGATCATGAATTCCACCGAGAACCCATACTTAGCGAAATTTTCAGCACGCTCCCGCTCGATCCAGAGCGGCCCTATCTTCTCTTGTCCAGGGCGCACACGTGCCACGCAGTCGCATCCCCGACACCTCGGTCTGCGGTTACTGCGTGGCACGCGCCCATCACTGCGCCTGGGGCCCACGGCCCGTTGTGTCACCTCGAGCGTGTACTCGAGAGCCCACGACGCACGTTGTGGGATTAACTGCGCCCGTTACGCGCGCATCACGCGCTGTGTGCGTTTCTAACGGGCACTTAATCCCCACTTCGCACGATCTGCCCACGATTGATCCCACTTGGTAACTGTCGTGGGATAATCACGGCAGATGTTACCTGGGGTAACTGATCTTGGGGCAAGTCGACACAGGTATTCGGGAGAGGGTTTAGCTCAAAGGAAGACATGGCGAAAGCGATCTAAGAACCGGAAAGCAACTCGCCGGCTCTCGATATGATTATACTGGATACTCGATAACAGGTGTTACAACTATGACTTGAATCTCTCTGAGGCTAAGCCTAGGGGTTGGTTTATATAGCACTCATACCCCCCTTGGCCTGCCTTTACAAAGCGCCTCCTGAGTCCTACTCGAACTCTATACACAAACCCTAACTTTCCTTACCGCAACCCACAATCCGGGTCACGAACGTTACATGCCCTGGGCCTTCCAGAAGCTTCTTTGTCTTTAGCCGGATTTGGTCCAGCCGCCGTTTGGGCCGGGTCACACCTGGGAGTTGGGATACCGGGTTACTATCCCCTCATCAGTAGTCCCCAGAATAGCTTGGGCTTCCAAGATTTACTCTTCGAAGCGTTGGCTATTCCCTACAGAAATATTAGATGCAAACACATGAGGATCAAGACGCAGCGCGTCGACGAATAGCCGTGACTGGTACCAAGGAAGCCAGGTAAAGACCCGGCTCTCCCTTCTTAGGTTCTCCCTTAATCTCCCAGACTTAAATCTTAATAGGAAACTCCCTGACCCCACATCCTTCTTGATAATTACCGCTGATACGAGGAAGGCAATTTCCCCTTCCTTTTTCTCTGGATCATATTGGTCTGCGCATAAAACGTGCCTTTCAAATTTCGAAATGGCCAGTTACTCCGCACTCCCCGGGTCTCGACCGTTAGGCTAAGCCCTTCCATCCGGGCGGTTATAAATAGAGCTCAAGGAACAAACCCAACTCTTAACGGCTCATTTCCCCCATTCCACTTCTCCTCAAACCCGAGCTCGCGGAGTGCCACCACGGAAGCCCCACGCACCTCGCCGGAGCCCATCCGCCGTCGCCTGCGCTCCGCCACCGCGCGACTCACTCCTATCCCCAACTCCGCCGCCGAGCGCCCGATTCGCCGACCAACAACCTCAAAGGGACATCAATCTTGCGCCATCTGTCTCCGCAAAGCTCTTCTTCAACCCCCTTTGGTAAGTTCCTCGTATCCCTCAGCTCATCCTCGCAATTTCTCATCCTTCCCTTGGATCAGATCTGAATCGAGTGGTCCGCGATTTCTCGGGCCGCGCCGGATTAACTCACCGATATTTACCATAATCATTCCCATAGATAGGATTCATAGCTTGTATTGCTCTCCTAACTCCAGCAATCATTAACTTGGCCACAAATTTAGAAATAAGATTCCCAATCTGGGCTCGGGCCATCTAAAGTTTCCGCCTTTGTTCTCCCTCCTCAGAGAATCTCACTTCTCCGGATCATTCGCAGATGGTAGGCATACAAACACCCTCCCAACTTCTCCAAACATTTGCCTTTACGGAAAACTCTATAAATTTTGAAATGGCACACGATACCCGGACAAAACATGCTTGACCCCGCAAGGCAATACCCGGATTGTGTTTAAATCGCCGGTAACCACTTATCTGCTAACTTCTGAGTTTTTGTCTCTTACGTCCTTTCCTTCAATGTTTTACCAGGTCAATCCCATGGCACCCAAGAGGCAGGGGAAACAGCCGGCTAAGGCTAAATCCACAAACTCCATATCAGCCAATTGGGGGAAATCCTCTGTTACCACGGCCAAACTGGAGGAGTTGGTCGAGCTTGGAACCCTACCTCCACAGGAAGCTATCCACTGGAGAGTACCAGGCAACGAAACCCGACCTTCCCCAGCAACGGACGAGGTAATATGTTTCGTTGAACACGTGACCCGGGGCTTCAGGCCTCCGGGTCACCCTTTCTTCCGCGACGTCCTAGACCACTACAAACTCCGTATTTTCGATATAGGCCCAAACTCCATTTTAAACATCTCCCATTTTATCGTTCTTTCCGAGTCTTACTTGTGCACTCCGCCAAGTCTGGCTCTTTTCGTCGAACTTTTTCAGTGCAAGCCGTGTCGCGAAAGCGGCGACGGCGCACTTCTTACTTGCGGCGGGGTTTCCATCCAGCGCCGCAAGAACTCCCTGATGCCTCCTATTACTCTCAATTCTCATGTGAAGCACTGGCAGCTCTCATACTTCTACTGCCAGGATACCTCTCCACCCGGCGAAAAGAAGTTGCCGGGTTACTCGGAGGGTCAGCTTGACATCTCCGAGACTTTCAACGCCTTCGCCCCTGACTCGGACAGGGAGGCGATCTTGCCTTTGCTAGCTAGGATCTCCATCTTGTCAGCCCGAGGTCTCATCGGGCTAAACCTGGTGAAGACCTGGGTCAGCTTCCGCATCCAGCCAAACTCCATTCGTGAGAAGCTGATGTGCGAATACTCGGGTCTTCCCACAGACCCTATCCGATACTCTCCTAGCACCCTTGCTCCTAATGATATGAACAAGACGATCAAGGGTTTTTTAACAGAGAAGCTCGAGGTGATCCGGAGCATAGCCGGACTAGAACCTTTTACCCTCGAGAATCCAGCCCCCGCAGTAAGTTTCCTACCTCTCGATTTTGACCTCTAACAGCTTACTTTTATTCTCTTCTCTTGACTCGATATTAATCACTATCCGGGCATCTTCTCCTCAGGCCGATGATGACTTTTGGACGGTCGACACCCCTCCTAATTCCGAAGATGCGGAGGAGGAAGACAATGTTGTTAACTCGGATGAAGGTACATACTTGATTCCCTTGTACACGTTATATCCTGCCTTTTCTTCTTCTTTATGCTATAACTCGGATATTTTTCAGAGCAAGAGGACCAAAGCGAAGAAGAAGAAACGGACAGCAGGGGCGGATCCGCCAGCGAGGAGGAAGAGCCGGAGCTGGCCACCAAAGCCGGAACAAAGAGGAAATCCCAGAGGATAGCCCTCCAGGTTTTTACTTCATCTCCTTACACTTTGGTTTTTTGTTCCCATAACGTCACTCCGGGGCTAACCCCATCTCCACCCCTTTTGATCATAACTGAAGGAGCCACCCGCGACTAGGCGCCGAGTAACCCGGAACCATCCGGGCAACGAGACCCTTAACCCGGTCGCTTCGCCGCCCCCGGTTCAACACCCTGGTATTTATTGTAAACAAAATTTCTTTCCGGGCATTCCTTTGTAATGTAATCCCAGACCTTTCTTGCCATTTTTCAGTCTCTTCCGGGTCTAGTGACGGTTTCCCCTCGGACTTCCCGGTGAACACCGGGTAAACTCCTTTCCTTAGAGTTATACCAAACTTTATCACCTTTTCACAGCTAAAAACTAACTGCACCTTCGTACCTTCTACAGAGCCACGGTTGTTATTAGCGACGAAGAGGGCACGGAGGTTGAGGTCCGAGTCGAGAATAAGCCGGCCGATGACGCATTCGCTGCAACTGGCGACGAGCAAGCGTCGTCACCGGAGCTGGCTAGGCATGATACTGGGTATCCCATCGCTTCGCACGCAGGCGAGAAGGAGACGGGAACAACTTCGAGCGCGGGAGGAGGACCAAACTCCGATATTCGGATGACCCGGGTGCCACCTCCTGTTACAAGAAACGCTCCTTTTCCCACTTTCCAGGTACCCGAGCCATCTAACTCGGATAACGCTGACTTTAACCAGCTGATGAGCGCTCTTCTCGCCATGAAAGCTTCAGAAGGAAGTGTCCTAGAGCGTATGGCTGCGGCACATCAGGTAACTTTTACTTGATACTCTTTATTATACATCCAGTCCCCAAGTCCCGAGTATAATTTTTTTTGTAATTATCCTCGGTACTTCGCATAATACTTTTCGGTAATCATTTCCTCAGAGGAAATACTCTCGTGATATCCGGCTTACAGCTTCACCCGGTCTTTGCAGGCAGAGATTACTCAGTCAGATGAAGCGTTACTTAAGGCTGAGCAGCTCTTGCTGGCTGAAGTTAAGCGTAGGGAGGCCCTTGAAGCGGAGATAAAGACTTTGAAAAAAGATGTCTCCACATACAAGAAGAAGTACAATGCCGCCCAATCCTCGCTGAAGAACTTATCGACTCAGATTACGGACACTTACCGTATTTTGCTAAGTAAGTTTATTTATCTGCAACTAGCTTGCTTACCTCCATTTTGCCGTTGTAATAACCAAAATTACTGATATGCTTTTGTGTTTTTCGATTGCAGGTGCTAACCTTGCTGCTCCGGAGGAGAATGCCATTACTCAAGTTAAAACTCTGAAGACTGTGCTCCGGACGTTTTTTGCCGGCACGAAACTTTTGCTGGATGCTATCAAGTGGCCTTCTGAGGTATACCCGGGCGAGGAGAACCTTATGCAGGCCTTTTCCACAGCGCCTGGATGGATTGAAATACTGAAGCGTTCGTCCTGCCGAATTGGGATGACCCGGGCTTTAACGCTGGCGAAGGCTTATTTTCCAAAGCTTGACCCGGCGAAGGTAGTATCCGGGCTCCCAGAGTTTAAAGCTGACGGATCCAAATTCAAGCCCCAGGATTTCAAAGCTATACAATCTGCGGTACGTCCTTCAGCCACAGCTTTGGCCGACAAGATGGATCTAAACACGATTATGAGCTCGTATGATTCTGAGGGCAAGGTTATCCTGGTGGAGGCACCCCCCCCTATTGATATGTTGGACAAATGGTCGACTGATCTGGCTAGGAGGAAGGAAGAGGCTGCAAAGAGGGAAGCAGAGCTGGGCGTAAAGCCGTCTACCTCTACCCCAGCCGTGCCTCCGCCTGTTCGTCCAGATGTGAAGAGCCCGGGTAAAACTGCTGGCAAGGCCAAGGAGCAAGTCCAAGACTTAGACCCGGAGGACCGCTCTCAGGATGCCGAGTAGGATGCTGCCTGGTGCTTTGCGTTTCTCGAGACTGATATGATTTTTTTTTTTGCGGTGCGCCTGTGCACCATTGATGCTGACACTATGACTTTGCGTTTGTGAACTTATGATAACTCTTTGCCTCCCCTGGCTTTTGATAATATCCATCCTTGTGTTACTTATAAGCTTATTCTCGATACTTCGAACTCTTGTTTTCAATTTCCTTTTGAGACTCGGCTAACCGAGTATCGTAGGTTTTGATAGATGAACTTTTCTTTAAGTCCCCAATACTCGGAAATTAAGGTTTACAGGCTTTGGTAGTTAAACAGTTTGTTTCTGTTTCGAAGTCCCCAGTCCCCATGACCCAAAGTACGAGCTATGGGGGCGTGGCCTTTCTCAGATGACATACTGCTGTTTACCAAGCTGAATACCAATAGCTGTTCACATAAATACTGAAGTCATGCTTAATACTTGTTGAGTTTCCGGCTTTTTTAGCCTTATACTCTGCATGGACTTGTGGTTTAGATGACCCTTTTGATTATCTTGTACTGTAAGCCGGCTTTCGCGTGGATACCATGTCGTTGCATCTATACGAAAAACAAGATCAAGCAAGCCCCATTGGGCTGCATAGTTTGATTGTAATCGTACGTGAACAGATCATGCCACTTTAGCGCGAGTCACATCGAGCTTAAGTAAGAATAATCAAGAAATTTGGCTCCTTCGTCCAGTTATAGGATTGTAGCCGCACCCGTTTCTACGAGTAATCAGCCCCCATAACTCATAGGCATCATGGCCGGGTCTCCGGGTTTGAGATTACTTATTGAAGCAGATCGCCTCCCGGAGACCTATATTCACGCAATGTATTTCGATGATATTGATGTGTTGATAATAAAAACGTTACTTACTTGTAACTGAAGCAAGGATCATGATAAGACTCGAAACCATCTTCTTTTATTGATAAAAATTTCTTTTTTGAATCAGCAGGCCGCCTCGTTAAAAACCTTCCAGTCCCCTTAGGTACCCTGGTAAGGAAAAGAGTGCGTATGAAACCTGCCGTCGATTACACTGCTTTAATTGTTCTCGGGAATCGGCCTCACACTGGCGTGGCCGATGCATATTCTCCATTCGCTGGGCCTTTTCATAACGAGTATCGGATTTGCTAGCCAATCCGGGTATACCGTCCTTGAAGCGTGATCAGCTGCGTGTGGCAGTACGTCTTCTTCTCTATTAGGGGATTTGGAAGGTTCGCCCCTGATGAAACCTACCATCTTAAGGTCCTTTTCTGCCCTAATCTTTGCTTTGTCCCCTTCAGGGGTTGGCTTTTTTGACGTCGTCCTCTCTTCTAGGTCCACCTTAGAACGATAATGTTTGAGCTCTTCCTTCCTGCAAGCTTGCTCGGCCATCGCCGCATCTCCCTCATCACATTCAGCTGCTATATCTCGATTTCCATGTATGGTGATGGTCTTCTTAGGTCCCGGGATCTTCAGCTGTAGGTACACATAACACGGTCTTGCCATGAACTTGGCATAAGCCGGCCTTCCAAACAATGCATGATAAGGACTGCGCAACTTTACTACCTCAAAGGTAAGCCACTCGACTCGATAATTGTCCTTTGACTCCCCGAAAGCTACTTCCAGTGCCACTTTTCCTTCGGGGCATGCCGAATGACCTGGCACTATCCCGTGAAAAACTGTTGTACTTTTTTGCAGCTGTGATTCCTTTAAGCCCATGCGCAGGAAAGTTTCCCAGTATAGGATGTTGATACTACTCCCTCCATCCATCAAGACTTTCTTTAGCTCGTAACCGTTGACCTGTGGTGCTACTACCAACGCTAAGACTCCCGGGTGATCAATCCTGTCCGGGTGATCTCTCCTGCTCCATGTTACCTCCTGTTCTGACCACCTCAAATATCTTGGAACAGCGGAAGAGACCAAATTAACTGCTTGTTTCAGTATCTTCTTATCCTTGCTAGAGCCTCCAGTAGTGTGCACATGATATTGACCCAGCTGTTTGGGGTTAGCTTGAAAACCTCCTGCTCCACCTTGATTGTTACCTTGACTTCCAGCGGGCGGATTGCCGGCTGGGGGCGGTCCATTACCCAAGTTTCCACCTAGACCCGGACCTCCTCCTCGGCCCGCACCTCGCATAGCTCTGTTTACTTCCTCGTTCTTCCACCTTTGTAAGTCGGCACATTGCTCCAATGAATGATTGGCCGGCTTGCCATTCCTGCTATGCTTCGGGCACGCCATCCTAAATATGTCCCAACTGTTGCTTGGTCTTGGAGGTCCTTGGTAGTGTCCCCCATTGTGATTTCCAGTATTAAAATTCCCTTCGGATCTAGGTCTTGAAGACCCGGCCTCCGTATTGGCTACAAACTCGGAATTCCCCTCAAACGGGCGCTTGTTCTGGTTACTTCCATTATTGTTTGGCGCCGATCCATTGCCGGTTTTCCCACTGTTACTTGCGTTTGCTTTTGCCTTCTTGTCATCAACTTCCTCCTCTGTAGTATCCGTTGCAGCGTGCTTGTTGCATGCATCCATTAACTCTCCCATCGTAACCTCCGCTGCATTTCTACTGGATTTCATGCGGGTTAGCTTTTGCACTAAGGGAACATACTTACATGTTTTCGCCATGGCTTGTAGCGCGTCCTTTGGTTGGATATCTGTAGACGAGTGGAGTATCTCCATAACCCGGCGTACCCAGCTGCGTGCTGACTCTCCTTTCTTCTGAACGCATCTTTCTAAATCATCAATAGTAAATAACTTCTTACATGTCCCATGGAAGTGTTTGATAAATGCGGTTTTTAGCTCCTCCCACGATTTGATCGACTTCTCCGGTAAATTGGTAAACCACAACTTTGCTGCTCCCTCTGACATCATCAAGTACATGAACTTGGCTTGGAGATTCTCGGATGCATTGCGAATTGACATTGCCATCTCGTAGCTGCTCAACCACGTTTCCGGATCCATTGTTGGCTCATAATTCACTACTTTCCCCGGTTCTTTGAATTTCTCCGGGTAAGGTTCTGCCCTGATATCGTCCGAGAGGCACTTTGGTCCCGCAAGGGTGGTTGGGGGTGGTCTTGCCCGGGAAACGCGTGACCCGGCTGGGGGTACCGCGGGGTGCGGCACCGCCGGTAACTCGTGTGCTGCAGACCCGGCCCCGGCTCTTCTGGCTCTGGAACTGTCCACCACCGCCTGCGCTGCTGATACTACTGGTACTGTCTGGATACGCGGTGGAGGCGGCATTTGCTGCTGCTCTTCCCTTCGTTGTGCCGCACTTGTTTGGACATTGCCCTGTTGCTGACTGGCGTACGGCGTCCCATGCATCCCGCTTCTATGATCCGGATAATTGGCTTGCTGTGCTACCGCGGTGTGTAGCAGATCGATTGCTCGTCGGGTTCCTTCCGCATGAGGCGAGTCTCCCACAGGAATCTGGTTTAATGCGAGCGTTGCTGCGTACACGTTGTCCATGGGATTGTTGTAATGACCTGCTGGTGTGCGGAATCGTGATGGTGGTGGCGGCATGGTATTGCCGGCTGTCGCCCCCGTCTGTGGCAAGGGTAACCCGGCTGGCGCGTTTACCGGATGTGCTCCCGTTGAAGGTCGCGGTATGGTCCCTTGGTTCGTCGGTGGAATCGGCTGATCTTGAGGCGTGAACACCAGGGCAGTCGGGTTAATAACCCCTCCTGTTGCCGGCAGCATAGTTCGGTGCCTTTGGTGCATCCTTGTCGTTTCCTCCCGGAGCCGGGTCTCTCGGTCATCCAATTCGCGCTGCCGCGCGACCATCCCCTGCCTTTCTGCTTCCACTTGCCTTCTTTGCTGCTCCAATGCACGACGAGCCACGTCCAGGTCTCTTACACGCTCTGCCGCGTTTTCTGGGGTAATAACTGTGGCCAAGACTGTGGGGTCCAAAATCAAATTATTATCAAACAGAGCCGGGTGACGCGGGTTTGAGGGGCCCGCCCCCGGTGTCCGGTTTGCTTGGAACCCAAACATATTTGCGTGTCGCTCCTCGTCTGCTGGGCGACTGGTGACAGACGCCGACTCTCCATCGACCTGGACCAAGACCGGGTCAATTGCTCCTTGCTGCTGGGCCGCTGCCTGAACCGCCCCGGCTGGCGCTGCGGCCGCGTTTTCTTGATTGAGATTGGTCGCGGGAGCCGCATAGACTGCAACCCGGCGCATGATGCCCGGTGTAGATTCGTACTGTTCTTCCTCGCTGTTTTCCCTTTCATATCGATCCTCCGACAAATCCCGTATAGACTCGGTATCATCCTCCCTCTCTGTCTGATCCGTTGTTCCGATCGATTCTTCTTTTTCTGATTGAACATGCTCATCTTCCCCTGACACGGAATCAGATCCAAGATTATCACGATTCGAATTGGAAGTACATACCATACCGATGAAGACGTTGATGTGGCCGATTGTCACGACGGATCCGGTTTCGAGGTGATCCGACTCTGGCCCCCAGCCAGAATCGTCTACCATCTTCTTTCCTTGGCTGTTGACGTAGATTTCTCCGACGATGAGATTCTTCATGTTCTTCCGAGCTTCTCCCGTGATGCAAACACCTTTGGACGCAGGCCCCACGGTGGGCGCCAACTGTCGTGGGATAATCACGGCAGATGTTACCTGGGGTAACTGATCTTGGGGCAAGTCGACACAGGTATTCGGGAGAGGGTTTAGCTCAAAGGAAGACATGGCGAAAGCGATCTAAGAACCGGAAAGCAACTCGCCGGCTCTCGATATGATTATACTGGATACTCGATAACAGGTGTTACAACTATGACTTGAATCTCTCTGAGGCTAAGCCTAGGGGTTGGTTTATATAGCACTCATACCCCCCTTGGCCTGCCTTTACAAAGCGCCTCCTGAGTCCTACTCGAACTCTATACACAAACCCTAACTTTCCTTACCGCAACCCACAATCCGGGTCACGAACGTTACATGCCCTGGGCCTTCCAGAAGCTTCTTTGTCTTTAGCCGGATTTGGTCCAGCCGCCGTTTGGGCCGGGTCACACCTGGGAGTTGGGATACCGGGTTACTATCCCCTCATCAGTAACTGCAGCCACGGCGAGAGTTAAATACCCCCGCGCCGCCCTCAATCCACGCTCCCTCTTCGCCTTCGCCTCCACTGCAGCAACCAGCGCCGCCACGAGCTCGCAGCGCGCCGCCGTTTTGAGAGCAGAGGGAGAGAGAGAACCTTTTCGCGCGTCTCCGCCTCCGGTCTTCGTCTTCTTCCTTAACGCACCCGCCTCTCCCCCGAAGGAATCCATGGAGATTGACAACCTCGCCGGAGACCAGCACGAGGAGGAGGTGGCGCTGGAGCGCGCCGGCAGGGAAGGGTCCGAAATCACGGCGGCGGACTGCCAGTGGCTGGTCAATACGCGCCGTGTCCCTCCCAGTGTTATCCGCCGCCCTCCCGGGAGCGAGCTCGTCCCCGCTCCCGAACTCGGTGATCATGTAGTCTTCCTCTCCCACTTCAAGCGTGGATTTGGACTCCATGTTTCCAAGTTCATGCAAGACTTTCTCTGCCACTTTGGCCTTCAACCTCACCACCTTCCCGCAAACGCAATTGCTATGCTATCCACCCATACCGCAGTCTGCGAGGCCTTTCTGGGTGTTTATCCTACCATCCATACTTGGGCAAAATTCTTTTTCTTCCGCCAGCAGTGTTCCAAATCCTTCCAATCCTACTGCCCCGAAAGTAAAGACCAAGACGGGTAGCGCTATGATCCTCCAGCGCTCTACTGGCCACCATTCGCGGGTACTCGGCTGGGAGACCTGCCGCAAGTGGCAACGGGGTTTTCTGTATGTGAAGAACGCCCCTGCCGCTGAAGGAGAAAAGGCAGTGGACAGGATCAAGCTCCCCGAGTTCCGAAATGTGGCTCCCACGGGACAGAATTGGCGATACAACCCGAAGAAAACGGTGCGGGATGCCGTTCAGTGCGACGAACGGCTGCAGCAGATGGTGGAGGAGGGACTCCTCCAAGATGACCCGATGGCTTGCTGGGTGGAGCGCCGGGTACTCCCGCTCCAACACCGGGTACACAAGATGTGCTACATGGGAGGCCCCCGCGACAGCACCCGGACGACCACCTTTGAGCTCTCCAAAGCGGAGGTGGCGATCTGGGCCAAGTCCATTCTTCGTACAACCCTCACCGACAACTGGTTCTACGGCTTTGTGCCATATAGATGCACCAAGCGCATCCCTCAGGTTAGTTCTCCTCTTTGTGCCCTTGTTGATCTCAGTACCTTGCTTCTTAGCCTTGCACCGAGTAGAAACTGTCTTGGCCATTTATCCCCTTGCTGCTTTATGTTTGCATCCCACACCGGGTAGGGCTCATCTGCTAGATTTTGAGCTTTATATGCTTTATGTTGGCATGCTATCTCATGTAGAGCTTCTGTTCGCGTTCCTCTTCTAGGACTTAGCATTATGTGCTTTGTGTTGGCACGCTAGACCGAGTAGAAAACCTACTCGGTTATCTCTGCTAGGCCTTTAGCTTTGTGTGCTTTATGTTTGCACGCTAGACCAGGTAACACATTCACTCGTTCATCTCTGCTTAGCGTGCTTTATGTTTTGCACTTTTAGCATATCGCTTGCAAAAAACTGGAAGACAACTCCGTCTTCGAGAGGAACTGGAAGCCTGACCGGACTGAGGATGACGCGACCGCGTACGACATCCAGGATACGCTCTGTATCCCCCATGTCGGTCAAGATGGTAAGTACCGAGATTATGCCTCTATTCGGGTCTGGTCAGATGATGAAGAAGGTGACCGAGTTCACCTGCTTGCTTGCAGCGCACCTTGCCTTTCTCTTTTCTCATTCTGATCTTTGCTTTTTTAAATCACAGAGGAACCGGAACTAGAAGAAGGGGAGGAACCACTGGACGTGGTGCCCGTCTCCATGGCCGCCCCCACCGAGACCAGGAAGAGGACGGGTAGCGAGGCTCTGGAGCCCCCTGCCAAGAAGCCAAGGAAGAAGGCAGGTGTTAAGAAGACCAACCAACGCAAGAATCGCCCTACCGCAGATGGGTAAGTGCTTCCGAGTTGAACTTAATCCTTTGCCTTCTATTCTCTTCCCAGTTTTCCTTCTGGCCTTCTTCTCTACATCTCTTTGACATTTTTCCTTCTCTGCTTATCTTTTTTAGTGATGCCCTCGACGTTGAGGCCACTGTCGCACCAGCCCCCAAGAGAACCGTTCCACGAGACGTCGTGAAGCTCTCTGATGATGAGGGGAACCGGCAACCAGAAGGAAGGATGTAGATGTCCTCCCCTCCCCGAAAAGTGCATGATCTTGACGCCGAGAACACCGGCGCCGAGATGGAGATCGACCACGCTCTTGCGCAGCAGCCCAGCACCCAGCAGGCTGCCCAGGAGCCCATTATCCAAAGAGAACCAACACCACCGGCTGCCTCCGCTGAGAAGCCAATAGAAGATAGTGCCGAGCAGCAGAAAGACGATGTCGCCATGGAACGGCCAAAAGAATCCGCCGTGGAGCAGCCAGATCCTGCAGCCGAACAGCAGGAAGAAACCCCCATCGAGGAGCGGCCAAGGACCCCGCCCACGGAGGACCGGGTTGCGGAGTAGAAACCAGCTCAAGAGCAAGTACAACCGGACGCTGCGCCAATTAGCCAACCGCAAGCGCCGCCGGCAAAGAAGGTGCAAGCGCCGCCAGCTAAGAAAGTGCCTCCGCCTCCGCAGCAAACTCCTGCGCCTGCCTCCAAGAAGCAGCCAGCGCCCTCCACTGCCAAGACGGCTCCACAACCAACTAGAATACAACCGAAACGAAGCGCATCTCAGAGCGGTCCGCATCCAGCCAAGAAGCGGCAGGCCGTGCAACAACAGCTGGTCCTTCATCCTTCAGCGCCCCAGCAGCCAGGCGCTCAGCCAGGTGGGCAACTCGCACAGCCGCTGCCACCACCCAAGAAGGCCGACTGGCCACTTAACAAGCCCAAGAAGGCCCCCAGTCCAAACACCAAGATGGTACAGGCCAACATCTAATTTGGCCCTGTTGACAAGCAAGCTCCCGGCTCAGGCGCCAGCGACCCCAAGGAACCTCCTACCTTCCAGAATACTGGGTCCAGTTGCAGGAGCGGCACCAGATTAAAACTTCGCAGGAGGCTGAGCGGTTGGCTGCTCTGAAGGAGCAAAGGGTCGTGGCCCGCGCCGGAACCAAGGGAAAAAGCACCTCCCTGACAATCAAAGATGACGCTCCCCGCGCAGAGGGCGAAGAAGAGCCCCTAGAAGAAGATGTAGAGGCCATCCTTGACCGGGTAGGATTCATTGAGAAGGTCTGGGACAGCAAAGTACTCGGCCACGCCGCATGGGACGGGGTTGAGCTGAGGAATCTTGATAACTATCGGGTGGCATGGAACAGAACCGATATTGGTCCTGTTAGCATGGCTGTAGCCGGCTCCAGCAGCACCCTGGCTGGCAAGATGTTTGTCCTGCGCAAAACTATTGAAGATATTGAGCAGACCTACATGGTAAGTGCCTTTCCTCCTTTGTTTTTTCCGAGTTGCTTTCCGAGTTGCCGGTTTTCTTCTTTACTTCTTTTCCTTCAGGATAGCACCCAGGAACGGACCAAGGTTTTCCGCCAGCTCTTGTGGTCGCACCGTCAAGTCAGAGATAGGAACCGGGAGTTGGAGTATAAGAAGAGCGAGATTGATGCTATGGAGAAGAACGCCACGGACAACTGTCACGACCCCGGACCCAGAGATATACATACTGTTATGTGCTCCTAGCCATGGACTCACAAGGGCTTCAGGGTTACCAGCCCCGGCCGCAACAAACAACGGCAGGCAGACTGGATTCATCGGCACGTAGTCCGGATCCCCAGTCTACTACTCCTTGTATCCATGCTAGTCATAACCAACTATGCATATCAAAGCGTCCACGAATCGAATGAAACTGAAGGAAACGGGACCAAAGCTATACAGAGATGCTATGTGTCCAGAAAGTGCAACAACAATCGAGGGTTACTGGGGTTACCTCGCCCCAGGCCGATCACATCGACAGGCGGGCTCGGACATGGATCATCGGCTCCACAACCCCTCGACTGCGACAACTATGCAGGCATAGCCAAAACTGTATAACAATGAGCTCGAAACCAACAACCGATCAAAGCAGTACTCTAAACATGAAGCTTTATTAAGCAAGTAATACTAGAGTATAGCTTACAAAAATAGGTCACACGACCCAACATTACATCAGACAACGGAAGGCGAATTATGTTGCTAGTCAACAAGAACCAAAAAGGCCTAAGAGGCCGCAACATAAGGCGACGTCCCAGCCCATAGATTCCAGGCTGCTACCTGGGAACCCCAAACTACTCGTCGATGTCCACGTTGAAACACCATCGATGGAGTTCTTCTCCTGAACCAAAATTAAGCAAACCTGAGTACGGGAGGTACTCAACAAGACTTAATTAACCTATTATATATCTGCTAGTTTGAAAAGGGTTTCATGAAGGCTGATTTGCGTAAAGCAATCTTTGTTTTGCAAGTTGAGGAAGAATAGCACGTCTCGGAGAGTGTTTTCAAAACAGATGAGAAAGCTACTCAACTACTGAGATCATCATCTTTTAATCCACCGAAACATATAAGCACCTCGTGCTTCAAAGATCACCTCCTCCAGTTGTTCCACACTATCTCATGCTACAAGGTAACCCCTCTCGGCATCTCCGAGGAGGCATCCTTCAATCGTTATCAGCAAGTTTTAGTCATTCCGTTTAAGTTATCTATGATCACAGAATCCGTCACCAAGTCGTCTTTAACCGCAGACACGGCTTTTCGAAAAGATTTAACCCTGCAGGGGTGTACAACTTTACCCACACGTACCAACCGACTCTTAGTGCCACATGATTAGCACTAGCCCGGGAAGTGCCGGCAGAGGGTGGTCGATTCCCGGCCTTTACCTTGTCGAACCATATCCATGAGTCAACCCAAACAGGGCCACCCCGTCAACAGGGAGTTGGCCACCTCCTGACGGCACCTGTTCTGTGAGTCGGGAACAAGATCCGTGTACGTCCATCACTTGTCCCGGTCACGACCTAATTTTCTCCAATACGTTTTCCAACACACACGCAGATGGAAATCTCAAACTACGTGGCTCATGGATAAGGTTAAACAAGTTAGTCAGCCGGGCGGGGTTCATCGGCCCACGTGTGGCTGTACGCTCAGTCTTGGCTCGAAGGCGAGAACTCGCTCCTAGGGGCATGAACAGGACAAAACGCCACAACCCATTGTGGCCTCACATCCATGCCGTGATTAATCAAGTTATCAAAGGTAATTCAAATCATAAAAACCTGACATAGTAGATTCACGCATTAACCAGATTCATCAACTAGGCATGGCTAAGCAAGACTCACAAGGTTTAGCGAAGCGCGCACAAACAAACCTATAGCTGCTAGGTGAAGTGGATCAGGATATCTAGGTTATGCAGTATATAGGAGAACTCTATCTACTGACATCAAATAGTTTGGAACCGAATGCAAAGTACGAGATTCAAATCACTTTGAAACCATATATGAGCAGATAAGAGGTTATGCTTGCCTTGGTTATAAGAAAACCAGATAAAGAATCTTCTGGAATAAGTGCTTGACTTGTCGGTTAGGATCAAGTATTCGCCATTGGATTGCTGGCCTTCTCTTCGGAGTCACGTTCTACCGAGGGGGAAACAACACCGAAAGAGAAAAACAACAATCAAACATGGCATCGATGCAATGCGCAACATGTATGCATGAGCAGGTTAATGCACTGAAATAAAGCCCTAAACATGTTTGATGGGTTGCTAGGGTTTGTATGACAATTCGGCAATTTTACTGAAATTAGCCCGAAATAGGCCCCGGAGGGGGTTTCGGGCGATTCTGAAAGTGGGTACCATTTTAAAAGCTCAAATGGGTTTGAAAACATGATAACTAGATTGTACTTGTCATTTTGAGCATTTTGGTATATAACTTTTAATTTTCTATTTTTATTGAATAAAACTTATTTTTCTATTTTTAAATGATTTAACAACATTAAATAAAGGCCAAAATTCAACTTTGTCAAATATATGTGGAAATGACATTTTTGGATAGAGCATCTTTTTCTGATCAAAACCATATTTTTACTTTATTTTTCTGACTTATATTTTTATAGATACTGATTTTCCAAGTTTTATTTAATTTCTGAAATATCAAACAGTAGAGGCCCACGTGTCATTTTAGTTTTTTTTTTTTAAGAAAAGCCAGTTGGCAATGGGGCCCACGGTGATGTCACCATGACGTCACCGTGACGTCATGGGCTGGCCGGCAGAGGGCCGATGATGGACGCCGGCGGCGATTCCGGGCACCTAAGCGTGCGCAGATGGGTTCGTTCGAACCGTAGCGACGAGGGCTACCTAATCGTGGTGGCGCCGCCTGCGTAGGGTCGTCGACGGCGAGCCGCCGTGCACGGCTAGCGGCGGCGCTCTCGGGTCTCCGATGGAACGACGAATCCGGCGGCGGGGAACGAAACGGAGAGCATGGGGAGGGAGCTTAGCTCACCACGAACTTGATGAGCCTGTCATCGGGGTCGGGGAAGGTCAGAAATGGCGACGCCATGCAGAGGAACCCGGCGGCCGGAGAGGAAGAAGGCGGCGAAATCCGCAACGCCTGGGCCATCCCGGACTCTCCGCTTACTCGTGGTGGAGGAGGGAGCTGAGGCGGTTCTCTGGAGCTCCTAATCGCGGCCGCGGGTGAGTTGAATCGACGGCGACGACATATCTCCGGCGAGCTAGGGTTCTGGGCGAGGAGAGGAACAGAGGGAGAGGGAACGAGCTCGAGGGGGGTTTCTGAGGGGCTCTTCTCGATCCGGACGGCACCTGATGACCCTCTGGTCATCCACGTCACAAAGGAGAAGTAGGAGGTGGCGCTCGGCGGCGTGCTCGTCCTTCTGGACGGATTTGGAGAAGAAGGAAAAAGAAAAAGAAATCACGGAAAAACCCCCTCGAACTTTTGGAAATTGCAAAAGAGTCCTTTTTCCTTTTAAAAACAGAACAAAAACCATTTATTTGAGGGCCTTTTTGCAAAGGAAAAATTTGGCAAAAATACTTTTTGAAAAGCTCACAAAATTTCCAACAAAACCATGTTTTGCTTTGGTGTGTTTGAAATATTTTTCAGTACAAAATTTTGGAAACCATAATAAGTACTTTTTGTGGGATTTTCTGAAACCATTTAAATTTCATAGTTTAAATTGGTTCAAACATGATTTAAATTTTTGTTTGATGCATGTATGAAATGAACACAACACCACACACCCTAGTTTAGCAAAATTGGGATGTTACAAATCTACCCCCCTTACAAGAATCTCGTCCCGAGATTCCCGAAGGAGAAGAAAGAAGGAACACCGGTTTTGAACGATCTTCTTGAACCTTACGGTTCTTTTCTTGGTCCGTAGCATCTTGAAGTATTGAACGGATACACCTAGGTAAGAGGAAAACTCTTAGGAAATGATCTTCACGAAGATCGAGTATCTCATGTGTAACTCATAACATGGATGTTCATAAAGAACTGTTGAGTTATCGTGCAAGAAATACATCAAGGTAACGGAGGGAAATAGAAGATGGTTTCAAGTTTATGGACGATGGTTCTTGAAAGGATTTAGAATATGAGGTTTGCACAAGACTTTAAATCCTTTTGGAAAAGAAAGGTTGGACAACTTATGACATCGAAGTTTCTTCAAACAGAATACCAAGATGGGAAGGATTGTCTTAGACATCACAATGTAACATCCGTAGACGAGGGAAAACACGAGAAAACACGGTAATCGTGTGTCGGAGAAAATTTGACACAAAATCATGTTCACTCTTCGGAGTGGACACGAAAGATGAGGGAACTTTCATTCCGTCAAATTTTTCGAAAACTTTGTCAAAGATCGGGATGTTACTTCATGACAGAAGATGAGTAACCACGGGATGTTGGAACACCGTAATGAAGGAGGAATTCTTGGTCACACCATAAGGATGGTTAACCATCGAGGATTAGAATACATAAAGGAATAAGGAATCTCTTTCCTATTGTGTTTTGGACGTAGCCATACATCTACCACATGGTTAAGACTCCATGGCTGAAGTAACTGACAAATTCACACAATGTGTGAGATGAACGGAACTTCAGGTACCAACAACTTGAGAAAGGGAATTGATCAAAGGTGGTTATAGAACACCAAGAGATGTTCTCATGATGAACTTGTTTCCACTGAAGGAATGTTTTTCACGACGAACTTGCTTCGACTAGAACAAAGGTTTTGGAGGTTCAACGGAAAAATATTGGAAAGATCAACTTCCAGGTTCTCCTGGAAGTTCTAGATACCGACAGCAGGCTCACGACAAGCCTTCTGTAGGTCATCAAGTGAAAGTGGAACTTCGGTCAAAAGAACGGTGAGGAAAACTTGTTGGAATGAGCAACACCAGAATTCTCATGGAGAGTGGTTGTTCTTGCAGATTCAAAGGATTACATAGTTAGGCCTTCCGGCTAATTGTGTCAACCACAACATCAACCATGCCGGATTCTGAAAAGACCTTGTTCAATACCTTTGAGGAAAATACCAACCATCGTTGCTGCTTGAGATTTAGCTCTGGGTAGTGGATTTATAGCTCAGGATCGGTATGTTTGAACGAAGAGATTGCACCGGTTACCAACAAGATACATATGTTGGATTTCTCAAGATATGGACTACAATGTCACACTCAAAAAGATGAGCGAGATTGCAGAACTCATGTATTAGCAACTTGCGAAAGACGGTTACACCTACATGAACTACTTGCAAAAGAATACATCGGAGCCCTGGTTGGGAAGACGATACACAGATAACGAAGTTCTTGGACTTCTTCTCTCAAGGAAGATCAGTCAGTGGCTTAGCGTGGATGCAAACTTCTTCAATACATGGAGGTAACGACCTACCATCTGATGAATAGTCCACACATGCATGACCGACCTGGGATTATTCCCGAAGGAACAACAAAACTATACTCGGGCCCATGGCGACAACTTTCACCATAAGCACACGAACCCGAGAAAGTCACTTCGAACATCCAGAACACAATCTTCGTAATGAAACAAAGATGGTTCTCGAGAGTTTCCAACATTAATGCCAAGTTTTCAACATGAACCTCTTGCAACTTGGGTAAATAGGAATGTCATTGATGGGCTCGAAAACACACTTATCAACACTCCAAAAAGAGGGGTTCATATGATACATGAACGAGGCAAGGTATTGGTCAGACTGGAGGACATGA
The DNA here is from genome assembly GCA_028641055.1 of Alopecurus myosuroides. Classification (NCBI taxonomy): domain Eukaryota; kingdom Viridiplantae; phylum Streptophyta; class Magnoliopsida; order Poales; family Poaceae; genus Alopecurus; species Alopecurus myosuroides. Next base: position 502,766,032 of record CM054057.1, read on the forward strand.
AGGTGTACTTGGCCAAACACCATGAGTGAAAACACCATCAAGACAGTCCTTGAACCTATACTTGATCTGACGATAGCCCAAATCAAATCAAGGTAGGATGATAGCATGCCCACTGAGGAGATACTATCCTGCTTCAACACAAAGGAAACTGGACATCCCATAACGAAGGATTGAGTTAGGATGAGCTTTTGTCTTTCAACTCTCCAAGTTGTTGTTTTAAGCTCAACCAACTAACCCAGGATATCCAGCGTTGATCTCTTGGAGGAAAGGGTAATTCAAATTACCCTTTGCTTAGACATTACGGTCAGGTAAAACCTGGTGATACTTCTAGAAAGACAACCAGAATATCACAACCTACCGGTATGTCTCGAAGTTTGGAAGGAAACTTGCTTTTCAAAGCACCCGATAAGGTCTTGAGAGCTTTGGTATGGAGCTAACTCTCTGACCAAGAATGTGCACCAGAATGAACGGATTTGGTAACACAGTCAACTTCAAACAGAGACCGGGTGACCGATAGTGCTAAGAAGGATACAGATGTTTTATTAGAATTTCCAAAGCAATAAGAAGTGCTAGGAATATCTGGTACACACCTCAAAGCACAGACCCATCATACTCAAGCTTTCAAGCTTGGAGGAAGGGGAGTGAGAATGTGTGAGAGCATCACTTCATCATTAAGGCCATGAAACTTAACACGACCTCTTGATACGAAAGAGTGTGATACTCGAAGGTGGAACAGAACAGAAGCTGATGAAACTTCTTTAATCTGTGGAGTACAAAACTTTGACCTGGTTTTAGAAATGAACGAGGTACTGGAGTTTGTTTCTCCTGACATTCCAAGGTGGAATGTTTTGACGGAAAACAAAAGCAATGCATTGAAAGACTCCAACACACGTATGCAACTTGATTTCCAAACAACGGAGGGAGTTCGGGAAGCAACTAAAGAGTATGAACATGCTCTGGAAAATCCTGAGATCACATTGGATGCACAAGGTCATACTCATTTGTAGAACCCATGCCAAAAGGTTGGTATAGCTGAAATAAGAACAAAGACGTAGATGCCATGATAATCACTCATGTGGTGATCCCTTTTGGTTCCAGAAGGAAGCCTATAGCTATTGGAGTTGAGATTACCTAGCCATCCTGAGGTAGAATAGATTCCTCAGGATCCAAAGAAACAGAACTTGGGTTAAAGGTCAGCATCCTGTACTGATGGCATGAGCATCACCTGGTTATGAAACCACATGACTCAACTCACCGCAATTCAGCACATTCCGGGACCTTCGGTTCAAGTCCAAGATTAAAAACCAAAAAAAAGGAGTAATTACTCTCTTAGTGTCTTGAGGAACACTAGGAATAGCAATCACGGAGTATCTTTCCAAGAGGACAAACTTAGCTCCGGAAGTATTTGAGCAAAAGAGGAAGAATACATTCGAGATGAAAAGCAGATCTCGAGGTTCAGGATTTCAGACTTTGGAACATGTAAGAATGTGGAATCCGGACAACTCTGAGAGATTGGAATGGAAAGGAAATCTCCCAGTTTAAGACATAACGGAACATGGAACACACACGACTCTAGAAACTGAACACTAGGTCAACTTGGGTAAAAACGTCCTTGCCAAAGGAGGCACCTAGGTTTTGAATGACTGGAACCTTTTCAAATCAAACCAGGTAAGAAGACCCAGAGTTAGAGCGATACCAGATACGGAGTAAAAAGAATCCTAAGAAGGTTTTTCACAATCCATTTGGAGTTTCAAAATAGTTTTTACAAAAACTCTAGACTCAACATCGACCAAGCAGTAAGGTTTTCCTACAGGCAGTCCTGCTCTGATACCATGGCTTGTCACGACCCCGGACCCAGAGATATACATATTGTTATGTGATCCTAGCCATGGACTCACAAGGGCTTCAGGGTTACCAGCCCCGGCCGCAACAAACAACGGCAGGCAGACTGGATTCATCGGCACGTAGTCCGGATCCCCAGTCTACTACTCCTTGTATCCATGCTAGTCATAACCAACTATGCATATCAAAGCGTCCACGAATCGAATGAAATTGAAGGAAACGGGACCAAAGCTATACAGAGATGCTATGTGTCCAGAAAGTGCAACAACAATCGAGGGTTACTGGGGTTACCTCGCCCCAGGCCGATCACATCGACAGGCGGGCTCGGACATGGATCATCGGCTCCACAACCCCTCGACTGCGACAACTATGCAGGCATAGCCAAAACTGTATAACAATGAGCTCGAAACCAACAACCGATCAAAGCAGTACTCTAAACATGAAGCTTTATTAAGCAAGTAATACTAGAGTATAGCTTACAAAAATAGGTCACACGACCCAACATTACATCAGACAACGGAAGGCGAATTATGTTGCTAGTCAACAAGAACCAAAAAGGCCTAAGAGGCCGCAACATAAGGCGACGTCCCAGCCCATAGATTCCAGGCTGCTACCTGGGAACCCCAAACTACTCGTCGATGTCCACGTTGAAACACCATCGATGGAGTTCTTCTCCTGAACCAAAATTAAGCAAACCTGAGTACGGGAGGTACTCAACAAGACTTAATTAACCTATTATATATCTGCTAGTTTGAAAAGGGTTTCATGAAGGCTGATTTGCGTAAAGCAATCTTTGTTTTGCAAGTTGAGGAAGAATAGCACGTCTCGGAGAGTGTTTTCAAAACAGATGAGAAAGCTACTCAACTACTGAGATCATCATCTTTTAATCCACCGAAACATATAAGCACCTCGTGCTTCAAAGATCACCTCCTCCAGTTGTTCCACACTATCTCATGCTACAAGGTAACCCCTCTCGGCATCTCCGAGGAGGCATCCTTCAATCGTTATCAGCAAGTTTTAGTCATTCCGTTTAAGTTATCTATGATCACAGAATCCGTCACCAAGTCGTCTTTAACCGCAGACACGGCTTTTCGAAAAGATTTAACCCTGCAGGGGTGTACAACTTTACCCACACGTACCAACCGACTCTTAGTGCCACATGATTAGCACTAGCCCGGGAAGTGCCGGCAGAGGGTGGTCGATTCCCGGCCTTTACCTTGTCGAACCATATCCATGAGTCAACCCAAACAGGGCCACCCCGTCAACAGGGAGTTGGCCACCTCCTGACGGCACCTGTTCTGTGAGTCGGGAACAAGATCCGTGTACGTCCATCACTTGTCCCGGTCACGACCTAATTTTCTCCAATACTTTTTCCAACACACACGCAGATGGAAATCTCAAACTACGTGGCTCATGGATAAGGTTAAACAAGTTAGTCAGCCGGGCGGGGTTCATCGGCCCACGTGTGGCTGTACGCTCAGTCTTGGCTCGAAGGCGAGAACTCGCTCCTAGGGGCATGAACAGGACAAAACACCACAACCCATTGTGGCCTCACATCCATGCCGTGATTAATCAAGTTATCAAAGGTAATTCAAATCATAAAAACCTGACATAGTAGATTCACGCATTAACCAGATTCATCAACTAGGCATGGCTAAGCAAGACTCACAAGGTTTAGCGAAGCGCGCACAAACAAACCTATAGCTGCTAGGTGAAGTGGATCAGGATATCTAGGTTATGCAGTATATAGGAGAACTCTATCTACTGACATCAAATAGTTTGGAACCGAATGCAAAGTACGAGATTCAAATCACTTTGAAACCATATATGAGCAGATAAGAGGTTATGCTTGCCTTGGTTATAAGAAAACCAGATAAAGAATCTTCTGGAATAAGTGCTTGACTTGTCGGTTAGGATCAAGTATTCGCCATTGGATTGCTGGCCTTCTCTTCGGAGTCACGTTCTACCGAGGGGGAAACAACACCGAAAGAGAAAAACAACAATCAAACATGGCATCGATGCAATGCGCAACATGTATGCATGAGCAGGTTAATGCACTGAAATAAAGCCCTAAACATGTTTGATGGGTTGCTAGGGTTTGTATGACAATTAGGCAATTTTACTGAAATTAGCCCGAAATAGGCCCCGGAGGGGGTTTCGGGCGATTCTGAAAGTGGGTACCATTTTAAAAGCTCAAATGGGTTTGAAAACATGATAACTAGATTGTACTTGTCATTTTGAGCATTTTGGTATATAACTTTTAATTTTCTATTTTTATTGAATAAAACTTATTTTTCTATTTTTAAATGATTTAACAACATTAAATAAAGGCCAAAATTCAACTTTGTCAAATATATGTGGAAATGACATTTTTGGATAGAGCATCTTTTTCTGATCAAAACCATATTTTTACTTTATTTTTCTGACTTATATTTTTATAGATACTGATTTTCCAAGTTTTATTTAATTTCTGAAATATCAAACAGTAGAGGCCCACGTGTCATTTTAGTTTTCTTTTTTTTAAAGAAAAGCCAGTTGGCAATGGGGCCCACGGTGATGTCACCATGACGTCACCGTGACGTCATGGGCTGGCCGGCAGAGGGCCGGTGATGGACGCCGGCGGCGATTCCGGGCACCTAAGCGTGCGCAGATGGGTTCGTTTGAACCGTAGCGACGAGGGCTACCTAATCGTGGTGGCGCCGCCTGCGTAGGGTCGTCGACGGCGAGCCGCCGTGCACGGCTAGCGGCGGCGCTCTCGGGTCTCCGATGGAACGACGAATCCGGCGGCGGGGAACGAAACGGAGAGCATGGGGAGGGAGCTTAGCTCACCACGAACTTGATGAGCCTGTCATCGGGGCCAGGGAAGGTCAGAAATGGCGACGCCGTGCAGAGGAACCCGGCGGCCGGAGAGGAAGAAGGCGGCGAATTCCGCAACGCCTGGGCCATCCCGGACTCTCCGCTTACTCGTGGTGGAGGAGGGAGCTGAGGCGGTTCTCTGGAGCTCCTAATCGCGGCCGCGGGTGAGTTGAATCGACGGCGACGACATATCTCCGGCGAGCTAGGGTTCCGGGCGAGGAGAGGAACAGAGGGAGAGGGAACGAGCTCGGGGGGGTTTCTGAGGGGCTCTTCTCGATCCGGACGGCACCTGATGACCCTCTGGTCGTCCACGTCACAAAGGGGAAGCAGGAGGTGGCACTCGGCGGCGTGCTCGTCCTTCTGGCCGGATTTGGAGAAGAAGGAAAAAGAAAAAGAAATCACGGAAAAACCCCCTGGAACTTTTGGAAATTGCAAAAGAGTCCTTTTTCCTTTTAAAAACAGAACAAAAACCATTTATTTGAGGGTCTTTTTGCAAAGGAAAAATTTGGCAAAAATACTTTTTGAAAAGCTCACAAAATTTCCAACAAAACCATGTTTTGCTTTGGTGTGTTTGAAATATTTTTCAATACAAAATTTTGGAAACCATAATAAGTACTTTTTGTGGGATTTTCTTAAACCATTTAAATTTCATAGTTTAAATTGGTTCAAACATGATTTAAATTTTTGTTTGATGCATGTATGAAATGAACACAACACCACACACCCTAGTTTAGCAAAATTGGGATGTTACAACAACGCCATTAAGCTGTCCGTTGTTGAAAGTAAGTATCTAGCATTTCGGTATGTGCGTTTTTTGCTTACGCCCGTTTTTTGCTTTTACTCAATCATTGTCTTCTCTGCAGGTGAGCTCAAGGCGCTCGTTGAAAGGCACCAGGACTGCGAGGTCATGGCTGCATCCGCGCAGAGCAAGATTTCTTCCTTGGAAGGTGACCAAATCCTTCTCTTTTCTTCACTTAACTTCCTGTTGCTTGTTCCCCTTGCTAACTTGCTGTTCTCCTCGCAGAAGAGTACAAAACCTTCCGAGAACAACACCTGGAGTGCCTCACTCCGGCTGAAGCTCACCACCAAGTTCAGGTCCGAGAGGCCGAAATGCAGAAGGAGCTGGACACCGAGAAGGCGGAATTTGAGAAGCTCCAACTTGAGCTCACTGAAGCGCTCAAGACTGCAATCACTGCCGTTGACGAGAAGAATACAGTTACGAGCCGGGCAGCCAAAGAGAAGCATGAGCTTGAGAGGGAGATCACATCTCTGAAAGAGAGAAATCAAGCTCTTGAGAACATGCTCAATGATGCGCGCCGTGTACAAGACAGGCACATCCGACTTGAGGACGACTGGAGGTCCCGACTAGGGGCCGTTGTCTTGGAAATTAGCAGTAAGTTCTCACTACCCTTTACTTTACTCGGTCTTTGCCTCTTTGACTTCCTATTACTTGGTTTTTCTTCTTTTTCTTCCCGGTTCCTCTCTCTGATTCAAACTAGAGTGCCCTGACCCAGATACCTTCCCGGACCTCAACAACGCAGCCGAGTCTGCTGTGGAGAAAGCAAGAAGGGCCAGGGCAGCATCCGGCCTTGACACTGATCAGTCCGCCAGCATTGACAATCACATTCTGAATATCAAGACCCGGGCAACAGGTCTCAAAGTTCTGGACACCTCCATGGTATCCACTGCGATGAATCTTCACAAGTTGTTCTGCCCAGAGCGCCAAATTCCGGATACAATCAGTGACATGGCAGCCAACTTGGATCACGTCAAGGAAGAGTTGAAGAAGTGGCGTGCCTCCGCAGCTCGGGCTGGAGCGGATGAAGCCCTACACTTCATCTTGTCTTGGTATGAAAACCTTGACCTTGCCCGGATTGGCTCCCTCAGAAACGGCTCCAAGTGGACTGAACGGGAAGCGTGTGTTCTGCGCCGGAAGGAGGTGGCCTACGAGCTTGCCTCATACGCTGAGACCAATCAGTACATTGACGGCCCCACCGAGCCGGATACTGATGTTGGAGAAGATGACGAGGAGGAGGAAGAGGAAGCCAAGTTCGACGACGACGCAGGCGAGGACTGCAAACTGGCTGATGAAGAGGCCGAGCACGAGGAGGCTGAGCACGAAGAGGCTGAACATGAGGAGGCAGAGCACGAGGAAGCTGGGGATGAGGGGACCGAGCAGCGCATCACCGCGGAGGAATCCGGGATGGAGGCTAAAGCGGAAATCGTCAAGCCAACAGCTGGCTCGGACGAGGCCCAAGTCGAGTCGCAACCCGCCGTGCAGGAGGAGGTTGTCACCACCGAGATGGTGATTGACGACCCCGCTCCCGAGTTGGGCGTGACCGGTGCCTCCACCGAGAACATCACTTCTGAGCTCTACCCTCTTCCCAGTGAATCTGTTACTCAGGCCTCCAACTCTGCATCTGAGCCAATCTCCGCTACTCCAAATTCATCTACAGCAGAGCCTGCGTCCACAACTGCTGCCACCGAGCCCGTGGCGCCTACCAGTACCGAATCGGACATTACCACACCCACCGTAATTTAAATTCCTGTAACTTTCATCCTCAAACACTTATCAGATCCCCAGGATGCCGGGTGCAGATGTAATAAATACACTTATGGTTCCTCTTGTTATTCAGATTTATTTGTTTCTTTAGCAAGACTGGCTCAATGTCGGATTGCGTTAAAATACAAGTCCCCGAGTTGCTTTTTTCATTCACTCAGTTCTTTTATCTTTGCTCTTACCTGCCACTTGTGGATTTTTTGGTAGTCGAGTCACAAGACTTCAAAAACCAAGTTTCAGATACTTAACCACTTAGAAATTTGCATGTTAACACTGCCCACCACTTAGCTGAAAAGAGAACAGAGAAGTAAAAACACCCTACTCGGTTGCTGAACTCTTCTTTCCTTAGTAGTTTTTTCATGTGTTCATTGACCTTTAGCTTGTTCTCTTGCTTGCCATGAAGCCGGGTTGCGGACATCAGCAGAGTCGAAGAGTTGGCTCTTGCGTTTAAACACACTACTGAACGTACGCATGAAATTTTAAGTAGAAGAACCGAGTAGGCAAAGGAAATAAAGTAAACAACACAGGGCAAGTTTGGCAGAGGCAGACCTCGAGTTCGAATTCGGAGTGGCAACTTGAATTTAACTCGGTTAAGAAGATACATACAATGTTTGCTCACGAATGAAAACGACGGAGTAGAGCTACATTCCATGGGCGTTTGGATTCCTCTCCGGATTTATCCGCCCTGTTCTTCTGTGGTGCCTGTGCATCAATGAGATAATAGGCATCATTATGCAGCGCCTTGCTCACAATGAAAGGCCCTTCCCACAGAGGGGATAGCTTGTGCATCCCGGCTGTGCGCTGCACGATCCTAAGGACCATGTCTCCTTCTCGGAAAACCCTTGGGCTCACTTTCCGGCTATGATACCTCCTCAGATTCTGTTGATACACAGCTGAGCGGGACAGAGTCAACTCTCTTGCTTCTTCTAGCAGGTCCACATAACCTTCTCGGGCTTCTCTTGCCTTCGCCTCAGTATAGAGGGTTACTCTGGGTGAGTCATGCTCAAGGTCAGTGGGCAACACGACCTCAACTCCATATACGAGGAAGAATGGTGTGTATCCGGTTGATCGGTTAGGGGTAGTCCTTAGAGTCCACAACACCGCCGGCAACTCGTTCAGCCAACAACCAGGGGTTCGCTGTAATAGCTCAATCATCCTTGGCCTTATCCCGGAAAGGACCATACCATTTGCTCTTTCAACTTGCCCATTGGAGGTCGGATGGGCGACCGACGCAAGGTCTAGTCGAATCCGCTTCTCTTTGCAGAACCTGGCAAAGTCTCCCTCACCAAAATTTGTTCCATTGTCCGTGATAATTCCATGTGGGTAGCCGTATCTCAGGATGATATCTTTCAGAAAGCTCACAGTTGTGTTCCCATCACACTTCCGGATAGGCTTCACTTCAATCCACTTGGTGAATTTGTCCACCATGACCAAGATGTGAGTCATGTTGCCTCTAGCTGGCTTGAAAGGGCCTACCATATCCAAACACCATACTGCAAAGGGCCAACTGATAGGTATGGTCTTCAACTCGGAAGCTGGCATGTGAATCTTACTGGCATATCTCTAGCACCCATTGCACTTCCTCACTAGGTCTTCTGCTTGCTGCAAGGTAGTGAGCCAAAAGAATCCATGCCGGAACGCCTTCTTGACCAGAGCCCGAGATGAGGCATGATGCCCACACTCTCCTTGATGTATTTCCCTCAGGATCTCTTCTCCTTCTTCTGGTTCAACACAGCGTTGCAGCACGCCGGTAGGGCTTCTCTTGTGCAGCTCTTTGTTGATGATGGTATAGCCCTTAGATCTTCTCTGTATTTGCCTGGCTGTGACCTCGTCACTCAGCAATGTGCCATCCGCTAGAAAGGATAATATGGGCAAAGCCCAACTCGGTGTCTCCCGGATGGGAAACACTGGTTCGTCCACTTCCATTGGATCAGCTGCCATGACTTGCTCCGAGTTGGAGACGAGTCCCCGAGTACTGAGAAATAATCCCCTCGATGAATGCGACAGTCCCCGGGTTTGCAGAGGCAGTCCCCGGGTTGGATGGAGCAGTACCCGGGTTCTCTTTTGAGCCTTCCCAATCAATCTCCATAGGAACAGCCTCTGAGTCCAGCAGACCTGGAATATATATTGACTCCGAGTTGGGAGATGGCTTGATGGATGGCTTTCTCAAATGCTCCAAGGCAATCCTAGGTCGGATGAACTGCCGAGAAGATCCCAACTTGGACAGAGTATCCGCTGCATCATTTTCAGCTCGGTGGATGTGATGGAATCCACACCCATCAAAGAATCCAGTCATGCTCTGCACCAGAAAGCGATAGGACGCCATGTTGGCATCCAAGGCGTCCCAAGTCCCCGAGACTTGTTGAACTACCAGGTCTGAGTCACCATAGCAAACAATACGCCGGACTCCAATCTCCTTGGATACTCTCAGGCCGTGTACCAGTGCTTCATACTCAGCAACATTATTGGATGCCGAGAAGTGGATCTGCAGCACATATCTGAGTTGATCTCTTTTGGGTGAGGTGAGCACTACGCCAGCACCGAGCCCTTCTTTTACTTTGGAGCCATCAAAATGCATCTTCCAGAAATTGGTTTCCGGCAAGGGAGGCTCATACTGCATCTCGGCCCAATCCACCAAGAAATCCGCCAGGGTTTGTGACTTGATTGCTTCTCTTCTCGCATACAAAGGGGTGTACGCGACCAGCTCAATTGCCCACTTGGCAACTCGGCCACTTGCATCCTTGTTGCCCATGATCTCCGAGATGGGAGCGGTGCTCACCACCGTGATGGGATGCTCTTGGAAATAATGCTTGAGCTTCTTGGCACCCAGGTAAACACCATATGTCATCTTTTGGTAGTGGGGGTAATTCTTCTTGGAGATGGATAGCACCTCGCTGAGATAATACACCGGCCTATGCATGGTCTTCCCTTCCTCTTCTCGTTCCACACCACCACCACACTGACTACTCGGTTGGTGGCTGCAATATACAGCAGCATTGGCTCCTTGGGCAAAGGGCTTGCCAGGATGGGAGCGCTACCCAGCATGGTCTTGAGTTTCTTGAAAGCCACATCATCTTGTGGTGTCGAGACAAACTTGTCACTTTTCTTCATGAGCCGATAAAGAGGCAGCGCCTTCTCGCCCATTCTTCCCAGGAAGCGGCCAAGAGACGCCAGGCACCCGGTAAATTTCTGCACATCCTTCAGTGCTCTCGGCAAAGACATGCTCTCTATAGCTTTTATCTTTGAAGGATTGGCCTCAATGACCCGACTGGATACAAAGAAGCCGAGTAGCTTGCCAGTAGGGACGCCAAATGTGCACTTGGTTGGATTTAATTTCATCCGGTACTTGCGCAAGCGTGCAAATGTTTCCTCAAGATCTCTCAGCAGAGTGTGTTTTTCTTTCGTTTTGATGACAATGTCATTACGTACACCTGCACATTCTTGCCTATCTGGTCATGCAAGCACTTTTGCATGCACCTCTGATACGTAGCCCCAGCATTTCTCAAGCCAAAACACATGACAACATAGCAATAAGCCCCGTACGGGGTAATAAAAGCAGTCTTTATTTGATCAGCCGGGTTCAGAGGAATCTGGTGAAAACCAGAGTAGGCATCAATGAAAGACAAAAGTTCACACCCGGCAGTGGAATCGATCACCTGATCTATGCGGGGTAGCGGGAACGGGTCCTTGGGGCAGGCCTTGTTCAAGTCGGTGTAATCCACGCACATGCGCCAAGCTATAGCGGCCTTGGGATCCTCCTTCTTCTTCTCCACCATGACCGGATTGGCCAACCAATCCGGATGCAGCACCTCCATGATAAATCCCCTTGTCAGCAGCTTTGTGATCTCGTCACCAATAGCTTTTTCCTTCTCTCAGCCGCAAAGCGGCGCATTGCCTGCTTAACCGGCTGGGCGTCAGGGCGCACATGCAGCGAGTGCTCAACCAAATCCCTCGGGACACCTGGCAGGTCCTGGTTGGACCATGCGAAGACATCCCGATTCTCACGGAGGAAGTGGATGAGCTCGCTTTCCTATTTCTTCCTCCCAACCGAGTTGCGAGATCTCGTGGGTCGTCGTACCCGGCACGCTTCATGGCCGAGTATCCGTCGTTGTAGCGGTCTTAAGGCAAAGGACTGGGTTGAGCAACCGGCTTAGCCATAGCAGCAACCACATTTGGCTGAGCAACATGTTGGACAGGGTTAGCAACATGCTGCCGAGACGGGCCTTCTCGGTTAACTCCTTGCCCCTCTTGATGAACTCTTGCAGCCGGATGGGCAGTATCTGCAGCGTTGTGTTTTTGGCCGGGCTGCCGCACTACAGCGTGCTGTTTTCCGGCGACAGCCGGGTCGTACACCTGCATCTGTTTGTGCCTCCCAGAGTTCACACTCTGGGCCCTCTCTCCCCCGGGAAGCGGCAATGAGGCCTGGTCCACGGATCTTGCCCCATGCGAGTGAACAACATGAGACGCACCGCCCCCGGGTTGGCCTACCGAAAAGCCTCATTTTGTCTGCCAGCTTCCACAACGAGCTCACTGAGCCGCTCCTACTGCCGAACACGTGCCTCGCCAGTGAGATGCGGTAACTCAGCAGCAACTGGCTCTGCAGCTCTAAGTGTCTTTGCTGGGAAACTATATTTCGGCCTACCAGTTGTGTTTTGACTGGCAGACTTGCTAGCAGTTCTACCATCTCTAGCTAGCTCAGCGCCTAAATTACGCCGAATAGTTCCTATCTTGCTAGGATTTCTAGAAATAGTGGTAAAGCCATGCGCCCTATTGTACTCATTTTGATCCAAGTTAAACTCAAGCCTAACCTTCTCCAGCTCCTGGGCCTCTTGCAGCAAAGCGAGTCGCTGCTTCTCGAGCTGCGCCCTCACCACAGCCGGATCCGCGCCTGTGGCGATAAGCATGCCGAGATGCTCGACACCATCGCGAGCAGCCGGTATCACCATTGACGTAGAAGGATCCACGTAGCCCGGTATGTTCCGGGGCATCTCATAGGGCTTGTGGCCCCTGGCAGCAGACGGCTCCTCGATGACCTCAGCCGCAGTGGCCGCGCCCTTCCCGGGGTCGATGACTGGGCCCGTCATCATCACCTCCACGCTGCCCGTAGAGCAGCCAGCCGGCTTACCGCGGACAGAGAGAACATCGGGGGGGTCATCAGCGACGAGCACCACCTCGGGGTACTCGCGGATGACGGTGGTGGCGACGTACACCAAATGCGCGCCGAAAGACAGCATGGAACCGCCAGCAGGCAAGGGCATGCCTCCGAAATTGCTGGCGTTGTCGCTGACGAAGTCGAAGGAGCCGAATCTGTGGACAAGGCAACAAATCACGCGCTCCCCCGATGGAGAATCCGGTCCCGTCCGAATATGCACCCCAGCCAGCGCCGCTGCTGGCCCCACGGTGGGCGCCAACTGTCGTGGTGGTGAGAATACAAATGCCATAGGGTGGCTAAAGATTGGGGCCGATGGACGCTGTAGGTATTCGGGGAGGGATCGCACGTCACGTAGACGCGCTCAGAAACACTGCAAACACCAAGATCTACCCAGTTTCAGGGCCCTTGTGTGGAGGTAACACCCCTACTCCTGCCTACCTCTCTGTATATAGTTCAACCGGGTAGCCACAGTACAATCTCTACCCTCAACCGGGTAGCCAGCCTCTAGCTCTCTCTATGTGTGGTGCTAAGTCGCGCAATAAATGATCGCTCGTCCAACGTCCCTTGCGCAGGAGGGGGCTGGCCACCTTATATACTGGTGGTCAGCGAGTAAACAATATTTAAAAGTACACGAAGTGACAACTCTACTGTGACAGCAGCGCACGCCTCCGTGTTCCCGCTGACGCCGTGCCGAAAATCCGCCGCGTCGTCCGCCTGACAGGTCTTGGCCACCCTGTCAGGCCCTTAGGGTAGGTCACTGGCATGTCCTGTCCCCCTTGTAAGTGACAGGACTTGACAAACGGCTACCCTCACTGTTCCCACGTCTCAGCACAGATAATCATGTTCCTTGTAAGTTGAACTGCACGCCAGTACGGCTGCGGGATACACGGGATCTCCCACAACGGCTCCATTGACTTTGTGCCCGAGTAGAATAGCTTCACATCTACTCGAACCACCTGAGTTCTACTCGGTCGATCCAGAACCTCACTTGTATCTTCTCTTGGCCTTCAGTACAGGTTACCGCGTAGCGTCTACCGGATACCAGATACCCGGGTAGCCGCCTACCCGGCAAACAGTACCTTGATCTCTGTTTTAGCACCGGTCTTACCCCTACTCGGGGGTAGCCCCCCGACACATGTTCTTATGGTAGTTGGCTCTCCATTCATTATTGACGGGAAACGTTCGACACCACATGAACATGACAGTTTCTAGTACTTGTTCGGTGTGTGGAGCAGAACATTCGCGGAGGCATTCCCTCCTCGATCGCACCGTGTCTCGGTGGCTCAGTGCGCGTGGGCGCTGGTCAACGAGGACATAATCCAACATATGGAGATGACCAATGAATTATTAGCAAATCAGTGGTTATTTTGAATGATTGGCTCACTTGATCGAGGAGACTTTGTAGAGACTGCGGTCACCATGCGGGAATATGGTACGGTCAATAGACTCTCATCCTCGACGGCGAACTACGGGGCCCGCTATCCACGTACTTGTTCGTGAGAAGATTCTTGGAGTATCTTGTTTTGGCACCATTAGTCACAAACACAGGATCTCGGGCTAGGACCCCAGGCGCCGTGATTGCCAAGTGGGTGCCACCCCCAACTGGGTTTGCAAAGATCAATGTGGATGTTGTTACGTAAAATAAGGGGTGTGTTAGAGCTATGTTGTGGTTTGTAGAGGCGAGCATGGACAGTTTCTTGGGGCCTCAGTCCTAGCTATCTTCGATGTCGGTAACCCAGCAGCTCTGGAGGATCTAGCCATCCGGGTGGCCCTCGCACTAGCGCACGACATGGATCTGCGTGAGATGTGCGTGACAACAAATTTCTTGGAGGTTTTCAATAACTTACATTGGCCCTATGCCGGTGAGTACAGTATGATCATCCAAGAAATAAAAGAAATAGCGGCAAGCTTCGTGGCGGCCTCCTTAAAACATGAACGTAGAATCCCCTATGTGCAAGCATGTGCCATTAACAAAATTTGGTACTCTCTCCAATCCGATTTAATTGTCGGATAGTTAGATAAAGTTTTGCCTACACCCTATGTAAAACTGCGACGCTTACAATAGATTTGAAGTTATACTATTTCCATAGATTTGAAGTTGTACTATTTCCGATCCGAGAAATAAGCTGATTCCGTCACTTATTAAGGACCGAGGGAGTACAACATTTGACGATTACATCCAAGTACGCGCGGCGGAGTAGCGAACCTGGTCACATGACCGGGCATCCAAGCGAACTACGCGCTAGGAACTGACCTTCGGAGAAAGCCTTTTTCTAAGGAAAACGCTTTAATTAGGACGCCCTACCGCGCGCTCATAGGCCAGTTGTTGTTTGATTTTTTTTTAGCCCAGTAATTTATATGGTCCTAGTTACTAATACTTTCGTCTTTTTGGCCCAGTTTTTGCATTAGAGTATATTTCAGCAGGTCAACATAATAACTCTGTGCAGCCATATATGCGCTAAGTGTTTTCGACATTTTCGATCAATGTTGCGTAGTCTTTAAAACTTGTAAAAAATTCGCTTGTATTTTGTTGAGAAAGCACAAGTAAGTTGTTGTAATGTTTTTTTTACGATTTTTCGAGCAAATGCATGTGTTGTTTTAGAATTTTATTTTTTATGTGCTACTTCACATGTTGTAAACATGTGATTTTTTGTTGCTACCGTTTTATTTTTTGTTGAAATACGTGATGATTTTTGTTGATAATGAATCTATGTCAAAATATTTTATGTCTTAGCCAACTTTAAACAACAATTTTTTAATATGTTTTGTTGTAATAGGTTATTATTTTCGTTGAAATAGATGCCTACTTTTGTTGGAAATAAATCTTCAGTAACACTTGCCCACTTTTTAAATTGCTAAAAAAACATAGTTTTTGTTGTAATAGTTTGTGGTGTTTGTTGAATTCTCTAAACTTTTTTATTACAACGTAATAAACATATTGTTTACCAAAACAAATTAGCGGTACTTATTTTCCTAAATGTTTGCAACAATTTATTGCAATAATATATATGTTTTGTACACGGGACGAAATCTTTTGTTGCAATACTCGTGAGTTTTTTGTGTAATTATCGAGAGGATCGGTGTCAACATGATATACCTCTTCGTTCGAATGGTTCTGAGGTGGAGTGAGGGTTTGATTCAAAAAAAAAACAAAGGAAAACGCTTCCTTGCCCCCGGAGGAAACGGGCCACGCGCGTCCTATGCACGCGCGCTCGCCAGGCGTCTGCCCACGCGCGGAGACAGCGGATGACGGACGCAACCTGTGCACGCAGAGACAGTGACCGGTGAGGGACCCACAAGGCTTTTTCCCCGCGCCTACCTAGGAGTTGACCGGCACGGACCTGCTCAATCGAGACGCGCCCCTGATAGTGTTTGATGCGACGCATTTTTACTGCAGTTTTTTTTTTGTTTGACATGTGGTGCAATTTTTGCAAAACAATTGTACCAACTTTTTGCTAAAATAGCACAATCTTTTGCTGTAGTTGTTATTTGGTTTTGCTATAATAATACAAATTTTTTGCTAATTTTTTTTGCTATAATAGAAAACATTTTTTGCTAACATTGTTTTTCCGACTTTGCTATAATTGAACAATCTTTTTGCTATAATGTCTCCGGCAATATCTCCGGCAAAGTTATTTTTATGCTGCAATAGAGCAATTTTTGCTGCAATTACTTTTCGTTTTTGTTATAGTAGTACAAAATGTTTGTTACGAGCCCACATTTTTTAATGTTTTGTCTACTTTTTGCTCACTGCAGCAAAACCGGAGAGTTGTGCAGAAAAACGAAAGTTGTGCAGCAAAAGCGGGTTTTAGGGGTTTTTTTTGGGACACGTGTCAGATATGGGAGGGGAAGGATTAGATTTCCCTCCCGCGGAGGACGCTCAGCACGCACCGACAAAGGATGTGCAAGAGGGACTAAAAAAAGGGAGCCTAGCCCGACCTCCGCCTATTTCTACTCGACGGCCGGGCAGTTTTACTTTTTTTTAAAAACTCCCGGGCAGTTTTACAGTTTATATTTGTCTCCTTTCCGATTTGGGCCGAGGATCCGTGCGCGTCACGAAACGTCTCGTCCTCAACATGGGCCCTGGGTGCGTTCGTGCCCGTCAAGAAACGTCCTTTGTTGCCTTCTCCGTATGGGCCGCGGATCCTCGGCCGTCACGAAACGTCGCTGACTGCGAGATCTCCTCCTCCGGCGGCTATATACACCTCGCCGTCCTCGCTCGCAATCCTCACCCCACAAAGCGATCCAGTCCTCTCAGCACTCGGCCCTCAATGGAGCGCGTCGATTCCAGCCACGGCGAGCCGCTCTCCGCGCACGCGTTCTCGATCCAGAGCTGCGTCGGGATGCTCCACCAGAACAAGCGCGTCGTTCGCGAGGAAGGCCTCAAGGACCTCGTCGCGGAGCTCGAGGGCTTCGTGCGCGCCGACGATCTCGACAACCATTACGAGCAGGCGCTGGACAGCTGCTTCTCCTTCCTCAGGAGCGGATCGGCCAAGGAGCGCAAGGACGCCTACCGCGCCATCGGCATCTACGCGCTCACCGTCGCCGGCTCCAAGGCCCAGAACCTCCTCGACAGGCTCTTCGACCTCGACCGCCTCTCCGGGATGGCCCCGTCGTCGCCCTCCGACGCGGAGAGGGCGGTGGCCGCCATCAACTGTCTGGCCGCGGTCACCTTGGTCTGCGCGACATACTGGTCCAACGCGAAGCCGTCCCTCAAGGCCGTCTGGGAGGTGATCGAAGAGGGTCACGAGTCCGCCGTACCCCAGGTCCTGGCCGCCGCCATGTCCGCGTGGACGCTGCTCCTCCCCAAGGCCGGAAAATTAGGAACCATGAAGAGCCCGTACAAGATCTTCTCCAAGCTCCTCAGGGCCGACGAGTCCGCCGTCCGGATGGCCGCGGGCCAGGCTCTGGCCGTGTGCGTCGAGCTCAATTACGTGCCTTATCTGCCCCTCCCGCGGTATTACTACTACAGACAGCCACCTGAACCAGAAGACAGGTCGCCACTCGATAGCAGAGTGGCGGAGCTCGCCGACGGGGCAGACGTCGCACTCAAGAAGGAAACGATCCTGTTCCGGCAGATCAAAGAGTTGCTCGAAGCCAATCCGCCACCTGTAGAAGCCAAGCCGCAAGCGCGAGGTAGCCCTCCGGAAGAGAAGCCGGAAGGTGGCTCACGCTCGGTGGAGCCCTGGTCCTGGTCGTCTTCCGGTGGGTGCTGCGTCAAGGTCAGGACGTGGACGAAGCTGGTCCAGCTCAACTTCCTCAGGCAGTACCTTGGCGAGGAGGGCTTCGCCGCTCACTTCCAGCTCAACCGGCCACTCTTCCGGGACTCCCTGGGACTCAACAGGGCTGCCGGCGGCGCCGAGGAAGAGGACCTGCCGGCTCAGGAGAAGAAGCAGCTCAGGAACGATAAAGATAAGCAACGGACCAAGCACATAAACAAGGATCGACGGAACAAGAACAAACAATATTACTAGGCGCGCTCAGTTATCTGCTTCTTCAGCTTTTCGACAGTTTTTAATTTCCGCAATTTCGTACTCTATTGTACTGTTTGTTGAGATGGATTCGCGGTTCATCTTTCTGCCTGAATTTAACTCGCATTAATATTATATCTCAGTCGTTATTCGTTGGATCTTATAAGAATGTAGGCTTGCAAAAACGAATTGCTTAATCATGCTTTAAGACAACTAGATGATACTCCGCGCGTTGCTGTGGGAGTTCAAACTAATATATAAAAGAATCGATGTAGGAAATATATTTATTTCGACTCATAATATCATTGATCGTAGACAATTGCATTTATTTCAGTTTTATATAATTTTCTATACTACACAAATAATTCATTCGTATGACTGTAAAAATAGTACCATATAAGAGAGCTATATGCATTGGTGCTACGGTGTGTGCCTTCTGTAAAAACAACTTGGAGATATGTCAGGCCATTTTCTTAATAATTATTGATACAACTGGATTATCATTTGGTTGCGGTTTTTTCATAGTACTTATATTTTTGTCTTTTGGTGAAAAAACCGAAGAGCAACCAACGCATCCTTTGATGAATTATAAGGTTGGTCGACATGTTAGATAAAAAAATCTTATGCTGAATACATTAATTTTAGTGTAGATACTTTCTTGTCAATGCACCGGAAGGAAGCCTGGTGGCGGTGGTAACCATGGTAAGAAATATATTGTAGACAATCTACAACAGTGAGCACGTCTCATTAGGAAATACACAACTTTTAACATAAAATACACAACTTTAACATAAAAATGTTATTTGTATTCATTGGACTATATACAATGTGACAGAGCTCTTTCTCCGGTCATTTTCAACATCATGCATCAAATTTTGTGTTCTATGCATCTCCTTTCTCTTATGTCCTCACATCTTTCTCGCTCCTTTATCTCAATCTTGATCAACCTATTGGGGGCAGTGTTCTAGATTAGACAAAAAGACACAATATGATATAATGGAATCAAATTATTCCTACTCATCAAGAGAACTAAGTCAAAGCTCCATTGTCTCTAAAAGGAATCGCCACTAAATATATCAGTGAATAATCCATACCAATTGAAAGAAATAAGTTCACGTACATGCCTTGCATCCATAATGAATTGCAAGGCTGGATGAGAATTACCATTGATGTAGTTGACACCTTTACAATAACCATGAGTAATCCATTCCGGTGCAGAAACCTATAGGACAAATAGAATTCAGATTGTGAGAATTTTGTAGGAAATTGACTATTACTACTGGACCTATTTATCTGATATATTGTAAATGTAGTCGGTATGAATAGCTTGCTCAAAAGTATTTCAAAGACACGTTGGATTAAAAGTTTTACCATACGAATTGGTTCTTAGATAGTTCAGACAATTCTCAAGCATCTAGTAGACAGTCTAGCAAGCTTGAATTTATACAACAGAAAATAGCAGTTGCTAATTACCGAAACAAACATTGAGTTACGAATGTTGCCATCTTGATATCTATCCACATGTGGCATACCTTGTGAATCGATTAAAACATGACATGAACAATTGTTGTCAGAAATAACATCGATCATTCCTACTGTGGTGGAGTCGGGCGAAGGCATTTTCAAGTTGAGTGGTGACATACCAGACGCCGCCATTTGCGTTGTCTTACTTCCTCTTGCCACAAATACGACACCTACAATAAAAGGGGTTTGTGTATGCTGCTCTACAAATGAACGGAAACATCGGGGGATGCAAGATTAATCTATGAAAACATCAAGAAAAGAAGAGGAAAGGAGCTAACCAGGATCCTGAGTGGTGACATACCAGACGCCGCCATTTACGTTGTCTTACTTCCTCTTGCCACAAATACGACACCTATAATAAAAGGGGTTTGTGTATGCTGCTCTACAAATGAATGGAACCATCGGGGGATGCAAGATTAATCTATGAAAACATCAAGAAAATAAGAGGAAAGTAGCTAACCAGGATCCATATGCGCAGCGAGTAGGCATAGAGAAGTACCTCTGTCTATTAATGGAGATGCTGAAGTGAGTATGAACGAAATCAGTTAAAAAAAGGAGAATCGAAGGAAAATACACACGTCAGTGGGCTTGTGGCGAACATGAACAGGTAGAAGCGGTTGTAATCAGGGAGATATGACTCCATACCCCTGTACCACATATGTCGAATAAGAAAAGGGCGAGGTCCACTGCCGCATCTGCCAGTTTGGGATTTATCTAATGCAGGGAGAATATAAAGGTTGAACAGAAAGGCCTGGATGTGGAGAGGCGGACATGAAGGTAATTAATCAATCGGGGCGTTTCATTAGCGTACTAAAAGCGGAGATCATGGGTAGGCGAACAGGGTGCGTCGCCTCACAAATCACGGTGAAGAATAATCGTCATGGTGTCCTATTTTGCGATTTGCTTTAATTGGCCTTCAGGCTGGGCTTGAGAAGTGGCTGGAGTAATGGGTCACATTAGCTGGAGGAGTGGCTGGTGCGATTTTATCAGCAGACAAAAAGCACAACGCACGGAACTGACAAAATGGGAGGCATAGATTGAAACAATTTTTTTTTCCTGAGGTGGAAGACTTGCTGATGTGCTGCATGTCTAGATAAATAGTTAGTGGGGATGACCTATTTAGTTTATATAGATTAATATGAGACGGAGGGAGTAGTTTTTCTTGCCGATTTGATTTACATTGCTTTGATCATTTGTCCTTTTACCTAATGATGAAATGAATAGAAAAATCTCGCACTTATGTTCTGTCAAAAAACCACTGCAAAATAATCCTTTTGTTTTAGGCAGCTCTTTGCATCGTCGGCTGGCTCCCCCGCCGATGGATCCCATTAAACTCCCGTCCGTCACAACATAAATCAGTAAAATTTAAGCATCATTGCAACATTAGTTTCCTTTGAGGGTCCAAATAGTCCGAAAACACCAATACAACAACAACAAAAAAGAGCATGTGACGAATACTCGTTGCCCAGTAGTCAATACACTGTATGAAGTACTAGACCATAAATGCGCGCTTGGCCGCGCCCGTCAAACTTGAGAAAATGATAGTAGTAATAATAATAACCGATAAATAGTCGTATAGTAAAAAATTGTAAACAATAAAAGAAATGCTGGAGTTATAGAGACTAATATAGGTGCCTCCAATAGTATGCCGTGTGATTTAAGAAGTTATCCATTGAAATCTTGTTCATAGGTCAAAATAAACATATAATGTGCCTATGCAATACATTATTGTCGACCACGTCATATAAACACACTTGTTTTTAGAGGAATGAACCGAATTTAATTGTTCAAAGTAACATTGTCGTGGGGTTGTCACGGCAAGTGTCCTCATACGAGAACTAGATTGTGAGGCCATTGCTACTAAGCGAAACTTCGAAAAGGGTTAACATGGAAACGAGAGACGCGAGTTTACCCAGGTTCGGCCCCTCGATTGAGGGTAAAATCTACTCCTGTTTTCTTACTATCAAGGAACAAGGTCTCGATTACAAAGGGTGATTCCGGCTCTCGATGTCTCGAGTTACTTTGCTATCGACTTAGAACTTGTCTTTCTACGCCCCAGGGTCTCGCCTTATATAGGGGACGAGACCTCCGGGTTACAGAGGATCCGGGTTCCACCCGTTATCGGAGTCCTAGTCTAATCCGGTTCTAGGTCATCCCAAGCCGGTTCATCCCGTGACTTGGTCGTCTTCGTCCGCCTTGGTTTGGCCTCTGGTCCTTGGGCCGGCCCTTTGTCTTCTCCGGGTTACAAAACAAGTAACCCGGACTTCCTCTCACCTGGTTGACAACCATAACCCGGATCTTCCAGATATAAACCGGACCATCAGTCTCGAGTCCTACTCAACGGGTTCCGGTTTATATGAAGGGTAGATGAGGCTCCCCCTCACCTATTTCTAGCTCTATTTTTTGATAGTCTCGAGTCCTACTCAATAAGAAGTAATGTCAACAACATCTGAGTTATTGAGATTTGTTTTCATATCATTATAACAGGAAGTTACAATATTTTTTCTACATGATTACTTGGGGGCTGATGCTAGAGCACAGTCTATATCTCAAGAATCTGACACAAGCCAAAATATATTGGTTATACTTGCCTGCCAGTTAGTGGTTACACACACTTTTATAACCTAGATGTTTAAACCTGGATGAGTCAATCATGATATAACCCGGCAAAACCGGGTTACTATGACCCTGAACTCACCAGAGTTATAACACTAGAATATGTCATGCGAAAAACCGGCTGCGCTAGAAAGTAAAGAAAAACCAAGTCAAGAAAAACTTCGGATACAAATAAAAAGTGATGCAAAAGCATGTAACCCCGGAAATTTTTCGCATAAAAATTGAAGGAAAGCCGGGTTATTACAAACCAAATTGTAGCATAAGTGCACACGCGCAAAAAATAGAGCTAGAAATAAAGAAGTTCCAGGGTTGCATGCTTTTACATCACCTTTTCTTTACTATTAAGGTTACTGTGGCGGTGGTGTCACACTTCAACATAATTACGTATCAAATGCCACCGCACTAATTTATTTTTTTTCTAACTCTAACCGTTGCATGCAACATTATCTTGTCAAGTTTGTTGTCAAGTTTGTTAGATTTGTTAGGTGCATGCAGCCTTATCTCCCATCTATCTATCTCTCCTCATATCTCTTCCTATGCTAGCCTTATCGGCACCTCCTCACAGGATTCGGCGTTTGCGCCGACAGGTAGGCCGACTCGCCGTGATTCTTCTCGCCCGAATCATCGTTGGCGCCCCTAACTCGCGATCCCCTCCCTCCAGGCCGCATCTAGCGACTGCCCGAGAGGAATAGATCAGCCTCCCAAGGTAGGGCGGATGCGCTCGCATGCGGCCGAGAGCGAGTCGAAGGCTCCAACCATCGGCCGCTGCGACGGCAGGGAAGATCCTGGTACGCCTTTCGAGGGCGCTCCATCTACCTCCGGGCCTCCGAAAAATCAGATCCCAACATCCCCACCTCCCCCACCACGGCCAAGACTCCGGCCAAGGCTCCAACGACCGCCTCCAGGAAGAATTGATGAAGCCGGTCCTCATCTCCAAGCTCTCTTGCTCCTCCTGCCTGCGTCCATGTTGGCGTCCTCCTCGTCGTCGCCAAACTGCGCCCACGCCCACGTTCTCCTTAGACGATACTTCTCTATGACAACAGATTCTGCCGTGGTCCGGCTCCCCCCAACCCCGCGCGCGTTCTTCATAGGCATCTCAGCAGGCGGCACAGGTGGACACGAACACTCCTATTAGCCTCCCCCTTTATTATATTTGTGCATACCTTGGTGCATTAATCATAACTTTTATCCATGTCGCTCAAGAGAAATCCGTAGGGAGCTAGCAGCTGGCCAACTAATTTGACTTCACCTGATCCGTAGGGATCATATGCATACTCTGGTGCATTAATCAACCCTTTCTTGAAGTTTGACTTCTGAGCAATGATCTTGCGGCAAAGCAAAATAAATGTATCAGTTGCCTATAGATGTTCATATTTTACAATGGCTGTCATATTAGCTCGGACCTATGAACTCGATATGGGAGACAATATTGATCAGCAAGAAATACACCATATTACAACTAAACACTCAAAATGTCTGCACTTTATTTTCTGCCTCTTTACACATAGAAGAGATGCATCCACGAAGGCAGAGTTCAAAACACACACTGATGGTTGTCTATCGTTCTTTTTTCCCTTTCTATAACTTATTCTCATTTTATTCACTGTTTGGCCGGGAAGTTCTCTAGCACCCGCGGGCATGGTCGCGGGTGACACTACGTGTGATGTGAGAAACAAAAGAAGATAATCGCTCTACCAGATAGAAAAAGGTTGGTCTGTGCAGAGAAAATCTCCTTTCAAGTTTCAAGTTAATTTCTCAAACCTTTTGTTTTCTGTTATTTTGCCTTTCCATTTTTTTGTGAAAAAAATACTTGTAGCAGCTAATATGATGTTCTTACCATATTGACAGATTGAGGAATGTTTTTTCGGAGTTATGTTCCGCATACTAGGAAGAATGGCGAAGTATAAAAGCCCATATTGAGGAGAGTAGTTCTCTTCGGTCAAGCCAAGAGTCCTCTACTGCTTCAAGGTGAGAATCTCTTTACCATCCATTGTAGTACAAAGTTTATTATTTACATCCGCTCGACTATTCATCAGAAAATGTGAAGCTTTTTCCACCTTACCTTTTGTTTTATTATCATGTGTGTACTTTCTTACGAAAGATTGCCGCACAGGCACGTCTGAGGACTCCCAAGGAGGAGGAAAGGAGGCCGATGAGGAGAAGGCCATGGTTGGGTGGTGGCTATCCAGCACCACCTGGAACTTGCAGGCCACTGCGCCCACGCCCGGCTCGCTCACGCCATTTATGTCCCCGGGGTCTCCTCACCCATGATCTTCATCGGGAGATGGCTCGCGGCGCACATGGAAGACCACTGGGAGGACCCAAGAGCTGTTCAGTCTTGATCCACTATGATGGCTACATGAAAGGTATATGACTACGACATAATGACACTGGATACCTCCAACGATGATTTATCAGGTAGCTCATCCCAAATAGTAATCAATGAATTAATATACTAAGTTGCAGGTACGAAGCTTATCATTTTCTTTGACATCTTTGTGCTCTGTTCTATGTTAGGTTTCAGGTACTGAAGCTTGTAATTGGAGGCCAGAAATGTTAATATCAAGCATTTAAGAAGTTCTGCTGGCACTCCCTGTCTACTTTGAGGAATTCTTTGAAAAAATAGGTACAACACAAGATAATGAATTGTGTGTACAGTTTTCACCTTTTCTTGATTTAGTCTATTCTATATTTACATATCTCTCTTTATTGGTTCGGAGCTTAATGAAGTGACAAATCTTGATGCAAAATAAATATTAAGTATTTAAGTTGTGTATGTATAAACGATTCTACAACTATCAGCTGTTTCCAATATCTCAAAATTATTAGTTGTTTTAATTGATTCTCAACCGTTTATGTGGCTTATTTACTCCATTATGAATTGTCCAGAGGATTTTGCCTCTGTGTTTTGCGATATACCAAGAGGAGTTTTATGCACCACTGATATAAGAGTTATGGTCAAGAGCTTAACATCTCTATTTTCGATATTATGTGCATGCAGTTGTAAGGACATGGGGGAGAGACAAGGGTCGAGGAGAAGATACTTGAAGGGCCTCCAAAACACCGACTACCTCATAGTACGTCTCAGTAGGTACATCTCCCCTCCCCCACTTCAGATTCTGCTGCGATTTCCCCGGCTCCATCTTCGTCCGTGAATGCTGGACCAGCCGAATTGTGGAGAATTGCGCTGACATTTGCGTTTTTTTTTTTTTCTGTTGTTGAGTGACATGATTGATTCTCTTTGACGAGTTGTGTGGCTGCAAATCATCTCCCGCAGACAACATGGACGTGCACATGGAGAAGTACCTTTATGTTAGGTTGATCGTGTAGGTTTTATTCAGTAATACTAATTACTGTTTTTTTTTGGCTGGTGCATGATTGTGCTTGAATGATTCCTTTATTATGGATAATGATATTTCCATGTTTCATTGTGCCCAGTCTTTCTAATATACTTCATGGTTGCATTTGTAGTTTACACAGGAGGATTCGAGCGGAACATGGTCGAATCTTAAAGCATTACTTGGTACATGGAATACAGGGGAGGTGGCAAATAATTTTCAGAATTATAGCACCCAAAATGATAGTGCTACATTCATCTGAAACATCTCAATTAACTAACACGCGTATTTGTTGATGGAACATGTTTGATCTGTTGCGCCATATTGTCCGCCAGGTCCTCATCCCGACAACAAAGGCGGAGGTTCCTCCTAGGCTGGTGCTCAGTCTTGACTCCCCGTGCTTCGCCCTGTCATGTTTTGTTGCGTACCCATTCTAGGGCCTTACTATATATAATTAATAATGTGTGTTTTCCACTTTCACCAAGAGAATACTGTTGCACATGGGATGGTTAGGAACACGTCTATATCAATTATGTGGCTAGAGTAAAGCAATTAATTGCATTTTTTTCTTTGGCGCATTATGCATGTATAGCTGAATTGTGCCTTTTCTTTCCGAGCCTTACCAAGAAAGGGGATGATTTGTCCGAGTCATGACTTCAGCGTTTTGCTGTGAGGAACAAGGACTGAATTTTGGTGGGAATTGCGGTACTTTTGTGTGTCTGGAAGCGACTCAATGCTGCTTGTTTAGACCAAAAAATGGTAACACCCCATATTGAAATGGTCTTCTATGTAACACCCCCCTACCGAAATGATCTTTTATGTCAGTTAATTTCAGAATATTGGGCGATATTGCAGACTAGCGAGGCAAATAAATTGTGCATAAATTCCCCTATAATATCACTATTACTGTCAATGTATAGACAGCTGCATTGTTGATTATAACAGTGAAAGAGGTAATTGTTTGATCCATTCACGCATAGATATGCCACTTTGTTTCCATGTATTTTGCTTCATTTCTCAAGTCAAATTTGTTTTTAGGCAGAGAGGGTACTAACTTTCAGTTACATACTTTTATCTAATCTGAGTGTTTTGTGTTGTAAATCATCAGGTAGAAGGTTGTCACATGCCAAAGGTAGTGCAGAGCAAGGCAAGGGTAACGCTACACTTGGTTTTCCTGCACAATGTAGATGGAGAAGACTGAAGGAATACACCGGTGATTTTCATTGAGCGCATGACATTTGCAAAATAGAAAACCCCAAAGATGCATAATTTGCATAGAAACCATATATGTCCATTACCTGTATCGCAGTCCAACTCTAATGGTGTAATCGGTGTAATTTTTCTATATGAACACTATGATTTGTATTCTATTCGTCATTCACATTAGTAAATGGCTTTCTATTTTCCTTTCTCTTTTGATAATCCTGAATTTTCACTAAGATGGATCTTTTTTCCTTTTACCTTTCTCATTAGTGATGAACTGGTCATTCGCATGTCACTAATAGTTAAGCTATTCCGCTAGCTCTCGAATCATTCGCATGTCACAAATAGTTAAGCTATTCCACTAGCTCTCGAATCAATAGACCGCCGATTTCTTCCTCGGTCACAATAGATTCTTGCACCACTGGTTTCAAACTCACAACCCTTCTCACAAATCTGATTTTTACATGCACTGGAAGATAAAATCTTTAGCGACCGTGGCAAAGCACGGGCATTCAACTAGTATTGGTAAATACTACCTATCTGAGGCCGGCGGGAAGGAAATCTTCGGATTGCTCGGACGCCGTCAATCCCGTCTCCATTGAACGGCCTCGATTTTCTCTTTCTTCCTCTAATCTGACCCAGGGAACAAAATCCCGGATAATACAGTCCGTTCCAAAAAAATATCCCCCAAATCACTCCCCTCCTCCCGACCCCTCTTTGATTTGCGCTGCTCCTGCGAGATCGCAACACGCTCTCCCCGTCACTGTGCTCCCTCTCTCCGCTCTGCCTCCATGACCCTGCTCGTCGTCGATCTGCTCCACCACGACAAGGCGTCGCCGGGGCTGCACTCACCAGCCAATGGTGATGTATGTGTCAGATGCGGTCCGCTCCACCGCGGGGAGGCCTCACCATGGCTGCACTGACTGACTGTCGATGATGTTCATGTTAGAGGCGGCGCAATCAAGACGTCACAGATGCACGCCGGCCTGCCAGGAATAGGATGCTTCCTCCGCTCACGGTCAGCATCACTGCCTCAACTACACAATTTAATCTAATACCAATTGACCTAGGTACCAATGTCTGGCCACTTCTTGCATTCTTTCTAGATCTAATTTTATAGCCAAATCATGTAACCGATATGTGGTCATATCCCACATTTTATAGGTTTCTAGATGTATGTATGTGACACTAGTAATTACAAATCAGTAATGATCATGTTGAGGCAAGTTTTTATTTTCTCAAGATTCACTAGCCGATTGATGCTTCTCAAGATTCTTTGTTTCCAATTATGTATTTTTTTTCTAGGGTGAGAATGATATGCATGCTTCTCATTTTGCATGCTTCCCAAGTTTATACCGATGATGATGAAGTTGGATACATGCATAGAGATAAATATTTTCAGTAGCAAATATGATATATTCTACCATTTAAATATGTATGTATCTATCTGATTTTGGTGTGCTTAAAATTTGCCAAGGATCCACTCTGGCCTGTGGATCGTGGGTTGCTTCCACGGCTCACGGCCGATCTTGATCGGTTCAATGGAGACACGAACCAAGTTGAAATCTGTACATTTCCACCATAAATGATTTGTATTGAGACCGCACCAGTATGTGCTTCAAAATATCTTACATGCTTCCAATACATATTGTTTATATTGGGATAGAACTAATTCATGTCTTGGAATTATTAGTGCTTTCAATTTCAAATTTCAATGCTTCCAATACAAAGCTTCTACAAGGTAGAACTAATTCCTTGCTTAGATTATGTTGAGATAATCTCTTGCTTCAAAATATTAATGCTTCCTATGTACAATATATGTTTTCTTTTGTATAGGCTACAACATATAACCATGCTTCTTCTTCATTTTTGTCATTGTCATTTTCAGTACCATTGCAATTTAAATATTGTCTCTCGCTACTAGTTATATTTTCATGCTTCAAAGATTCTACATGGTGCTACTTATGTTGAGATAGCATAAAATTGATGCTTCCATGCTTCTACCTTCTTGCATTTGTTAGTTGCTAATTAAATTTTCAATAAAGGTGCATATTTTATATTTCCCCATGTTTCCTACATTTTTCATATTTGCTCACGATTCAACTCAACACATTACATATGACATTTTTTCCCTATTGCTACTATATGTCAAGTTCAACACCGTGAGCATGTCGAGGTTGGAATAATGTTGGTCAATGTCTCAGGTTTGAAGCATCACCATTGGTACGAGTGACCTTCTCATGCCGCCGGAAGCATACTGGTCTGCTGCCCCTAGTACCGCTGGTGCCCTTCACTAGTGAGTGTAGGCACTTCGGGAGGAAGGGAGGGTTACAAGCATTGGCATGCGGTCACTGTTGCAGGTCATCGGCGAGCCTCTGATGTTCCTCGTCATTTTCATCCTCGAAAACAATCATCTACACGTCGGTTGTGCTTCCATGGTTTTGTTGGAATGTTCGGCGACTTCACCATCGGTAGCAATATAGATTAGTAGTTCGATGATCTTGTAGTCATTTTCCCGCACATGTGGCTTTGCCATGAGAGGTGGATGGTGGGCGAGCATTGTGACAAACCCTGTTACCTATTCTTACTGTACACAGAAGCAAAATCTGATATTACTTGAAGAAAATTATATCCTTTGTATACAACATTGATGATAGAAGCAAATCGATTGTTCATTTTAAGCAATACTATTTCTCATATGATCTCTTGGATCCAATGGTTATTGAAACAATTGTTTGTTAATTGGTAGCAAACACTATTTATTTCTAAGGAAATTATCATCTTTTTTAATCTTGGAAGCAATCTCGGCAACCAATAGAAACAACTCATTCTTGGTACGAAGCAAATTAAGTTGCACTGGCAAGAAGTTGAAAACAATTGTTGGACCAGTGCTTCCATATTATGGAAATATGATTCGCTGACAGGAGAAAATAATTAATTTGATATATTTTATTAGTTGGAAACAACTCATTATTTCCCAAAATTAATTCCTAAAAATAAGGAGTTGCTTGGATTGATCGGCAGTTTTATAGGAGCAGTTAACCTGAACGTAATCAATGCTAATAGCCAGACCCACGCATGCATGATGTTTGGAACCAGACGATCTGATTGCATCCTACGGCAACAGAGGAGTCCGATGGATAGCCAGACATCAGCGTCCGATCCCTAGTGATTGCCCCTTTTATTTGTATCCGAAGTTTTTCTTGACTTGGTTTTTCTTTGCTTTCTAGCGCAACCGGTTTTTCGCATGACATATTCTAGTGTTATAACTCTGGTGAGTTCAGGGTCATAGTAACCCGGTTTTGCCGGGTTATATCATGATTGACTCATCCATATTTAAACATCTAGGTCATAAAAGTGCGTGTAACCACTGACTGGCAGGCAAGTATAACCAATATATTTTGGCTTGTGCCAGATTCTTGATATATAGACTGTGCTCTAGCATCAGCCCCCAAGTAATCATGTAGAAAAAATATTGTAACTTCCTGTTATAATGATATGAAAACAAATCTTCAATAACTCAGATGTTGTTGACATTACTTCTTATTGCCAAAATTACATAGTGATTACAATGATCCTATGTATAATATGGCCTCAGCTAGGCTATGTTTCAGGGTCTTCTAGTTTCTTCCTCAGATGTTCGTGATTTATCAGCATCACGTATATCAATAAGGTAATAAGATCCATTGTGCAGTTTTTTACTTATCACAAATGGTCCTTCTCATGGAGGACTTAGCTTGTGCATCTCGTCCTTTTTCTGAATTAGTCTCAAAACCAGGTCTTCTTCCTAGAAACTTCGAGTCTTAACTTTGCGGCTATGATAGTGACGCGGGTCCTGCTGATATATAGCTGACCTGGATGATGCAAGGTCACGTGCTTCCTCTAAAGCATCTAGCGAATCTTGACGAGCTTCCTGTTGACCTATTTGGGGTAGTTCTTATACTCCATAAAACAGCGGGCAACTCTTCAACCCAACAATCAGCAATTTTCTCCAATGGAACCTGGAGTCTGGGTTTGATACCTTTTAGTAATTCCTGGTTAGCCCGCTCTGTCTGTCCGTTAGACCGTGGATGGGCCACGGAGGCAAGGTCTAGCCTTATATGGTTCTGTTCACAAAACTTCTGCATTGCTTCTTCTGAAAAATTTGTCCCATTATCTGTAATAATGCTATGTGGGTAGCCGAATCTGAAAATCAGCTTTTTTAAGAACATGGCTGTTGTAACCGCGTTGCACTTACTGATTGGTTCTTCTTCTACCCACTTTGTAAATTTGTCAACTAACACCAGTAGATGAGTCTTTTTATCAGTTGACCTTTTGAAAGGTCCTACCATGTCAAGTCTCGAAACTACAAAAGGCCAGGTTATGGGTATCATACGTAAATCCTGAGCTGGCACGTGATCCTGCCTTGCATATCTTTGACATCCTTCATACGTTTTAACTATATGTTCTGCATCAGCATTCGCGGTTAACCAGAAAAATCCATGTCTGAAAGATTTATTGACAAAAGATCTAGAAATTGCATGGTGGCCGCAATCTCATGAATGGATTTCTCTTAGAATTTGACATCCTTCTTCTGGAGAAACACATTTTTGAAAAATTCCAGTCGCACTTCTCTTGTGCAACTCACCATTTATAATTGTATATGACTTAGATCTTCTTGTAACCTGGCGAGCGATAACCTCGTCCTACGGGAGCTCGCCTCTCATAAGATATGCCAAATATGGCTCAGTCCACTCTGGGATTATATGCAGGGCAGCTACTAATTCTGATTCTGGATCTGGATTTGCTAGGTCTTCCTCTGTTGGGATTTTAACAGACGGGCTATGAATTTCATCCAGAAAAACATTTGGTGGAACTTTCTTTTTCTGGGAACCTAGACGAGCCAATGCATCAGCTGCTTCATTGAGACATCGATCGATATGATCCACCTGATATCCTTGAAAATGTCCAGCCAGCTGGGTAACCGCCCGTCTATAAGCTGCCATAACTGGGTCTTTCGAATCCCAGGTTCCTGTAACTTGCTGAGAGACCAGATCAGAATCACCCAGACACCGAATCCGGGTTATGCTCATTTTTTTCGCAGTTCGAAGCCCATGGAGCAAAGCTTCATACTCTGCTGCATTATTAGTGCATTTGAATGAAATTTGCAAGACATAGCGAAACGTATCTCCTCTTGGGGATGTTAACACCACACCAGCTCCTGAACCTTCCAGCTGTTGAGACCCGTCGAAATGCATAGTCCAGTATTTAGTATCTGGTTTATCCGGTGGAACCTGTAACTGTGTCCAGTCATTTATAAACTCGATCAAGGCTTGGGATTTTATTGTGGTCCTTGGCTCATATTTGATATGATACGGCCCCATCTCAATAGCCCACTTGGCAACTCTCCCTGTTGCTTCTCTGTTTTGAATAATATCAGACAAAGGTGCTGAACTAACCACAGTAATAGGATGTTCCTGAAAATAATATTTCAGTCTACGACTAGCCATGAATACTCCGAAAACCAGCTTCTGCCAATGTGGGTAACACTGTTTAGACTCTGTTAGGACCACTCTCACATAGTAAACCGGCCGTTGAACAAAACCTTCTTTATCTTCTAGCTTACGCTCCACAACTACCACCGCACTCACTGCCCTGTTATTTGCCGCTATGTATAGTAACATGGATTCTTTCTTCTCAGGCGCACCTAATATAGGTGTGTTGGAAAGTTGTTTTTTCAGGAACTCCAATGGCTCATCAGCCTCTTGATTCCACACAAATGTGTCAGTTTTCTTCAACAGTCGGTATAAGGGTATAGTCTTTTCGCCTAGTCTGCTTATAAACCGGTTCAAGGCATCAACACAACCTGTCAGCTTCTGAACGTCCTTCAGGCAAACCGGCCATTTCAGGTTATGTATGGCCTGAATTTTTTTCAGGTTTGCTTCAATGCCTTTCTCTGAAATAATGAAACCCAGTAACTTCCCAGCTGGTACGCCAAAGACACACTTTGTTGGGTTAAGCTTCATTTGGTACTTGCGCAAATTGGCGAATGTCTCTTCCAAGTCCGAGATCAAAGTGTCACCTTTTTGGGATTTGAGTACTATGTCATCCACATAAGCGTGCACGTTTCGCCCAATCTGACTTTCCAAGCAATTCTGGATACACCTTTGATAAGTTGGCCCTGCATTTTTCAAACCGAAAGGCATTGACGTATAACAAAACGCTCCAAAGGGAGTAATGAATGAAGTCTTCTCTTGATCCTCTTCCTTCATTTTGATTTGATGATAACCTGAGTAGGCATCCAGAAAACATAGCAATTCGCAACCAGCCGTAGAGTCTATAATCTGGTCAATACGGGGTAACGTGAACGGGTCTTTAGGACATGCTTTGTTCAGATTTGTGTAGTCTATGCACATTCTCCAAGTTCCGTTTTTCTTGAGAACGAGAACTGGATTAGCTAACCACTTTGGATGAAACACTTCTGCTATAAACTCCGCTGCAAGTAACCTGGCAATCTCTTCTCCTATTGTTTTCCTTCTCTCATCATTGAAACGACGGAGGAACTGACGAATAGGTTTCAATTTAGGATCCACATTTAAACTGTGCTCAGCAAGTTCCCTTGGGACACCTGGCATGTCATAAGGTTGCCATGCGAAGATATCCCAATTCTAACGGAGGAACTTGATGAGCGCGCTTTCCTATTTTCCTGTCATATGATCCCCCACACTGAACTGCTTAGATGAGTCACCGGGGGTAAAATCCACCAGCTTGGTGTCTTGAGCAGACTTAAATTTTAACTTTGACTCAGCTGATGGCTTTTTGAGCGAGGTCATGCTTTCTGGATCAACCTGCAGTTTATACAATTTCAACTCATCTTCTGTGCAAGCAGTCTCTGCATAGGTTGCATCGCCTTCCTCGCATTCCAAAGCTATGTCTCTGTCACCATTGACAGTAATGTTTCCATTGGGGCCTGGCATCTTTAGTTTGAGATAAACATAGCAGGGTCTGGCCATGAACTTGGCATAAGCTGGCCGTCCGAACAGAGCATGGTATGGACTTTTTAATTTGACCACTTCAAATGCTAGCATCTCTGTCCTGTAATTTTCAAATACCCCAAAAGCAACTTCAAGAAATATTTTTCCGATAGGTTGTGCAGACTTACCAGGTACGATCCCATGAAACACAGTTGATGATTGCTGAAGCTGTTTCTCTTGCAGGTTCATCCTTTTGAACGTGTCGTAGTAAAGTATGTTTATACTGCTTCCTCCATCCATCGGTACCTTATCTAACTTATATCCTCCAACTTGTGGAGCTACGACCAGAGCCACTCCACCTGGATTATCAACTCGTGGAGGATGATCGGCCCGACTCTAGGTTATGGGTTGTTCTGACCAGGTAAGCCATCTAGGAACAACAGGAGTGACTGTGTTGACAACACGCTTCTGCACCTTGCGTTCTCTCCTGCAGGAACTGGTGGTGAATACATGATATTTGCTTGAGCTTAGCTGCTTCGGATTTGTTTGAAAACCGGTATTTCCTCCTTGGTGACTGCCGCCCGGGTTAGTTCCCTGGTGACTCTGACTGTGATGACCCGGATTATGATTTCCGGCTCTCGAGCTGCTAGCTCCCGGATGTCTGCCTCCCATATTTCCTGGGTTGCCTCCTCCGATGTTTCCTGGTCCATAGTTATTACTTCCGCTAGGTTTAAAATCCTGCATGATGAAACAATTTTCCCAATAATGATTTGCTAACTTTCCATTTTTGCTATGTCGGGGGCATGGACTCTCTAGGGCCTGCTGAGCCTGTGCAAGGTTGTTTGGCCGAAAATTTTGATTTCCTCTGAATTTGTTGCCCTGGCGTTGGTTTTTGTAACCTGTATTCGTGTTAGCCACTAAATTTGAAGTCCCATCTCCGTTTTTACGCTTGTTATTGTTCTGGATACCGTCGAAGGGGACTCGAAATCCGGACTCCACTGATGCGAACTATGGACCCCATACGTCATGGTTGTAGTATTTTTCACGCCGGCTCCTCCTGAGCCGGCCTATCGCGAGCTTCTCGATCCCTGGTAAGGCTCCTTCCGAAAAGACGACGATTCCGCGAGCAGGCCCCACGGTGGGCGCCAACTGTCGTGGTGTTGTCACGGCAAGTGTGCTCATACGAGAACTAGATTGCGAGGCCATTGCTACTAAGCGAAACTTCGAAAAGGGTTAAGGTGGAAACGAGAGACGCGAGTTTACCCAGATTTGGCCCCTCGATTGAGGGTAAAACCTACTCCTGCTTTCTTACTATCAAGGAACAAGGTCTCGATTACAAAGGGCGATTCCGGCTCTCGATGTCTCGAGTTACTTTGCTATCGACTTAGAACTTGTCTTTCTACGCCCCAGGGTCTCGCCTTATATAGGGGACGAGACCTACGGGTTACAGAGGATCCGGGTTCCACCCGTTATCGGAGTCCTAGTCTAATCCGGTTCTAGGACATCCCCAGTCGGTACATCCCATGACTTGGTCGTCTTCGTCCGGCCTTACTTTGGCCTCTGGGCCTTGGGCCGACCCTTTGTCTTCTCCGGGTTACAGAACAACTAACCCTGACTTCCTCTCACCTGGTTGACAACCATAACCCGGATCTTCCAGATATAAACCGGACCATCAGTCTCGAGTCCTACTCAACGGGTTCCGATTTATATGAGGGGTAGGTGAGGCTCCCCCTCACCTATTCCCCCAACAAACATCATACTCATCATGACTAAAAAATTGCAAAGATTCAGGGGTACAATCCTGAGCCAAGAAGTACAAAATTATGTGAGGAATTGAGCTTTTTTATTAGTAGAGTTGTGGCAGCGCCGCGTTTGCTTCATTCCTCGGCAGCATAAGAGATAAAAAAATCTTAGGAACTCACAGTTCTAACACTTTACTCTCTGAATAACATAGATTTGAAAATCTGAACGGTATTTTAAGGATAAGCAACAATTGTCGACTTTCACGGATAAGCATGCCCTTCAACTCGAGGGTCATTACTTTCGACTGCATATATTTGAAATTAGATTAACTAATATATCATTAAGGATCTTACTTGTCCAAGCAGTAAATCAAGAATAAGATTTCGATTCAAATCAGAACTAAGCATCTCGACAGTAATGGCAATGACTCCGTCACTTGTGGTAGGGACACACTTTTTAATTCTTAGAAGCAGTAGATAGTGAGCATTGAACTAAACAATAGTTTTCCTATTGCACTCTTCTAAATTTAAATACTCTTCTATTGCAGCTGACTTTTGCTGTTATTGCTCGACCATGCTTGAAAAATTAGAGCCAACAAAACTTCACATGTTCATATTTTGAGTAATTCTCACCATATGTGCTCTTGTCCTGGCGATGGAGCAGTATTTGGTAATGCAACTAATGAGTGTGGCTCTGTCACATAAGCCAAAGCTACCAACAAATTCTCAATTTCAAAGTACTTGCGCCTTGCATATTTTTTAGTTATATCAACCATTATTTGAGAAACTTGCCAAAACAGTGAGGCAAGTAAGGCAAGAAACTTTTGAGTGGAAAAGAGGGAAAATAATTATAAGCAACACCATATAGTTAATGACTTTTAGTCTGGGAAATAAAGTATTTTGTTCTGTTCTGCTTAACGGAATCATTTTTTTCTGCCAAACAGAGGAATTACTCATCAAACACGAACGCCATCGGAGAAAAGACACTTGCTTTCGACTTCTTCCACGCACCATATATTTTGCTTCAACCAAACCTGAAAACTCGCGTCCCACGTTAGCAATATACCTTTTTCTACTATGAAGTATCAATATGCCTGACACAAGATATTATGCTTCAGTCTTTCTACTATAAAGTAGGGAAAATGAGAAATAAAGGAAACACACATTTTCCATGTATTTTCACATTTCATAGTTCATCATGAAGGTCCATGGATTTTTATTACATATACTTCCAAGATGCTCACACAAAAATGTGTATGCATAGAAGAGCTTCTCTCTATGGACATCCTTATCATTTCCCACGAAGCCCGGCAATGAACAGTCCTATTCTCTTGATTCTGGAATACGTTCTATGGTGAAGGTTTACCTTGTTCATACAGTGTATCAGTCCATCACTGACTGCACGACTGACTGTCTTTCAGTAAATACTGCCTTGTAAGGAAGTAGTTATAATTAAAACAATTGGATTCAAAGTCCTACAACAATGTGATCTCATCTCAAATAAATTCTGAAAAGAAATACATGTGTCACTATTCAGTCGAACTATTCTCAAAATATTGTCTCGGGTGTGCTATTTATGTTACAAACCCATGAATAACAGTTAAGGTGTGTCATGCGGAGTAGGAAAAGTTAATATGTTGATCAACAACCAGTAAAAAACATGAGCGAAGTTAAAGGTCTCCCTCTCTTTATCTGACAGAACATAATGAGGCTTAGTATCCTTGGATTACAACAATCATTGATGAGCAACAATGGTAGGTCTCATCGGCACTTAAAGCCGATACCAACGGAACACCCTACTGTTTTCCCTGTAGCTTGACAACCTGTTGCTTGAACTTCCACCAGGTTATTATAGCTTTATAGAGGGCTTTACATCCACTCTTGAAGCAATATGTATTATTGTCTGTATACCTAGGGCCAGCCGAACGGTCGCCCCTTCAGCCAAAGGGTTAGGCTGGTCACAATGGGGAGTAACATAAGGTAGGAACCTACACACTTTCCTAGACTATGTTCCTACCTCCACAATGGGGAGTAACATGTATGTAGTGTTATGCAACAATGCATTTATTAGGCTATAGACTTATTGTTTCTTGGAGTGTGTGATGTTCCGGTAACTTAGCTAGTTACCACAAGCACCTCTCTCTTCATTAAATACGTGCCACATAAGCAAAGTTGTATTGGAGTGTGTGATGTTACTACTAAGTTCCTCCCCATTGTGACCAGCCTTAGGATGAGGCAATCATTTGACTGGTCTAGAATTCATTATCAAATAATAACACAAACAGGAAATTATATAACTCGTTATCAGAGAATGCAAATAAAAGGTGTTGATTGTTCTTAGTTAGGTTCATGGCAAGGGGTGTAATAAGCCTGCTGATACAGCCGTGGGTGGAAACGTGGGAGAGTTGAAGACGAGGACACGTTTTGCCCAGATTCGGTACGTCGCGACTAAGGAGGCGTTTGTACTCCTACAATCTCACTAAATCATGACTGAATCCTCAAATATACAAAGTACAATGTGACTAGGGTTTTGCTAACTCAGCGAGGGTGAACTCTCGGCGAACTAGCTTCTAGCTTATTCGATCTCTTTTGCCCTTAGGCTGCTCCCGTTCGGCTTTATATAGATAGCCGGACTAGGGCTTAAAGGAAGGAAATCCTGAAGACTACAGAAAGTATTCCTATTCTTGGAAAGTAAGCCATCTGGCTTCTTCTCCAAGCCGGACTACGTATTGGACCGTGATCCGGGTTCTTCTAGAATACGGCTTCTTGTGCATCAGGTTACAAGGCCGCCCAATGGACTTTGCTCCATTACCTGCGGGCCACCCTGATAATCTGGCCTTTGACCGATGCCAGATATACCCCCATTTGGCATATATCCGACAAAAGGGAAACAACAGTCCACATATTATAAATATATAATGTTCAATAGCTAATAATAGGAGCTAAAAATCAAAGAGATCTATGTGCAATAATCCAAAATTTTCACCTCCAAGAAGATGCAGAAATTTGCAAAAAGGAAAAGGAACATTTCTAACTATTACCGTACACACAGTACATGAATACATGAAACATATGGCCTATGGATGGTGTTTTGTCATAATTAAAGTAAGATGGTACCAACTGAACTTATCTTGGAAATATAACAAGGAATTATAAGAGTATAGGATGGAAAGCTTGAATAAAAACATAGGAGTTAAAATACAGTAATGCCAAACACCATTACGACTCATGAACTAGTGAAAAATACTATACCAAAGTGGAAAAGGACAAAGTGGAAAAGGATGACTCCACCTTGCATGTGGCTTCTTCAGCTTGCCATTCTTCCTAGAATCGAGCCACTACGTGACCTATCCGTCGGACACCTCCCCACCCGCCGTCGTTCCCCGAGTTTGGCCGCCGTTCCACGTGCTTCGTCGCCGCCCGCTTCCCCTGACTCGCCTGCTTCGTCGCCCCAGCAACTCCCATGGCCGCAGCTTGCTCCGTGCCCCCGCTAGCTCCCAGGATCGATGCCCGGCCGACGAGCTCAGCTCCTCCAGCAGGTCGTCCGACCACCGTGTCCCCGAGCTCCTCCGGCTGCAGATCTGGCCGCCGCTGCCCAGTCCACCTCGTAGCGCACAACTCCAGCCCTAGCGCTACCTTGACCTTGTCTTCCCCAATGTGTTCCGAATGGGCTCAATTCGATGGAACAGATCGCTGAGTTTCGTCTGGGCTAGGTGGGACATATGGGCTTCCAGCCCATTAAGAAACGAGGAGAAGCGAGGAGCCGCACCGAACGTTCTCTGCTCCAGTAGCGACGCAGGATTTGGGAAACAGTAATCGGATCGACGGATTTCGCGAAGCCAAGCCGTTGCCGAACACGCCCTTAGTGTATTTTTTTTGCTATACATGTATACTTTTTTTGCTAAGAGATTCTCCGGCGAGCAAGAGTCTCCGGGTCATTTATCCGGCGAAAATCGACTTTTGCTATTATAGCAATCTTTTTTGCTATGGGTCTCCGGCAAGTTTTGTCTTTTTTTTTCAGTTTTCTAAGAAGAAACGTTTTTTTTTTGCTATATGGAGCAAAAAGGGGTTTTTTTTTTGCTACCGAAATAATAAGGGATTTGGGGAGAAAAAGGATACGTGTCAGCATGGGACTCGGGGCTGGAAATTTTGGAGCCCCCGCGGTAAAAGGGGGTGAAAGGGTAGGTAATCACTAAAAAAATATGGGCTGAAGTTTCCTAAAGGATTTAGATTTGTATCTATCGCCTTTGGTATCGGCCCATGAACCGGATCATTTTCGTTTCCAGCTTTAGGGCCTGGGTTCGTCCGTGTCTAGCCGTCACGAAACGGCTCGTTCTGCTTCCTTGTACAAGTGTACAACCGACTCCGACTCCGACTCCAACTCCGAGATCTCCTCTTCCGGCGGCTATATATACCTCGCCGTCCCCGCTCGCCAATCTCGTCACACCTAGCGATTCGATACTCTCCGCACTTGGGATTCGATGGAGCGTGTCGATTCCAACTCCGGCGATCTGCTTTCCGCGCGCGCGTTCTCGATCCAGAGATGCGTCGGGATGCTCCACCAGAACAAGCAAGTCGCTCGCGATGAAGGCCTCAAGGACCTCGTCGCGGCGCTCGAGGGCTTCGTGCCTTCCGACGACCTTACCGACTACCGGTACGAGTACGAGCAGGCCATGGACCGCTGCTTCTCTTTCCTCAGCACCGGCGGGTCCGCCAAGGAGCGCAAGGACGCCTACCGCGCCATCGGCATCTACGCGCTCACCGTCGTCGGCTCCAAGGCCCAGGACCTCCTCGACAGGCTCTTCGACCTAGACCGCCTCTCCGAGGAGATGGCGCCGTGGTCGGCCAACGATGCGGACAGGGCCGTGGCCGCCATCCACTGCCTCGCCGCCGTCACCTTGGTCTGCGCGAAAAAGGCGGCCGACGCGAAGCGATCCTTCAAGGCCTTCCGGGAGGTGATTGACCAGACCGCCTCCCCGCAGGTCCTGGCCGCCGCCTTGTCCGCGTGGACGTTGCTCCTCCCGCGGATCGGCGACTTGCGACGCATGGCCCTGTTCAAAGTCATCGCCAAGCACCTCGGGGCCGACGACCCCGCCGTCCGGATGGCCGCGGGCGAGGCGCTGGCCGTGTGCGTCGAGCTCAAACACCTGCCTTACCATCGCGACCCGCCGGCCCCGACGCATTGGTCCTACAGTCGCTACGAACAAACGCAACCTAAACCAGAGCACAGGCCGTCCCTGCAGAGCAGAGTAGCGGAGCTCGCCGCTGGGGTAGACGCGCACAAGAAGGAGCACGCCGAGGAGAGGATCCTGTTCCGGCAGATCAAAGAACTCCTCGAAGCCAACCCGCCTAGCCCGGGTGGTGACGACGGTGACGACGACAGCCACGACGACTATCAGGACAAGCACAAAGTGGAGGAGTGGACGTCGAGTGGGTGCCGCCGAGTTAAGGTCAACAAGGCAACTTGGGCGAAGCAGGTCCTGCTCGGCTTCCTCAAGCAGTACCTCGGCGAGGAGGGCTTCGCGGCTCACTTCCAGCTCAACCATCTACTCTTCCGGGACACCTTAGGACTCACCAAAGCTGCCGGCGGCGCTGAGGACCTGCCGGCTCAGGACAAGAAGCAGCTGAAGAACCGGAACGGTAAAGATAAGCAGCGAACCAAGGACAGAAAGATGGATCGACAGAACAAGAACAAACTTTACTGAATGACTGAGCGCACAATTTCTTTAGTTTGGTACTCAATTGTAGCGGTACTTGTTGAGATGGAGTGCTGGTTCATCTTTCTAGCTCACTGAATGCATGTTTTCTTTGTTTAATTCGCATAAAATTGTCAATTTCTTTAGTTTGGTACTCAATTGTAGCAGTACTTGTTGGGATAGGAAATTTTAGTGTGCTTCAATATTTTGTTAAAATCCTTCAAGATCCATAATATATGCTCCAGTTAGTTAAAAGCATATTTTGTTCCACTGGACCAATGAAGCTAGTAAGTGTCTTGTAACTATGCATGGGGGCAACAGAGCACAAGATTGCGATCACAAATTTGCCCCAAAATGTCTTGATCATGTATATCTTCTCACTACAGCAAAAAAAAAAAAAATTGAAATCTTTCGATATTAGGCCTTCAATATGAGCCGTCCCCCTGGAGCCGTTTTTTGGCGCCGACGCGCCGTTTTGCCGTCCAGTCGCGCCCCACGACTCTAAGTATTGTCGGTTTTGGCCAAATTTTTGCCCGTCGCACCCAGTTCTAGCCGCGCTTGGGGCTTCGGTGGAAGGAAAAGTTGCTTGTGGGTTAGCATAGTCAGACAATAGACGACTTTTCCACGCCCAGATTCCCCTCCCGCACCGCATCCTGCCCATTCACATTCACCTCCATGCCGATGTCGATGACACCCCTCCGTCTGCTACCGCCATGCCGCCTCTAGACGTCCATTCCACCGTCGCAAATACTAGCCGTAGCCATGCCAACCTCCCTCACCCTTATGGACAAGCTTGCCGCTTCCCGGCGAGATCACAGGCAGCCCACCTTTCCGCCGCGCCCCTGAGGTGTTCCGCAATGGACTCCGACGACGAGGAGATGTTCGCCGCTCCGATGGACGAGGAAACCAAGGCAGGCATCAACGACAACGAGCACCTCATGGTCCTCGCCGCTCTGGCCGGCCTATTCGCGCAGAACGTGCAGCCCCAGCGAGGTGGCCTGGCGTATGGTCGCCAGAAGAGAAAGTTGGGGCAGCGGATGGAGGGCTAGTGCGTTCTCTACACCAACTACTTCGCCAATGCTCCATTGCACGACGAGGCAGTGTTTCAGCGACGTTTTCCGGATGATCCGGAAGCTCTTCCTCATCATTGTGTATGCCATTCGGGAGTATGAAAGCTATTTCATTTGCAAAAAGGATTGCACCGGCACAGTTGGATTCTCGTCAATCGAGAAGTGCATGGTGGCTATGAGGATGCTTGCATACGGCGCTCCCGGCGACTGATACGTCATAAACGTATCTATAGTTTTGATGTTCCATGTTGTTTTCATGCCTTATGCTACATGTTTTTCCTTACACTTTATGTCATTTTTATCGATTTCCCGGGACTAACCTATTAACAAGATGCCACAGAGTCAATTCCCTATTTTCTGCTGTTTTTAGTTTCAGAAAAGTTGTTCTGAAAATATTCTCGGAATTGAAAAATTCGAAACCCGGAAGTCTTAGAATTCCCGAAGGTTCCACGGAGTCCCGAAGAGGCCCGGAGGGGGCCACACCATAGGGCGGCGTGCCCCCTGGCCATGCCTGGGGGTGGTGTGGGGCCCTCGGGCGTCCACCGCCATCGCCCTTTCGCCTATTTATTCCCCCCGATACGTCAACCCAAAAAAGATACCACTTTTCCCCAAAAATACCTGAGGCCGCCGTCATCGTCAACCCGAGATCGGGAGGGTTCTGGAGCTCTCCCCGGCACCCTGCCGGGAGGGAAAATCATCACCAGAGGGGTCTACACCACCATGCCCGCCTCTGGAGTGATGCGTGAGTAATTCATCCTTGGACTACGGGACCATGGCAGTAGCTAGATGGTTGTCCTCTCCACTTTATGCCTCATTTTTAGATCTCGTGAGCTGCCTCACATGATCGAGATCATCTTATTGTAATGCTACATGTTGTGTTTGCTGGGATCCGATGATTATTGAATGCTATGTCTTTTGATTATCAATCTATCTTGTTATCTTCATGTGTATGTTATTTATGATCTTGCATGTTCTCCATTGTTGGTAGATGCCCTAGCTAAGTAGATGCTAGTGACTCCAAGAGGGAGTATTTATGCTCGATAGTGGGTTCATGCCTTCTTTGCATCTGTGCTCGAGTGACACAAATGTGAAGAATGGAGGATTTGTTGTTGCCATTAGGGAGAAAACAACAATGTTTACCAGTTTACATTGTTTACATTACACACTTTGCTTACTGCGATTATCCATTGCTTGCAACTTAATACCCAACGTTTGTTCGGATGATATTCGGAGGGTGGATTATTAGTCATAGATGCAGTTGGATGACGATCTATGTATTTTGTGGTAATGCCCGCATGAATCTCATAGTAATCTTTATGTCATGCATGTTTCTTTATCTATCAATTGCCCAGTTGTAATTTGTTCACCACGAATGTTAGCTATCTTTTATGGAGAGACACCTCTAGTGAAATGTGGACCCCGGTCCATTTTCTCATACTGATAATACCACCACTGCAATTACTGTTTTCACACTACTTCCACTGTTTTGATATTGTTCTCATACTGTTTTCCACACCATACGTTTAACCTCTTTGTGTTCAGAAAAACCAGTGAGATTGACAACCTCACTGCTTCGTTGGTGGCAAAGTGAATTGATTGTGTTGTGTAGGTTCCACGTTGCTGCTGAACCGGTAGTGCGCCCTACCATCTCAACTGCATCAACCTTCTAAAGTTACTCCTTCCTCCTACTGGTCGATTCAACCTTGGTTTCTTTCTGAGGGAAACTTGCTACTATGCTCTTCATACCTTCCTCTTGGGGTCTCCCAACGAACGTGTGTTCCACGCTGATACGTCATAAACGTATCCTTAATTTCTGATGTTCCATGTTGTTTTCTTATTGTTTTCCACATGTTTGCTATACACTTTACGTCATTTCTATCGATTTTCCGGACTAACCTATTGACAAGATGCCACAGAGCCAGTTCCCTGTTTTCTGTTGTTTTTTGTTTCAGAAAAGTTGTTCTGGAAATATTCTCGAAATTGGAAATTTTGAAGCCCAGAAGTCTTAGAATTCCCGAAGGTTCCACGGAGTCCCGAAGAGACCCGGAGGGGGGGCTCAGGGGGCCCACACCATAGGGCTACGCGCCCCCTGGCCGCGCCATGGGGTGGTGTGGGGCCCCCGGCCTCCACCGCCTTTGCTCTTTCGCCTATTTATACCCCCCCCGAGACGTAAATCCTAAATATATTCCACTTCGTCCCGAAAAACACCCGAGGCCGCCGTCATCGTCATCCCGAGATCGGGAAGGTTCTAGAGCTCTCCCCGGCACCCTGCCTAGAGGGGAATTCATCACCGTAGGGGTCTACACCACCATGCCCTCCTCCGAAGTGATGCGTGAGTAGTTCATCCCTGGACTACGGGTTCATAGAAGTAGCTAGATGGTTGTTCTCTCCACTTTGTACCTCATGTTTAGATCTTGTGAGCTGCCTAACATGATCAAGATCATCTTTATGTAATGCTACATGTTGTGTTTGCTGGGATCTGGTGAATGGTGAATGCTAT
This sequence comes from Alopecurus myosuroides, assembly GCA_028641055.1. Classification (NCBI taxonomy): domain Eukaryota; kingdom Viridiplantae; phylum Streptophyta; class Magnoliopsida; order Poales; family Poaceae; genus Alopecurus; species Alopecurus myosuroides. The sequence goes on from CM054057.1 coordinate 502,810,555, forward strand.
GTCTTCTGATTGTCAATCTATCATGTTATATTCATGCATATGTTATTTATGATCTTGCATGCTCTCCGTTATTAGTAGATGCTCGTAACTCCAAGAGGGAGTATTTATGCTCGATAGTGGGTTCATGCCTCCTTTGCATCTGTGCTCGAGTGACATAAACGTGATGGATGGAGGATGTGTTGTTGCCAATAGGGAGAAAACAACGGTGTTTACTTAGTTTACATTGTTTACATTACACACTTTGCTTACGGCGATAATCTGTTGCTTGCAACTTAATACCCAATGTTTGTTCGGATGATATTCAGAGGGTGGATTATTAGACATAGATGTACTTGGATGACTGTCTATGTATTTTGTTGTAATGCCCGCATGAATCACATAGTAATATTTATGTCTTGCATATGCACTACGGTGCAGCCTTCATTTATGTGAATTGCCCAGCTGTAATTTGTTAACCACACATGTTATTTATCTTTCACGGAGAGACACCACTAGTGAACTGTGGACCCCGGTCCTTTTTCCTCATACTGATAAAACACCTACTTCTTTCATACTGATTTCATACTGCTGCTACTGCTTTCATACTGTTTTCCACACCATACGTTTAACCTCTTTATGTTTAGCAAAACCGGTGAGATTGACAACCTTACTGCTTCATTGGGGCAAAGGGATTTGATTGTGATGTGTAGGTTCCACGTTGCTTCTGAATTGGTAGTGCGCCCTGCCATCTTAGATGCTTCAACCTTCTGACATTACTCCCTACTCCTACTGGTCGATTAAACCTTGGTTTCTTACTGAGGGAAAACTGCTGATGTGCTCATTATACCTTCCTCTTGGGGTCTCCCAACGAGTGCAAGACCTGCACCATCAAGCTATTTTTCTGGCGCCGTTGCCGGGGAGGAAGTGAATTTCTGCAAGGGGAGTCTCTCACTTCCGATCTCTTTTCTTTGTTTTTGTTTTCCTTAGTTTATTTTATTTTGTCTTGTTTGCTTCTCTTTATAAAAAACACAAAAAAAATTAGTTCTCATTCTAGTTGTTATTTTTGTCACTTCGTTGTTATTTTTCATCATGTTGTTCCCTAATTTTACCCTGAAAGATTTGCCGGTAGGAAGTGGTTCTATACTTGGGACGGATACCATTAAAGAATTTTGTGATCATGTTAGTAAGCATGATAATTTTGAGGAAAAATCCATAGTATAACTTTCTCCAAATTATGAGACTGCTGCAAATTCTTTATTTCACATGTAAGAAGCTAGGTTTTTTAACCTCCATCCCATATTACAACATATGTTCCTCAACTTGAATAACATTGAAGATGTTGAGAAAAGAAACTTTATCTTAGAAACCATGCTTAAAGAATTTGGAGATGTTGCTATAGAAGGTAGAAAAGTCTTTGATCGTTTCAATATGCTTGGCTCATATGTAGACATTGTTGGTGCTCTAGAAAAAACTGAATCTAATAATGAAAAGGAGGATAAAATACCAATCCCCTTTAAATTGGTAGCACTGCATGAAGCCCAAGAGAGAAATTTTGATTAGATTGTTCCTCAGAATTTATTTGATGAGAATAGTAAGCCTAAAAGTTCTAAGAGGGGATACTATGAAACTCACTTAGATAAAAATAAAATTTATTATTAAGGAATTGCCAAATCTTGATTGTAATGCCCCTCCACTTGAAAATACTTGATTCCACTTTTCTGGACCTAGCTAAAAGGCGTTAAAGAAAAGCACTTCTTGGGAGATAACCCATGTTTTATTTTTGCTTTGTTTTTATCTGTTTTATTTAAGTCAAGGGGTTGTATACTTCTGTAGCAAGTCCTTTATATATTTCTTTTCATGTTTTAGTAGTGCCAAGTAAGGTTTCTGACGAGAGTTGGAGTTGGTTTTCGGATTTCTGCGAAGGAAACAGATTTCTGCTGTCCACCGTAAACAATCGTATAAATCACAGAAAAATCAGAATGACCTGGAATTTCTTGTGCTTATTCCTCGGATAATTCCGAAACCTTTTCGTTCTTTAAGTTTTTCGATCTGAGCAATGTAAGTGCCTCGAAAAAATTCGTCTTTACAGACTATTCTGGTTTTGATAGATTCTGCCATTTTTCTTGCATTTGCTCTTTTGCGATGTCAAGTGGATTTTTTTGCTTCACAAAACATCAGTGTCTGTAGCTAATGTTTAAAATTATCAATAGCACTTGTGCCATTCAGAACTAATGGATTTTTAATTGTTGCACTAACCCACTAATGTGAATTACTGTTTGAGTGTGGTGTGAAGGAAGTTTTCAAGGGTCAAGAGAAGAGGTGATATATGTGATCAAGAAGAGTGCAAGGTCAAAGCTTGGGGATGCCCCTGTGGTTCATCTTTTTAGAGGACTCAAGCATCTAAGCTTGGGGATGCCCAAGGCATCCCCTTCCTCATCAACAATCTATCAGGTCACTTCTCGTGAAATTATATTTTTATTCGGTCACATCATATGAAGTTTACTTGGAGCATATGTTCGTTTTTCTTTTGTTTTCCTTTGTTTTATTTTGTTTTCCTTGCTGCAATAATATAGTTGGACCCTTGCATTCTTTGTTTGGGAGAGAGACACGCTCTGCTTTTTCGTTTGAATACTTGCTATGCTAGTATTCTTAGTTTTTCTTCTAGGTTCCTTAAGAATTCCTGTTTAGCTCTCGTTTTCATTGCATATCTTATTCAGAGCTGTTAGTTTTTAGTAGTGTTATGTGAGTCATCTCATGTTTTCTTGCTGTAGCATTTAGAGAGTTTTTGTTAAAGCATGTTTTGTATGGTGCTTGTTGGGAAAAGAAATTGTTGCTTGAGGTAGAATTTTTTTAACGGTGCAAGTAGAAGCTTGTATAGACTATGGCTGGACTTTTTCATAACATGCCAGATCTTATTTTAGTTCTAAATCCTTGTGGTTATTTAGCAGCATGATTAGTCTCAAATAGCTGAGAGTGTTTAATGTCCCATTGAAAGAATCATGAGTTGTTCTTGTCATATTGAAGCATAAATTTGTGGTGTTCTCCTTTGAATGTTTTATTTGGTTTACTTGGCACATGCTCGCACCATGTTTATGACTATGAACCAGTCACGAATAGCCTCCATGATCATTTAGTTTTTGAACTTGTGGTACCACTTATGCTTTGATTAATTATGTTTATGTCGCTATGCATGATTATGGATCTTGTGCTCTCTTGATTTGTCGCTCCCAGTCTTTTGCTAGCCTCCACCTGTACTGAGTATGAGCTCTACTCGTGCATCCAACTCCCAAAAACCAAATTTTTCCCATTGTGTCCACCATACCTACCTACATGTCGTATTTAACCGCCACTCCAAATTAAATTGCTCATGTGTTACCATTAAAACTTTCAAAATTACTCATGTTTTGTGCTCCTGTTTTAGCTCATGAGGACGTAAATAGAGAATCTTTATCTCACTTGTTGATTGTACTTTCACATCCTGGACTAGTGGCTTCATCCGATTATCCAATGATAGAAGAGCTGGCAACAGGGTGCCCAGCACCAAATTAATAACACAAATTCTCTTCACTATTTTTGCACCTGATTTATCAGTCAAACTATAATTGTGTAAACAAAAGAGAAAGAGGGATGACCTTCTACCCAGATGCGTCCTTCTATGGGAGCCGCTCCTGTGAAGTCTAGTTGGCTTGTGATGTACTGTATTTTCTGTTTACCATTCGTTGACATAAGCATACACCTCTCTTAAAATATAGACACTCCTCCACGGTATATGATTGTTGGCAGGCACCTAAGGATTCGGTTAGCCATGGTTTGTGAAAGATGGTTGGGAGGAGTGTCAAGCTTTTTATACCTCTGTTTAATAAAAGAAAAGCTCTAGCACATGCGTGATCCATGCTTCCCTCTACGAAGGGCCTTTCTTTTACTTTTATGTTGAGTCTCCATCTTCTAACTTTATGCACGGTTGAGAGAGCATAGTTGTCATTCTGAGTTTTATGTGTATTTGTTCCAGAAACATTATTAATTGATTCATGATGTGTTATTGCTTTTCTCTAATTATTTGTTCCAGTCTTTATCATGAAGTTTGAAGGTGTCCTGGCATTTATGTTTTGCCCCACTCTTAAGGACTAGCGAAATATCACTTTGACATGTTTTCTCTATACTTGAAACGAACGTATATCTTTTGTTGCGTTGTTATTCATGATCTTTTATTTGAGTTACTTCTGATGATGCAAGGTGATTACTATGCTTTATTATTAAAGTTCTATTTATCATGCTTGTGTTAAAGTTCTATGATCTCAGCTTACTTATGCTTTTACATTATTGATGATCAAGTTTGTGTTGGTAGCATGTCACCTCAGAAATTATGTGTTTTTATTGTTTACCTACTCGAGGACGAGTAGGAACTAAGCTTGGGGATGTTGATACGTCATAAACGTATCCTTATTTTCTGATGTTCCATGTTATTCTCTTATTGTTTCCCACATGTTTGTTATACACTTTATGTCATTTTTATCGATTTCCCCGGACTAACCTATTGACAAGATGCCACATGGCCAGTTCCCTATTTTCTGTTGTTTTTAGTTTCAGAAAAGTTGTTCTCGAAATATTCTCGGAATTGGAAAATTCAAATCCCGGAAGTCTTAGAATTCCCGAAGGTTCCATGGAGTCGCGAAGAGTCTCGGAGGGGGCACACCATAGGGCGGCGCGTCCCCTGGCCGCGCCTGGGGGTGGTGTGGGCCCCTTGGGCGTCCACCGCCATTGCCCTTTCTCCTATTTATTTCCCCTGATACGTAAACCCTAAAAAAGATACCACTTTTCCCCGAAAAACACCCGAGGTTGCCATCATCTGTTGGAACGCGTAGAGATAAACAAAACTTTTCTACGCGGTGCTTCTAAGATCTAGCCGAGGTAGAAGGCCACGAGGATTACCACTAGACGCACAGGTGCGAATTATTGACGAAGTACGTCGATGAAGTGTAGTCCCACGATCCGATCTAGCCGATCCAATCTCGCGATTGTCGAAGTGCTGATCGTACAGCACCTCCGCCGGTATCCACACGTATGAGGAGGAGCTCCGACAGCGGACTGCTAGGTCCGGTGCGGCGGCTGGACTGAGTGGGGCTAGGATTCCCAACGCATGGGAGTGGAATAACGTGCCCGCTGGGCAACCTGCGCCCCTCTTTATATAGCAAGTGGTAGTGGGCTTCACAACACTTGTGGCTCATTCCCTCTGTGAGTCCAACTCACTAATTCAGTTCATTTCCGGTTCGGGTCCAACCCGACCAATACACTTGCTCCCGCTCTTAAGTGTGCGACCCTGCAGGCTCATGGCGACTTGGACATGATTGGAGTCCGACTCCCAATCGATCAATTGGTAGCGGCTCCTAGCAGAACGTGCCGACTCCCAAGTGCCATAGAGTCATGACGACATACCTTCCAATGCGACTTTCATCTGAGTCCCTTTTGCCTCACGATATACCTTGTCGAACTATAGGCGAATTATCGTCATCCCTTAAATAGCTCAACTCTCTTCTCGGTCCGTGATATATGATTCATCTTACTAAGTCTTAATCAACAGACTCAGTTAACACTTAACCGAGTCGCGCATGGCCATGCTTCCTGAATCATATCACTCGAGAGGGCCCAGAGAATATCTCTCCATTCGGAGGGGCAAAATCCCATCTTGATTGTCCATATCACGCAACTTGCTTCTCATTCGACCCGAACTCTGCCTTTATAATTGCCTTGTCACAGAACAACGTTTGACAAAACCTAAGTCGGTGATTCACAAGTCGGATTGTGCGACAACCTCAGGTCTAAGGATTACATTGATTGAGACATGCAAATGACGACTTACTCGTTGCATCTCAATATGGGTCAGTCCGACTTGCTAAACTCTTTAGCTGAGTCTGTGAACGTTGGAATGGCATCGCCATGCCCATGACAAATGGAACCGAGTCATCAGCCAACACTCACATTAGTTTAGGGTGTGTGTCCAGCACAACCTTAATGAACAAGGACAATTTAGCATGAACAACATGAATACATAGTTCCACAATCGAATCACATATTCAATGACATATATCATATGTTCAAAACAAGGACAACTTTATGAATACATTGGGAATTACATCATACATGATTGCCTCTAGGGCATATTCCCAACAGCATCGTCAACCCGAGATTGGGAGGGTTCTGGAGCTCTCCCCGGCACCCTGTCGGGAGGGAAAATTATCACCGGAGGGGTCTACACTAGCATCCCGCCTCCGGAGTGATGCGTGAGTAGTTCATTCCTGGACTACGGGTCCATAGCAGTAGCTAGATGGTTGTCCTCTCCTCTTTATGCCTCATGTTTAGATCTCGTGAGTTGCCTCACATGATCGAGATCATCTTATTGTAATGCTACATGTTGTGTTTGCTGGGATCCGATGATTACTGAATGACATTTTTTTTTGATTATCAATCTATCATGTTATCTTCATGTGTATGTTATTTATGATCTTGCATTCTCCACGTTCTTAGTAGATGCTCTGGCCAAGTAGATGCTAGTGACTCAATGCTCGATAGTGGGTTCATGCCTTCTTTGCATATGTGCTCGAGACAGAAACGTGACGGATGGAGGATGTGATTTTGCCATTAGGGATAAAACAACGATGTTTACTTAGTTTGCATTGTTTATATTACACACTTTTCTTACTGCGATTATCCGTTGCTTTCAACTTAATACCCAACGTTTGTTCGCATAATATTCGGAGGAAGAATTATTAGTCATAGATGCAGTTGGATGACGATCTATGTATTTTGTTATAATGCCCGCATGAATCTCATAGTAATCTTTATGTCATGCATGTTTCTTTATCTATCAATTTTCCAGCTGTAATTTATTCACCGCGCATGTTAGCTATCTTTTATGGAGAGAAACCTCTAATGAACTGTGGACCCCGGTTCATTTTGTCATACTGATAATACAACCACTTCAATTACTGTTTTCACACTGCTTCCACGTTTTCATATTATTCTCGTACTGTTTTCCACACCATAAGTTTAACCTCTTTGTGTTCAGCAAAACCAGTGAGATTGACAACCTCACTGCTTCGTTGGGGCAAAGTGAATTGATTGTGTTGTGTATATTCCACGTTGCTGCTGAACCGGCAGTGCGCCCTACCATCTCAACTGCATCAACCTTCTGAAGTTACTCGTTCCTCCTACTGGTCGATTCAATCTTGGTTTCTTTCTAAGGGAAATCTGTTACTGTGCTCTTCATAACTTCCTCTTGGGGTCTCCCAACGAACGTGTGTTCCACGCGCATCAGCGACACACAAGATGACTATCTGCGCATGGTCGAGTCCACCGCTATTGATTGTTTGAAGAGATTATGCAGAGTAGTGATGGATGTGTTTGTGGCAAAGTACTTGAGATCACCCAATGATGAATAAACGATCGGATACTAGCCCGGGATGCTTGGAATCATCGACTGTATGCATTGCGCATGGAAGAACTACTAGTTTGCTCGGCAGGGGATGTACAAAGGAGCGAAAGGAGTTTGCAGTGTGGTGACTATAGAGGATCTCTGTATTTGGCATGCCTTCTTTGGCATGCCAGGAACTCACAATGACATCAATATACTGCAGTGCTCCAATGTCTTTGCCAGGCTTATTGAAGGCCATACCCCTCCGGTGAATTTTGAGGTCAATGATCACGAGAACAATAAGAGATACTATCTAACAGACAATGTCTATCCAAGATGTCAACATTTGTGGGACTATATCCAACCCTATGCCAGGAGCCAAGCAGTTTTGGTTTGCTCAGCGTTAAGAGGCTTCCAGGAAGGATGTCGAGCGGTCATTTGGTGTGCTCCAATCTCGGTTTGCTGTTGTCCGGTACCCTGCTCTAATGTGGTAGGTGATGAATTTATGTGTGATCTTGCGCAACATGATCATCGAGAGCGAGCGGGACGACGCAGTGGTCTACACTTAACCATATTTCAGGCATGGTCCTCTTGTGCCTATTGATCATCAGGTGCCAGCAGCATGGTCTGTATTACTCGCTATACAACAGGAGATCTGGAACCCCCACTGCATCAAGAGCCGCAGCATGATCTGGTGGACCATTTGTGGAGACTCAAGGACAACACCTAGTTTGATATGTTTTAATTTGTGTTCAAAACTTGTTAAATTATGGTCTTATTCCATTTGAATATTTGATTTTCATCAATATGTGTGACAAACTTTGTGATTAAAATTATGTTTTATCAAATCTGTGTCAAAATCATACCGAATTTGGTTAAATATCATGCAACGTCGAATGTATACCGAAATTATGCCGAATTTAGGCAAAAACAAGAAATCTATATGCTGAATTTGGGCAAAAAACAAGCGGCTGAGGCCAGGCTTCTGGGTTCGCGACTGGGAAACGTCGCCCCCCAAGGGTGAAAATAGCGTCGACTAGCCCCCAAGCGGCGGTATTTTCCGCCAAAAAACGTTTTTAGAGCCGAACGGCTAGAGGTGTTCTTGTGGACAAATTTATTTTCTCCATAATATATACTCCATCCGTATCAAAATATAAAATGTATTAGCATTTCCTAGACAATATGTACCTAGATATGTTTTAGTATAAGATGCATATGAATCTACACACTAAAACATGTCTAGATACATTATATCTATAAAATGTTAAAACATCTTATATTTTGATACGGAGGGAGTAATATATAAGGTGCACGTAGGATTTAAGGGTCGTTTTTCGCACGTTACGGCTGCCCTAACACCACTTTTGGAGGTTGGCCGGACTTGTCCACAGATACTTTGTGGCCGGTTTTTGGGTGGCCGGTTTAAGATGCTCTCACGAACTAGAAGCTATAAAGAGGAGGAAGATGAGCTCGCGGAGATACATCGTCATAAAACGTCGATCGATCTGGTGAGATGCGTGGTTTCGGTAGTTCACACGTGATGCCGTTTCTGACTTCTGAGCGATCGGAGCTGGGCAGCGCCGTATTAGTGACGCGAATTGGCTAGCGTATATCCGGTCGGAGTCGGCAGCGAAAATGGATCAGACAAAATAGTGACGCGACGGATTGCTCCAGCTGCGGACATCAATGTGGCTACGCCAGCACACCGACGCAATTGACCAGGCATCATTTTTTTTTTTTTTTTTGCACTTGACAAGGCATCAATGTGGCTCCACAATTCTTCTCGGAAACAAGACAAAGCTAAGAAAAGATGGATCGATACTTTTGAAGATCATAGCGGTGTCAAATTAGCATCATCTTTTTTGCGGTGTACTGTGCGGGGTGACCTTTTGAGCCTCGCGTACAAACTATTTTTCTATCAATGGACAAAGCGTTTTCGCGAGAAAAAGAAAAGTTAGCATCATCTTGCATATGCTGCGCGTGGGTGCGCACCTGCAGGCACCAGCTAGCTAGCATACGTGCACGGTAGGCACAGGCAGTTAATTAGGACGCATGCACCAAGAAACGGTAATGGCAACGACTAACAGCGAGCCGCCGGTGATCATCGTGGGCGCGGGGCCGTCGGGCCTGGCTGCGTCGGCGTGCCTGTCGCGGCGCGGGGTGGCGAGCGTGGTCCTGGAGCGGGACGACTGCGTGGGCTCGCTGTGGCGGAAGCGCGCCTACGACCGCCTCCACCTCCACCTCCCCAAGAACCACAGCGCGCTCCCCCACGCGCCGCACCCCGACGACGCCCCCGCCTACCTCCCCCGCGACCACTTCATCCGCTACCTCGACACCTACGCCGACCGCTTCGCCGTGCGCGCCCGCCTCGGCCGCGAGGTCCGCTCCGCGCGGTTCGTGGACGGGCAGTGGGAGGTGGAGGTCGTCGTCCTCGGCACCGGCGAGGCGGAGCGGTACGTGGCGAGGTTCCTGGTGGTGGCCACGGGGAAGTTCGACGAGAAGGTCGTGCCGGAGGTGCCCGGGCTGGACACGTTTCCTGGCGAGGCAATCCACGCCAGCGAGTACCGGTCCGCCGAGGGGATGCGGGGGAAGGCGGTGCTCGTCGTCGGGTGTGGCAACTCCGGGATGGAGATCGCGCTGGACCTCGCCGAGGGCGGCGCGGCCGCCTCCATCGTCGTCCGGGGCGAGGTCCACCTAGTGACGAGGGAGATCTCGGCCGCGTCCATAGCGCTTTTCAGGTACCTGCCCGTCTGGATGGTTGACAAGCTGACGGTGTTCGCGTGCCGCCTCGTGCTCGGCGACACCGCCAGGCACGACCTCCCGCGCCCCGCGCTTGGGCCCTTCGCCAGGATGCTGCAGAGCAATGCGTACCCCGTCATCGACGTCGGCACCTACGACAAGATCAAGAGCGGCCAGATTCAGGTGCTGCCGGCGATGACGAGCGTCGATGGAGACGTGGTGGAGTTTGTCGACGGCAGGCGGCACCGCTTCGACGCCATCATCTTCGCCACCGGGTACCGCAGCGCGGCAAAGAAGTGGCTCAAGGTTCGTGCCGCGCGCGCCAAGAGTCAAACAATTGTTACGTTCTGAATTGCTCAACTAGAATCTGAAATGGTTTCAGAGCGAAGCCGAGGGGCTGATCGGTGATCACGGCATGGCGACGGGGAGGTCTCCCAAGGTGGGGAAGGGGCTCTACGTCGCGGGGATGGCGGGAAGAGGGCTCTACGGCAGCGGCAGGGACGCCGAGTACATCGCCGACGACATCAGCAAGCAGCTGCAGGGCTCCGGCGTGTGCGGTGACTAGAGCTTAGCTAGGGGATATGTGCAGTGGACTGGCGGCATTAGTCACTGATCAGCTACACATGGATGGATCACGAATGCATGAGTGGTCATAGACTCATCGTCCAGTTGCTGGTCCATAATGAATAGAAGATTCTCCAGCTCAAAGGGTTCTAGATCCTGTGATTATTTCCCAAGGACGCACGCGTCGCTCCCAGGGGGCGGCACGGCGAAACCCTAGCCGCCGCCGCCCCCACACCCTCTCCTTCTCTTCCACCAGCCGTCGCCGGAGGAAGCCACCGGGGGCACAACCCTCCGCGTGGTGGACGGACGGCGGCCGGCGGGTCCTCGCCTCCTCAACACAAACGCGGCGGGGGGCCTCCGGCCAAATGCGTGGGTCGGCCCTAAACGGCTGGCGCGGACGACGGAGCACGGACGCCAGGGCGGCGGCCCTGGTTCTTCTGGCGGTGGCTACTCGCTAGTGGCTGGATCTGCGTGGGCAGCCGGCGCTGGCCGGGGTGGCTCTGGGTGGCGCCACCGATGGGATCTGGGGTGGATTGGCCATGGTGCAGCGGCCGCGGAGACCTCGACGCTCGCGTTTTGGCGGCGGCGGCGCCATCGACTTGGCTCCCGTGCGGCGCGGCCTCCACTGTCTTTGGCGGCGGGAAGCGGTGGTGCTAGGGACCGTCGTCGGCAGGGCTCCCGGTGGCGGCGGATGCGGAATCCAGGAGATCTTTCCCCTCCCGCAAACGTCCCTGCTGGAAGTCGTTTTGCAACGTCGGGGCTACGAGACATCAGAATAAAGGAGGTGGTCCTTGGGTTTCCCATCGCGCGAAGATGAAGATGTTGATGTAGGTTCTCTTTGATCAAACCAGGGTGTCGACCCGAAAGGCTCCGCCGGCGAACTCCCATGGGCGACGCCTGGAGATTGCTGGATCGGTGGAATTCCGTCACAACGCTCAGTCATCGAAGGTGAGATTGGAGGACTAGCAACGGTGTTCGGAGTCTATGCATCGATGGGGAACTGGTTTGGAGTTACAAGATTCGTGGCAGCTGTATGTAAGAGGGGCGACAGCATGCGTGAAGTCCAAAGTCCTACCTTTCAGGGTGAAAGCACAAGGTCTGGCCTTAATTGGTTGTGTCTGGCACTGGTCTTCTTGGAGCCGTTGTTTTAAGAGCTACGATTATCTTCAGGGTGAAAACCCAAGGTGTGGCCTTAATTGGTTGTGCCTGGAACCGTTCTTTTTGGAGACGTTGTTTTCGAAGAGATAGACATCAATTGTTGTTTAGGTGGTGGTTGTGCGGATACCGCGAGGACTGTAACTCTGTAGCGGGATTTTTCTTTTTATTGTCTTTCGGTTATGTGCATCCATAATGACTATGGTTATTGCGTTGTTGCAGAGGCCGGGTGTAATTTGTATCTCCGCGATATAATATACTTCCCTTTATAAAAAAAAAAGATTTTCCTTTAGTCCACGTCTATTCCGAGGTCGGCCTCATTTTGCGTTAACCCGAGGTCGGTCGGAACTTTTCTTTTCTGGAAATAGTACGGCGTCCCAGGAGGCAGGTCACGTTTCGCGCGCGCAGACAAGCAAAACCTCGCGAGATGTAAAACCGGGTCCACATGCCAACTACTACACGGAGATTCGGCCCCAACCACGCAAAATAAAGCAACGAAAACAGCATCACAAAAAGCGTTCGTCTCTTTCTCCTTCCCCGTTTCTTCTCTAGCAAGAAGATCAGCCATGGTTGTCCTTTAGATCTAGCCCACTTTTACATCCCCAAATTCATATCAGAACGAAGAAAAAAAAGGAGAAACACCCATCGGTTCCCTGGACTTTACATGAGGCAATGATGAAGTGGTGAACAAGCATACAACAACCACCAAAAATCTCCGTATACTCTTGGATCAGGTACGTGAAGATTCTGTAACTCCTTCGGATCTCTTTCCTCCCTTTCTGTGAGAACCTCTGCCGTGCCAAGCTGTATGCAAAAGCAACAAATAGCCATCAGTTCTTCTGTTCATCAGTTTCTTTCTAGAAATAAGCTATGGAACACAAAAGTGTTATTTACATCTGTAGATACAAAAAGAAGGCCTAGTTTTTTGCTAGGAAAAGCTCAACAAAAAGTCTTGTTTTGGGAACTAACGATAACTGAATTTTCATTGTGCTATATAAAAAAAAACATTGCCAGTACATGTCAGATTTACATTCAACAGCCATATCTAGTGTCATTTGTTTTACATTTTTGGCGGATTTGTTTTGTTTCTGTTTGACTTGGCGATTTGTTAAATTTACATTTGTGTCGGATTTTACATTTTTACAGTTCTTATATTTGTAGAAAAAACAGGAAAACATGTGGAAGAACAAACATGTACTGCTAGATTTTACGTTTTGTCAGAATTTACATTTTGACAGTTTTTACATTTGTAAAAAAACAGGAAACATGTGGAACAACAAACATGTGAATAAACCTTATATGACACTTGTCTATCTATAGATTTTTTTGGAACTAAACATTACATTAACGATGACAGTGAATTTTCAGTGTGCTATGTAAAATATAGTCAGTTATATATGTGTTGTCAGTTACATGCGTGTGCTATGTAAAAAAGGATAGCGGAAGAATGATTGAATTGGTTATGGATTGGTACTGAAAATGGTAATGAAATGGTACTGAAAATGGTTATGAATTGCTACTGAATTGGTTATGGATTGGGACTGAAATGGTACTGAAATGTGTTGTTTTATATTTTGCAGTTTCCCCAACCAGTTATGGATTTTGGTGGTATTGACCTGAACCAGTCTTTAGCCGACCGAAGATAATGATGAAGGTTTTCAGAGTTTTGGTGCTTCTTCTAATGGCCATGCAAGTATGGAAACTTCGACAGGTGGGCATTGAACTGCAGATGCTTCTAGTAGTGGTCATGAAGGTCAAGATGGAGTGAGTGTAAATTTTGGCATTGGACCTACAGTCGGGTCACGGACAGTTACAGGGGTGACTCTGTCAACCGAAGGCAGTGGCATCGATGATGAAGTTCAGTCGACACTTGAAGGGTTTGAGGGGTTTGTTCCAAAAACACCTTTTCTTGGCATGAAATTTGAATCTCATGAGGAGGCTCAACGTCACTACAACAGATATGCAAAGTTTGTTGGGTTTCCAGTGAAGATCTTCTCAACCAGGAACTCGGCTATTGACAAGGTTGTCTATGTTTGCAATAAAGCTGGGAAACATGTTGAACAAGAACAAACTCATGTGAAACAGAGAACTCGTACTTTCACTAAACTAACCATTGCAAAGCTAAGCTCCAAGTCAAGCGAGAAGGAGCAAAATGGGTAGTTACACAATTTGTTGAGGAGCATACACATGAGCTTATTAAAAAATTCCATTTGAAGAAATATCTCAGGTCTCACAAGAAAATTCCCAAGGAAGAAAGGAAATTCATTGAGCCGTTGCATGATGTGAACCTAAGATCTGGTAGGATTCTTCAGATAATGGCAAAGTTATATGGGGGAATACAGAATGTACCTTACGGCAGTAAGAAGATCAGCAACTATACCGCCAAGCTTGGTGAAGAAGATAGGTTCAAAGATGTCCCTTAGCTACTCGATTACTTTTAAGAGTTGAAGAAAAATGATCCTAATTTCTACTACAAGTTCAAACTTAACGCTCTGAGCAGAGTTGAGATGATATTCTGGGTTGATGGGTCAGCTAGGGAGGTGTACAAGATGTACCATGATTGCATAACTTTTGATACCACCTACATGACAAACATGTACAATATGCCCTCTGCCCCATTTATTGGAATCAACAGATATTGCCAGTCCATTCAGCTTGGATGTGGCTTCATAAGGAATGAGAAAATAAGCAATTTTGTTTGGTTCTTCGAACAATTCCTAATAGCTATGGGTGGGGTGTAGCCTTTAAACATTATAACTGACCAAGATGAAGCTATGAGGACTGCGATTCTTATTGTTTTCACAATGGCAATTCATAGAAACTGTCGATGGCATATCATGCAAAAAGTTCAAAAAAAGGCTAGTCCAATGATAGCAAAAAATGAAAAGTTGCGACTTGATTTCAGTCTTACACCTGAGGAGTTTGAGATGAATTGGGTTGAGATGGTTTTGAAGCATGGAATGGCAGATGAGAGGGTGTTTGAAGACGTGTATGCTCTGAGGGAAGTATTTGTCCCAGCCTATTTCAAGGATATGTTCTTCCCCTTCCTGCAAACTACTGCTCGAAGCGAGGATTTTATTGCTGTTTTGAAGAAGTATGTGAATCCTCATGACAACCTTCTCAGGTTCTTTAAGCAATATATGAAGTTGCAGGGAAAGATTGATGTTGCTGAAGATGCGCATGAGTTTGTGGGTGAAGACAGGACTGTTAGAGTATGGTCTGATTATCCAATGGAGCAACAAATGCTGCAGACATACACCCTTCCAATTTCCAGCCGATTTCAGGTTGAGCTACGAAAATTACATCATACAACATTCGAGATATTGGAGGTGGGGTGTATGAAGTTTTTCCAATACAGGGGTCTGTTTGGGGTTATGGTAGAAGGCCATACATGGTTTCAGTTGATTTAGAAAATGAATTTTACAATTGCCAATGCTGCAAATTCAGCAAGGATGGTTTTTTGTGCTGCCACGCCATGAAAGTAATGTCACATTTGGGTCTTGTTAGGTACATGCCAGATCATTATATCCTCGAGCGGTGGTCCATACCACCCCCTGATATTGAACCGCAAGCAACTGAACCGGAAAAAGTGCCTACTGGGAAGTTGTCGAGGAAAGATATGAGGATGTTGTGCTATGTGGAAACCTATGCTCGAATTTCTCTAAAATAGATGTCGGAGCTTCTACGTCGGATAAAACAAAAGATGTGGCATACAAACACATGAGAAATCTGGAACTAGAACTAGCTGATATTAAGAAAGATGTTGCTGATGCTTTAAAGAGAAAGAAGGCTAAAGATGCAGCTTGTCCTAGCACATAATGTAATTTGGATATAAATGAAAGGATGAATGTGGATGATCCACTAGCTGAAAACTTAGTTGCAAGGGATCCTCTGTATACTAGTGGTAAAGGGATGCCTAGACATAAGACGAAGAAGGGTGGATTGCAGCTTCAGCAACCACACCCAACTGTTTGTAGAGTGTGCAAAGTTACCGATCATGATGCTAGAAATTGTCCAGTACGTTTGGCAAATCCAGAGAGGTTTCCATTCCTAATGTCCCTTTTTCAATGATGACAAATGTTAAAAAGTGAAGACGGATAGTGAAGCTACCTTGTATAATGAAAATTATATGAAACTGAACCTATATTTTATGATTGAGTTATTGCAACCAAATGGTTGTGGTGTTGTAATATAAGACCATCGGGATTTGTTGTGTCTACGTGACGATATTCATAAAAAGTGCATGCATAAAATTATCCAGAGAGGTTTACATCTCTGTCTGGCAAATGGTGGTTGTGCGGTACCATGTTTCAAGTTTAATAGAACAAAAATGTAAAAAAAACTGCAATGATGATGTTTGTTGCGTGTATTACCGAAACAATCAGTTGCCAAGTTGCTTTGTTTTCATGGAAACAGATCCACTTGTCGATGTAGAGTTTCCTTATGTTTGGTAAGTCATCATGGTTGTACCATGGGAGCTTTCTACCATGCCATTCTTTGAGGTTCTTGAGCAAGAAAAATCCGCAGTCAAATCTAAAAACACACATGTGAGCACGTTACAAATAACATTTATACAAAACTAAAAAAATAAAAATTGAAGAAGGAACCAGCAAGACTCGTGGCTAGAACTTACCCATTTCTTTATCCCGGGCTAGGAATGACTACTATTGGGAAATGTGATATGTCAATGCTTGAATTCTTGTGTCCTTTCAAGCACATTTTTTTGATTGACGCAATCAAAAGGTGGCATGCATCCATCATTATTGAATCCCCATTTTTTGTTGTTATAGTATCCAAAATTTCAAATCTTGCCGATTTGACATTTAAGTTCACAAGGAAGTAATGTCCAGAGTAGGCATTGTTGGTTCCACTCCAACATTGCAGAGTTGGGAAACATATCTGAATTGTGTTTCAAAAACATATATGAGTAAAGAAGGACGCATTTTTACATAGAGAAAAAATAACACGAAAAGTAAAAAAACAAAACTTGTACGTATGAAGCGATATATAATGCATTTAGTTGTGTGTACTAACCAGTTCCTTGTGATCAAGCCTATTTGTCGCACTAAGCGCAAAAATCCTCTTGAATTACTTCAAGCTGAAACGACATTGTATCAAGTATTTCTATATTTTATAGAAAACAAAAAAACTGAGAGGAAACAAACAGTCAGCGGAGCCAAAACAAAAAAAGAGGGGAAATTCACACTGGTAGATGCAGTAGTCAAAATTAGCATATAGAAATAGTGGTGTGATGCTTACAGAGATGCGTAGTGGCAAGATAACTTTCTTCTTGTTCTGATTCTCTGAATTTATAACACGGATACCAATTTCGCACACAGTATTCACTAGTTTCTTTCCTGGAGAAACTTAATCAGCAAGGTCTGCTAAATTTACAAAGAAAATCCCCATCAATGAATGTCTCATCATCCATTTCTGACTTTGTTTTCCTTCCATGTTTGCAAACCAGGTTGTAAAGCTCATTGACCGGCTTTGAGACATTGAAGCTTCGCTTTGTCTCGTAGTCAATGTACGGAGACCTTTGGAACTTTGCATTCCTAATAATCCTCTTTTGATACTCATTGGCAACTGGCGTTATGCTTCCATCTGCTTGGTCAGAATTGATGTTGGCTTTGTTGCACCTTGCTGTCCTTGCCACCATGTTCTCTTGGAATGTTGATTTATCAACTTCTTCAACTGTGCAACCCTTGTCCTCAATGTTTAGATGCTCATCAATATCTGTCGATGTAAGAGATCTTGTAGTGCCGTCACTCAGGACAATCCTTGGTTTTTATTGTGATTCTATACCCAAATCAAAACATGGCGGATCGGGTGCACGGTCTAAGAGTTCACGATGCCTGTCAGAATCACTGCTGTCAAACACAAGCTTCATGTTCATTTAGTCAAAAACTGCAGAGTTCGGGGTCGTGGGCGTTGTTCTTTCCTGAACCATTGTCGTGTTGTCTTGAGCCTGCATGAGCTTTGTTGCTACACCTTGATGGTGCCTTGACGGGGAGACTTCTTGATGATGATGAATTTTAAGTCTCCGGCAATGGCGCCAGAAATTCTTTGCTATGGATGGTGTGTTGGGAACCCCAAGAGGAGGGTGTGATGAGTGCAGCGGTAAGAATTTCCCTCAGTTAAGAACCAAGGTTATCAATCCAGTAGGAGAAAGAGGATCTTCGGAAGGTTGATGCCACTGACGGTGGTGATGGCGCCTCACCGGTGTCAGCAACAACGCGGAACCTGCACACAACACAACCAAAATACTTTGTCCCAACGGTACAGTGAGGTTGTGAATCTCACCGGTCTTGCTAAGAACAAAGATTAGACGTATAGTGTGGAAAATGGTGTATGCTTACAGTAAGTAAAGAAAGCAGAGAATTGTAATGGTTTGTTTAACAGTGTAGGAAAATGGACCGGGGTTCATAGGTTCACTAGTGGTGTCTCTCCATAAAAGATAGCATGTTGGGTGAACAAATTACAGCTGGTCAATTGACAAATAGAGGTTGCACCGTAGTGCACATTCATGACATGATACTACTATGATATTTAGTGCGGGCATTACAACAATATACATAGACCGTAATCCAATTGCATCTATGACTAATAATCCACCCTCAGGTTATCATCCGAACCCCCTTAGGTATTAAGTTGCAAGCAACAGATAATCACATTAAGCAATGTGTGTAATGTAAGCAATGGTTGTGCATGCGGGCACTCACACCGATGTTTTCTCCCTAGTGGCAATAGCACATCCTCCCCCGTCACGTTTCTGTCACTCGAGGACAGGCGAAAAGGATGCATGAACCCAACTATCGAGCATAAATACTCCCTCTTGGAGTCACTAGCAACTACTTGGCCAGAGCAACCACTAGCAACGAAAAGCGTGCAAGATCACAAATAACATATGCAATAAAGACTATAATCAACTTGGCATAAGTTCAATATCCATCGGATCTCAGCAAACACAACACATAGAATTACATAAGAACAATCTCGATCATGTTAGGCAGCTCACGAGATCTAAACATTGAGGCATAGAAGGAGAAGACAACCATCTACCTACTGATATGGACTCGTAGTCCAAGGATGAACTACTCACGCATCACTCCGGAGGCAGTCATGGTGATGATCTCCTCTCCGCCAGGGTGCCGAGAGACAGCTTCAGAACCCCTCCTCCTGATCTAGGGTTGACGACGATGGCGGTTGCGGAACTTTTTGGGGATTTTTGATCAGGTCCTTAGGGTTTTCCTTCAAAGGGGAATAAATAGGCGAAAGGGCGGAGTTGGTGGGCCACCAGGGTGGCCTCACCACCCCCAGGCGCGGCCAAGGGGGGCCTGCGCCTGGCTATGGTGAGGGCCCCCTGGTGCCCGTCTTCGACTCCTCTTCGGACTTCTGGATGCTTCCGGGGAAAATAGGAACTTCGGGATTCGTGGGGTCCAATTCCAAGAATATTTCTAGAACAAGTTTTCTGGAATAAAAAACAGCAGAAAACAGAGAATTGTCACTTGGCATCTTGTTCATAGGTTAGTCCCGCAAAACGTGTAAAAATGCTATAAAGAAGGGAGAAAACATGTAGCAATTGACATAATATCAACATGGAATATCAGAAATTATAGATACGTTGGAGACGTATCAAGCTTCAATGCAGCTGATCTTGTCAACCTGTTAGGTGTGAGTTGCAATGGTGCGGGGGAAATACGCGAATTTTTGGACTTTGCAGGTGTTGAGATTGGGCTTCCTGCCAGTGCTGCACTTTGCCTTGGTTTGTTTTCTTCATGAGATACTGATCTAGTTTGATATTTCCTAGGGGATGTCACATCTGGGTTGTCAGGAATTTCAGTAATTTGTACTATCTTGTTTATCACAGAAGAAGTATTGCTTCGATTAGCCACATGACATGTTATCATGTCATCCACTAACTTGTCAAGTTCTTCTCTTGAACGTTGGTTCGTGAAGCTTGGTAGTCCTTGTACTGAAGGCTCAACCATTTTGTTTGGAACAAATGCATTCTCCATATCTGTTTTGGATTTGAGGAGATCAACCAGTGACATCTCCGGTGCTTCAAGCTTGAACATGTCCTGCTGCAAATTACATTGCCTGGCGGGTTCCACTCGAACAAAGTCCAGCATGTTTTCGATGAATTTTTTATGCTTCATTGAGTTGCTTTCCTGCTGCAATGGAACTTTTAAGCCATCAAGATGACTTTCAGTTTTGGGCTTGGTCCTATCCTTCACTTCAACCATGTTGCTTTGGCATGCTTCACTACCCAGCTTCCTAATTGCTTCAACATGTTCCTCTGGGATAGAAAATTGATTGTTATTTTCCTGGTCATGTTCATTGCAGACTACGACATGAGGCTTGTTGGCAACTACTGTATTTCTGGGAGAAAGCTCTGCCTGTTTCGGCATTTGGACTACAGTGTGATGGTCTCACGGAATTGCTGTTTGGCTCAATGTATTACCATCTTCTTTATCGACACTTCGCGCCGTCCCATCGGAAATCACATTCTTGCTGTCATTCTCTGTGTTTATTTTGACATCCAGTTGAATGCTGCTAAATTTAACTGCTACTTCTTCTACTTGTTCATATTTCTCTGGTTCTGATACAACTGCAACTATTTTTTCATTGTGCTATGACAGAAAATCTGTTTGGTACCGATTGTCCTCTGACAGGAGTTCTTCTGCTGCTGTTCCCTTGATTAGTTTCTTTGGTCGGTGTTGTAAAATATAATATTGACACTTTGTTGATCCTTCCCCATGAAGATCACTAAGTTCCAAACTATCATCCACCAGAGACACTGTTGTTTGGGTATTGTCCTCTTCTTCGTCTTTGAGCACGAAATCTTTATCTGAATCACTAGAGGGGCGATCGTTAGGGCTTCCTATTGGGATTTCTTCATTTCTTAGCTTCTTTCTGCGTCTCTTGATGGACTTCTTACTAGACAAGATTTTACTTTTCCTTTTCTTTCCTTTTGACATCTCTGACAATTTGTTGATAAACCGTTGCAATCTAGCTTCAGAGCCAAAGCATGCCTCACTGATAGCTTCCCTGTAAGTAACTAATTCCTGAGGGAGAAATAACAAATGTAAATTCACATGCATATTTTGCCGTAGAGCAAAATTTTGTAAAAGACAGACTAAAAAAAGGTGATAAACAAGAAATTATTTGTGTTGTACAACAAGAAAGTAACGAGAGAAAAATGGAACACAAACCTGTGGAGAGCTATTAGATGGAACATTCAAATGCATGAACCTATTGATAACTTCTGGGTCAGAAAAAAGTATTGTTGTGTCATTATGATTTTGGTCTCTCGGTTCACGTTGACAGTCTTGTTCTTCCTCATGGGCTTCTGCGTTGATAGGAGTTGGTTCTTGTTGCATTTGGTCAGACTTAAAACTAGTTTCATTTCTCTGTTGTGACAGATAATCATCTTCATGAGTTGTTTGTTCTCCCTCTTTGATGAAGTGTTGTGGCATGTGAATTCATGCTTTAGATAGACAAAACAGAAACATAGAACAATGTATTTAACAATATTCATTTTTGGTTGCGAAAAATAAAAATGATAAAAATTAATTCCACTGAAATTTGTGATATGTAAAATTATTGGTGGCAATAAGAAAAATCATGAAATAACATCTGAACATAAATGTAAATTTGCAAGATTAACTATACATGAATAGTTTAGTTCGAGAAAAAAATAAAATTCATGCACTGAATGCACACAGGATAAGAAAAAAAAAGGTCACAAATGATTACAAAAAAAATAAAGGACACAAAGAAGAAAAATGGGGGAAACAAAATTACCAGTGCTGCCCCAAATGTTCCATCACTCCTTTGATCTTGACTGATTGCTTTGTTTACCATTGCGTTGGTCCACACACTAACTATGGTACCTTCATTGCTCAGAGAGATGCCATCTAACTCCAATGAATCTACATACTTGACCTTGTCGCAGACAAAACAAAAAAGACAACAGTAAGTATCTGTTGGCGTCGCACATATAACTTAGACATCGAAATAGGGGTGTTAAATTACCATGAAATATAGCATACACACTCTGAAGCTTGCCTTCCTTTCTTTGATTTTGCAGCTTCTATGAAATTTGAGATCACAAACTTGCACATATTGAGGTGACTCGCTATCTTCATGTTGACCAGTGATGGATACAACCTAGGGCTCACTAATGTGCTTGTGTTTGGTGCAAGAACAGAACACATCCCATAGGTAAGAAACAACCTTAGGTAATTTCTATCAGCTACCTTAGACTCAGTAAGCTTCTTTTCTATTGATGCAATGGTTGGCTGTTTGTTGTTGTTATTGCCCAACTTCGCATTTATGTATTCGATTGCATCTGCATCGAGCTCATAATGGACATCCACTTCACCCCATGCAACACCAAGGACATTGTAGACAGAGCTTTCTGTTACTGGTATTCTCCCACTGCCTGGGAACACGAGCTCACACGTCACCGGGTTGAAGCAGTTCAACAAATAATTGCACAGCTCTGGTTGTATCTTCAAACATTTGATGCTTACAAGACCACCGTAATCAGCATCTTTTATGAGATGGAATTGTTCAGTTGTCATTTTTTATATAGACGAACAAGCTTCATGGGAGATGCTCGTTGGAAGGGCTTTGTCATCTTGGCCTGATGTAAAAGCATAGAAATTTAACAAGCATACATAAACGATGGTTGAGTTATATAAACATTAAAGTTGTATGGCCTAAAGAAAATAAGGATGACACGATAAAGAAGAGTAGAACAAAGCGTGAATAAACTTACAATAACATCAACCTCTTGAGAGACGACATCTTCCACACCTTTATATTGGAGTGGTGAATTTCTATTCTTGAGAGTGAGTTTTCTTCGCAGAAGGCTGAATTTCGAAGTTTTCCTTGATGACTTGTGTTTTCTACTGCTGCTTGTCTTAGTCATTTCTAACTTCTGAATGTGAATTTGAAAAACACGAAGAATGTAAACTAGTATTTTAGACGGAAACACTTCTGTGACTGTGAAAAAATCATTTCAAGCAGACATAAAAAAGAGCATAACACTATGGGAAAAGTCATACACAAAAGAAAATATGATGCAGACATATCTCATCACAGATATCGAGAAAATTGTTTTCGTAGTCAAGGAAATAGTCGGGAATTACTACACAAATAAAAGGGCAGTGCGCTCATTGATACATAAAAAACAGAAAAACAAGTTGAATGAAAAAAAGTTCTAAAAAGGCTTGTAAGCACCTACATAAACAGAAACTAAACATGTAAAATCTCACACTCGTCTTCCTGGCGGACACGGAAGTAAATTGAACTAGTATTTGCCACATTGCCTATGCAACAAATTCAGAGAGTTGATCAAGTAAAACTTGATTAGAAAACAACCGATGAGGATGTGCCTATCTGCTGTGTATTTTGCATCATGTGGATTGCGGAACTTCATGAACATTTCTCCGTCTTGGTCAACGGCGAATTTGAAACCTCCTCTGAAAGGGACAACACGACTAGCTAGGTGCATGCATTCAGGATCCAACAGGTGCTTCATGTTGACCTTAACTACACCTTCGGTCTGACCTGGGCCAACTCCCAAAAAATGCATGGTTGTTACTGACATTTGTGGATTTGTGTGCCTGTCCATATCTTCAAGAAAGTCGGTGAATTGAATGTGTTCTCGATAATGGTGTTGTAAAGTAAGTCCTAGCCGTCCGGGAGTAACCTAACAAAGTGTAACTTCACTATTTTAACATACTTGTCATCGAACTTGAAAGTTTCTCCTGAAAACCTCTCTAATGTCTATAAAACTTGGGGGGCATGACATCTGACAATAAGTTGTGCTTCTCTACATTGGTTCACAACAAACTGAAACTTGATACTGACTAGAGCATTTAAAACATGCAGTGCGGTGTAGATGTCGTCTCGTTGATGACAGAACATGGTCTTGACGAGGAATAAATCATTCACTGCCCTAGGCTGGACATTGAATTGCTCCAAAACAACACGAGAAACAAAAGGCCTCCTGGACTCCTCGACATAATCCATTTCTCTTTTTCTACGTGTTGGAAACAAAGATACATAGATTATTTCCTTGCAAAAATACACTAAGAAAAAACAAAGACATGTAATGAACGAGGGCACATGTAGTCCCACGTAAAAACACAGTCCCATGTAACAGCACCCTAATTAGCGAATGTTGGAAATTACACTGAAACATTTCTAGCATAGTCTCAGAATTTATATACTATTAAAGTTTACACTGATAAAACACATTTTACATCCAACCTGTCAACAAGAACCAAGCATACATTTGCCACATTAATTGATTTTCCATTTTTTACATTTTGTCCGTAAATTTACATGGGACAAAAATGAAAGTTATATTCCACTTATTTTACATTCTCAACTACCGTTTCTATGTATACTACAAGTGCTATACTACATGTTTTCTCTGTATACCACTTAAATTTGGATCATTAATTTACATTCCCACAACCCCTCTCCCCCCCCCCACACAGAGAGAGAACAAAAGGGTGTATTGCATATGTACTTGATTTACATCCCCCCGCTTAATCTACAAAAGCCACCTAGTATAACTGACACAAACTGGACTGACAAATGTTGTTGCCCCCTCTAAATAACTGATGGCCAACAAAAAAACTGAGCTATGCTCAATGTGCTAGAAAGGCATTGTACAATGATTTTACAACCATATGTCATGCGTGATGGATTTACATTATGCTGCTTTATCCACAAAAAAACACCTAGTGTAACTGACAGATACTAGTGCCACAAATGCATATCCTAAATTGACAGAACAAGTCATGTAATAGCTGTTCCATCTCTACAAAACAAAAATTCCAAGTGCAGATTTACATTGTTCCTGTCGATTTTACATCACACATAAAACACACAAAAACGCAGGGCAAGCACAAAGCGCCATGTAAAATCCCCCATGTGAGCATCAAGATGTGCTAAACTGAAACGGCTTGCCCTCATAAAACAGAGTTGGATATGGGATTCTTCACTTGGCACAAATCATATAGGGGTTGCCATTTTTGCAGATCTGAAAATCGGAAGAGCCAAAAAAACAGAGAACAACTTCAGATTGGACATCGTTGCCCAGCGATTCTGCATGAAAAAATTGATGAAATACAGTACCGTACTTACCACGGAGACAACACACCTTGGCCGCAGATGTCAACTCCTTTACGCAGCAAAGAAACACTGGGAGAAAAATCGGAGCCGAAAGGAGAAATTTGCGGGTTAGATCCAGCGGTGAAAAGGTGGTGAACGAGCAGTGAAGAACAACGAGCGGTGGCGGGAGACCTTGTACCTGCAGACGAGCGTCGCCAAGGCGCACCTCCTCTGTCTGCTTCGCTGGAGAAAGAGCTTCAGATGCCGCCTCGCCGGGAGGTGTGGGAGGAATGAGGACGGGCGAAAGTGTAGGAGGAGGAGGGGGCGTTTCTCTCGAGGAGCTCTGTCAGGACCTGGGCGCAGTGTCGGATATATACCAATTTGGGGTATATCATATAGTGTCCTAAAGTGCCGGATTACCAGGGTGGCCTGAATGGTAATGGATTACGGTCCATTAGGCGGCCCAGTAAGCTGACACGCAGAAGCCGGATTCTAGAAGAACCCGGACCACATCCCACGTGGTACGGCTTGGAGTAGAAGACGGATTCTTGCCTTCCAAGTTAGAACTTACCGTAGTCTTCTAGGTTTCCTTTTCTGTAAGCCCTAACCCGGCTATTATATAAAGTCGGACGGGAGATAAGAGAGGGGGATAGAAGCTAACTCGCCGAGAGGTTGATCCTTGTCGAGTAGCTAAACCTAACTCACATTGTACTTTGTATACTTTAGGCTTCAGCCCTGATTTAGTGAGATTGCAGGAGTAGGAACGCCGCCTAATTGCGACGTACCGAACCTGGGTAAAACCTTGGTGTCATTGTTCGTCATACTACCACGTCCCCCCACGTCTCTATCAGTAGTCTCATTGCACCCCCATCTATGAATTCTACTACGATGTCTCGACGGTTGGCGCCCACCGTGGGGCCAGCGACATCAGGCGTTATGTTTCGATCGGGGATACTCGGCGGAATTGGCAGTACCATAACTGTCGGAAGCCTGGAATTCGACAACAACGTCGGGCGCTTCCTCGACAACGGATCGTACATGCCAGCACGGAATCATCTGGTAAGTGCCTGTGTTTTACCGATTGGATCTGCAAACATCTTTATCGGATTAACTGTAGAGGCAATGGGATTCTGTGGTGGAAGAAAATTTATCCCACCCGCCCTATACCCAGTCGAAGAAGACTATGACGCCAGATTTTGCTCAGATCGCCGATATCATGCTGAATTGCACTTTATTGGTATGGTGCAATCCGAGATCGCCGAAAACACGGATGAAAACAATCCTGTGGAAGAGACAGAAAACAACAACCCCACAATAGAGGTGGAAGATCCGACATCCGTCAATATGACGACAAACTCGGAAACGGACTCCGTATTAGCCGCCATTGAGGCGAGATTGGAATCAGAACCCGGATCAGATGAATTCGATTCCGAAGATGAAGACGCTTTCGAAAGAAAATTCAAATCCTTTCAAGAGGGGTTCCACGAAGTACTAATGGAAAAACCGGCTGAAAACACGGATGCCGAAAGTCAGGAAAGCCCTAGAACACCTCCGCCATACGAGGAAAGAGAGGAGGGGGAAACCACTCCAACATACCCGGATGTCAAGGAATTGACAGAAGACGAACTTGGTAAAAAACCTCCCTCTTCCAAGGAAAAACATAAAGCTTCTAAGAAACTCTAGTACAAGCTCCGGAAGAAAAAACTGGCTGATCCAGCCAACAAAAACCTGGAAGCAGGAGGAGGAAGTGGAGTTAAGCCTGCGGAGAAGAAAGCGAAGGAAATCTCTGTTCCGCCAATGTCAGAACATGACGAACATGATTTACTTCAAACACCAATGGGACCCCACGAACCCCCTGAAGTGCTGGAAGCCAGGAGACAAGCTCTCCAACGGTAACAACAACATCTATTCAGAACTCGAGAACATC
The DNA here is from genome assembly GCA_028641055.1 of Alopecurus myosuroides. Lineage (NCBI taxonomy): Eukaryota > Viridiplantae > Streptophyta > Magnoliopsida > Poales > Poaceae > Alopecurus > Alopecurus myosuroides. The sequence goes on from CM054057.1 coordinate 502,837,464, forward strand.
TCCAGAAAACCCAAGCTGACATTAAGTTAAAGCAAGAAGAAATCGAGGAGTACGAGAGAAGGAATAGATCTGGCATTAAACCTACACGGTTACCCGGAATCGCAAGAACGGAAGTACTGCCGCCAAAGGAACGGTTTCAAAACCCGGCCTAGCAAAAGCAAGTAAACGACACATATGCCAGGGGCGAACCTATATACAAAACCGCAGTAGAAAACGCGGAAGCCGCGTTCGCCATCCTCAACAATGACATGTACTCCAATGGCGAAAAACTTTAAGGGGTGTATGCCTTCTTAGGAAAGGCATTGCAACAACAACAGCGGGGACAAGCAAGATCAGGGAAGTTGCATGACGATTCAGCCCTATGCAAAACAACTACTTGCACCGCTGGAGCACCTGGACTTGAAGAACCTGGAGATTCAAGTAATTCGAAAGAGAAGAAAGGAGATCTGAGAAAGGAGAAGAAAAATCCCGATAATAAGGATGTAGCGTCCAGAACCGGATCCCATCTGCCGAAAGATGGAACTAACCCTCGAGATCGGGAGGAACAAAATCGGAAGGACGGAAAAGCAATGCCGCCTCCGAGACGCCCTGCTGAGAAAGCCAGAAGACATGACATTCCTCACAGACGTGAGAGTTCCAATACACCCCCTAGGAATAAGGAAAGACACAGGAGTAGAACTCCGCCTTATACCAAAGGGCATGACAACGGAGGAAATAGAGACAATCCCGGAAAAGCACGCTCGCGCAACAATGGAAAAGAAAGGAGTAGATCCCCTTCTATCCATTCAGTCGGTAGATACTCCGCACACATCGATAGAGTGGAAAGAGATGATCTATACTTCGGACCTAAGTGTTTCACTGACAGGATCCGAAGAATAACTCTACATTCTGGCTTCGCCAAATTTGGTCCAACATATCAAAAATATACCGGTAGCACAAACCCGGATACCTGGCTCTCAGACTATTACACAGCCGTCCAGATTAACAATGGGACAGACTTAGCGGCAGTAAAATTCCTCCCCCTTATGTTACTGGATGGAGCCATAGATTGGATCAACGGGCTTCCGTCAAGAACTGTCGATAGCTGGGATGATATGGCTAGAGTTTTTACTCAGCATTTTAGGGGAACATACAAACGGCCCAACAGCATCAACCAGCTAAACCGCTGTACCCAGTTTGAAGATCAGCCATACGTGGAATTTATCTCAAGGTGGACTGCAATGAAAAACAGCTGCTCTGGAGTAACTGACGTACAAGCAATGCATGCTTTCGTCAATGGCTTAAAACCCGGACTCGTACCATTCATGATCGGTTCAAAAAAGCATAAAGATCTCAGATCTATGCTTACAACCGCAAATGAGCACGCAGTGGCCGAAGACGACATCACAGCGAGAGGTGGAAATGTCGACACTTTGATTCAAGCCAAAAAGACCCCTCGTCCTGAGAAAAAAGCAACTCCAGAAGCACAGCAAAAGCCCAAAGAAGTTAATATAGCCTTTGGAAGAGAAAATGGGAGCAAATGGAAAGGACGAAGCACAGAACCGATCTCCTACACAAAAGAAGAGTGGGAAAGAATTAAGTCGGAAAACTGTGTCCACCATTCCCAATTCGGGGAACCCACCCACACCAACGAACAATATCGGCTCAATAAGCATATAAAAGGCAGTGCAGGATCCGGAAGCAAAGGGAAGAATTCCAAAAGGAAATTCTCCAATCAAAAGCCAGAAGCAGGAAAAGAAGACAGTGAATCGGACACTTATGAAAAGATCCAAGAACAACAACGAAAAGGCGAGCCTAAGTTTCCGAGAGTCGATGGAGAATGCAACCTAACTTTCCTGGCAACTCCCTCGACAAAGGTGGCAAAGAGAACACTTCGAGACATAAACGCGGTTGTCCCACCAACCCCGAAATTCTTGAAGTACTCAAACACACCGATTACCTGGGATCAGTCTGATCATCCCGGAAACATCCCAGAACCCGGCACGCAAGCTCTAGTTGTAAGTCCTATTGTTCAAAACACTAGGCTAAAAAGAGTGTTGATGGATGGAGGATCCAGCATCAACATAATGTACCTGTATACATTGAAGCATCTGCGAATCTTCGAGACCCATCTCAATCATAGCAACATACGTTTTCACGGCATCATTCCTGGCAGGCAAGCACGATCCCTAGGAGAAATTTCCCTAGACGTAACCTTTGGAGAGAAAGAACATTTCCGGCAGGAAAAAGTATCCTTCGAGGTTGTGCCATTCGAAAGCGTGTATCACGCAATATTCGGATGTCTAGCTTTCGCCAAGTTCATGGCAAGATCATGTTATATCTATAACAAGCTGAAGATGCCAGGGCCAAAAGGAGGAGTAATCACCATAAATGGAGACTTCAAATTGGCAAACGAGCTGGAAAAAGAAAACGCCCTTTGAGCAGAAAAGGTGATAGCAAAGGAAGAACTGAAGGAGCTGGCGAAAGAAGTATCGCCAACAGAAATGTCGGCAGGAAAAGAAAGCCGAAAGCCGGCAGACAGCTTCAAATCTTCCGAGAATACAAGACAGGTTATCCTAGATCCCAAAGATCCGACAAAGTTTGTCGTAGTGCGAACTAGCATGACCGACAAATAGGAAAACGAGCTCATCAAGTTCCTCCGTGAGAACTGGGATATTTTTGCATGGTGTCCAGCGGACATGCCAGGCGTACCCAGGGAACTTGCTGAGCACCAACTCAAGGTAATTCTAGGATCTAAACCCGTCAAACAAGGTCTCTGTCGATTTGACGGAAGACTATTGGCAAGGAAATTATCCGGCTATTGGCAGCTGATTTTATCCGGGAAGTTATACATACTGAATGGTCTGCAAACCCAGTATTAGTCCCGAAGAAAGATAGTACTGTTCTTAGGATGTGTATAGATTACACCGGCCTGAACAAATTGTGTCCAAAAGATAGATTTGCGTTACCGCGAATCGATCAAATAATAGATGCCACTGGTGGCTCCGAGCTTTTATGCTTTTTGGACGCTTATTCCGGGTACCATCAAATACGTATGAAGGAAGAAGATCAAATCAAAATCTCTTTCATAACCCCATATGAAACATACTACTTCATAATCATGACTTTTGGCCTGAAGAATGCTGGTGCAACTTACCAGCGTTGCATGCAACGATGTTTGCATAGTCAGATTGGCAAAAATGTTCACGTTTACATGGACGAAATTGCCGTCGTTTCCAAGGAAAAGGACACGCTTCTTGAAGATTTGCGAGAAACCTTTGAAAATTTGCGCACTTATAAAATGAAGTTGAATCCATTGAAGTGCGTATTCGGGGTTCCCTCAGGAAAACTTTTGGGTTTCATCGTTTCTCAAAGAGGAATAGAAGTAAACCTGAAAAAGATCAAGGCAATCCTAAACATCTCAAGGCCTACGTGCCTAAAAGATGTACAAAGATTGATGGGTTCTGCAGCTGCCGTCAGCAGATTATAAGCCGGCTAGGAGACAAAGCCCTGCCATTATACAAATTGTTGAAGAAATCCGACAAATTTGTGTGGACAGAAGAGGCGGATGCAGCATTAACCCAGTTGAAAGAAACCTTGATGAAAGCTCCGATTTTGGCATCACCAAAAGACGAAGAACCCATGTTATTGTACCTCACAACAACAAACAGGGTTATCAGCATAGTGATAGTTGGGGAAAGGCGGAAAGATGAGCAAACCATACTAGATCAACATCCGGTGTATTATGTAAATGAAGTGTTTTCCGAGTCCAAGCAAAGATACCCACACTATCAAAAACTGGCATATGGCGTATTTTTCGCATATCAAAAACTCTGTCATTACTTCCAAGGACAATCAATAACAGTGGTATGCAAAGCACCACTAGGGGATATAATCAACTACGCGGACGCAACAGGCCGAGTAGCCAAAATGGGGCATCAAGTTGGCTGCGTTCGACATTAAGTACCAACCCCGAACGGCAATAAAATCCTAGGCGTTGGCAGATTTCGTTGCTGACTGGACAGAAGCAATGGAAAATACACCAATGCCGGAGTCAGAATACTGGGTTATGCACTTTGATGAATCCAAGATGAAGGAAGGCGCTGGAGCTGGTGTAGTCCTAAAATCACCCAAGGGAGACACAATGGAGTATGTATTACAAATACACTTCAACGCCATCAATAATGTGGCAGAATATGAATCTTTGTTTCATGGCTTGCATATTGCAAAAGAAATAGGTGTCAAACGCATCTTATGCTATGGTGACTCAGATTTGGTACAGCATCAGCTCAACCAAACATGGGACGCTAAAAGCCCCATCATGGCCGAATATCGGAGAACGGTGGACGAGTTTGCAATTTTCTTCCTGGGATTTTAAGTACTTTATGTCAAAAGGGAAGAAAACTGGAACGCGGGCGCATTAGCCCGCATGGGATCGGAAAGAGTGAAAACCCTACCACCAGGTGTGTTTGTTCACCATTTGCATGAACCATCCATAAAAGGTGGAGATGTCGACTATCCTCTAGTTTCCGAGTCAATCGAAGTCCTGCTCGTTAACCCGGATTGGACAATTCCATATCTAAACTTCTTAGTAGATCAGAAGTACCCGGATGAAGCAGAGGAGGTCTTGCAAAGAAAAATAAAACGTCGATGCAAAGGATACACGGTAATCAATGGTTTCCTGTATAAACGCAGCACTACCGGATTTTTTCTGCGATGTATTTCGCCGGAAGAAGGCCGAGAAATTCTGCAAGAAATCCATGCTGGAGATTGCGGACATCATGCTCAATCAAAAAGCATAGTTAAGAAAGCATTTCATGCAGGGTTTTTCTGGCTAACAGCCATAAAAAACAGTGCTCGCAGGCCGATGACGGAAGAAGAGATATTTAGAGCACACAAATCCTCTTTCGTGCCATGGTTCGAAAAGCGGATTGATGCCGATCCCCCGCCAATGACATGTGAGAAAGATAAAATTTTATTGGTATTTTCATATGGCCCCGCGCCCAATCTGATGACTTATCAAGCATACGACATCAATGGGTACACATTCTACACGGAGGAAAGAGACAAAAGTAGCGACTATCAAAACTCGTCTGTAACGAGGGAATCTTACACGAGCGAAGAGATTAGAAGATACTACGGAAAGATCGAGGAAATCTGGGAGCTTGACTATGTTGGGGAAAAGCTGCCGATGTTCCATGTCAGATGGGATACAAACATCACGAAACAAGACGAATATTTCACCACTATGTCGATGTCTGAAGCCAACAAACCCAAGTCCAAGAACCCCGCCGCGCGAAATGAGCCGTGGGTATTGGCTAAGCACGTGGATCAATGCTTCTTCATAACCGACCGACCAAGCCTAGCCGTGTGCTCGTAAGGAGAGGAAAAAGGTCCCTTGTCGGAATGGATGGAGTCGCCGATGAGAAGGACTTTGACGGCTTGGTCGGAGACCCGATGATGGAAGTACCCGGGGAAGACGATGCACCATACACCACAAGAAGAAGCAGGACTACACTACCTATGTCAGGTCTTCCATTCACAAGAAGAAGTCACGATATGTCGGTCACGTATTCAACATCGACCAAGAAATGCAAGAGTAAGATTGTGATGAAACGCTGAGAGAGGGAAATACTCACGATATGTGCGATATAGCATGCTAATAGCGTATGTGTACAATGTGTTTTGAGATATGTAAAATTAATGGGCTGCCCCCTAAACCCTAAATCCAAGTGTACATATTCAAGTTCCTCTCGATCCATCGCTGTCCCCTAATTAAATCAACTCAACTATGCACCAACCCTAGCTAGCCCTAAACTCCCACAGTTAACACATGCGCATAATACAAAATATGCGCCATGGATAAAAACTATCACAGGTGCATAGCTGATAGAATGCGCCTAGGGTAAGGGGGTACACGTGTGCTTTCCCAACCTAAACAAGACCATTATAGCCGATGCTTTTCTTCTAAGAGCCTGGGGTAACGTAACGCAGGCGCATTTCTAATAGAATGCGCCTGGGGTAAGGGAAGTATCGCAGAAGCATTTCTGCATGTATGCGTCTGGGGTAAGTTACTGAATGTGGGGCCCTACTCGCTGGCCCTGTTCTTCCCCCTCCCTTCCATCTGATTCAGGTATGTGCACTCCGATTACATGATCCCGCAACTACTTCCCGCGTCGCCGTCTCCCCGCAACTACTCCCTCTCCCCACGCAGCAACTACTCCCTCTCCCCGCAACTACTCCCCGCGCCGTCGTCCCCTCGCCCACACCATCGTCTTCCACCCCAACGACGAGCAGCAGGAGGAGAGCCACGCCCACGCCGTCGGCTTCCACGCCAACGAGGAGCAGTGCAGGAGGTGATCCCCACACCATCATCTTCCACGCCGTCGTCTTCCACGCCAAGGAGGAGCAACGTAGGAGGAGATCCCCACGCCATCGTCTTCCACGCCATTGTCTTCCACGCTAACGAGGAGCAGTAGGGAGGAGGAGATCTCCACGCCATCACCCATGACGTCGCCCACGTCGTTGATCGTCTACCAAGTAACCCCCCTCCCCCACGCCATCGAACTCTAAAGAACATAAACTTGCCGCCGTCTGTCAGTAGAGTTCTTGCTCCCCACGAACTATATGTCACTGTTATAATTAGCATCAATAGTGGTATAATTTTGATGAATTCTATGTGACCGGTGGTTGTAATTTTGCATCAACGTTATGCTGATTTTTGCGTGAATTGTACTCTGAACCTATGTGTGCTTGTACTTGGGTTTCTCTGAAGATATGTGTGCTCGCCTGTAGGAAAAAGAAGTGATTTACTTTCTCATCTTGGATTACACTTGCCAAACCCAATAGGACAAGATGTATTTCACTTAGAGATGTGATATACTTGTTGTTTTGCATGTACACAGCTATAGGGAAAAGAAGTGCAGCATCAATTTTTCTTTTCAAACAGTAAATTGTAGCTTGCGCTTAAGTTAGGAACAAAAATGTGCATGGTGACAATAGAACCAAGTCGGTGTTGAACTGTAGCTTGTGCTTAACTTAGGAACCAAGTTACACTTGATAATTATTTGTAAGAAATGTAGCACAGCTGGTGTAACTTTATAATCAGTTTTGACAATAGAACAAAGTCGCAGAAAGGCTGAAATATCAAGTTGAGCTATTTAATTATAAGTGAATTGAGTAACCTGAGATCTTGAACATCATCTGCATGTCATGATCTTGAGAAAAATGGTAACACTAAATCATTGACACCTATTGAACTAATATTTATACTCCATATGTCTGCAATCATTGACTGTTCTTAAAAAAAGCCAACTCTTTGTCGTAAATATGCCAAAATGCAAACATACTAAATCATGCTCTCTATGGTACAATAACCTATAAGCTAATATAACTTGGGAGTAGCTAGCCTTTTTGTAAACTAAGTTGAAAAAAATCCAATGAAATATTGAGTCCTATAATGAGATAGCTTGTTGGGGATGTGTTGGGGGGCAGGGCTGGTTTCTATGGCAGTAAAAGCATGAACCAAATAATTAAAGACAAGGGTTTATGTTCCTGATTCCCTAAACGGTATAGGAGTGAGTCGTTTGACTCAGCATGCTTGATCATGCAGAAAACAATATTGTATGTTAGATATTACTTATGCTTGTTCTCTAAAATAGCTACAGAAAAACTTGAGAAATACTTATGCTTGATTCAAAGAAGCTCCAGAATTATTATGGCCAAAATAGTACTACTTGCCTGGATTCACTCTTCCTTTTTTTACTGAACAAATGAGTGAATTTCCATGTTCTGTCAACCAGTCACAGTACAGCTGTAGACTGTTATACTTTTAGGAAATTAAGTAGCTTGGTTCATTCAAAGTGGCAGAAATCAAAGGACCAGTATATAGGATTCGAATAAAGTGATGCCCACTTTTTTCTATTTCAAATTGGGTTTATGTGTTGTCACAATGATAGGTTGTATTAAAATGTAGTAGGAGCATAAATCAATTGACAGTAAGACATTTACATGTGGCATTGCCTTTGCTCAGACCTGTGACTTGTGTAACAGAATTGATAGTAAGACCCCGGGCTTAAAATGCTTTTATTTTTGGTAGAAAAAAGAACATAATTATGTGCCCAACAAAAACTCACACTGAATTTCTATCATGCTAAACCTAGGACTTGCATTGAGTTGATTCTAATCAAATGCTTACTACCATTTTCCTTCAGACTTGGGAGTTGCCAGAATTTTCTACAATTATTTTTGCGTATGATTGATGGCTCCCAAGTGAAGGAGCTCAATTGTAGTACTTTTCGAATTAGAAAGGTTGTTGAACCCACGAGGAGCAGAAGGAACTGGTAAGTAGAATAGCAAAGGAATAATAAAAGCAACATGTGTTTTTGTGTTTTAATTGTGTAGTGCAAGTAAAGTAAAATGCGTAAAGTAAATTGCAACAAGTAGTAGGTCTCAATAAGAGACAAAGCCCAATCCTCTAATGTGCAAGAGGACAAGCTCAAGTGTGTGTTTGTGTCTTATATGTGGAAAACGTTCCCGAGGGCTGCACGGATTTAGCTGGCATAGTGATTCATTGCATAACATGTTTGTATATCTTGTCTAGTTCGGACGGAGCCACAAATAGGAATAGCTAAATAAATAAACTATCACACCTTATGATGGATCACGTGGCCAATTAAATGACAGCACGAGAATTATTAAGACATGATGTCCCACCATAGCCTTATGCTCTAAGGTCCCCGATACAAGTACCCTCATAATGCAATTCAACGACTCTGTCTCAAGTTCCTGTCACCTAAAGACATCATCACGTCACTACACTACGGTGTTCTCCTATGAGCCCATGTAGGTGAAGTGTTGTACAGTCGATGTTCGTACAACACCATCATAGAATCACATAAAAGATAAATACTAGACCAAATAACAACTCATCTCATGTAACAAATCATTGCCAATTCATCCTATGCCCTCATGAACATGCGGGAACTACTCACAACGTGCAAACATGATCATGTATGGTGACATATGTGGTACAAGACAATCTGAAACAATGGATCCACCACCAAATAATGACAAGTACTCAATCCCAAACATGCAACGGAGTACAATAACACGTATCTAGGGTGTAGCAATGATCAAACTATGAGGGGAACGGAGTGGATCACGGTGATGGTGATGGTGGAGATGCAGGTGTTGGTGAGGATGGTGATGGAGATGCCTCCTCCCACGCCAAGGAGGAGATGGGGATGATTTCCCCCTTCTCCGGAGCTCCGGAGCAGCAGGATCTGTCTCCCCCACGGAGAGTTTCGAGAGTTTCGCCGCCCTGGCGGCTCCGTCTCGTCTCGGAAAAATTAGGGTGTTCGTTTTTGGGGAAAACTGAGTCGTCAGCAAAAAGACCTCGGGGAGGAGGTGTTGTGGGCCCATTTGGGGGCCCCACACGCGGCCAGGGAATCTGGCCGCGTGGGCTACCCCCTTTTGGGCCTCCTGGCCCTCCTCCTTTGTGTCTTGTGCCCACGGCCTTTCTCCCGAAGAAAAACTGACAGGGTTTCTTTCCTTTCGCAATTTGGATACCTGTAGCTCCTGAAACATCAAAAACATGAAAACAGGTGTTTTCTGACACCCAGAAATTAAATACCAAAAATAGGGACTTTGTAGGAAAGTCCCATAAAATCATCTAAAACATGCAAAACAATGACATAACATTGATAAAACATCCCAATAATGCCTATATGGAGGGTATAAATGATGATATAAAATGCATGTATCAACTCCCCCAAGCTTAAACCTTTGCTCGTCCTCGAGTAAATAAGGACATAGATCATTACATGCATCAATGGACTTATGGTTGATAAATAAATACGGGCATTGTATCATCATCATGTTCAGTTATAATGCAAGATGAATGAATAGAACTCATACACATAAGGATAACATATTCAAAGCTCTAGCAAACACCCCATACTTTTGAAAGCAAATAACCATTGTATGTTGGACAATAGAATTATACTCTTTAATTTGGAGAAAGATAAATGAGTAGAGGTAAAACATGATCAAGTCTCATTTAGTTTCCAAACTATTCAGCTTAAATTACTAATTGTAATGTGGCATCCATTGGGCTAAGACTCTCATTGCCCCTTTATCATTAGCATCATAATTTATGAATGTTGAAGTAATGTGGTTGGCAAGGTGTTGGTTGAATGTCTCATGCCCTGTGAGTGTGAAAACCTACTCCATGATTACTCAACTTAAGATTCCTAATAAGCTTTGTACAATCATAATAAGTATTAATGACATCATAGAGAATTGCAAAGAGGTACCTCTTGCCCCATGACATAGAAACCAGCCCATGTCACAATAACAAGATGAACAAACGGAGTAGACTCATCATCCTTTTTTATTTCATTCACTATATGCATAGCTTCTTATTTTATTGTAGGATGTGTTTGTAGAGTCCACTCTAGTTGTAAGTAAATTTCCACCATGATCAAGCATGGCTTGGGTTAGCGGCCCAATGCAATTTCTCTAGTCATATATACTTACTCATCAAAACTTACTATTCCTCTATTCATTTCGGCATGGCAGGAGTCCAAAAACAAAAGCACATGACATCAACTAAATATAAAATTTCTTTGTGCAATGTTGAAAGCTCACGTGATGCACGTGTTAGCCAACTCCCAACCAAAATCCTTTTCAAGCACAAAACTTTTAGCTCCCATTAATGGGTCATGTTTGTTAAGTGCAATAGAAATAAATGTGTGCATTCAAAAGTTCGTGAGAGTCTTATCCCAAATTCAGCCCATGCCAATTAATAACATAAGCATCTTAATTTAGAGCATAAATGAAACTATAACATGGTGAACATGCTCGGAATAGCCATTAAGCTAATAGATAGATAGTGGATTTATGTCATATTGAGATAATTCTACAATTGTCCAACACACTCAAGTTAATTAATTTCAAGGCAAGATGTGATTGAAACCTCTAAATATGCCATGCTCATTTGCATGAGTGTTACCCATAAATCCCCAAAACAAGGGAATCATGGATGACACCATACTTTATTATTCATTGATAAACCATAAGGCGGGGATGCACGATAATGCTCAATGAGCTCACTCAAGCCTAAACGAAAACGATAAGTAGATAATAAAAGCAAGACACACCAAAACTAGATAGACATGATAAAGCTGATAAAAGACGGGGGATAGGTGAAACTCCCCCAAGCTTAGATGGTTGCGGTAATTTCTTCATTCTCCCTTCTTCTCGTACTCAGCCCACCACTCTTTCTTCTTCTTCTCTTCATAGTTGTCTTCAAGCTCTCCAATGATGCGCATCATGAGGTTATAGGCTTGCTCAAATGCTCCTGCAGCTTTTCCCAACCTTTCCATGAGGTCCTTCTCCACCGTCTCCTTGGGAGTTTTCCACTCCGGGCTTGGTGCTTTCTTCTTGGGAATAAGGTGATCCCAATCTCTAGTGCAATTCTTCTCAGTGGGAGTTTCCCTTCCAATAAGAGGAGAAACTGCATTTTTCTAGCAAGTGAGTGCCTTGGAGCCTTTCCTCCGATGCTCATACGTGCGGACTGTCTCTTGTTTCCAAAAGACATGTTCACCCGTACGCCAGCAACAGGGATTGGTGATGGAGGTGCTGTTGCAAGAGGTGGTATGTCGAAGATGGCCTCGTCATCTTCCTCGTCAGGTTCTTCATCCATGATCTCGCGAAGCTCCACGTCCTCGTCATCCGAGTAGTCCTTCCTCTTCCTATTCCTCACGTGGATGGATGTGGGGCTGTTGCCCTCAAGCTCATCATCATCGTCCATGGAGGTGCATTGGTAGGAGTCTCTCAAAGTCATGGCTTGGAAAACCTGACAGACAGAATAGACAAAACAAAGATCGTGCGAGAACTCTCGGTGCGGGATTAGATCGACAAAAGGGGGTATATATTGACGGTTTTTGGGGTAAGACGAAGCGTCGGAGTCGAAAACGAGACGGAATGGGACTCTGAGGTGGAAAAGGGGTACCTCCACGCGGCCAAGGAATCTGGCCGCGTGTGGGGTCCTCTTTTCCCCCTCGAGGTCCAATTCCTTCCAATTTTCTTGTCCCACACGTTAATTTCCATAAAAAATGAGTTCCGTAAGTTTTCACGCAATTCCGAGAAATTTCCAAACACAATAATTGTAAATTATTGAATTTGGGTTTCTGAAACTGCAGGATCCCTTACAATTACCTCCTCCGGTGTCATTAACTTTATCTCCTCGATGGTTCCTATGAAGCTCTTTCCTGCAATATAATGTTTTAGGCGTTGTCCATTGACCACATGAGGTTTACCTTTCATATCACCGTGAAGACGGATGGCCCCCGAACGGTATACCTCCTGTACTACCAATGGACCCTGCCATTTTGAAGCTAATTTCCCTGCAGAAAACTTAAAACGAGAGTTGTACAATAGGACTTGATCACCTACTTTAAATTCCTTTCTTTTAATTTTCTTGTCATGCCAAATTTTAACTTTCTCTTTAAACAATTTTGCACTTTCATATGCTTCATTCCTCCATTCATCTAATAGATTTAGGTCAAGCAATCTCTTCTCCCCCGCTGTTTTTAAATAAAAAATTAAATTCTTAATAGCCCATCTAGCTTTATGTTCTAATTCAACGGGTAAATGACATGCTTTTCCATAAACCATTTTATAAGGATACATACCCATATGATTTTTATAAGCAGTTCTATAAGCCCACAATGCATCATTAATTTTAAGTGGCCAATCAGATCTAGCTCTGTTTACTGTTTTCTCTAAAATAAGTTTAATTTCCCTATTACTTAATTCAACTTGTCCACTAGTTGGAGGATGATAGGGTGATGCAATTCTATGATTAACATTATATTTTGCCAATGTTTTTCTAAGAACACCATGCATAAAATGAGATCCACCATCAGTAATTAAAAATCTAGGAACACCAAATCTAGGGAAAATAATTTCTTTAATCATTTGCATGGTTGTGGCATGGTCTGCACTCTTAGTAGGAATTGCTTCTACCCATTTTGTAACATAATCAACAGCAACCAAAATGTGAGTATGTTTTGTACTAGATGCAGGAAATGGTCCCATAAAGTCAAAACCCCACACATCAAATGGTTCAAGTGGTAATGTATAGTTCATAGGCATTTCATTCTACCAATGTTTCCTACTCTTTGACATTTATCACAAGTTTTAATATATTCAGCACAATCCTTGAATAGAGTAGGCCAATAAAAACCACATTGTAATACCTTTGCTGCAGTACGATCTCCTGCATGATGTCCTCCATAGGGACTGTCATGACAATCTCTTATAATAGCCTGCTGTTCATGCTCAGGTACACAACGTCTAATAATGCCATCAACACTTTTCTTATACAATTATGGATCATCCCAAAAATAATGTCTATGGTCATAAAAGAATTTCTTTCTTTGCTGGTAAGTAAATTGTGGTGGCATAACTTTCCCAACAATAAAATTTGCATAATTAGCAAACCAAGGAGATGCAACTTTAGCACTAGAAACACTAACAAGAGCAAGTTGTTCATTAGCAAAACTATCATTAATAGGAATAGGATCATCAGGTATATTTTCCATTCTAGAAAGATGATCAGCTACGGGATTATCTTCTCCTTTCCTATCTACTATGTGTAAATCAAATTCTTGCAACAAAAGTACCCATCTTATTAGCCTAGGCTTAGCATCTTTCTTATTCATCAAATATTTAATAGCAGAATGATCAGAGTGCACAGTGACTTTTGAATCAATTATTAAGATCTAAATTTATCACATGCAAATATTACCGCTAAAAATTCTTTTTCAGTTGTAGCATAATTTCTTTGAGCACCATCTAGTGTTTTACTAGCATAGTAAATAACATTCAATTTCTTATCAACCCTTTGGCCTAAAACAGCTCCAACTGCATAATCACTAGAATCACACATAATTTCAAAGGGCAAGTTCCAATCAGGAGGTTGAATAATAGGTGCAGTTATTAAGGCTTTCTTTAAAATATTAAAGGATTCTATGCAATCATCATTAAAAGAAAACGGAACATCCTTTTGCAAAAGATTGGTTAGAGGCTTTGATATTTTAGAGAAATCTTTAATGAACCTACGATGAAAACCTGCATGACCGAGAAAACTTCTTATACCTTTGATGTCTCTTGGATATGGTAATTTCTCAATAGCTTCAATTTTTGCTGGGTCAACTTCTATTCCTCTTCCAGAAATACGATGCCCAAGAACAATTCCCTCTGTTACCATAAAGTGACACTTCTCCCAATTAAGAACAAGGTGTTGGTCTTCACAACGCTGCAAAACTTTGTTAAGGTTGAACAAGCAATTATCGAAAGAAGTACCATACACCGAAAAATCATCCATAAAGACTTCCACTATCTTTTCAATATAATCAGCAAATATAGCATTCATGCATCTCTGAAAAGTAGCCGGCGCATTACATAAACCAAAAGGCATTCTCCTATAAGCAAATGTACCATATGGGCAAGTAAAAGTGGTCTTTTCCTGGTCATCACTATGAACTGGAATTTGAGAGAAGCCTGAATACCCATCTAAATAACAAAAGTGAGAATGTTTAGATAATCTCTCTAGCATTTGATCAATAAAGGGCAATGGATAATGGTCCTTACGAGTTGCTTTATTTAATTTTCTATAATCAATGCACATTCTATAACCAACAACAGTACGTTGAGCAACAAGTTCATCATCTTTATTAGGAACCACAGTAATTCCACCTTTCTTAGGAACACAATGAACAAGACTAACCCATTTACTATCAGCTATAGGATAAATAATACCAGCCTCTATGAGTCGAATTACCTCATTTCTTACCACTTCCTTCATTTTGACGGCGTTGGAAATCAACAACAAGTTTAGCATCTTCTTCCAAATTAATTTTATGCATACACAGAGCTGGACTTATGCCCTTAAGATCATCAAGAGAATAACCAATAGCCTTACGGTGAGCTTTAAGCACATCAAGTAATTTGTCTTCTTCCTCAGCTGAAAGGTTAGCACTAATAATAACAGGATATATATTTTTCTTATCCAAGTATGCATATTTCAGATTTTCAGGCAAAGGCTTTAATTCAAAACTAGGATCTCCTTTAGGAGGTGGGATTACTCCTAGATTATCAGGTGGGATATGCAATTGTAATTGTGGAGGTTGTTGCCATAATATTTGTTCTAAAGCTTCTTTTTCTGCATCATTAAATGGCTCTTCCTGATTAAGCATATAACGTTCCACCACGTCTGATGAAGCTACAGCTATATGAGCAAGAGTTTCAATTATATATTTAGATTTTGGTTCTTTCTTAGTAGGTTTATCAGCAAATTTAGAAAAATTAAATTCAAGTTTCTCTCCAGCACATTCAATAAACACCCTTTCTCTAGGCAAATCAATTTCAGCACCAACAGTATGTAAGAAAGGTCTACCAAATATAATAGGACAGGAAGAATCTTGTGGACAACCAAGCACAATAAAATCAGTAGGATATTTTATTTTCCCTACCAATACTTCAACATCTCTAACAATTCCAAAGGGACTAATATAATCTTTATTAGCAAGCTGGATGGTCATACCTGTTTCTTCCATGGTGATAGGATCAATATCAGGCTTAATTTCTTGATAGAGAGAATATGGAATGACACTAATTCTTGCTCCAATATCACATAAACCATGATAACAAGAAGTCCCAATAGAGCATGATATAATTGGCTTACCAACTTTGGATGAATTCCCTTTAATAACTTTGGTAGCATCTTCACATAAATAAACATCAACAGGATATTCTTCATTTAATTGCTTAATAATAGAGACTTGGTTGTTGACTTCCACCTGTTCTTTAGGTTGAGAACATCTCTTTCTACTTTTGTCAGCAACAACAATAAGCAAATTCTCTTTAACTTTTTCAGGATAGGGAGGTGGTTCAATATATTCTTCTATTACTACAGATGACACTGGTGTTTCTTTAATAAATTTAGGGACAACAATAGAAGATTTAACAGGTTCAACATAATAATCAAAGCCACTTTTAGGAATTCGAATGTGCTCAGCAAATTTCTTAGCTATTTCAATTGCAACATATGGATCAAGACCAAAATCTTTAATAACATTCTTGAACAAAATAGAACTAGACAAACTTTCTACACATGAATATCCATAATCAAAATAAGCTTCATTACCTTTGTATAGGTCCCAATATTCAGAGTTCTTCGAAATAATTTCCAATAAATTCCAAGCTTCTTCTGCAGTATTATTTGTAAAGCTTCCACCGGATGAACCATCCAAATATTGCTTTAGCCTATCAGGTAGTCTCACATAAAAGTTTATCAATATAAGTTTATTTGTGAGATCATGACAAGGATTATTACGAAGGAGGTCCTCAAGCCTCCCCCAAGCTTGAGTAATACTCTCTCCAAGGTGTGGCCAAAAATTAAATATAAAGCAACGGTTCTCATAACCCTCTTTAGGAGTAAAATATTTAAGAAAGAAAACCTTCATAAAAGTATCCCAATTATGTGTAATTTCTTCATCCAGGGACATATACCATTTTCGAGCATCACTAGTTAAGGACTGGTACAATAACTTGCATTTTACCTCCTCCTCAGAAATAGCCTTGAGCTTAATTAGCCCACATATATCCTCAATAGCCCGTATGTGATCACTTGCAGCCTTTGTTCCATCCCCTGCAAAATACTCATTCCTAACAGCTTTAACAAATTCAAGGGGAATAATATAACCATCATCATGAGGTGCTTTTTCAACAACTTTAGGTTTAATAGCATAAGCACTCTCATATAAAGCAAGTTTCAGCGAAGCATCTCTCATAAAATCCATAATAATAACAGGATGCAACAACAAGTAAAATTCAGCTTTCAAGTTTCCTTACCAAACTTCTTACCAATAGCGCTACGCTCCCCGGCAACGGCGCCAGAAAAGTGTCTTGATGGCTCCCAAGTGCAGGAGATCAATTGTAGTACTTTTCGAATTAGAAAGGTTGTCGAACCCACGAGGAGCAGAAGGAACTGGTAAGTAGAATAGCAAAGGAATAATAAAAGCAACATGTGTTTTTGTGTTTTAATTGTGTAGTGCAAGTAAAGTAAAATGTGGAAAGTAAATTGCAGCAAGTAGTAGGTCTCAATAAGAGACAAAGCCCAATCCTCTAATGCGCAAGAGGACAAGCTCAAGTGTGTGTTTGTGTCTTATATGTGGAAAACGTTCCCGAGGGCTGCACGGATTTAGCTGGCATAGTGATTCATTGCATAACATGTTTGTATATCTTGTCTAGTTTTAATCTTCTTCGGACGGAGCCACAAATAGGAATAGCTAAATAAATAAACTATCACACCTTATGATGGATCACGTGGCCAATTAAATGACAACACGAGAATTATTAAGACATGATGTCCCACCATAGCCTTATGCTCTAAGGTCCCCGATACAAGTACCCTCATAATGCAATTCAACGACTCTGTCTCAAGTTCCTGTCACCTAAAGACATCATCACGTCACTACACTACGGCGTTCTCCTATGAGCCCATGTAGGTGAAGTGTTGTACAGTCGACGTTCGTACAACACCATCATAGAATCACATAAAAGATAAATACTAGACCAAATAACAACTCATCTCATGTAACAAATCATTGCCAATTCATCATATGCCCTCAGGAACATGCGGGAACTACTCACAACGTGCAAACATGATCATGTATGGTGACATATGTGGTACAAGACAATCTGAAACAATGGATCCACCACCAAATAATGACAAGTACTCAATCCCAAACATGCAACGGAGTACAATAACATGTATCTAGGGTGTAGCAATGATCAAACTATGAGGGGAACGGAGTGGATCACGGTGATGGTGATGGTGGAGATGCGGGTGTTGGTGAGGATGGTGATGGAGATGCCTCCTCCCACGCCAAGGAGGAGATGGGGATGAAGATGGGGATGATTTCCCCCTTCTCCGGAGCTCCGGAGCAGCAGGATCTGTCTCCCCCACGGAGAGTTTCTAGAGTTTCGCCGCCCTGGCGGCTCCGTCTCGTCTTGGAAAAAGTTAGGGTGTTCGTTTTTGGGGAAAACTGAGTCGTCAGCAAAAAGACCTCGGGGAGGAGGTGTTGTGGGCCCATTTGGGGGCCCCACACGCGGCTAGGGAATCTGGCCGCGTGGGCTACCCCCTTTTGGGCCTCCTGGCCCTCCTCCTTTGTGTCTTGTGCCCACGGCCTTTCTCCCGAAGAAAAACTGACAGGGTTTCTTTCCTTTCGCAATTTGGATACCTGTATCTCCTGAAACATCAAAAACATGAAAACAGGTGTTTTCTGACACCCAGAAATTAAATACCAAAAATAGGGACTTTGTAGGAAAGTCCCATAAAATCATCTAAAACATGCAAAACAATGACATAACATTGATAAAACATCCCAATAATGCCTATATGGAGGGTATAAATGATGATATAAAATGCACGTATCAATGATTACTTCAGACAGGAGAGTTATAAAACCCTGGAGTTATCACACATGCTGTTTTTTCACACTGGGAGTTATCAGACAATTATTCCGTGCTGTTGGGCAGATTTGCTGCTGATATGTTAGCCAGAATTATTGGGCGAGAATTGGGGGTTTGGGGTTTCGGGGGTTTTTTGCAGGTATATTGAGTGCCAATGTTTTGCCGGAACGTTGATTCATTCCCGTTCCAGCAAATTTCTGGTACTCCGGCATGACCATTTATAGCAGAGGTCATGCCGAATTTTTCTGGTGACTAACCTAGTAATTATTTTGTCTACTGCTAGCTAGACATGTCGTCTTCTTCTACGGATCCGGCGTTATTGGACCACTACATTCTTATGGCCAGAGAGTCGCAAGAGGAAGAGAGGGCCAATGATGGCGGTGATGATAGGACTGACCAGCCCCCCGATGGCGAGCCCCACAATGATGATGGGCTCACCGGTGGCAAGGAACCCATTGATAGTGGCGCGGGGGGTCCCTCTGAGAGTAGCACGGCGGCAAGGAAGCGTCGGCAGCGAGCTCCGAACAAGGTCGGCACCTTTCGAGAGGAATTCACGAAGGTGGATCCTTCCAATGGCACGCTTGTGTTGCCTAAGGACCTTGTGAAGGGGTACTTCCTCCAACTTGGCGTGATCCTTCGAGACGTTGTCAATATCAACGGGCCGACTCTCAAGAAGAAGCAAACTCTGCGCGCCCAACTCATCTCGAGGCTACACGCGTGATACGAGTTCCCTCCCCACTACAACAACGAGAATCTGAAGGGCAACCTGGTGAACAAACTCGCCCTCACTAGATTCACCAAAGCCCTTATCAATTATAAGACTACGGTGATGGCGATGATTAGGGATGAGGCACCATTCGAAGAGATCCATCGCCACTTCCCGCGGATTACGCCGGAGGACTTTAAGATTTTCCTAGATAACCAGTCGCTTGATTTCACTAAGAATCAAACGACCTGGGGAAGGACCTGGCGTCGAAGAACATCGGTCACCACAATCTCGGCTGCCGTGGCTACGACGGCAAGGAGTAAGTTTGGGATAAAGAGGACCAGGCCTACATAGATAAAGGCCTTGAGAACCCTTAAGCCAAGTATGCCTATGACCCGCAGTTCTAGAAATTCATGAGGTCCAGGTACCGAAAAGTAACGCCGACCAGGGAACTTGTCACGGACCCCAAGATGGTGGAGAATGTTATTTTGGTCACGGACAATAGCATGAAGAATGTTGAGAAACTAGTGGTAAGCAATTTACCATTTCATGCTACTCATCATCATCAAGTCCATGAATGCATTTTAGTACCAACCATTTCTAAACTATTCATGTTGCTTCTTTAGCTAGAAGAACAACATAATGAATCTTGCTCGTCGTAGGCGTCGACGGCCAAAGTCGCGTGGGACAAGCCTTTTATCAGGGTGTACAACAAGGCAAAGAGCCAGGACCCACTGAAAAGGCCGTACTTAGGCCGTATCACCGGCGGCGGACTAAATAGGAAGCACGCCAAGTATGGCTTGGCTGAGCCCAGCACTAAGGAGTCGCAGGAGGCAAAGAAGAGCCAGTCAAACCAGGAGGCAGAGTTGCTGAAAAAGAAGGTGGCGGACATGGAAGCAAACATGGAGAAGCGGATTGAGCAAAAGGTCGGGGAAAACATGAATGAGCTCATACCCCCGTGTTTGAAAAACTCTGTGGCTACATCGCCGGAGGCGGACAGGGGCCGATGCCGACAATCCACATAGGCACCGGAGGTGGACTGTCGATGTTGGTCGTGCCCTGCGTAGCCGCCGCCGGTGGTCCGTCGATGTTGGCTGTGCCTGGCGTGCCCGCCCCGCCGTGCCCGACGCGCCTTCCCCCGATGGGCCGTCGACCGTGTCCGACGCGGCCTCCGCCCGTGGTCCGTCGATGTTATCGTTGCTCGACGCGCCCATCACCTGTGGTCCGTCAACGTTAGCCGAGCTCGACGCCCTCACGGTAAATTATTGACCGTCTCAAGCCGTAGTCAGTTCAATATCACCCCATTCTCTGACCTAGCCATGTTCTCGCAGGCTGACGCGACGGGATGCACCTTCCTGCTAAAAGTGGGAAGCGAGTTGAAGGATGTTGCGAAGGGGAGCATCTTGCAGCCACTCTCCCGCAAGTACCACTGCAGAGATATACCATCTAACGAGCTTCCGGTTTGGGTCGATCTGGTGTTACCGGGATTCCATAACTTGTATCCTCCTAATCAACCCGCCGATGTCGACAGCGAGCTGAATCTAGGCCAACTCGACAATCAAGTCTTGCTATGGTCAAAATCCCTTATTCGGCTGAACACCACGTCAGGGTCGGCGCCAAGCCAACGCAAGGTCATAACTACACCTGTTGCGCCCGCGGCAAGCCAACAAGGCAAGGTTGTCCCTCCACCAGCAAGCCAACATGACAGGGTCCTCCCTCCACTGGTAGATCCTCCTCCTCCCAAGCACGAGACACATGACAAGCGCGAGACGTCACATGACGAGCACGAGACACATGACGACTACATGGATATTGAACTTGCTCCCATTGATGATTTCATAAATCAGTTGGATGGCGAAGAGGTTCCTCCGGAGTTACCCACCAGAAAGTTTGATATCCAGAAGAAGCTAGATGGCGAAGAGGGTCCTTCTGAGTTACCCACCACAAAACCGGATATCCTGAAGAAGCTAACATATTCCCAAGAAACTCCCGAGGAGGAGACCTTTACGGCTCCACAACCTATGGTTACCCCGAATACACTCCGCGCTATGGCTGAGGAGGCGTTAAAACAAACCGGCACTCCCGTGTGCTTGAGGGCGAAGAAGCATCAGAAGAGGCCAGCCAACAAGAAGAAAGGTGTTGCCTCCTCTAGTAGCCAGCCATCGGCCACTCGAGTCCTGGATCGTTTGCCGCCCGCCGTCCCGTGGAGGAAGGTGCATGAGATAGGTAAGTCGATGCTGCCGCCATAGGTTGTCACTGTCGTGGGTGGTGACATGAGGAGCATATCCACGACGGAATTTTGCAGAAAGAGACGGAACTTCTATCAATGAAACATCCCTCGTACCCGGTATACCTGGTCAAGGTGCCCCGATCTGCGAGCTTTGTGGATACAAATCTCGCAGAGGTGTTCTTCATTAGATATGAAGACGTATTCAGGGTCTTCCACTTGGGAAAGCTCGACCGAAGCATTGTCGCCTAGTATCGCTAAGCATGGCGCACGATATCGCCATGGAGAATACCCCAAACATCACGATTATGGACCCCTACTACATGGTTGAAGACTACTTGCGGTCACCTGCGGACCGGGTTGTTATCACGAACTATATCACAGGTTTTTTGATAGATAAAGAGGATAAGAACGCCATTCTCATGCCATACTTTCCCCTATAAGTAGTCCTCCGCTTCCCGTCATTACAATCTTTCTAGAATCTTCTTAGTATTCCGATGATGATGGCTTGTTCTAAATGTTCTGCGCAGAAAAGGAGGATGCACACTCATCGTCATGGAACCACATTGGTCGCAAGTGACTTATCTCGACGCGGGTAGGGCGGTGCAGAAGGGCTACAGCGAGATCAAAGATATTCTTAATAGTTCCCTCAACGGCTTCGCCTCCGATTTAGGCAAGCCCCTAAAAAAGGAGAAAATATTCCGAGGCGCCTACGTGTGCAACTACGTAATCAACTTTCCCTGCCTCCAGCAATCGGCACAAGAATCTGGGTTGGAAGCTTGGTATGCCATCTTTCAGATGAGGGAGTACTTAAAGGATGCACAAGAGGTATTGTTACCAAGTGATCTCCAAGACAAGACCACAAAGATGGACAAGACCCCCGGTGAATATGTGAGAGCTGAGTTTCGTCGCATCCGGCGGAGGATCTGCATGATGCTCAAGTTGGATGTCATCACTCGGGTGGCTTGTTCTTCCACGGCCACGCACCACCGAGCAATCGTGACATAGAAGAACACCTATGAAAGCAACGTGACATCCGGACATTCAACACGCTAGAAGGCGTTCGTCCGTTCCCGCCGAGACCATAGGATTGACAAAATGTTAGTATACACTTGATGATTCACTTTCCAATGCATAGAATCTCAATATACTTGCATATTATAACTTTTAGTCCTTTATTTGTCGTGTTTTATTCATAAACCTTGATGATTCTATTCTTTTGATAGTTATTTGCAGTCTATTATCAATTTCCATGCTAAACACATATTTTTGTCATGTGCACAGATGACATGGTATGTTGTGTATAAGGGTAGGGTTCCCGGAGTCTGCGACGATTGGGAACACTGCCGGAGACAGGTGCACGGTTTCAGCGGCAACAACTACAAGGTGTACAAGACCATGGTGGAGGCGGAATCTCGATACGCCACTTATCTAGCGAGAGAGACAACGGAGACGACTAGGGCCTGGATGACCACCTTTGCCATCGCCGTGCTGATACTCCTTGTGGTGATGCTACTTACTCTAGTGCTTGTCTAGCTGTAGCTACATTGAGGCATTGAACTATCTTGAGAGCCTATGTTGATCTAAACTTGTATATTTTGTGTTGATGATCGATGTTATGTAATGACTACTACTCCCTCCGTTCCATATTAGACGACTCTCAAATAGATGTATCTAGTAATAAAATATGTCTAGTTACATCTACGTGAGAGTCATCTAATTTGGAGCGGAGGGAGTAGTTGTTAATGATCGATGATGGAATCATATCTTTCTAAACTTAGTGCCAATTGAGTGTATATTATTTTGTGCATTTCTGTCATTTTGTTCTAATTTCCTGTAATTTGTGCCAATTGAATGTATTTTGCTTTCTGTTTTTCTTACACGTCTAAAAATTAGCACAGGCGCATATGTTTTTTACCCCAGGCGCACCGGCCTTGTTCGCCAGCGCGGTATGGAGATACCACACGTGAATAACTAGGAAAGCGCCTGTGGTAAACACAGTACCGCTGGCGATTAGAACTATTCGCCTGTGGTAAACACAGTACCGCCAGTGTAATGGTCACAGGCAAACATAGAAGCGCCTATGGTAGGACCATTATGTTCGCATGCAGTATGGTTTTCCCTAGTAGTGAGAAGAGGGTGATATAATGTGATCAAGAAGAGTGAAAAGTCAAAACTTGGGGATGCCCCCGTGCTTCATCCTAAAAAATTCTAATAAGACTCAAGCGTCTAAGCTTGGGGATGCCCAAGGCATCCCCTTCTTCATCAACAACTTATCAGCTCACTTCTAGTGAAACTATATTTTTATTTGGTCACATCATATGCACTTTACTTGGAGCGCCTGCTTGTTTTTATTTTGTTTTCTTTTCTTTTTCTTGCTGCAATAAACTTATTTGGAACCCATCATTCTTGTGTGGGGGAGAGACACGCTTCACTTTTTCATATGAATACTCGTACTCCTCATTATCATGCTCGTATTCTTCGTTTTTCTTCTAGCCGATACAATTCCTCCTCTTTTTAAGTCATGTTTTTCATGCACCTCTTACTCAGAGCTGTTAGTTCTTGTAGTGTAATTCTACTCTCTTATTTCATTGATATATCATATGGAGAGTTTTTGTTTAAATAAAATGATGGTGTTGGAAAGCAATAAAATATTTCATGCTTATAACGGTGCAATTAGAAGCTTGTTTAGACTGTGGCTTGACTTTATCATGTCATGTTGGATGTTATTTTAATTCTATGCCTAGTAGTTATTGATGTATCATGACCTGTACCAAATATCTGAGAGTTCTTAATGTGCGATTGAAAGAATCATGCGTTGTTTTTATCATCTCAAAGCATAATATTGTGGTACTCTCCTTTGAATGCTTTATTTGGTTGACTTGTCGCATGATTACACCATGTTATGATTATAAACCGGTCACCTCTAGCCTCCATGATCATTTAGTTTTTGACTTGTAATACCATGTATGCTTTGGTCAATAATGTTTTTTTCGCTATGCATTATTGTGGCCATTATGCTCTGTTAAGTTGTCACTCCTAGTCTTTGCTAGCCTCCACATGTACTGAGTATGAGCTCTACTCATGCATCCAACTCCCAAAAATCAAAGTTTGCCAAATGTGTCCACCATACCTACCTACATGTGGTATTTAACCATCACTCAAAAGTAAATTTCTCATGTGCTACCTTTAAAATCTTCAAAATTATACCAGTTTTGTGCTCCTGTTTTAGCTCACGAGGACGTGAATAGAGAATCTTTATCTCACTTGTTGATTGGACTTTACACACCTGGACTAGTGGCACATCCGCTTATCCAAATTTATACCTCTCTTCGGGTTAACCCTAAATACCCGAGGCCCCAGCCAAGAAAAGTTCCGCAGCCTCCGTCATCGTCAACCCTAGTTCGGGAGTGTTCTGAAGCTCTCCTCGGCACCCTGCCGGGAGGGGAATTCATCACTGGGGGGCTCTACACCACCATGCATGCCTCCCGAGTGATGCGTGAGTAGTTCATCCTTGGACTACGGGTCCATATCAGTAGCTAGATTGTTGTCTTCTCCTCTTTATGCCTCGTGTTTAGATCTTGTGAGCTGCCTAATATGATCAAGATCATCTTATTGTAATGCTACATGTTGTGTTTGCTGGGATCCGATGAATATTGAATGCTATGTCAAGTGATTATCAATCTATCATGTTTATATTATTTATGATCTTGCATGCTCTCCGTTACTAGTAGATGCTTTGGACAAGTTGATGCGTGTAACTCCAAGAGGGGGTATTTATGCTAGATAGTGGGTCCATGCCTCCCTTTTATCCACACTCGAGTGACAGAAACATAATGGATGGGGGATGTGTTGTTGCCATTAGGGAGAAAACAACGAGGTTTACATTGTTTACATTACGCACTTTATGCAATAATCTGTTTCTTGCAACTTAATACCTGAGTTTTTATTGGATTACACTCTGAGGGTGTATTACTAGTCATAGATGCAGTTGGATAACGGTCTATGAATTATGTTGTAATGCCCGCATGAATCACATAGTAATCACCATGTCATGCATATGCACTATGGTGCAGCCTTTATATCTATCAATTGCTCAGCTATAATTTGTTTACCTGGCATGTTATCTATCTGTTTTGGAGAGACACTACTAGTGAACTGTGGACCCCAGTCCATTTCTTTTACACTGATAATACAACCACTGTAAACAATATTCTTTTACTGCAATCATTATTCTTATTTCATTCACTGTAAACAAACCTTGTTTTCCATACTATACGTCTAATCCTTTGTGAAGGATCGAGAGGTTAACTAGAGGGGGGGGGGGTGAATAGGTTAACTACAAATTTTAACTTCTTTTTCAAGTTAACAAGGTAATGCTCAAATATAGATTATCTAGATTATGCAACTAGGTGAACAATCCTATATGTTGAGCAAGTACAACTAGCACAAGGTAAGTATATGACTAAGCTAGTAGTAACTAGTAAAGGTATGTTGAGGGATAACCGAACATAGTGACGCGGAGATGTATCCCGAAGTTCACTTCCCAATGGAAGCTAATCTCCGTTGGAGCGGTGCGGTGCCACCAAAGTGGAACACCGAGTAGGCCTCAAATGCCACACCTGTATCTCCTTCGAGTCCTTCCACCGATGTGGATAGGCTCGAATCACTATGTTGCCATTGAGGTTGACAACTAGAACCTTTACAAGGATGAGGCACACTCCACAAGATTGGAGGGTCCTCACCGAATCCCACGAGCCGCCAAGACTCCGAGAAGCAAGATCCACGGGCACAAAAGCACCGGGGATATCAACAAGGCTTCGAGCTCCGATGAACTAAGAGCAACAAGATTCCTAGCTCCAATGAACTAAGAATGACAAGATCCCTATGGGATGAGTGGGTGGATTTCTAATCGACTCGGTGGAGTTGTAGATCGGGGGTGTCTCCTTCAAATCCCAAAGTATCACGAGCTTCGGTTGGGGATTTGGGGAGATCTTGTTCTTGAGCTTGAGCTTGGTCAATCAATGGTGGTGAGAGAAAGTGTGGGTGAGATTGACAAAGCAAGGAGGTAGGTGGAGACCTCGTTTTTATACCCACGGCGAAAATACGGCCGTTAGGGGGCATTTCCCCTTTCCTGCGCCCCACCCCGGCCTGGGGGCCGGCCTGGCCGGCCAGGAGTCAGCCAGGGCCGGGCCAAACCCACCCCGGCCTGGGGCCGGCGTGGGATGAAGTGGAGGCCGGCGTGGGGCTGGCCAGCGCCCAGCCAGCCCGGCCTGGGGCCGGCGTGGGGCGGGGGGCGAGGCCGGACCCCCACCCGAGCACCCCGGCCTGGAGGCCGGCCTGGGGCCGGCGGGGGCAGAGGGGCGAGGCCGCCCCCCCACCCGAACAGCCCGGCCTGGGGGCCGGCCTGGGGACGGCCTGGGGCTGCGCCAGCCCGGCCTGGAGCCCGGCCAGGCCGGCCAGGAGGCCGGCCACCCCTTTTTCTTCGTCCCTTTTCCCTTTTTCTTCGCCGTTTCTTTTCTCCTCTTCCTCATCTTTTCCCGTAACTTTTTCTCACTTATTGCTGCAGCTTGTATGATATTTACGGGTCGATATTTTCTGAGTACACTTAGCAAAACACATTAGTCCATCTATATGTTGTAATCAAACACTCAAAACAGGATTTAGAACCTATGTTCTTTCAATCTCCCTCTTTTTGATGTTTGATGACAACATACGGATTTGCATAAGAGATAATTTTGCATGGCTATTTGTGAGAGAATTAACATATATTCGTACTCCCCCTATTTGTGTGCCCATAACAATTGACATGTATATTAGATAATCATGATGATTATGAGATTACAACATATTTATGTGAAGTGCAAGAAATTAGTTCAACCATGATTTTACCATTGAAGATACACATGTATGAACACACGTGAGCAATAATGTTTACCACTAGGAAGATCTTACCATAGCATTCTTCTTATGAATAACAACTACCCTCATTATGGCTTCAACACATCGAAATAGTGAGTAGATGAAATAACTTGATAGGCTTGCTATGATCTTCAATAATAATTGTCACACGCATAATAGAGAGTATGATAGATAAATAAATACATAGTCTTACAATAACACCAAGGTTCAACAAACCACACAAATAGTTTCAACTAAAAATGATGAAAGCAAATCACAAAGATAAGACGCAAATGAATGCATGAAATGCAATGCAATGCGTGAGTGTTTCTCCCCCTTGGCATCATACACCAAAAAGGGAGAAAAATGCAACCCGATCACTCGTCGCCCATCTCGTCCTCATCCTCATGGAAGTCCTCTGGAGGAGCCTGACTGGAGCTAGCCTCAGCGGTGGTGTATGGCCCCGCAAAAGAGCCGAGTGAGCTAGCATCATCTCCACACCAATAAGTATGCTTAGACTTCCACTTCTCCTCGGAAATCTCTTCGGAGCTGGGAGGACTAAGAGGAATCTTGAGAGCAGTCTGGATGGCGCGCTGACGGCGACTAGAGGCCTTCCCTTTGCGATAAGCCTCATAATCCTGATGTTGCTTATCAATGAAAAAGCAGTTCATCTTCTGAAGAATCTTCTTAAGATTGAAGGTCTCAGGAGGAGGAGAAGGTGAAGGAGAGCGGTGAGTAACTGACTCGGTGCGGGTGCGCTTAGGCCTTGGCTCATGAGCAGACTCAATGGGAGCATCATACATAAGAATGTTCTTCTTGGGAGTCACTTTGGCATAGTTGTTGATGAGACCTTCTGGGATGCGGGTCTCAATAAGACGCTGAATATATGAGCCATAGATGGGTACTCGCTTTTCCTTAACCACATTCTGCATCTCCTGCCACATGTAGTGCAGTACATCCAATTGCTTCTTTGCCTGCATCCGAGACTCAATGTGGAAGAGAAGGTTGATCATCCACTTGCGTACCTCGCCCTTCTCACCAAATTTGGCGTTGATGATGTTGCGAAGAATGGCGTGTATCATGTACCAATGCTCAGAGAAGAACTTGATCTTAGGAATATGCATGGAGCCGGTACCTTCGGGATAGCAATGACGAAGCCCCTCCTTGGCCTTCATAATCTTGTTGGACTCCCCATGAATGCGGAAATAGAATGTATAGTCAAACCGATACTCGGGAATACCCAGAATAGTACCAAACTCATCCATGGTAGCCTCACACTTGGAGCCACCGCTCATCCATATCAATGTACGCGGGAGACGCGTGGGACCTCCAGATGTGAAGTGAACGGTGGAGTAGAACTCCCTGAGCAACTCTGGAGAGTACGGATGAGCAAGGGTGTCACCCATGAGAGGAGTGAGGTTGTGGAAGTCCATGATGGTCATAACTTCAGGCCACTTGTTGCGAGCATACTCAATGTCAAAGTAATGTTGATCCACGTGACTGTGCTGAAACTTGCCAAGAATAAATTCATGCATGACTTGATGCATCTTGCAATAGAACCGAGGATCCGAGCACGTGCGTTGACCAAACTCATAAGGATTAAATTTCAGCCTAGCTTCCTCAAAATCGGCGGTACTGAGGCCACCCCAGTTTTTGATCACGGGCTCCTTCGGATTGATTGGAAGGGTGGGAGCCTGTCTCCGTGAGGGAGTAGAACCAGCAACCTCCAAGGCACTCTTCTTGCGAGAGGTGCGAGGGAGGAGAGAGCGGGAGGCATCGGACTCATTGTGAGGAGGAGAATCACCTGAAACATATGATGCATGGATATGGAGCATGATAATGAGTGCACATGGTCGTTGTTTAGGAGAGAAAAAAAATAATTAAGCCATGAATCTATGGGACAACGACATGGTAAACGAAATACTAACCCAATAGTTAGTGAACACAATATTATGGGTGTTTGCATATTATCATAGTATGTGTATAGGATTGTGTGATGTGAAAACAATATTGGGCATGTAAACATACGAGAGACCATTAGGATGTAAAACTATTTAGGTGATATCATACACATGGTGGCACAATGAGAGAACAATCGCATTAATAATGGGAAAATTTTAGTATTTAGCCATGGCCAACTATGAATTGGATGTGCAAAGCTAGGTGAGGCATGGTATCATAGGGCTAGGGCTAGAATACAAGGAGCATGGAACATCAACATGGCATAACATAAGAATAGATGGAACACATGTCATGAACAAATCATAAGATATCATAGCGGTATGAACCCTAGCATTAATAGATGGAGAAAAAAAATTAGCACATGAACAATTGTACTAGCACACCGATAGAGAGCACTCACATACACCTAAACCATAGAAAAGCCCAAAGAAAATTACCCGAGTTCGAAGCCATCTTTAAACAAAAAGCACGAAGCAATCAAGTGTCCCGATCTCCTCCAATAAGGGGTTAATGAGAAATCCGTGTGGAGGAGAGGAAGGAGAGGGCCGAGGGCTTGCGGATCCGTGAATTTGGGCGGTGGGGATGGACTAGGGAGGTGGGGGGGAGGGGGGCAAGAGCACCAAGGTGCTCTAATGGAGGGGGAGAGAGGAGGAAGAAAGAGTTTGGGGTGGGGGGGTGCGGTTGTGTGCGTGTGTGTGTATTGCGTGCGTGGAGGTGGGCAGCGCCCACCCCGGCCTGGGGCCGGGCGGGTGGCCGGCCTGGCCGGCGCGGCGCGTGTGCAGCGGATGGGTGGGCGGGGCGGCCGGCCTGGGGACGGCGTGCGGGGGAAGGAGGCCGTGCGGGAGGCCGTCCATGCGCCCGAACGCCCCGGCCTAAGGGCCGGCCTGGGGCCGGCGCGCGCGGGGGGGAGGCCGGATTGTTTTTTTTTTTTGAAAACAAAATAAAATAAAAGATGAACCTACCCAACATATCAAGCCACAACACACAATACAAAAAGACATGAACAATATTTCAATTGAAGAATTTTCAGAAAATATATTCTAACAACATTTTCATGAGTTTGGTTTTTAGAGCACTTTTATTTGACCATGTGCACGAATGATATGAGGATGATGACATGCATATTATGATTTCATTTGTATCCAATGGGAAAAAATGAGAGACGAAATGAGCAACATTGGATACCCATGAAATATGAAAACAAGAGAAAAATGAGTGAACACTCGAATACAAATGTCGTATTGAAAAATTGGCGGTGGCCGTAGCCACCATGTATGAGTATGTTCGATATGTCACCGCGAAGATGTATCTTGGGTGCATTGTCGAGACTCATCATTGAAGCACATGATGTCATAAAAAATGATCATTTAGGCATGATTTGTTTATTTATGCATTATAAAGGTAGTGTTGGCTCATTGATTGAGCTACACTCCCCCTATGTCTATGCGTGCATCTAAATCCAAATAAGAGTCTAGTAGGGGTGTGTATGCAAGATTTTCAATCAACTAAAATTGCTTGCACATATGATGTTGAGCTCACTCCTCAATTCCTTGAATCTCTTCACATCTAGAGGCTTGGTGAGGATGTCGGCAAGTTGATCTTTAGTGTTGACATAAGAGAGTGAGATATCACCATTGGCCACATGATCCCGAATAAAATGATACCGAATCTCAATATGCTTGGTCTTGCCATGAAGTACCGGATTGTGACCAATCTTAATGGCACTCTCATTATCACATAAAAGAGGCATTGTCTTAATCTTAATTCCAAAATCCTTAAGACATTGCCTCATCCATAAGAGTTGAGAACAACAACTTGCGGCGGAAATATACTCCGCTTCCGTGGAGGAGGTGGCAATACAATTTTGCTTCTTGGAAGACCAACACACGAGAGACCTACCAAGAAATTGGCAAGCCCCCGAGGTTGATTTTCTATCCACCTTGTCACCTCCCCAATACGCATCCGAGTATCCCACAAGATCAAAAGTTGTGTTTGATGGATACCAAAGACCATGAGTGGGAGTGTCAACCAAGTACCTAAGAATCCTCTTGACCGCAATCATATGGCTTTCCTTGGGGCTAGATTGAAATCTTGCACACAAACCCACACTAAACATAATGTCCGGTCTAGATGCACAAAGGTAAAGCAAAGATCCAATGATGGATCGATAAAGTTTGGGGTCTACCGGCATACCTTCATGATCCAAAGAGAGATTTGTGGTTGTTGGCATTGGATAAGGTAATGGTTTGGCATTGATCATATCGAATTTCTTGAGCATGTCTTGAATATATTTGGCTTGACAAATAAAAGTCCCTTCATGATATTGCTTGATCTCAAAACCTAGGAAGAATTTTAATTCTCCCATCATAGACATCTCAAATTCACTTGTCATTAGTTTGGCAAATTGATCTACAAAACTCACGTTAGAGGATCCAAATATAATATCATCAACATATACTTGGCATACGAAGAAATGTCCATCTACACTTTTGGTAAAGAGAGTGGGATCAATTACCCCAAGTACGAAACCACGATCTACTAAGAACTCCTTTAAGTGATCATACCAAGCACGTGGGGATTGTTTGAGGCCATACAAAGCCTTATGGAGGAAGTAGACATGGTTAGGATACTTGGGATCCTCGAATCCCGGAGGTTGTTTAACATATACCATTTCATTTAAAGGTCCATTTAGAAAGGCACTTTTAACATCCATTTGATGCAATAGGAAGTTATAACTAGTGGCAAATGCAAGTAATATACGAATGGATTCAAGCCTAGCTACGGGAGAGAAAGTTTCACCGTAGTCAAGTCCTTCTACTTGAGAGTAGCCTTGAGCAACCAATCGTGCTTTGTTGCGAATCACTTGCCCATGAGAATCTTGCTTATTTTTGAACACCCATTTAGTTCCAATGATATTGTGATCTTTGGGTCTTTCCACTAGTGACCATACTTTGTTTCTCTCAAAATTATGGAGCTCTTCATGCATAGCTTGAACCCAATCTTCATCTTCAAGAGCATCATACACTTTGATGGGTTCAACATGGGAGACATATGAGTGAATACCACAAAACTTGAGTACTTGTCCACGAGTGGAGACACTTCTCCCCAAGCCACCAATGATATTCTTTTGATATAGTGACTTTTGTTGCAATCTTCATGCTTGACGAGACATGATACGAACTAGAGCATCATCGGGATTTTCATTAGGTGGAATATCCTCATCATTTCCTTCATCAATACCATTGTCCACCCTTATTGGAGTTCTTGGTGAAGTATCACCAAGACCATTTCCACCATTATCATTGGGTGGATCTTGATCACTTTCTTGATGGGAGGTATCCACATGAAGATCTTCTTCTTGTTCTTGGTTTACCATTTGATTGGTGGTTGATGTAGAGGGCTCCACTTGCGTAGAGCTAGTTCCATCCTCATTTGCCACAAGTTGTCCCTCAATGGGTATAAGTGGACCTACACCCATTCTTCCTATGGCTATGGAGGATGGTTCATCACCTACATCATCACAATCAATTTGCTCCACTTGGGAGCCATTATCCTCATGAAATTCCACATTCATAGATTCTTCAACACACCCGGTGGATATGTTGTAGACTCTATAAGTGTGGGAGTTCGTGGCGTAACCAACAAAAATACCTTCAAAAGTTCTAGCATCAAACTTAGACAATCTAGTTCCCTTTATGTACACTTGGCATTTTCACCCAAAAACTCGAAGATATTTGAGGTTGGGTTTGTTACCGGTTAGAAGCTCATATGGAGTCATGCCAATCATCGGACGAAGGAAGAGTCGGTTAGATAGATGACAAGCGGTGTTGATGGCTTCGGCCCAAAAGTTATATGGGGATTTGAACTCGGCCATCATAGTTCTTTCCATATCAATAAGTGTGCGATTCTTCCTCTCCGCAACACCATTTTGTTGAGGGGTGTACGCGGCGGAATATTGATGTCTTATCCCCTCATTACCCAAGAATTCATCCATGTTGTAGTTCTTGAACTCGGAACCATTGTCACTCCTAATGGATAAGAACTTGGTGTCATATTGGCGTTGCACTTCGGTAGCCCAAGTAATGAATCTTTCTTGAGTTTCACTCTTCTTCTTGATATAGAAAACCCAAGTGTATCTTGTATAATCATCAACAATAACCAAACAATATTTCTTGCCACCAAGACTATCATATGTGGCAGGCCCAAATAAATCCAAGTGAATGCGCTCAAAGGGTCTTGTTGTGGCGATGATTGATGTCTTGGGATGATTCTTCTCATGCATCTTTCCGGCAATACAAGAGCTACAAGGACGATCTTTGGAAAAATTCACACTTGTTAGTCCGATCACATGCTCACCCTTCACAAGAGTTTGCAAATTTCTCATACCGACGTGACCTAGGCGGCGATGCCAAAGCCACCCCACGTCGGATTTAGCCATTATACATGTGGCAATATGTGTAGTTTCTTTCGAGAAATCCACTATATACATACCGTTTTCCACAAATCCAACAAAGACTACTTTAAGAGAAATGGTGTGAAGGACAAGCACATGATGACGCCCAAATACACATGTAAAATTGCACTCACAAAGTTGCAAGACGGAAAGAAGATTATAGCCAAGGGACTCAACAAGGAGGACTTTCTCAGTGGATGAATCCGGAGAAATGACCACCTTGCCATGTCCCAATACCTTAAGTTGTGAGCGGTCACCAATAGTTACATGAGCAAATTTGAGAAGTTGGAGTTTCAAGTCTTCTAATACTTCTTTGCTTCCGGTCATGTGTGCGGAACAACCGCTATCAATCATCCATGATGTTCCACCGGAGATACAACCCTTTGGGGGTATACCCTTGGCCATGAAGCACTTGTGACTCGAGGGGCCCTTGATGTCATTTGGGTTGGAGAAGAGAGAGCTTAAGTTAGGAGGTATGACGCCCCTAGCCATGGCCGCCATACCTACTTGTTCGCCTTCACCATCACTCTCTTCACCACCGGAGGTGTACTCGACTTCTTTAGCAATCATTGCCCTAGGAGGGCCTCTCTTGATGAAGTTCTTGGACTTGGGAATGAAAGTGGATTTCTTGATAAGTCTTCCTCCATTCTCAATTCTACTCTTGAAGGGACACTCGGCAACGAAGTGCTCGGAATCTCCACAATTGAAGCAAGTTCTTGCTTTCTTTGTGCTCGAGGATTCCTTCCCTTTATTCTTGGTGGCATTGGATCTAAAATCTCCTTTCTTCCACCACTTGTGTTGAGCAAGAGCCAAGCATTCTTCATGCGAAGTCTTCATCTCTTTCTCGGAGACCTCATGGGTGGATCCACCATCATCACTTGAATCATTATCTTCATGGGAGATGACATTGGCCTTCAAGGCAAGAGATGCTTTCTTTGCTCCATTTACACGAGCCATGACATCATCGGAAGTTTGCTTCATGACCTTTAGAGTGATAAAGAGACCTAAGACATCATTGGGGGATAGGTCCAAGTAGTCGGCCCTTGCTTGTACATTCATCACCATATTTTCATTGTATGGCATCAAGGTGAGTAGAAATTTCTCCTTGACCCAATTCTCCGTGCAATCCGTGAATCCACTATCTCTCATATCATTTACAAGAGCCTTGAGTCTTCTAAACATGTCTTCTATGTTCTCTCCATCACCCAAGTGAAAGTGTTCAACTTTTCTTTGAATGATTGACCTCTTGGATCTTTGGAGGTTGACATTGCCGTCAAACATATCAACAAGACCATCATAAGCTTTCTTTGCACTTGTGAAGGACCGAATGTGCTCAACTCCTTCCTTTTCCATTGCCCTTTCCAACATGTGCAAAGCATGAGCGTTGAGTTGCTCATCAATGATGTCACTTGAGCTTAGATTTGCGGGATCCTTTGGCTCATATCCTTTTTCAACAATTATCCATATTTGCATTGAAGAGCTGCACATGTAAGACTTCATGGAAGCTTTCCAATTAGTAAAACGATGCCGATCCACCAAAGGAGGTGGACCTAGATGAGTAACATGTGGATGTTGTACATTAGGAGCATTGTTATATGCATAGCCAAAAGAATTGACACCACTACCATTTGATGGTGCACCATTATTTAAAGGTGAAGTTGTATCACTTCCTTCTTTAGTTGGCAAGGGGTTTCCATGTTCATCTAAGATAATCTTTTCACTAGGTTGCTTAGATGGAGATGTCAATTCTTTTATTAGTCCCTCCATCTTGTTCTCGGAAGTTTCAATCATAGCTTGGATTAGCTTTTGAATCCCATCCATGGTGACGGGATCATCGGCCATCCTTACCTCCTCTTTAGGCGGTAAAGCCTTTTATAAAGAGACGAGGCTCTGATACCAATTGAAGGATCGAGAGGTTAACTAGAGGGGGGGTGAATAGGTTAACTACAAATTTTAACTTCTTTTTCAAGTTAACAAGGTAATGCTCAAATATAGATTATCTAGATTATGCAACTAGGTGAACAATCCTATATGTTGAGCAAGTACAACTAGCACAAGGTAAGTATATGACTAAGCTAGTAGTAACTAGTAAAGGTAAGTTGAGGGATAACCGAACATAGTGACGCGGAGATGTATCCCGAAGTTCACTTCCCAATGGAAGCTAATCTCCGTTGGAGCGGTGCGGTGCCACCAAAGTGGAACACCGAGTAGGCCTCAAATGCCACACCGTATCTCCTTCGAGTCCTTCCACCGATGTGGATAGGCTCGAATCACTATGTTGCCATTGAGGTTGACAACTAGAACCTTTACAAGGATGAGGCACACTCCACAAGATTGGAGGGTACTCACCAAATCCCACGAGCCGCCAAGACTCCGAGAAGCAAGATCCACGGGCACAAAAGCACCGGGGATATCAACAAGGCTCCGAGCTCCGATGAACTAAGAGCAACAAGATTCCTAGCTCCAATGAACTAAGAATGACAAGATCCCTATGGGATGAGTGGGTGGATTTCTAATCGACTCGGTGGAGTTGTAGATCGGGGGTGTCTCCTTCAAATCCCAAAGTATCACGAGCTTCGGTTGGGGATTTGGGGAGGTCTTGTTCTTGAGCTTGAGCTTGGTCAATCAATGGTGGTGAGAGAAAGTGTGGGTGAGATTGACAAAGCAAGGAGGTAGGTGGAGACCTCGTTTTTATACCCACGGCGAAAATACGGCCGTTAGGGGGCATTTCCCCTTTCCTGCGCCCCACCCCGGCCTAGGGGCCGGCCTGGCCGGCCAGGAGGCAGCCAGGGCCGGGCCAAACCCACCCCGGTCTGGGGGCCGGCCTGGGGCCGGCGTGGGGTGAAGTGGAGGCCGGCGTGGGGCTGGCCAGCGCCCAGCCAGCCCGGCCTGGGGCCGGCGTGGAGACGGCCTGGGGCTGCGCCAGCCCGGCCTGGAGCCCGGCCAGGCCGGCCAGGAAGCCGGCCACCCCTTTTTCTTCGTCCCTTTTCCCTTTTTCTTCGCCGTTTCTTCTCCTCTTCCTCATCTTTTCCCGTAACTTTTTCTCACTTATTGCTGTAGCTTGTATGATATTTACGGGTCGATATTTTCTGAGTACACTTAGCAAAACACATTAGTCCATCTATATGTTGTAATCAAACACTCAAAACAGGATTTAGAACCTATGTTCTTTCACTTTGTTTTCAGCAAAACCGGTGAGATTGACAACCTCACTGTTTTGTTGGTGCAAATTAACTTGATTGTGTTGTGTAGATTCTACGTTGCTGCTTAACCGGTAGTGCATCCTGCCAATATCATCTGCCAACAACCTTCAGAAGTGATTTCTTTCTCCTACTGGTCGATTCAACCTTGGTTTCTTTCTGAGGGAAACTTGCTAATGTGCTCTTCATACCTTCCTCTTGGGTTCTCCCAACGAACGTGTGTCGCACGCCATCACGTGCCGACATCCTTAATTCTTTGAAAAAACATCCAACATTGCTACTATCTCCTGCGCAAGTTGGTAGAGTTGTTGCGTTTGCCAGAGAACACTTTGAACGAATCGGCTCTTTTGTTGTCCATAAGCATATGGATAAGAGCATTGAGCATAGTACACTTGTAATTAATAAACCTAAAAAAAATTCAACTATCATTTCACATATTAGAATCATATGTGCAATAAACGCCAGTACTAATTCTCTTGCCACAATTTGCAGAAAATTTAACTAGTTTTCACCAACACTACAACATTCCCTCATCGAGTCGACATTTCTTATTGATGGAACCGATGAACCCTGTCTTTGGAAAATGGTATGATGATGAAAGAGGAAGATTTTTCGTGGAGAATGAAATATGGAATAAATTCTCGGTTGAATGGTGACATCCATATGCATTTCAGACGACTCTGAAGAAGTGATCATATAAGTCCTCCGATATATCTCGGCTAGTAGTATACATTAGGTTATCTATCATGTTTATAAGTCATTTTTTAATGTAGTCATCACGTACTGATATGTATTTCTGCTAAATTATAAAAAAAATATACAAATTTGATATTTATGTGCCCCACCCGGAGCGTAGCTTGAATTTCCGAACAAATCTGACCCGCCCGGATAAAAGAAGAGCCGGGTAAAAAAAAACTGACCCAAGGATAACCGCAATATTAAAATGGCTCCCCTCTGAGTTTCTTCAGAGGCTCCGTGTGTTGCCCAGCCGGCTAAAAATCAAAACCGCTTCTGCTCAACCTGAGTTTGTTTTTTATTCAAACCGCTATCTGCTTTTTTACTCGGAACATGTACAAAATTTCGGACGCCCTGCAACTCATAGAGTCGTCCGTTAAGATGACTCGCCTTTAAGTTACATGTCGGGCTTTCGTTTGGGCCGCTTCCGCCAAAACAGACTACCATATGCGGCCGTTTTTAGAAACCGTATGAGGGCTTCGTTTCCTAGACGGGCCGTGAAACCGGTCCAATTGGCCTGCTTATTAGCACCTTACGCTCCGAACCGGTCGGGAGAACCTCCGTAAGCCTATGCACCAGAACCGGCTGAGATTATGGGTATCGTAGCAATGTATTTTTCATTCAACGACTTGTGCATTATTTCGGTAATTACCAAATTTTCTATGTGCACACGTATTATTTTATCCACTCTAGTTGAATTTTAAAAGCAACATAGGCTCAACCATCATAATAACCAATCGACAAATATTTGGTGATGTAGGCTTAGGCTCAAACTAGACAGTCCCTGGTTCATTAATTATTTACTCCATGAACGCAATACCTTTGATTTTCGGGGAAAGTATGGCAAATCATTGAAGTTACGATCTTTCATGGGATAATATGCAAGATCCGAAACACATTTAACATAGCACCTACCCTCCAGTTGATGTGAACTAATTAATTAGAAGTATATAATCTTCTTCCACGAAGGGGAGTCTTGGTGCAGCGGTAAAGTTGTTGCCTTCTGACCATGAGGTCATGGGTTAAAGTCATGGAAATATAGGAAAGGTTGTGTACTAAAGACCCTTCCCCAGACCCTGCGCAAGCAGAAGCTACTGCACAGGGCTGCCATTTTATATAATCTTCTTCCACTCATAAAATATTGTATGCCCCAACAAAAACCCATTCATGGCATGACCAAAGAAGGTGAGTTATGTGAGTATCAATGTCAAAACAGTAACCCACCTAGGTAGGATGCAGCTAGCTATCTACATGTAACAACTATCTATTAGGCTTGGGATGCAACCGGGAATAGAGGTGCGTCCAAAATGAGTTGCGTGCAAGCTCATCACGACATCTTGGCGCAATACTAAATTTGCACACATTACTTAAGCCAGTAAGCATCGTATTTTGTATGACATCTTTACATCTTATCAATTGAGGACGTAATTCATAAGAAAATGTTCTTTAGTTGATCTCCACCTTCCGTATGAGTCATATATAATGAGCTAGATTTTTTTGTGTGACAAATCATGCTTTAGTCACATTAAGTTTTCTACATAGAAATGAATAACAAAATGATCCGTTCATCATATTTATATATTATTTTGTATTACACGTCTAAAAGCAACAGTTGCAATCCAATGATAGTAACAAACAACCAAAACACTAGTACTTACTACTTTTTTTGTAACACTAAAATGAGTGTGAGGTATAAGAACTCAAAATAGAGTTCGGCCTCCATGTAGCCCTTTATTTAAAATAAATAAATAAACATATTGTAAAGTTTCAGAAAAATATGAAAAAGTTTCATATATAATATAACCATTCAAAATCTTAATGTGAAAACTTTATATTCTAGGCTACACAAAAATGGCAAGAATGTGGATCTGAGTATAGTGAACAATGCATATTTTCATTGCAAAAACAAGATGAAAAACGGCGCATATCTCAAAACATCAAAACAATTCGTTTTTGTGTAGCTCCAAATACACATGATTTTGCATTGAGATTTTGTACGCTTGTAACCTATATCATTGAGTACACAAAAAGCATATTTCTAGATTTTTCAAAAAACTTTGAAATATGGTTTTTCAAATTTTCAAAAGAAAAGGTCTCCCTGGATTTGACAAAATATGAATGTATCGATACACTAAAATATGTCTAGATGCATCCACATTTTGACAAATCTATGACAAATAATTTGGGACGGAGGGAATACGATGGAAAAGCGAGCTGAACCAAAACTGGATGAATTGCCCGTGAGGCATCAGGAGCGCAGCCATCATACGAGTACTGAAGAACTTGAGAGTTTGTCGAAATTGATATCCAAGAAAATCAATCCGCGCAGTGGTTTCTGAGGTGAAAATCAATCAGTGCCTTCTCAGCCACCTCGCTCAATCAAGACTCAAGAGTGATCACAAGACATCTCCTCGGACAACCACCTGAATGCCATGACAAATGAGGCGATTCTGACAAATGAACATGAGAGAGGTTACCGCAGCTTCACTCGTGCTTTCTACTCTGGGAACAATATCAACTAAAAAATTAATATATTTGTATATACATATAAGAAAGAGAAAAACACTCCATGATGACTGAGTTGGTACGTGGGCATGCATAAACAACAACCAGCACTACAGGACGCTGGCCCGTTGGCGTATATATACGGAGGCCGACGGTGGCCGTCGACGTAGCACCGTCGGCGTATAGGTCCGTCGGCGTAACGAGATGCCCGTCGGCGTACGCGGGTGGTGGGCCCCACTAGATCCCGTTACGGGTTCCGTTAGCTGGCGAGACGCCGACGGCCTGGCCGTTGGCCTATAGGGCCTGGCGAGAACAAAAAATTCAATTTCTGTTTTCGATTTTTTTCTCAATTTCTTTTTGAATTTTTTTTATTTCACTTCTTTAACCAATTAATCACATTATAGTCACATTTATCTTTAGATTTAACCATTTTTAATTCTAATCTAAATTACTCGCTTCTACTAACACTTTTCGATTGGTCACCCATCATGAGATTGTTCCAGCCCCAGCATACTTAACTTCGTAGTTCTTTCTCTGTGAGCTACCTAGAAACAACGAATGTGTTGCTGGCAATATTATCCAATCAATCTTGTTAACCTTTAGACCATCATGTCACACTTTTTATCTTGTGAATTCAAACAATTATTTAAATAAAAAATAATAACTAATAATAAACTTGAATCCAAATAATCTTGAATTTAAAAAATAATTAACATTTTTGTCTTCTCTAATTAATATTGAATAATTCATATCTATAAATCCGTAAATCGAAACTTGACAAATAATATGTCTATATCGATTAAAAAATGAGAGAAATTCAAATATGACATCTATATAATATTTTCCATCATGTATAATATTTTCTTTCCTTTTCATTATAAAAAAAACTATTTTCAATTTTTCGAGTGAAAAAATGGTTTTTTTGTGAAGGACCTACCACAAATATGTTGCAAAACTTGAGAGTTACAATTTTTGAAAATACTATACCATTTTATGTGCACAAATAACCAAAAAAAAAATTATATGAAAATGTTTCCATCCACCTCTTTTGAAAAACACAAGTTTCTGTCGATTCCGCTGGAAACTGGTCAAATTTGAACTAAATGTCCCTCATAGTTTGCTCATGATTTTTGGCAAAAATCATTTTTAGGTACACAACTACATATTTCATCATAGATACACGAAGAGTTTCTAAATATTCAACCCCTAGCTACGAACGGTCATGCCCGCCGTTATGACTTTTTCCTGAAACCTGCTTAGAAAATTCCAAAAAATTCAAAACAACCCAAAATAATGCAAGACCTTCGCGTGGTGTCATTATATATGTCCTTTTTTAACTTATCATTATATATGTCCTAGTATACACCAAAAATAATAAACATGGAATACGACAATTGTGTTGGAAATGTGTTCACAAAAATAAGCTATCTCCTCCGAACATTCCAGAGTTTTAGGCCAAATGACGGGTGTTGTGGTCATATTCATGGCATAGTTTGTTTAAATATGCCCATATTCCACACAAACATGCATCTTGGAAGCACGGACAATGTT
This sequence comes from Alopecurus myosuroides, assembly GCA_028641055.1. Taxonomy (NCBI): domain Eukaryota; kingdom Viridiplantae; phylum Streptophyta; class Magnoliopsida; order Poales; family Poaceae; genus Alopecurus; species Alopecurus myosuroides. The sequence continues at coordinate 502,879,229 of CM054057.1, forward strand.
AACGGAGTAAGTTTTCCTTTTCATTGATTAAAAAACCATTTCCTTTTTTCCGAGTGAAAAAAATGGTTTTTTTTGTGAAGGACCTATCACAAATATGTTGGAAAACTTGAGAGCTACAATTTTTTTAAATGCTAGACCATGTTATATGCACAAATAACCATTTTTTCGTATGAAAAGGTTTCCATCCATATCTTTTGAAAAACACAAGTTTCTACCGATTTCGCTGGAAACTGGTCAAATTTTTTTTATATGTTAGGGTAGGCTATAGGAACACAAAACGCATAGGTAGAACACAACTCTTCGAAAAATTCGCGATGTATCGTCCGATACGGGAGTTTGAGCCTATTTGTGGGGACCGAAACCGCGGATAGCGGGTATACCCGAGGGAATCTTATAGAATCATTGGTAAAAACTTGTCTTCACATATTTTTATGACCTAATTGTGCATAAGATAAGTTGAGCTTCTATTATTTACTCCCTTTCGATGTCGTTCTAGGGGTACACGACGCAGGCGCACGTTAAGACCGTTTTCCGAAAAGAGCGGATTGGAACCTCAGTGTCTATAAAGATGGAGCTACATATTACATATTTATATCTTATATGTACATTATATATGTATGTTTTATATTTATGTTGTACGGTCAGGTTTCGGATTCCCGCCTTTATTTTATGCGAGTGGCGGGATTTTGAATTTCGAAGGTGTTAACCGTTCCAATTTATTTTAAAATATATCTACATTAAAAGTGTATGTGAAAATAAATTAATATGATATATAGTGCAGTTCAACTGAAAAAAAAAATAGGCCGACGGGGAGCCGTCAGCGTATATGGGACAGAACGGATCCCGTTACAGTATATCGTGTCTACGCCGACGGCTACGGATACGCCGACGGGCCCCCTCGGGGTACAACCTGGTACGCCGACGGCTGCCTATACGCCGACGGTCCCCCTCGGGGTACAAACGCCTACGCCGACGGGCACGATACGCCGACGGGCAGTCGTGTGGGCTAACCAAACTCACGTAATACGCCGACGGCCCCGACTTTTGGCCGTTGGCGTATTCGCTGGACGTCAGCCTTTTGAGGCTCTCCCGTAGTGCAGCATTAGTGAATATAAGGTGGATTCCACTGGTTTAAACTAGTTCTGTCTCATTGTCAGACGACATGACGGACAATATACACTGACTGATTTCAGGTGAGAAGGGGATGAGTCCAGAGTGTTCCCTTCCTTGTCACAGCATATCAATCTGTTCTCGAGGCAAAACCCGCCCTGGAACATCAGAGGTGCAAGGAACACACACATAAGTTTGGTTTATCTTGGGGATGTGCCCTAGCTCGCTTAATGGTTGGTTATACAGTTAACATACTGGAGATTTACCTCTTGTTCCAATTCAACAGCTTCGCGATCTCCAACTTTTTCTCAGCATAGTTAACCATGTACTTTCTTTTAACATGAACAAGTCCCTCTCGGAACAGAAACCAAGCTTTATCATCTTCAGTCTAAAATCCAGCAAAACAGGTGATATCTAAGTTAGCACCCAAAGGCAAATCAGGGGGGTGCTTATTGGCATTAATTCTAATACCATTGGGGTTAAAAATGTGGATGCGGGAGATTACTGTGTTAATTTGTTTGTAAAGTCTAAGAGTGATGGTTTTGATTGGGTGTTAGTCCCAGTTTATGGCGCTGCTCAAGAGGAGTTTAAACCTTTGTTCTTATCTGAGCTGGTTTGTATATGTGAGAATGAACCATTACCTTTGTTGGTGGGTGGGGATTTTAATATTATACGAAAACCAGAGGAGAAGAATAATGATATTTATAATCCGAGATGGCCAATCATGTTCAATGCTGTTATTAATTGTTTAGATTTGAAGGATATTGAGCTATCAGGGCGTCAATTTACTTGGGCGAGTAGGAGACCTACTCCAACTTTTGAGAAATTAGATAGAATTCTCTCTTCAGTTGAGTGGGAGCATAAGTTTCCACTGGCTTCTGTTCAGGCATTACCTAGGACTAGTTCCGATCACACACCACTTCTTATTGACTTTGGGGTTCGTGCGCATATTGGTAATGTAGCACGGTTTTCGTTTGAGCTTTCGTGGCTGCAAATGGAGGGTTTTTATGAGTTAGCCAAAGAATGGGCAATGGTTGTTAATGGTAACTCGGCCATTGAGGTATGGCAGAACAAAATCAGGCATTTGAGACGTTTTCTCAAAGGTTGGGCTAAGAATAAGAGTGGAGTGTATAAGAAGGAAAAAGAGAGGTTGTTGAAATTAATTGATGAGCTGGACAGAAAGGCTGAGAGTATTTCCCTTTCGTCGGTAGAGACGAAAATGTTGAGAGATGCTAACGACCGTTTATGTGCTCTTCGTCGAGAGGAGGAAATTAAATGGGCTCAGCGGGCTAAGGTTAAATTTTTTCAAGAGGGGGAGATAATACTAAATATTTTCACCTTATAGCAAATGGAAAGCACAGAAAAAAGAAGATTTTTCAGCTAGAGCAGGAAGAGGGTACTATAGTTGGTGACGAAAATTTAAAAACTTTTATTACTGAATATTATAAGAAACTGTTTGGGGCGTCGGTTCCCAATAACATTTCTTTAGAAGAATCGGTTACTCATGACATTCCGCAGTTGACTCAGGAGGAAAATAGTATTCTAACATCGGACTTCTTAGTGAAAGAGGTGTTTGATGTTGTTTCTCAAATGGAACACAACAAGGCTCCTGGACCGGATGGATTCCCAGCTGAGTTTTATCAAACTTTTTGGAATGTAATTAAGGATGATCTGATGGCCTTATTTTATCTTTTGAAACAAGGAAATCTTCAGCTTTTTAAACTGAACTTTGGGGTGGTTACCTTGCTTCCAAAGAAGGAAAATGCGATTCAAATTCAGCAATATAGACCGATATGCCTTCTCAATGTGAGTTTTAAAATTTTCACAAAGGTGGGTACTAATCGTATTACCCAAATTGTTCAAAAAGTTGTTAGACCATCTCAGTCGGCTTTCATGCCTGGGAGAAACATTTTGGAAGGAGTTGTAGTTCTTCACGAAACCCTGCATGAACTTAAGTCTAAAAAGATGGATGGGGTCATTTTTAAGATTGACTTTGAGAAGGCATATGATAAGGTGAAATGACCTTTCCTCCAACAAGCTTTGTGTATGAAGGGGTTTACACAAGAGTGGTGTAAGATGATTATGCAGTTTGTTCAGGGAGGAAGTGTGGGGATTCGGGTTAATGATGACATCGGTCATTTTCTCCAAACTAAAAATGGCCTTAGACAAGGAGATCCCTTATCTCCTATCCTTTTCAATATCGTTGCAGATATGTTAGCAATTTTAATTGCTCGTGCTAAAGAAAATGGGCAGGTCGAGGGGCTCATTCCGAATTTAGTAGAGGGTGGTTTGTCTATCCTACAATATGCTGATGATACTATTCTTTTCTTAAAGCATGATCTTTCTCAGGCTCTTAACCTAAAGTTAATTTTGTGTATCTTTGAGCAGCTTTCGGGCCTCAAAATTAACTTTCATAAGAGTGAAGTTTTCTGTTTTGGAAAGGCTAAAGAGGTTGAGAATCATTACAAACAAATCTTTGGTTGTGAGTCTGGTTCCCTACCTTTAAAATATTTGGGTATTCCAATACATTATAGAAAACTAACAAATTCTGAGTGGCATCCCGTGGAGAGTCGTTTTGAGGATAAACTGGCCTGTTGGAAAGGGAAGTCATTATCCTATGGGGATCGGTTAGTCCTTGTTAATTCAGTTTTAACAAGTTTACCAATGTTTATGCTCTGTTTTCTTGAGATTCCCAAGGGGTGTGCAAACGACTTGATTTCTATCGGTCTCGGTTTTTTTGGCAAAGTGATGAGAATAAGAGAAAATACAGATTAACAAAATGGAACATCATTTGTAGACCCAAGGATCAGGGTGGATTAGGTGTGGAAGTGCTTGAGCTGAAAAATAGATGTTTACTCAGTAAATGGCTGTTTAAACTTCAAAATGAAGAAGGGGTTTGGCAGGAGTTGCTGCAAAACAAATATCTTCATAGCAAATCGTTAGCTCATGTTGAGTCACGTCCTACTGATTCATCCTTTTGGAAGGGTCTAATGAGAGTGAAAAATGACTTCTTTCGTAGAGGATCTTTTATTCTCGGGAATGGGGAAACCATAAGGTTTTGGGAGGATACGTGGTTAGGACAGGCACCACTTATGGACCAGTATCCTCTCCTTTATAACATTGTGCAACGAAAAAATGTTTCGGTTCATGATGTGTTTCATAATGCTCCACCTATTAATATAGGTTTTAGGAGAAACCTTATTGGAGTTACTTGGGATTTATGGTCGAATTTATGTGTGCGCTTGATGTCAGTAGTCTTTACATCGCTCTCGGATAGTTTTCGGTGGAATTTAACTCAGAATGGGCTTTTTTCGGTTAAGTCCATGTATGAGGATCTAATGAATGGGCATACGATCTTTCTCAAAAAGTACCTGTGGAAATTAAAAATCCCACTAAAGATTAAAATTTTCATGTGGTTCTTGGATAAGAAGGTGTTGCTCACTAGAGACAATCTGGCTAAGCGTGGATGGAAGGGTGATACGCATTGTTCCTTTTGTGGGAGCCAAGAATCGGTTGACCATTTATTTATTCACTGTCCTTTTGCTAAGCTAGTTGTCGTGGGATAATCACGGCAGATGTTACCTGGGGTAACTGATCTTGGGGCAAGTCGACACAGGTATTTGGGAGAGGGTTTAGCTCGAAGGAAGACATGGCAAAAAGCGATCTAAGAACCGGAAAGCAACTCGCCGGATCTCGAATATGAACTATACTATATACTCGATAATTGATGATACAACTATGACTTGAATCTCTCTCGAACTAAACCTAGGGGCCGGTTTATAAAGCACCGTCCCTCCCCCTGGCTTAGCCTCCAAGGTACATATTGAGTCCTACTCGAATTTCTACCTGCAAACCCTAACTTTCCTTACCGCAACCCACAATCCGGGTTGCGAGGCCTACAAACCTTGGGCCTTCCAGAAGTTTCCTTCACCCTTAGCCGGATCTTATCCAACTGTCGTTTGGGCCGGGTTACACCTTGGAGTTGGTCTACCGGGTTACTATCCCCCCATCAGTAGTCCCCAGAATAGCTTGGGCTTCCGAGGTTATTCCTTGAAGCGCTGGCTATTCCCTGAAAAAATACCAAACACGCAAGCGTATGAAGGCCGAATCACCACACCTTGATGATGGTCAGGGCCAACTCCACGATGACCATGCAATGACCCGGCTCTCATTCAAGGGCTTTCCCTAATTTTCCAAGTCTGATTCTTAATAAAAGAACCCCATGATTTCACACTTTTCTCGATAATTAACCCTGATACCAGGAAGGAAGTTTCCCCTTCTTTTTCTCCTGAACACATCCCTCCACGCTTAAAGTGCATCCCTCGAATTTCAAAATAGGCTGCCATTACCCCGCATTTCCCGGGTTCCGTCCGTTAGGTTAAGTTTTTCCACCCGAGCCGTTATAAATAAGCCCTTGGGAATAACCTCAGCCCCCACGGCTCATTTCTCCCATTCTTCTTCCTTTCAAGCTCGAGCTCACGGAGCACCACCACGGAAGCCTTACGCGCATCGCCGAAATCCATCCGCCGCCGTTTGCGCTCCGCCACCGCGCGATTCACTCCGGCGCCCAGATCCGCCACCAAACCTCCGATTTGTCCGCCAAGAATCGCGAAAGGACACCAATCTTGCGCCATCTGTCTCCGCAAAGCCTCACTTCAATCTCCTCCGGTAAGTCCCCTATATCCTCCAACTTATCCTTGCAATTTATTAGTTTTCCTTCAAATTAGATCTAAATCGAGCCGTTCGCGATTTCTCGGGCCATGCCGAATTAAATCACTAGCGCGCATCCTAGCTGTCCCAATAGATAAGATGCGTAGCTTAGTTTACTCTCCTACTGCTCGTGGTCATTAACCTGCCACAAATTTAGAAATAAGATTCCCAATCTGGGCTCGGGTCGCCTAAAATTTCCGTCTTTGTTCTTATCACCCGGAAAACCTTACCTCTTCGGCTCACTCGCTGATAATAGACGTGCGGGCATCCTTTTACCCTCCCCAAACACTTATCTACGCATGAAATTCCACAACTTTTGTAATGATATGCGATACCCGGACAGCTCATACCTGACCTAACAAAATAATACCCGGATCATGCTTAACTTATCGATACTTGCTCGCCTATCAGCTTCCGAGTTTTCGCTTCTCACATCTTTTCCTTTGACACTCTATCAGGTTAACCCCATGGCACCCAAGAGACAGGGAAAACAACCGGCTAAGGCCAAATCCACGAACTCCATCTCCGCCAACTGGGGGAAATCCTCCGTCACCAAGGCCAAGCTGGAGGAACTGGTTGAGCTAGGGGTCCTTCCCCCTCAGGAAGCTATCCACTGGAGAGTACCGGGTAATGAAACCCGGCCTTCTCCGGCAGAAAACGAGGTAATCTGTTTTGTTCAACATGTGACCCGGGGCTTCCGGCCTCCGGGTCATCCCTTCTTTCGCGACGTCTTAAGCCACTACAACCTCCGCATTTTCGACATAGGACCCAACTCCGTTTTAAACATCTCTCATTTTATTGTTCTTTCCGAGTCTTACTTGTGCACTTCGCCAAGTCTGGCTCTCTTTGTTGAACTCTTTCAGTGCAAACCGTGCCGCGAAAGCGGCGACGGCGCACTTCTTACTTGCGGCGGGGTTTCTATCCAACGCCGCAAGAATTCCCTGATGCCTCCTCTCACCCTCAACTCCCACGTAAAGCACTGGCAGCTCTCGTACTTCTACTGCCAGGACACCTCCCCACCCGGCGAAAAGAAGTTGCCGGGTTACTCGGAGGGTCAGCTTGATATCTCCGAGACTTTTAATGCCTTTGCCCCTGACTCGGACAGGGAGGCAATTTTTCCTTTGTTGGCTAAGATCTCCATCTTATCAGCCCAAGGCCTCATTGGGCTCAACTTAGTAAAGACTTGGGTCGATTTCCGCATTCAACCCAACTCCATCCGCGAGAAACTGATGTGTGAATACTCGGCTCAAACCACGGACCCGATCCGATACTCTACCAGCACTTTTGCTCCCAGCGATACAAACAAAACCATCAAGGGCTTTTTGACAGAGAGGCTCGAGGTAATCCGGAACATTGCCGGATTAGAACCCTTTACCCTCGAGAACCCGGCCCCCGCAGTAAGTCTCCTACCTCTTGACCCTGGATTCTAACAAGTTCACTTTTATCCGCTTCTCTTAATTCGATATTGACCCTTATTCTGATATCTTCACCTCAGGCCGATAGTAACTTCTGGAAAGTCGGTACTCCTCCTAACTCCGGAGACCCGGAGGTGGAAGATGATGCCGTTAATTCGGACGAAGGTGCATACTTAATCCCCTTGCATGCGTTACGCCCTGCTTCTCTTTTTTTTATATATTATAACTTTGATAATTTTCAGAACAAGAAGATCAAGACGAGGAGGAAGAATCGGACGGCAAGGTGGAGTCCGCCAGCGAGGAAGATGAACCGGAACCAGCAATCAAAGCCGGATCCAAAAGAAAACCCCAAGGAATCGTCTTCCAGGTTTTATTTCGTTTCCTCGTGCTTAATTTTGGCTCCCACGACGTCATTCCTGAGCTAACCTGTCATCACCCTTTTGACTACCAATGAAGGAGCCACCCGCAACTAAGCGTAGAGTGACCCGCAACCATCCGGGTAACGAGGCTCTTAACCCGGGTACTTCACCGCCTCCAGCTCAACATACTGGTACTTACTGTACATAAGAATTTTTCCCAAACATTCCCTCACAAAGTGATCTGACACCTTGCTTGGTATTTTTCAGTATCGTCCGGGTCTAGCAGCGGCTTTCCCTCGGACCTCCCAGTGAACCTTGGGTAAAGTCATTTTCCTGATGCTATGTCGAACTTTTATTGCCTCTTTGATAATCATGGATTAACCGCACCTTTGCACTTTGTATAGAGCTACGGCCGTTGCTAGCGACCAGGAGGACATGGAGGTTGAGGACCGGGTTAAAAATAAACCGGCTGACGATGCATTCACCCCGGCTGGCGATGAGCAAGCGTCGCCAACAGAGCTGGCTAGACAAGACACCGGGTATCCAATAGGCTCGCACGCTAGCGAGAAAGAAAAGGGCGCAACTTCGAGCGCGGGAGGGGGACCAGACTCCGACATTCGGATGACCCGGGTGCCGCCTCCTGTTACAAGAAAAACTCCTTTTCCAACTTTCCAGGCACCCGAGCCTTCTAACTCGGGTAACGATGATTTTAACCAGCTGATGAGTGCTCTCCTCGCCATGAGGGCTTCAGAGGGAAACATCCTAGAGCGTATGGCCGCAGCACATCAGGTAACTTTATTTGGCATTTCTTACTATACACCCAGTCCCCAAGTTCCGAGCATAACTTTCTGCAATTACGCTCGGTACTTCATATAATACTCGGCTTATCATGATATCCGACTTACATTTTCATTCGTTCTTCGCAGGCGGAGATTACTCGGTCAGATGAGGTGTTACTCAAGACCGAGCAGCTCCTGCTTGCTGAAGTGAAGCGCCGTGAAACCCTTGAGGTGGAGATGAAGACCTTGAAAAATAACGTCTCCAAATACAAAAAGAAGTACAATGATGCCCAAACTACGCTGAAGAACTTGTCGAACCAGGTCGCGGACACTTATCGCATTTTGCTAAGTAAGTTTTTGCTTGCGACTATCTTGCATACTTCTGCCTTATTGCTATGATAATCAACATTATTGATATGATTTCTTTTGTTTCGATTGCAGGTGCTAACCTTGCTGCTCCAGAAGACAATGCCGTTGCTCAGACTAAAACGTTAAAGACTGTTCTCCGTACGTTTTTTGCCGGCACAAAGCTTTTACTGGATGCCGTGAAATGGCCTTCCGAGGTATACCCAGGCGAAGAGAACCTTATGCAAGCCTTTTCAACCGTGACTGGATGGATTGAAATATGGAAGCGTTCGTCGTGCCGAATCGGCATGACCCGGGCCTTCACTCTGGCGAAAGCTTATTTTCCTAAGCTTGACCCGGCAAAGGTAATATCCGAGTTTCCAGAATTCAAGGCTGACGGGACCAAGTTTACGCCCAAGGACTTCAAAGTTATACAATCCGACGTACGCCACCCGGCTACTGCCTTGGCCGATAAGATAGACCTGGAAACAATCATGAGCGCGTACGATTCTGACGGCAAGACTATTCTAGCAGAGGCACCCCCTCCCTTTGACATGCTGGAAAGATGGGCGACTGACCTGGCCAGGAGGAAAGAGGAAGCTGCAAAGAGAGAAGCCGAGTTAGGCTTAAGGCCGTCTTCCTCTACACCAGCTGTTCCTCCACCTGTCTGTCCCGATACAAAGAGTCCGGGTAAAGCTGCTGGAAAGGCCAAGGAGCAGGTCCGGGACGCAGACCCGGAAGACCATTCCCAGGATGCCGAATAGGATAATGTCTAGTATTTCGTGTTTCCAAAACTGATATGATTTTGGCGATGCGCCTGCGCGCCATTGATACTGATACTGTGACTTTGTGCTTGATAACTTTGTGCCTTTCCCGGCTTTTGATAACCTTGATCCTTGTTTTAAGCTTATTCTCGATACTTGATTGTTTATTTTCGATTCCCCTTTCGATACTCGGTTGACCGAGTATCGTGGGTTTTGATAAGCGGACTTTTCCTTAAGTCCCCAAGACTCGGTAGCCAAGGTTTTCGAGCTTTAGTAATTAAACAGTTTGTTTCTGTTTCGAAGTCCCCAGTCCCCATGACCCAAAGTACGAGCCAAGGGGGCGTGGCCTTTCTCAGATGGCAAACTGCTCTTTACCAAGCTGACAACCAATAGCCATTCACATAAATACTGAAGTCATGCTTAATACTTGTTGAGTTTCCGGCTATTTTAGCCATATACTCTGCATGGACTTGTGGTTTAGATGACCCTTTTGATTATCTTGTACTGTAAGCCGGCTTTCGCGTGGATACCATGTTGTTACATCTATACGAAAAACAGGGTCAAGCAGGTCCCATTGGGCTGCATAGTTTGATTGTAATCGTAAGTGAACAGATCATGCCACTTTGTTGCGAGTCACATCGAGCTTAAGTAAGAATAACCAAGAAATTTGGCTCCTTCGTCCGGTTATAAGATTGCAGCCGTACTCGTCTTGCGAGTAACCAGCCCTCATAACTCATAGGCATCAAGGCCGGGTCTCCGGGTTTGTGACTACTATTTAAGTAGCTCAATTCCCAAAGACCTATGTACGTGCCACGTATTTTGATGATACTGATGTATTGATAATAACAAACATTACTTACTTGCAACTGAAGCGAAAGACCATGATAAGACTTGAAAACCATCTCTTTTATTGATATGAAAAAGTTTGGGTCAGCAGGCCGCCTCATTAAAAACCTTCCAGTCCCCTTAGGTACCCTGGGTAGGAAAAGAGCGCGTATGAAACCTGCTGTCCGTTACACTGCTTTAGTTATTCCTGAGAATCGGCCTCGCGTTGGCATGGCCGATGCACATTCTCCATTCGCTAATTCCTTTCATGATGAGTACCGGGTTTGTTAGCCAATCCGGGTATGTCGTCCTTGTGGCACGATAGGCTATAGACGGCGGTATGGCTTCCTCTTCCCTGTCAGTCGGCTTGGAAGTATCGCTCCTGACGAAGCCCACCATCTTAGGATCTTGTTATGTCCTAGCTTTTGCTTTATTCCCTTCAGAAGTCGGCTTTTTTGACATTATCCTTTCCTCTAGGTCCACCTGCGATCGGTAATGCTTGAGCTCTTCTTTCCTGCAGGCTTGCTCAGCCATTGCCGCATCTCCTTCATCACATTCGGCTGCTATGTCTCGATTCCCGTGTATGGTAATGGTCTTCTTAGGACCCGGGATTTTCAACTGTAGATACACATAACACGGTCTTGCCATGAACTTAGCATAAGCCGGCCTTCCAAACAATGCATGATAGGGACTGCGCAACTTAACCACCTCAAAAGTAAGCCACTCGACTCGATAATTGTCCTTTGACTCCCCAAAAGCTACTTCCAACGCCACTTTTCCTTCGGGGCACGCCGAATGACCCGGCACTATCCCGTGAAAAACTGTTGTACTCTTTTGCAACTGAGATTCCTTTAGGCCCATGCGCAGAAAAGTTTCCCAGTATAGGATATTGATACTACTTCCTCCATCCATCAAGACTTTTTTCAGCTCGTACCCATTGACCTGCGGTGCCACCACCAACGCTAAAACTCCCGGGTGGTCAACTCTGTCCGGGTGATCCCTTCTGCTCCAAGTTACCTCCTGTTCTGACCACCTTAAATACCTTGGAACGGCGGAGGAGACTGAATTGACCGCCTGTTTCAATATCTTTTAATCCTTGTTAGAGCCTCCAGTGGTGTGCACGTGATATTGACCCAACTGTTTGGGGTTAGCTTGAAAACCTCCTGCTCCCCCTTGATTATTGCCTGGATTTCCTGCTGCCGGGTTACCGGCCGGGGGTGGACCGTTGCCCAAATTTCCACCTGGACCCGGGCCTCCTCCCCGACCCGCTCCCCGCATGGCTCTATTTACTTCCTCATTCTTTCATCTCTGTAAGTCGGCGCATTGCTCCAAGGAGTGATTAGCCGGCTTGCCGTTCCTGCTATGCTTCGGGCATGCCATCCTAAATATGCCCCAACTGTTACTTGGTCTTGGAGGTCCTTGGTAATGTCCCCCACTGTGATTTCCAGTATTAAAATTCCCTTCAGATCTGGGTCTTGAAGACCCGGCCTCCGTGTTAGCTACAAACTCGGAATTTCCTTCCAACGGGCGCTTGTTCTGGCTATTTCCATTATTACTTGGCACCGATCCATTGCCGGTTCTCCCACTGCTACTTGTGTTTGTTTTTGCCTTCTTGTCATCAATTTCCTCCTCTGTGGTGTCCGTTGCGGCGTGTTTGTTGCACGCATCCATTAATTCTCCCATTGTTACCTCCGCTGCATTCCTACTGGATTTCATGCGAGTTAACTTTTGCACTAAAGGAACGTACTTACATGTTTTCGCCATAGCTTGTAGCGCGTCCTTGGGTTGAATATCTGTGGATGAGTGGAGTATCTCCATAACCCGGCCTACCCAGCTGCGCGCTGACTCGCCCTTCTTCTGAACGCATCGTTCTAAATCGTCAATAGTAAACAGCTTTCTGCACGTTCCATGGAAGTGCTTGACAAACGCGGTTTTTAATTCTTCCCAGGATTTGATCGACTTCTCCGGCAGATTGGCGAACCATAACTTTGCTGCTCCCTCTGACATCATTAAGTACATGAACTTGGCTTGAAGATTCTCGGATGCATTGCGAATTGACATTGCCATCTCGTAACTGCTCAGCCATGTTTCTGGATCCATTGTTGGCTCATAATTCACTACTTTCCCCGGCTCTTTGAACTTTTCCGGGTAAGGTTCCGCTCTGATGTCGTCCGAGAGACACTTTGGTCCCGCCAGGGTGGTTGGGGCTGGTCTCACTCGGGAAACATGTGACCCGGCTGGGGGTGCCACGGGGTGCGGCGCCACCGGTAACTCATGTGCTACAGACCCGGCCCCGGCCCTTCTGGCCCTGGAGCTGTCCACAATCGCCTGCGCCGCCGATGCTGCTGGTACTGTCTGGATATGAGGTGGGGGCGGCATTTGCTGTTGCTCTTCCCTCCGTCGTGCTGAATTCGTTTGAATATTGCCCTGTTGCTGACTGGGGTATGGCGCCCCATGCATCCCGCTTCTATGGTCTGGATAGTTGGCTTGCTGTGCCACCGCGGTGTGTAGTAGATCGATCGCTCGCCGGGTTACTTCCGCATGGGGCGATTCTCTCACGGGGATCTGATTCAAGGCGAGTGTCGCTGCATATACGTTGTCCATGGGATTGTTGTAATGACCTGCTGGTGTGCGAAATCGCGATGGTGGTGGTAACTCGTTGCCGGGTGCAATTCTAGCCTGCGGCGGGAGTAACCCGGCCTGCTCATTTGCCGGCTGTATTCCCGCTGTATTAACTGCTGTCGCCGGCGGGGGTGCGGTTCCCTGGTTTACCGCTGGGATTGGTTGATCCTGGGGTGTGATAAACAGAGCTGCCGGATTAATAACCCCGCCTGTTGCCGGTAGCCTGGTCTGGTGCCTCTGATGCACTCTGGACGTTTCCTCCCGGAGCCGAGTCTCTAACGCATCCAACTCGCGCTGCCGTGTGGCCATCCCCTGTCTCTCTGCTTCCACTTGCCTTCTTTGTTGCTCCAATGCGCGACGGGCCACATCCAAATCTCTGACCCGCTCCGCCGCATTCTCTGGAGTGATTACTGTAGCGAGGACGGTTGGATCTAAAATCAAATTGTTATCGAACAGGGCCGGGTGACGCGGGTTTGAAGGACCCGCCCCCGGTGTCCGGTTTGCTTGGAATCCGAACATGTTTGCCCGCATCTCCTCCTCCGGTGCGCGACTGGTAACCGACGCCGACTCTCCCTCAACCCGGATCAGAACCGGGTCAGCTGTGCCCTGCTGTTGATTCAACGCCTGAGCCGTCCCGACTGCGGCCGCGGTCACGCTCTCTTGATTTACGTTGGCCGCGGGAGCCGTGTAGACCGCAACCCGGCGCGTGATGCTTGGCACGAACTCATGCCGTTCTTCTTCGCTGTTTTCCTCCTCATATCGATCCTCCAATAGATCCCGGATAGACTCGGTATCACCTTCTCTCTCTACCCGATCGCGCGGGGTCCATACCAACTCTTCCGACTGTTCCCACTTCTCGGCGAGTTCTTTTATCTGGCCTGTTGCTCCGATCGATTCTTCTCTCTCCGATTGAGTGTAGGTAGCTTCTCCTGACACAGAATGAGATCCAAGATTGTCAGGACTCGAGCCGGAAGTACATACCATACCGATGAAGACGTTGATGCGGCCGATAGTCACGACGGATCCGGCTTCGAGGTGATCCGACTCTGGCCCCCAGCCGGAATCGTCCACCATCTTCTCTCCTTGGTCGTCGACGTAGATCTCACCGATGATGAGGTTCTTCATGCTCTTCCGAGCTTCTCCCGTGATGTAAACACCTTTGGACGCAGGCCCCACGGTGGGCGCCAACTGTCGTGGGATAATCACGGCAGATGTTACCTGGGGTAACTGATCTTGGGGCAAGTCGACACAGGTATTTGGGAGAGGGTTTAGCTCGAAGGAAGACATGGCAAAAAGCGATCTAAGAACCGGAAAGCAACTCGCCGGATCTCGAATATGAACTATACTGGATACTCGATAATTGATGATACAACTATGACTTGAATCTCTCTCGAACTAAACCTAGGGGCCGGTTTATAAAGCACCGTCCCTCCCCCTGGCTTAGCCTCCAAGGTACATATTGAGTCCTACTCGAACTTCTACCTGCAAACCCTAACTTTCCTTACCGCAACCCACAATCCGGGTTGCGAGGCCTACAAACCTTGGGCCTTCCAGAAGTTTCCTTCACCCTTAGCCGGATCTTATCCAACTGTCGTTTGGGCCGGGTTACACCTTGGAGTTGGTCTACCGGGTTACTATCCCCCCATCACTAGTCTGGCGTGTGGTTTTTTGTGCTTATAATATACCTCCCCCCTCAAATGTTTCAAATATGTTCGGGAATTGGTTGAATGGGATTGATAAGAAGACTAAAAATAAAATTCGTATTAGAGTTTCGGCTATCTGTTGGTCTATTTGGAATTGTAGGAATAATCTTGTTTTTAACAGGAAGGACAATTTTCATGTTTTACAGGTGATTCATATGAGGGTGCATTGGATCAGATTATGGGCACTCCTTTTACCTTCGGAGCAGAGGGAGCTCATGGAAGATGGATGCAAGCGCTTACTTATGGTGGCACATGATTTTTTCTCCCGACATACGTGGCAGCATATTAGTAGACTTTTGTAGTTTGCTTTTATTCTGTTTGTGGCCTGGGAGTTTTGTCTCTCGAGTGTGCTCTGAGTTTGTAAACTTTTATGATACTTTGAACCCCAAATAATTAATAAAGGCTGTGTGCATCACTCGATGCAGAGGCCGGGGATTTTCCCCATTTCTAAAAAAAAAGGTGATATCTAAGTTAGCAATGTTCTCCAGTTACGTATGCATCATGTCAAACGTACAGCATTATACGTACATTCTCAGAAATGCAAAGCCTCCGAGCAATTAAAAAAATCTACAAAGGTAAACACAGGAAATTAGACATTAGCACTATGTTGCATACAGTATTTGATAATATAAACTCACAGGATATGCATATAGATTTACAAAACAGCTCCAAATAACTAAAGAAAGCAACTTGCCTTTTCTTTCATTGTAAAAAAGGCAGGGGCCTTCAGTTCAAGTTCCATTGCCCGTCTGTGTATATGGAACTCGTCCAAATTATAGACTTCCATCACAGCATCCATGTAACTTTTCTGAAATATGTGTGAAATGGTAAGAATTATACATAACCACATGTCGGTGGTGGTCTATTACAAAAAAAAAAATTATGTGGCAGGATGCTAACCTGATCCTTAACAACAAGTCTCCAGATCAGAAAATAGACAACATCTATGTCCCTGAGGGACGCATCCTGGTGCAGCTCAGGAATGTACTCCTGAATCAAATGGACACAGATTGTGAGTAACATATAGGGGACTACGGAGATGGATGGACACTACCTGAATGTTAATGAGGACTCGGTTAATAACTAAATAGTACCCCAAACGTTTTCTAACTTTACAACCTTGCATTCAGAGACAGATGAGCAATATCTATTCAAGGTGATCTGGCCTTCAAGCGGCAAATAACTACCACTTTAATACAGGTTTATATAAAATAGCAGCAATGTGCACCAGGAATGTCATGTGTCCATCCAACAATGATTTCGGTTCATAGCTATGCAGTAAATAAAAAGGGAGAAAAAAATAGGATATACACACATACCACAACTGTTTCAAAGCGCATTAGTGCTCATACTTAATTGCTACAGTAAATGGGACGGCTTGTTTTATCTATGAAAGTAACTGGCTAAATATTCACATGTTTTACTTGTAGTAAGATCCATGCTAGAGATGGTGCCATACTGGCATATAATTAAATTGCCTTCAACAAGTCAATCCACTGAGACATCAGGAATCAGCATGATACAATTGAGAAGCAATTGAAACATCAACTAGTTTCAGCAGCCAAAGAGTTAGAAGTCCATCATCATGTAAAAGATAACAAGTTTGAAAACAGAAATGTTGGTGAAAACATATAAAATACCATAGCTCCCTGCAGTCATAAAACATATGATAATTTCATCTTCTAGTTCTGAACCATAACCATAAAACTAAGGCAATGAAGGAGGTCAAGTGGGATAGACTTCCTAGCATTTCCCTAAGTTAAGGTCAAATATGAAATGGCTAAGAACCAACAATTTTAAGGGGTTACTCGGCAAATGCACCAGCTAGACTTGCAAAAAAATTTAAATCAAACCCAGCAAGTACTACCATCCATCGGTAGCCGCAAACCTAATAATAATGTGGGCAATAGATACAAAACCGATGTTCTCATACACCGCAGCAAGCAGAGAATATGGTAATGAGGATAGTAACAGTTTTGACCCATACAGTCAAACCCGTGGCTGAATTTTCTGTACAAATATTACAGCTGTGGTTGGAATTAATGAAGCAAAATGAACCACGTCATTGATTTCCGGTGTGTGTTGCAAACGTTTCCGAATATCCATGGTCAATATAATGAAACTAGCCAACCGGATGACTCAAATATAGATATAGACGAGAGTGCACTTACGAAACTTTTAATGACAATTCTCTGATAGTCATCCAAATCAGGGTTCCATTATCGTCAGGATGGAAGAACCACTCAAAACATTCCTCATTCTATAAATGCTTAAAGAAATACCAGTCGCAAATTTCATCGTCAGAGTACACATCCAGATCCTTAAGCTGGTGTACGCACTCATCCGAATAGTATGCATCCAGCTCCTTAAGCAGGTGTCTGGATTCCTGCTGCAGAGCCTACACAAGATGATAAAAAACAAACCAGATGAAAATTGTTCACACATGCCGAACCAGAGGACTGAATTAGCTGATATGGCACACAGATGCAAACTTTACGGTACCGATTAATTACATGAGTGGGGACTGATTGACTGCACCCCCCGCTATTCTCGAAAAAAAAAATTGGTGTTGATGTCGACCGCTGACAGCCTCTTTTTTTTGAAGCGCTCAAACCGTAGAACAATTGTTCTACGGCATATATTAATATATACAACTTACAAATGAACACCCCAAAAATGTTCAACCAATGCCAGTTCTCTCTAACATGGTTGAATTAGGTACAGTCTAGGAAGGTCTGAATCCAATTAACAAGAGAATTCTTGTTAAGTGGTCTACATCTATGAGATAAATTGAGTAGATCTTTTCTAAGTAATACTTTCCAAGTCATCACATTCTGAGTCTGATGGTCAAAAATCTTGCCATTTCTAACAGTCCATATGTTCCAACATCCCATGATTAAAATCTCCATGGCAATACCTCTTGGCAATGAGTTATAGATAAGAAGGCATTCATCATAAACCGAGATGCCTCTCTTCTTATCTTGCAGAATCTTAGACCAACATATTCTTGCAAAAGAGCAGTCAAAGAATAGGTGTAAATTGGTCTCTTCTCTATGTTCATCACATAGATCACAGTCATAGGAGGGCATTTGAAAATTCTTCCTTGATAGTAAATTTCTGGTGTTCAATCTGTCATGCAGGAGTAACCAAAAGAATATCTTGTGTCTCAGAATATTAGCAGAATTCCAAATATACTGAAACACACAATGTGCTGATGGACCAGCCTTCATCATCTCATAGACCCTTTTGACTGAGAATTGTATATTCCCTCTAAGAGACCAGCTATCTCTATGGATGGAATTTCCAAGATCAATGTGGTCTTGGCATATGGTTTCAAATTGATTAAAAGCCTCCACAGATAATGGAAGGTGAAAATGTTCAGAGAAATCCTGTGAAGTGATGAATTCCTTAACAGTGATATCCTCATTTTTGCAGTAAGAGAAAAGTTCAGGGAATTTTCTTGATAAACATTGATCATCCCAATTATCCTTCCAAAAGAGCACTGATTCCCCTGTACCAATCTGACAGACTGCCAGTTCCTTGTATAGTGGGACCAATTTTAAGTTACTCCTCCACCAGAAAGATCCCACAGGTCTGCATAATAGAGTACTATCTGGATATTTCTCTCTGATAAATCTAATCCATGGTAACTCTGCTTGATTGACATATTTATGAATATGTTTCATCAAAAGAGCCTTGTTCTGTATGCTGATATCAATGACTCCCAATCCACCTTGATCTTTGGGTTTACATACTTTGTCCCATGCAATAAGTGCAGTACCTCTGTCTCCCATTCCATATTTTCTCCAGAAGCAATATCTCAGTAGCTTGTTAATCTGTTGAATAACAGTTTCTTGAACTAGGATAGTGCTCAGATAGAAAATAGGTAGACTTGAAAAAACCGATCTAATCAAGACAAGTTTTTCACCATAGGATAGCATGGAAGTGCATCCAGCAATTCTATCACCAATTCTTTTAATGATGGGCATTAAATCTTGAATTCTTGGTTTGGCAATAGACATTGGCATACCCAGATATGTAAAAGGGAAGACCTCTTCAGAGCATCCAAATGATTGCAGCAAGATATCCACCTGCTCTTGCATCAGGTTAATAGGAATGAGTCTTGATTTGGCATAATTAACTCTCAGTCCAGTGAAGGCAGCAAAGTGATTCAGGAGTGTTTTGGCATGTAAAAGCTGTTGATTGCTGGCTTGCATAATAAGAATAGTGTCATCAGCATATTGCACAATAGGAAAATCTGGACAAGCTTGAGATATAATTGGAGGTATAACAAGATTGTTATGCATAGCCTCATTGAATATATCTTGTAACAAGTCAGCTGCCAAGACAAAAATCAGAGGGGATAAAGGATCCCCTTGTCTTACTCCTCTTCTGCATCTAAATTGCTTTCCAGGGATTCCATTTAGCAGAACTGAGGAGAAACCAGAGTTGTAGATCAGGTCAATCCATCTCATCCATCTAGAACCAAAACCCTTGGCCAATAGAATCTTCTGAATAGAGCTATGTTCAAGCATATCAAATGCTTTTTCAAAGTCTAGCTTCAGAATAACAGCTTCCAAATTAGAATGCTTACAAAGGTGGATATACTCATAAACCCATGGTAAACAATCTTGAATAGATTTTGCTTTAAGAAAACCATATTGATTATTGTGTATCAGAGAAGGCATCTTAGTTTGGAGTCTGTTAGCTAATAGCTTGGTGATGATTTTGAGGGAACAATTAAGCAGAGAGATTGGTCTGTAATCTGATGGTGAGGTTGGGCAATCTTTCTTTGGGATCAGTGTGATGAAAGAGGAATTAATGCTCTGAATAGCAATATTCCCATGATAGAAATCATCAATAAGTCTATAAAAGTCATCAGATATAATGGACCAACATGCTTTAATGAAATTGGTGTTAAAACCATCAGGTCCAGGAGTCTTATCCATAGGTAGTTCTTGCACCACTTTATTTATTTCTTCCCTAGAGAAAGGTATCTCAAGATCCTCTAAGCCCTCAATACTATCAATAAGGTTGACCAGACCTATATCGTCAGCAGATACAGATACCTCTCCCATTCTTAGCTTGAATGCTCTGGTTAGAATAGCAGCCTTGCTAGTATGCTCTGTATGCTCAATGCCCTGCTCATCTCTGATAGAGGCAATAAAAAATTTCCTGTATTTGATCGTGGCTTTGACATGGAAAAATTTAGAATTTTCTTCCCCAAATTGTGCCCATCTGATTGTGGCTCTCTGTTTCCAATAAATATTCTGCTTAGTCAAAAGGTCTATAAGATGTTTTTTAACAATCTTTCTGCCATTAGACTCCCAAATGGATAGCTCACGAAATTCTTCCAGTTGATCATAGAAACCTATGATCTCATTGCAGTTCTTGATGGCAGCTGCCAGCTGAGATTTATTCCTGGACCAAATCTTCAATGCCTTACGGAGTCTCTTAAATTTAGCAGTAATAATTTTTGCACTATCAGTTTCATGAGTCTCTTGAATCCAACTATCTTGCACTACTTGTTTGAAATCTTGGTGCTTAAGCCAAAAGTTTTCAAATCTAAAAATAGTAGCTCTAGGAATATTAAGTCCAATCTGAATCATCACAGGGATATGGTCAGAGATGGGTCTAGAGAGTGGTAGTGCCAGAGTACCAGGGAATCTGCTAGTCCAGGATTCAGATGAGAAAATCCAATCTAGCTTCTCAAGAAGTGGGGCAGCTTGCATATTGCTCCAGGTAAACTCTCTTCCTTTGATAGGTATGTCTACCAGAGCTAGGGTAGCAATGGCTTCATTGAAATCCAACATATCTTGAATATTGCCACCTTCCCTGCTTCTGTTAGAAGGATATCTAATGTAATTGAAATCCCCTACAATCAGCCAGTCATGGTCTTCTGGAAAATCAATATTCCTGAACCAGTGCAGAAAATCAATTCTATGCTCAGGATGACATGGACCATAGATATTGGTCAATATCCAAAAGGAATCATCATATGTAGATGTAAACTTGATGGATATAGAATATCTATTCTTAAAAACTGTTTCTCCAGAGAAATATGCCTCATTCCAGGCAATGAATAATCCACCAGAAGCACCATTAGATGGCACAAAATCAAATTTAGAGATTCTTTTGGGACAAAATTTCTTGACATAAAAGCTGTCAAAGGATTCTCTTTTAGTTTCCTGTAGACATACAATAGCACAACCAGATTCTTCAATCTTATTATACAAGGCCAACCATTTATCAAGATCATTAATCCCCCTGATATTCCAGTTCAAAATATTCCATGATCTATTATGCATTGTGATAATTTTTCCATTCTACATCACTGAAGACCACATGCCATATGTCCACAGCATAGCATGAACTGACAGTATTCCAAGTCCAAAAGTTACTGCCAAAGGCATCCATAAACAACAAAATACTAGAATACTACACAGAGAGTTCCTAAAGGTGAGCTCTCTATTCTGCTTCCTCCCCCTCACAAGGATCTTCAGCATCTCCAACAGTTGCAGGGTCCTTCTTATCTTCAGATTCCACCTCATGCTTCTTCTTCTTGTGTCCCTTGTCCATCAAAGCCTCCTCAGTGCAATCCTTAGGGTCCACCTTACAGAAAGAGATAGATAGATTCTTAACAATCTTAGCAGGGATAGTAGGTGGTACTGCATTACAACTGATACAGTTTTTATTCATGCAAGTTCTCTTTCTGAAGCCATTCTTAAGGTGGAGTAATCTAGAACTTCTCCTCACCTCTGTTTCAACCATAGGTGCCTTATCCTTTCTCTTCCTGCTGAAATTGAGTGCACAGGTAGTGGAAGCTCCAAGATCAGAGATGGGTTGTTTCTCAGGAGTCTGCAACCCAGGGGAGGAAGATTTAGTATCACATGTTGGTTCAACATGTTCAATTAACTTATCAGGAATGACAAATTCTTTATATGGTGACTCAGATCCTTCCATAATGTACATCCAAAATTTAGATAACAAAACTGATTTGGCCCATTCAAATTTATCAGAATTGAGAAGGGCAGCAGTAAAGAAATTAGTCCATTCAATGGGAATTCTGACTACCTTGTCCTCTTTACTCCTAGGAGCAAAGTGCTCACTCCACAGCTGAGCTCCCTGATCGCCTAGCAAATCTTTGTCTGAAAGTTCATAATCACTCATCATATTCTGAAGAACAGGGTCAGCCAATTCTGTCCCTAGTTTCATAGCACCTACATATATATTACTATATAATGGGATAGGGAATCCTGGAGGTGCATCCATACCTGCATCCATATCATGGCTCATATTCAATGCATCTTCTGCCACAGGAAGGGGGATTTGAGTAGCTGTGATATTATTCAGATCTGCTGATTCAGTTACTTGGAGTGGATTTCTGGCAGACATGTTATTCTCTATCTCTGTATCTACTACAAGATCAGACATATTGAGAGGGGCTTGTAGATTAGTCTGTTCCAGAGGAGTCACTTGAGTCCTAGTGTCAGGGGTGGCAGTGTTATCTTCAATTGGGCCATCTTCAACAGGGAACAAGGCCAGGGGCTGTGATGGGCCTAAGATAAGGGGCCCAGGAGCCTCCATCACTTCAAATTGAAGACCCATTGGCGCCTCAATTTGCACAACAGGGAAGTTCAAATCAATAGGGATCATATCCACTTGAGGAAGTGGATTCATCTGCTCAATAGGTTGCATGGCCTCAATCAAAGGGGGGGGGCCTCTAGGGAATCCACAGAGTTGTTATCAATTCTGTCATCAGTAACTGTCAGATTACTGCTATCATCTTCTTGTGGGTTATCAGCAACATTGGGAGCAGGATCCATAAGATCATTGAGCTCTAGAAATTCCCCAGCATGAAGCTCCAAATCAATATGGTGTGCATGATGTTGCATCTGCCATGGATCAGGCATCTGATGATTATCTGCAATGGCATCTTCAATATTCATGTGAATAGGGTGATGCACCACATGCTGAGCAGGATTCAGAGCTGCTTCTTCCATCATGACATCATGAGCAGCAATAGGTCCAACCATATGATTGTTCTGGTTAGGGTGATGGAATGGTTCAGCAGGAGCAGGGTGCGGGTTACCATCAGGAGGGATGTCATCTTCCTGTGGTGGACCACCACCTTGGAGCATGTCTTGAAGAATAACCAATGGGCAGGTCCAAGATTCCCCTACAAATAATTCTGCACCCGAGATCACCAAGCTCAAAGGGATATCAGACAAGTTGTCAACACGAATTTTGATCATGACAGAGGCGTCAGTGGATTTCACTCTGTCCCAGACTAGCAACTTTCCAAAACTTCTAACTGCATTCGCAATCTCTTTCGTGCTACGAAGGTCAGCGGGAAAACCGAAGATCTGAATCCAAACTTCTCTGCTCAGATTAAATCGACGCCAGTTCATGCCCTCGTCATGTTTTTCAAAAACCAGATGAACATCGTCACAAGGGTGAGGACTATTATTCACAAACCAATCCCTTTCCTCAATACTCACAAATCTGACATATGCTTGGCCAAAGGGGCATCTAGTGATGGACTTGTACCTCACCCTTCTTTCCAGACGGAGAAATTCAT
This sequence comes from Alopecurus myosuroides, assembly GCA_028641055.1. Taxonomy (NCBI): domain Eukaryota; kingdom Viridiplantae; phylum Streptophyta; class Magnoliopsida; order Poales; family Poaceae; genus Alopecurus; species Alopecurus myosuroides. The sequence goes on from CM054057.1 coordinate 502,902,442, forward strand.
CCATAATCTCATGAACATTCTGGAAATCAACCTCACCTTGGGGCATAGGAACAATGGTGAGGATGGCCAAATCTTCGTTGGACAGTCGTCGTTCCCCGTGGATGACGCGTGCACGAGCAGGTCTGCCTTCCACAACCAATGCAGCACGGTCTGGAGGGAGGAAAGGAGCCGGATCAAAAACGAAGTTCGCCATCTCCGATTCAGTTCCTCTTGGCGCAGCCGATGAACTCGAGAAAACCCTTGAAGGTGGAGTAGAGGAGGTGGAACGACTGGAAGTAGCAGGTGCTCTGTTTGGAAGCGGTGAGGGGAACAACTGCTCTGTAATCTTAGCGTTTTGCAAAGCAATCAATTGCTCCCTGTCTGACCGCGAAATCACCGTTGTGTTGTCATCTCCATGGCGCGTAGAACGAGGAGCCCCCTGCCTCTGTCGATTAGTTTCCATATCTTTCGAGCCAGGTTGGGCCGGCCCAATAGTCTTCGGAGAAAACCAACAATTATCGGCGATATGACCCCATCTATCGCAAGCCCGGCAACGAATACGATTAGTACACTTAGGCCTGTTATGCTGGTCAGAGAAGCAACGGACACAATAAAGTTTGGGCCCAGAGACATAAATTCGATTTGAACCAGTAACTCCCGCTCTTGAAGTGCCATGATTATCATTATGATTCCGCTGATCCCTCCCAAACGAATTTTGAATTTGTCTATGATCATCGTAGAATCTAGGCGCTTGTATAGCATCCGCATATGATCCTGTAGATCTTTTCTGAGAAACAGTGGTCCATTCCTTCTCTTGTTCTTGCAGGTATAGCTGGTATTCTTTGCGGGAATCAGGTCCACCTCTACCCCAAAGCCAAAAGCTCATACAGAAAAGAGAATTGAATATGTTTCCACCTTTGAAGATTTCGAAACCCACATCTCTAGAGTAAACCGAGAATCGATAGGACCAATTCTGAAGAACAATAACTTGATAAAGTGCTGCTTTTCCTCCAAAAGAAGATTGCAAAATAAGACTTACAGATTCCGCTTTAAGCTTGATACGGGAGCGAGAGAAATCCACCACCAGATAGAAAGGCCTCAAATTGCTGCCTTCCTCAATCACAACTGGAGTCCCATACTTAACCTTGATGCGCTCTTCGAAACTGATGCCCAAATCGAACTTGAGGTCCGACAATGCCATGATCAGCCAATCCAATACAGAGTAGGTCACACGTTTGTTTGTGGCTGTCAATACACGGATGTGTATCAGCAGATTATGGTGGTCGCCGTGGCCGGAGTGGCCAACGGCGAGCGGCTGGTGGTGGCGCCTAGGGCGCCGTAGAGCGCTAGGAGGAGAGCGCTAGACGAACACTGAAATCTACCCCCTGACAGCCTCTTCACTGTCCAGCTTGAATCGTTGCAGTTCAAGAGATTTCCGCAAACCGAAATGGGGCGTCGCCGCTATCATACATTTGAAAGTGTCTATGCTGCAGGTAATAGCATGCCTTCGCACTCCCTGGTATACGAAGTTTCGTTTTGATTCACATCCTTCTGTGTAGCTAAGGTTATGAAATTAGTTTTATAATAATTGAACTTAATTTTGCTCATCATTGTTGCCTGCTTATTATTGGTATATGGATTAACGGTAGATGACGATAGTGCTAGTGTATAAGCTGCACTGCAAGTTTTTCTCAAGTTAAACAATGAAATTTGGCTGTATGCTGTAGCTATGCTTTGTGTGGAATGTAGTCTATTCAACTTGGCCACTTTCCGCGATTGATACTATATACTGAAGTAATCAACACGTGAGCAAAGTGGGAAGAGTAGATTCATACTGACATGTTACAACTGCTTTCCTCGTGTGTTGGAATTTTTAGTTTTACTAACTATCATCAAAAGTAGTGGGGCCTTAGTGTTGTATTTGATAATGTCCATTGCAAATAGATGACATGTATTTGTCTACCCATGGAAGTTTCAAGTAATAAGATGGTGTACGATCACTTGCTTTAGATTTGTATGGCATGAATTTGATTAAATCCACTTCGTGACTAGCTAGCTTGTACATTTTAAAGAATATCCTTATGAGCTCAAAACCAGTTGCTTCTGCTTTTTTACGCCATGAGCTCCTCATATGTCTATGATAATAAATAATCTTTCAACTGATCTAGTGAGCCAGATGGTTCAGCACACTTTCCTCTTAGCCTCTACCCAGAGAAGACGGCAAAAAATCTGGGAATTTGCAAACAGTAGAAGTTGGAAGTGTGCCACTCATTAGACCACAAATTAGTCGATTGATATTTATGTTTCTATTTCTATTTTTACCAATAATGCTGAAATGATTCAACTTTGGTGTTTTGGTACTTTCTCCACAACGGCGAAGGAAATAATACTGTTTGAATCATAAAAAATTGCGAAGTTTTCCTTGGATGTATAGTACAAAGTGGTCTGACTAAAGACATTGATTGCTCCACAGGGATCTAGATTTGTATTCTGGTTGATGAGATGCAGGGATGGTGGGCTTCTTTACTGCAACATCTTCCATTTTGTATTCTTCAGGTGGAGATCGACCCTTGGCGTAGTGGAACCGTAGTATTTAATCATTTAATTTCCCATCTCCCCCTCTATTATCTAATTTCTGAAGACAGTTAGGTTAACTGGCATAATGGCGGCATAGTGGCTTGCTTCGGTTAAGTAGCACTTACCTTGTGGTTCATTTCCTTCTGCTTTGTTGCATGCTTTCCAAGCAAGCTTGCTTGCAAGGTGATCCGTAGTTAGATTTATGTGTATGCTCATCTTCTCACTGTATATTTATGCAACGTGTTCGACCAGGTTGGCAAATTTTGGACCAAGAATTCTGCTTATGTTCCATTTTTTAGTTTTTTTTTTCTTATTCTAGCTAATGATTGTCAACTCTCATATTGTATGTGCTGGCAATGATGTTTATTGTGATTGAAATCTGTTACAGGGAAAACAGAAGAGCTAGCTCCGCTCTCCGCTCGCACGCCCCGCCGTTCTCCACTCCGGGGGCGGCGTCCACCTTCCCCGTCAGCCATGGCTTCCCCCTCCCACTCCCCCTCCCTCTCCTCGGACGACGACGCGGCTAGGAGGCTCGGTCGTGAGGACCGTTGGCGAAGGGGCGGCGACTCGGAGGGCGACTCCTCCCTGAGGTCCTTCCTCCGACGGCGACGCGAGGGCGCGGATTCGCTCTCAGGTGGTGCGCGAGGAGTCGACGGCCATCGACGAGCTGGACCGCTCGGATGATACGGAGGAAGACGGCGCTCCTTGGGAGGAGCAGAGGAGGAGGAAGAAGCGTCCGCGCGGTCGTCGCGCCGGGCGGCAGGTGCTCGAGAGGTCACGCCGCGACGAACGGCGAGGCGCCTCCTCCTTCGCGGGCAGGTGCGTGTTGTGCAGGCAGGATGGTCACCGCGCGGAGGATTGCGAGGTTGGTCCCGTGTGCGTTCGATGTGGCGTGGCGGGATACTGGTCTCGCGGGTGTTCGGAGCCATGGCGGCCGGAGATGGCTAAGGAGCCGGTGCTCAAACGTCGCGACACGGGTGACGGCTGGGTCCCCGGCCAGGTGGCCCGTGGCGCCCCGCCGCCGCCGCCGTTGGGAGGCAGGGGTCTGCTGGCCCGTGGCGCTCCGCCGCAGGGCAGGGCCGTGGCTCGCTCCGCCCCGGGTCCCTCGTCCTTGGCGACTGTCCAGGCGCTCCTGAGCGCCTGGCGGCCGTGCGGGCGCCTTCGGGTGGTGCTGGTTCGGAGTCGCTGTGCCCGCCGGAGACGCGCGCGCCGCGTGCGCCGCCTCTGACCGCGTGCTACAGACGCGAGGAGGATGTCATGGTGCTGCCTTTGGCGCGTTCCTCGACGGCCACCGGCGGCGTGCTGGCGCAGCGCCCTGCTCGGGCCTTCTGCGTGTTCACTCGCACGTCGGAGGTGGACGCAGCGGAGGCGGAGCTCCGCAACGCCGTGATCGCCTTCGACGACGGCTCGCGGCGCCCCCTCTCCGTCCAGCGTGTCCTAGAGGCGGTCACCGAGCTACATTCCCTCCCCCCGGGCTCCTTCTCGGTGCACAAGCACAAAAATGGTGGATTCCTGCTCTTTTTCGACGAAGGGAGAGACTTGGCAGCCGTGATGCGGGAGCCGCTTGTTCGGACCCCGACTGTGCGCCTCCGCTTGACGCCCTGGTCACGCCGGACAAACGCGGTGGCTGGGGAGCTTAACATCCGCATCGACGTCGAAATCGAAGGCATCCCCGACAACTGTTGGGGGCTGCCGGCGGTGGAACGCGTGCTGACGCCGGTGGCATGGGTCGAGAAGCTCCACCCTCTGACTCGTCTCCGGCGGGACCTCAGCGTCTTCCGCGCTACGGCCTGGTGCTCGGACCTCGCGGCGATCCCCACCACCATGGATTTCCATGTTCCCGAGCCGGAGGAGCCTCTGTCGGAGGAGGAACTCGCCGCACCACTCGACCGTGTTATGCCGCCGCGGGTGAAGACCTTGGTCTATCCACTGCTCATCCACATTACGAGCATGATGGACTATGTCCGCTCCGCCCCTGGCCAATCGTCGCACGAGTCCGAGGGTGGCCCTACGCCGGGCTGGGCGTCGAGGCGCAACCATTCCTACACACCGGGGGTGCCGGATGCGCTGCCGGAGGCTGGCGGCACGGGTGCTGGTAGAGGCGTGGCCCCGGCCAGTTCAAATGCGCCGGCGGCTCCTTTTCGGTCGCAAGGGGACGGGATGACGCGGACGCTATCGTCAGGTGTGACGGTTGGCTCCGCTGCTGCGTCCCTATCGCGTCGTCAGAGGAAGCGGCTCCGCGCCAAGGAGCGAAAGCGCGCTGGTCGCGCTGGGGTCGACACGGCCGTTGGCCTCTCTGGTGCGGGCGTGTTGGCTATGGTGGTCCCTCCCCCTGTGGCTGTCGCTGCGCCTGCCGGGTCGCAGGTTGGTGGGGATTCGCCCGTGCAGGTCCTGGAAGGGGCGAGAAGGCTGCCGCTAGGCGCCAGGGTCGAAGGGGACCGCGAGGTCCTTGCCGCTGCAAAAGCTGGAACCTGCCCGCTCTCTTCTGTCTTTCTTGGCGAGGAAGATGGTGGGGAGACGACGGTCTCCGTTCGTACCGTGGGTCAGGCAATGACCGGGGAAGCGGTGGCTTTTGACCGGGCCCCTGCGGACGTGGCCGTTGGCAGCGCACCGTGCCGAGCGGACGATGCGCGGGTGCTACTGGGCCTGGAGGAGGCGCCACGTGCGTTGGATGCTCCTGGCACTGCGCTTGGGCCCCGGGTTGTTGATGGGCCGCGCGTTGGCTCGCCAGAGCCGAGCGCCGCGCCGCTAAACGCTCATGGGCCACCCCACTCCCCGCAGGGGACTTGTGCAGGGGACGGATCCGTTCCAGCTGTTGGGCTGGGCCATGATCTGGACTGGCTGGGCAGTCCGCTACTGGTTGGTTCGGTGCCGCTGGTGGGCTGCCCCGCTGGGCCGCGGTCGGACCTTGCTGGCGTGGAGGGCGACGGGGACGGCAGGGGGGGCGAGTTTTCTCCCATCCTACGTACCCCCTCCTCCTACGCCCCGAGTCCGGACAAAGATGAGTCCTCCCCCGAGCCCGATAGTGCGGACCCTACCCGCCCAGAGGTGGGCCACACCCAGGAGCAGACCAGGTGGTTCGTCAGGAGGACACGACGCCATAGCCAAGGCGATCCGCTTCGCCACCCCACCCATTATCTTTGGGCGGACTCGGTCCGGCACGACGGTGGCTCGCGCTGTGGTGGCATCACGCACGATTGGGGATTTCCTTGCGGCCGCAAAATCACATTCGGAGGCCCTTCTTCAAGTGCCTCCGGTGCGCAGGCGCCTAGCTGAGTTAAGTTTCCAGACCCGCAGGAGTGCTCGGATCGCCAAGCAGTCGGGTGATCTCAACACTGCAAAGCGGGCACAACGGAACTTAATGCGTAAGCTGGGACTGATCGAGGGTGAGACCGCGCCAACCTCAGAGGCTATGGAAGCTTTCTACCGTCTCTTCGAGGTCCCGCTGGAGGAGGACATGATGGAAGCGATTGGCGACCTCTACGGCTGGTCGGTTTCATCGCTGAGGGGCAGCTGCTCCCCTCCTGCGGCACTGTCCTCGGGGGGTCGCCTGGTGGAGGCTTGACCCTCCTAGGTCTCATTAGGGTGTTCCAGCATTTCTTATGTCGTACGAACCTAGGGTACTGGTGTTGAATGCGCGAGGTCTCAACGACCGCGCGCGCGTCGGTCGAACGTCCGAAGCCTCTCTAGATCGATGGGCGCCTCTATTGTATGCCTGCAAGAGACTAAGTTGGCTGTTGTATCCCCATCTATCGTAATGGAAACCCTAGGCGCGGATTTTGATGGGTATTTCTGCTTGCCGGCCATTGGCACGAGAGGGGGTATCATCATTGCATGGACTGGGTCTAAGGTTGAGCTCGAGGACTTGCACGTGGACGTCAACTCGCTCTCCGCACGGGTCATACCGGTGGACGGGAGCCCACCCTGGTGGATCACGGGGGTTTACGGCCCCCAGGACGATGTCGCCAAGGTGGCCTTCCTCACGGAGCTGCGCAATGTGCGCGCTACGCGTCCGGGGCCATGGATGTTGTGCGGAGACTTCAACATGATCTACAAGGATGAGGACAAGAACAACGCAAACCTGGACCGTCGGATGATGGGACGGTTTAGGCGCTTTATGAGCGACTGCGAGCTGAAAGAGGCCTACTTCAGGGTCGCAGATACACCTGGTCGAACGAGCGGGAACCCCCGACCCTGGTTCGGCTGGATAGGGTGTTCTGCTCCATCGATTGGGAGGAGCTTCATGAGAGTTACTCTCTGCGCTGCCTCGCTTCGATTGTGGCGGATCATTCCCCCCTCCTCCTGGACTGCACCACCCGGGTGAGGGGTCGGAAGCGCTTCCAGTTCGAGCGCTTCTGGATTAAGCTTGAGGGCTTTAGGGAGGTTGTAGAGGCTGCGTGGGGTGCTATCGACGGGGACACCGACCCCTTTCGGCGCCTTCATGCCAAGATGAAGAGGACGGCGAGGCACCTCATGAGCTGGAGCGACAAGAAGGTTGGTTGTGTCACGCTGCAGATCCTGACGGCTAGAGAGGTGGTTCTGAGGCTCGATGAGGCCCGCAAATCCCGCCAGCTCTCGGTTATGGAGCGCACCCTTAGGGCCAAACTTAAATGGGCTCATCTCGGTCTCGCCTCCTTGGAGCGGACCATGGCCCGCCAACGGGCGAAGGTGGCCTGGCTTGCGGAAGGTGATGCTAACACAACCTTCTTCCACCAGCACGCTTCATACTGTAGACAGAAGAACACCATTCGCAAGCTGCGGGTTGACGGCGTGACGGTCTCGGACCATGCGGCCATGGCCGAGGCCGCCTACGCCCACTTCGAGAGATTGCTCGGGTCAGCGTCGGGGCGGGAGTTCTCACTGGACCTGGACTTTCTGGGGCTCCAAGGGCACGACCTCTCGATCCTGGAGGAGCCTTTCTCGGACGATGAGGTTTGGGAGGTGGTCAGGCAGCTTCCCCACGGAAAAGCGCCAGGCCCGGACGGCTTTACCGCGGAATTCCTCCAAAGTTGCTGGGACATCGTAAAAGGGGACTTCATGGCCGCTTTCAACAAGTTCTTCTCGTTGTGTGGCAGAGGTTTCCAGGGCTTAAATCAAGCCCTGATTGTCGAGACATCGTAGTAGTTTTCATAGACGGGGGTGCCATGAGACTACGGTAGAGACGTGGGGTAACGGGATAGCGTAGTAACACAGTACACGGGATTTTACCCAGGTTCGGTACGTCGCGACAGTACGGCGTACCTACTCCTGCACTTCTCACTAATTGGGACTAAAGCCCGTTTATCGGGGTTACAATGTGAGGATCTAGATCTAGCTTCTCGGCGAGGATGAGCTTCTCGGCGAGTTGCGTAGAGCTTGAACTTGTGTCTAACTTAACTTGTTTTAATCTATCTCCCGTCCGGCTTTATATAATAGCCGGATTAGGGCTTACAGAATAAGAAACCTAGAAGACTACGTTTAACTTGTAACTTGGAAAGCAAGGAATCCGTCTTCTCCTCCAAGCCAGATCACGCGGGCCGTGATCCGGGTTCTTCTAGAATCCGGCTTCTGCGCGTCGGACTACTGGGCCGCCCAATGGACCTAAGCCCATTACCATGTAGGCCACCCTGGTAGTCCGGCTCTTTGTCTACCATCTTCTATACCCCTATTCAGTATATATCCGACAGTAGCCCCCAGGAAGGATCAAAACTCTGATTCTCCGTCTTTCGCCAAATACATTTTGTCCGGGAAATCTTGATTCAGCAGTCTTGATTCTTTCTACTTTCCTTTTGAAGGAGATGGTAACATAAAACTCTGAACTATGAAAATCCGGCTTTTCTTCTCGCGATCCTTCGCGGAAAAGGAACTCATAACGTCAGCGTCTTAAACATGCTGACGCAAGCGTCGCTTGGTTCCACGCGGGAAACCCCTCAGCGTATCTCTGACAGATTCTCACGGGAAACGAGGAGATAGCCATCATTCCCCTGCCGTTTTATTTCCCGTAGTTTCCGGCGATCGACACGCGTCGAACATCCAACGGTCGAAAGAGCCGTTGGCACGTATCTAAACAATTTTCCGGCTATAAATAGCCATCATCGTCCTCATCAGAAACTTTCCTCACTCCCTCACTGCCCACACCATTGACGCGCACGCGAGCTCGAGAGCAAGTCCTTGTCCCAGGCGCACTTAGCATCCAAACGCACCGAAACGCGCCACCAAAAGATGGCCTCCTCGCCGTCGTCACCAACCCGCGCCGCCATCGACGAGCTCGTCAGCGATCTGGATCCGCAGCCGGGATCGCAGAAGCACACCGGCGGCGAGCCGGAGAAGACTACGGCCTCCGCGGCGGGCGGAGAAAACTCTTCCGCAGCCGCGGACGTTGCGACATCGAGCGCCGCAGCACCCCCTCCGTTCGTCCCAACGACGGCGAGGGTCAAGATCCATTCCCGTGGCGATGAGCGCTTTGCCACCGGAGCCAACAACGAAACAGAAATTGTCGGCAATTGGAGTCCGAGTAATACTTCTCTCGTCCTTCTTCGTCGGATGTCAAAGGAGGGATCCATAGTTAAGGGCAAATGGCGAATCTCGAAAGATGAACCCGAGCCCAAGCCAGAAGTCGGAGAACGCGTCATCCTTACCTCTCATGTTGCGAGAGGTATGGGTTTTCCCCCTTCCGCCTTTTTTCTAGACGTCCTTGACTTTTATGGCGTTCAACCACACAATATTTCTCCGAATTCCATCCTCTACTTAGACAGTTTCCAAGCCCTTTTCGAAGGATATCTCGGGATAACACCTGACCTAAATTTCTGGCAATATTGCTTTGAGGTAAAGCATAACATCACAAATGGCATTTCGCCCATTTGCGGAACCGTATCTTTCATCCTCGGAAAATTTAGGGAGGAATGGTATCCAAAAATAGAAATGCCGGAACCTGACCAATCTTGGCTAGGTTCTTTCTTTTATCATCAAGACATTCCATTCCCAGGCAGGGCAACCGGGGTTCCTCCCTTTGTTAATTCTGCCGCTACTCCTCGCGAGAGTTGGACAGCCGCAGTAGGGGAAAATTTGCCAGAAAACCTGATGAAGATAAAGCGGCGCATCGCCAAACTTTCTTCCTCTCAACCTTCTTTGGTTGGAAAGGATACCGTTATGTGCTGGTTTGGACGCCGTATCCAACCTCTCTCTTTCCGTTCTCGACTTCTTTGCGAATACCAAGGGCCAGAAGATAGCATGAGAGGAACAGATAAGGCCTTTACCAGAAAGGATTTTATAGGACGACTTCACGAACTGGTCGCCGTCAGTAGTCAGATTGAGGAAAGTCTGGCGATTTATCACGTGGAAAATCTGGTCCCTAAGGTATTTATCTTTCCTTGTTTCCACGTTTTTCTTCAGATTATCTTCTCTCTCCGCTTTTTAACATATTGTTAACTCCTTCCCAGTTTGATGAACTTGGAGAAAATGGTCTTGCTTCCGACGCTGAACTCAACAAATTACATGCCAAGTCTCACAACAATCGGAAGCGCAAAAGGCAATCAGCTATCAAAGAGGAATCTATTCCCAACCTGGACGATATCCGGATAAAAGAAGAACCATTCGACGAACTCGGATATATTCGTCCGGAGGCAAAGAAATTCTTTGTTCCTGCGCCTCTGATTCGCCCTTGGCCACAAAATGGATTAGTTGTTCGCAATGATATCGCATTTTCGCCTCGTCAGGTTATACACGATGGCCTTCATCACGTTGGAATTCTCTTCGCGGAATATGCCAGAGAATTCAACGAGGTCTTGATCGATTTGCGAGAAATGAGCCAGGTAATACTTCTAGCCCCCAAGCATTAAGTTGAAATATGAATTCTTCTTAATGTTTCTTCATATGCCTGTTCAAACTTAAGCATCTGGCTTTCATTTCCATGTTTTAGCATTCCGCAGACGCCATAAACTTGGAAGTTTTTAAGAAGCTTAGTCTCAAGAGTAGAGAAGTAAAAACCCTTCAATCTGTTGTTGAGTCTAAAAGCAACGAACTAGCGTCATCTCAGCGGCAACTATCAAAAGCCACCGGTATTTTATTTTGTGCCATTTGTTTTCTCTGGAGAGTTCTTCGGAATTGTTTTGTAAACTCAAATTAATTATTGCCCTCCAGCTGCTTTAAACAAAGCCAACAAATTAGCAGAAAACGCTGTCCATGCTTCTCAGCTTCGTGAGGAAAACTCAAACCTCCGAAAGGAACTTCTGAAAGCTCAAGAAGACCTAGAAGCCAGTAATCTGGCCCTTGGGATTGCTCAATCCAAGGCCTCTTTACAGGCAGCGGAAGACAAATCTGTTATCAATGATTTGGAAAGTATGCTACTCCCGCGCATGAAAGAAGGCGACGAAATTGACAAGGTTCTTGGTAAGTTAACTTCTTTTTACCAATGTCTTCATGTCTTATTTCTTGTATCTTTCCATGTAACCTTTACTTTTGTCGACAAAGCAGGGAATTTTCCAGAAATTTCTCGGACTGAAAAGATCCGGGCCTTTGGGGAAGTGTGGAATTCAATCAGGAATGCAGGAATGCAGCTGATTAATAAATTCCTTCCCACAAGTACTGTATGCTCTTCGGAAGTCTACCGACTTCCGGGTGCCATCACAGAAGTAGCAGAGTCGAAAGAATCCATCCTTCGTTCTGCCGCACGAGGTGGTGCACGCATGGCACTTGGCCTTATGCGTCTACATTACCCTAATGCCAGATCTTGGCGCGTAGCATCCGGTATCCCTCAAGGATATACAGAAGCGCAACGAAATGCGATTTTTGATGAAGTTAAAGGGCACGCTTCCAAGATTGCCTCTATGGTCAACATTTCCATTACTTATCCGGAAGAAGAAGTGCCCGCAGCCCCCGAGAATGATAGCAGTGATGAAGACTCGGATGCTTGAGGGAATACACTCGACCCGAATGATGGATGTGTAAAAGAGCATTTTTACAATGCAATTCATATTGTAATGCTTCTATGTCGTTTGTCGAAACAAGAACTCCGCCTTTTGCAATTTCAAGTTTCTTGCAAAGTTTTTCCGGGTTTGACTGTTCCTTTATCTTCTAAGTAATCTGGCAACTGTGTTTTAACTGCTCTAGTGTTTAAAAATGGCTCAACTAGCAATATGTATCGTCATGTCGAGTAACTGGGGACGAACCAAACAGTTTTAAAACTCAAAACATGGATCATGCTAGAAGCATTTTTACTGACTAGTTTCAGTAACCCAACACATACACAATCAGATAAAATTTAGAGAAAACAAGGAACTGCTTTGAAACTTGGGCACGCAGGCACAATCCGAGTTTCCTTTAACCTTTAACAGGCCGAATCATTCAGCTTTTTAAACACCGAGCACGCAGGCACAATTCGGGTTAACATTGAGTATTTGTAAGATCATTGGGAAATAGATGAGGCGGAAATATTTAGTACTTATAATGAAATATGAATGACAACATTCCGACAACTTTATTTCATGGTCTCAAAGATGTTTACATAGAAATTGAACTAAGTATAGAAGGGACGTAATTGCTGGATACTCCAAGGCCTCTTTGTCTCTCCTAGTTCATCATCTATTTTTCTCTTTCTTTTGCGATTCGGCTTCTCGGGATCATCCTCCGTATCTCGAATGTCGACAAGATAGTATGATCCATTCTTCATGGCTTTACTGATGACAAATGGTCCTTCCCATACTGGGGCCAATTTGTGCTTCCTTTGCTGCACCAATCTCAGCACTAAGTCACCTTCTTTAAAAGAACGATGCCTGATTTTCCGACTATGATAACGTCGTAAACCTTGCTGGTAGATGGCAGATCTTTGAAGCACAAGTTCTCGTTCCTCTTCTAAGAGATCGACGGCATCCTGTCGTGCTTCTTCGGCATCCGAGTCATCAAAATTCTGCACTCTTGGGCTATCATGGATCATGTCCGTTGGAAGAATAGCTTCCGCACCATAAACTAGGAAAAACGGGGTTTGCTCAGTTGACCTATTTGGCGTCGTTCGAATACTCCATAACACGGAAGGTAGCTCTTCTACCCACGCTCCAGCTGCTCTATGGAGAGGAGATTCGAGTCTTGGGCGTATTCCTTGCAGGATTGAACTGTTCATTCTTTCAACCTGTCCATTAGATTGCGGGTGTGCCACAGATGCAAGATCTAAGCGGATTCCCGTTTGTTGGCAGTATTTTGCCAACTCCCCAATGGAGAAATTTGTCCCGTTATCAGTTATTATGCTATGTGGGACGCCATACCTCATTACTAAATCAATAATGAAATTTCTGGCAGTTGCGCCATCCAGCTTTTTGATGGGTTTAGCCTCCACCCATTTTGTATACTTATCTACCGCTACGAGTAGATGTGTAAGTCCACCTCTTGCAGTTTTGAACGGTCCCATCATATCTAGCCCCCAGACCGCAAACGGCCATGTGATAGGGATAGTTTTAAGTGCTTGGGCCGGCAAATTGGTCTGCTTGGCGTAATATTGACATCCTTTGCATGTATTCACTATGCGTTCGGCGTCTGACTTGGCTGTTGGCCAGAAAAACCCCGCCCGGAATGCTTTTTTGACTATGCTTTTTGATTGAGCATGATGTCCGCAATCGCCGGCATGGATTTCTTCCAGTATTTCTCTTCCTTCTTCTGGTGAAATACACCGTTGAAAGATTCCGGAAGTACTGCGTTTATACAAATGGTCGTTGGTCACCACGTATCCTTTGCACCGCCGCTGTATTTGCCTTTGCAAGACTTCGTCTGCTCCTTCCGGGTACTTCTGATTGACTAAGCAGTTTAAGTATGGAATTGTCCAATCCGGTTTAACGAGCATGACCTCGATTGTTTCAGATGCCAGAGGGTAGTCAACGTCTCCACCTTTTATGGATGGTTCATACAAGTGCTGGACGAATACCCCTGGTGGTAAAGTTTTTACTCTCTCTGATCCCATGCGGGCTAACGCATCCGCATTCCAGTTTTCTTCCCTTTTTATGTGAAGGACTTCGAACCCGAAGAAACAGATGGCGAACTCATCCACCGTCCTCCGATATTCGGCCATTATAGGGCTTTTCGCGTCCCAGGTTTGGTTGAGCTGATGCTGTACCAAATCCGAGTCTCCATAGCATAAGATGCGTTTTACCCCTATTTCTTTTGCAATATGCAAGCCATGAAGCAGAGCTTCGTATTCTGCCACGTTATTACTGGCGTTGAAGTGTATTTGTAGTACGTACTCCATTGTGTCTCCCTTGGGAGATTTTAGGACTACGCCAGCCCCAGCTCCTTCCTTCATCTTGGATCCGTCAAAGTGCATGATCCAGTACTCGGATTCTGGCATCGGTGTTTTTTCCATTGCTTCTGTCCAGTCGGCGACGAAATCTGCCAAAACTTGGGATTTTATTGCCGTCCTTGGCTGGTACTTAATGTCGAAGGCTGCCAGCTCGATGCCCCATTTAACTACTCGGCCGGTTGCCTCCGCATTGTTTATAATATCCCCTAGTGGTGCTTTACATACCACTGTTATGGAATGCCCTTGGAAGTAATGGCGCAGTTTTCTGGATGCAAAAAATACGCCATATGCCAGTTTCTGGTAGTGCGGATACCTTTGTTTGGATTCGGAAAAAACATCGCTTATGTAATATACCGGATGTTGATCTGGTATGCTTTGTTCTTCTTTTGTCCGCTCCACAACGATTACCGCACTAATAACCCGACTTGTAGCCGTAAGGTATAATAACATGGGTTCTTCGTCTTTTGGAGATGCCAAGATGGGAGCGTTCATCAAGGTTTCCTTCAACTGGGCCAACGCTGCATCAGCCTCTTCTATCCATTCGAACTTGTCGGATTTCTTCAGCAGCTTGTAGAGTGGTAAGGCTTTATCCCCCAGCCGACTGATAAATCTGCTGACGGCTGCAGCGGAACCCGTCAATCTTTGGACATCTTTTACACATGTAGGTTTTGAGATGTTCAAGATTGCCTTGATCTTTTCCGGGTTAACTTCTATTCCTCTATGGGAAACAATGAAACCCAGAAGTTTTCCTGAGGGAACCCCGAATACGCACTTAGATGGATTCAACTTCATCTTGTAAGTGCGCAAGTTTTCGAAAGTTTCTCGCAAATCCTCAAGGAGTGTATCTTTTTCCTTGGTTACGACAGCGATATCGTCCACGTAAACATGAACGTTTCTGCCAATTTGACTATGCAAACAGCGTTGCATGCAACGCTGGTAGGTTGCACCTGCGTTCTTCAGGCCAAAAGGCATGGTTATGTAATAGTACGTCCCATACGGGGTTATAAAAGAAGTCTTGATTTGATCTTCCTTTTTCATGCGTATTTGGTGGTACCCGGAGTATGCATCCAAAAAGCATAAAAGCTCGGAGCCTGCAGTGGCATCTATTATTTGATCGATTCGCGGTAACGCGAACCTATCTTTCGGACACAACTTGTTCAATCCTGTGTAATCTATACACATTCTAAGAGCAGTGGTGTCTTTCTTCGGTACTAGGACCGGATTTGCGGACCAATCAGTATGGATTACTTCCTTGATGAAATCCGCTGCTAAAAGCCGGATAATTTCCTTGCCAATAGCCTTCCGTCTTCTTCCGTCAAAACAACGGAGACCTTGTTTGACGGGTTTTGATCCGGGAATAACCTTGAGTTGGTGCTCAGCAAGTTCCCTGGGTACGCCTGGCATGTCAGCTGGACACCAGGAAAAAATATCCCAGTTCTCACGGAGGAACTTCATGAGCTCGCCTTCCTATTTGTCGGTCATCCCAGTCCCTACGACGACAAATTTTGTCGGATCTTTGGGATCTAGGATTACCTGTCTTGTATTCTCGGACGCCTTGAAACTATCTGTTGGCTTCCGAGTTTCTTTTCCTGCCGGCATTTCTTTCGGCGATACCTCCTTGGCTAATTCCTTCAGTTCCTCCTTTGCTATAACTCTCTGAGCGCAAAGGGCGTTTTCTTTCTCCAACTCGTTTGCCAGCTTGAAATCACCGGCTATGGTGATTACTCCTCCTTTGGGTCCTGGCATTTTCAGCTTGTTGTAGATATAACAGGATCTTGCCATGAATTTGGCGAAAGCTGGACGTCCGAGTATTGCGTGATACACGCTTTCGAACGGCACTACTTCGAAGGATACTTTTTCCTGCCGGAAGTGATCTTTATCTCCGAAGGTGACATCTAGGGAAATTTCTCCTAGGGATCGTGCTTGCCTGCCAGGAACAATGCCGTGGAAGCGTATATTGCTGTAGTTTAGCTGGGACTCGGAGATCTTCAAGTGCTTCAGTGTATCCAGGTACATTATATTAATGCTAGATCCTCCGTCCATCAGCACTCTTCTTAGCCTAGTGTTTTGAACAATAGGGCTGACAACAAGAGCTTGTGTGCCGGGTTCAGGGATATTTCCGGGATGATCAGACTGATCCCAGATTATCGGTGTGTTGGAGTACTTCAAGAATTTCGGGGTTGCCGGAACAACCGCGTTTATTTCTCGAAGTGTTCTTTTGGCCACCTTTGCTGACGGGGTTGCTAAGAAAGTTAGCATTGCTTCTCCGTCAACTCTCGGAAATTTGGGTTCGCCCTTTCGCTGTTGTTCTTGGATTTTGTCGTCAGTGTCCGACTCACTGTCTTCTTTTTCAGCTTCTGGCTTTTGTTTGGCAGGTTTCCTTTTGGAACCCTTCCCTTTATTTCCGGATCCTGCATTGCCTTTCATATGCTTGTTTAGCCGGCATTGCGCGTTTGTGTGGGTTGGTTTCCCAAATTGCGAGTGGTGGACGCAGGGTTCCGACTTAATTCTCTCCCATTCTTCGGGAGTGTAATTGATTGGATCTGGGCTGCGACCTTTCCACTTATTTCCCTTATCTCCTCCAAAGGCTATGTTGACCTCCTTGGGCTTTGTCGTTGACTCTGGAGTTCCTTTTTTGTCAGAACGAGGGGTTTTCTTGGCGAGTATTAGTGACTCAATATTGCCTCCTCTTGCTCTGATATCATCTTCGGCTGCAGCGTGCTCATTAGCGGTTGTAAGCATAGATCCGAGATCTTTGTGCTGTTTAGAACCAACCATGAACGGTACGAGTCCGGGTTTTAGGCCATTGACGAAAGCATGCATTGCTTGTACGTCAGTTACTCCAGAGCAACTATTCTTCATTGCAGTCCATCTGGAGATGAAATCCACGTACGGTTCGTCCTCAAATTGGGTGCAACGGTTCAGCTGGTTGATGCTATTTGGGCGTTTGTATGTTCCCCGAAAATGCTGAGTGAATACTCTAGCCATATCATCCCAGCTGTCGACAGTTCTTGATGGTAAACCATTAATCCAATCTCTGGCTCCATCTAGCAACATTAGGGGAAGAAACTTGACAGCTTCCAGGTCTGTCCCATTGTTGATTTGGACGGCTGTATAATAATCTGAGAGCCAGGTATCCGGGTTTGTACTGCCGGTATATTTTTGGTAGGTTGGACCAACTTTGGCGAAGCCAGAATGCAGGGTTATCCTTCGGATCCTGTCAGTAAAACACTTAGGACCAAAGTATAGATCATCCTTTTCTGCTCTATCAATGTGTGCAGAATATCTCCCGGCTGAATGGACAGAAGGGGATCTGCTCCTTTCTTTTCCATTGTTGCGCGGACGCGCTTTTCCGAGGTTATCTCTATCCCTTCCGTGTTCACGTCCTTTAGGCGGAGTTCTGCTTCTATGCCTTTCCTTATCCTTAGGAGGTGTCCGGGATCTTTCACGTCTGTGAGGTATATCATATCTTCCAGCTTTTTCAGCTGGGTTTCTCGGAGGTGGCATTATTTTGCCGTCATTCCGGTGTTTGTCTTCCCGATCGTGTGGTTTATATCCATCTTTCGGGAGATGAGGTCCGATTCTAGACGTTGCGTCCCGGTTGTCTGGGTTTTTCCTATCTTTTCTCGGATCCTCTTTTTTATCCGAATCTCCGGGTTCTTCCGGTCCAGGTGCTCCAGCAGCGCAAGTAGCTGTTTTGCAGAGGGCGGAATTATCATGCAGCCTCCCTGATCGTTCTTGGCCTCGCCGTTGCTGCTGTAATGCTTTTCCTAGGAAAGCATACACCCCTTGGAGTTTTTCCCCGTTGGAGTACAGATCGTTGTTTAGGATGGCGAACGCTGCTTCCGCGTTTTCCGCTGCGGTTTTGTATATTGGTTCGCCCTTGGCATCTTTGCCGTTTAACTGCTTTTGCCAAGATGGGTTATAGAACCTTTCTTTTGGCGGCAGTTCTTCCGGTTTTGCGATTCCGGGTAACCTAGTAGGTTTTAACGCGGATCTATGCTTTCTCTCGTACTCCTCTATTTCTTCCTTCATGACTTTGATGTCATTATGGGTTTGTTGGAGATGTTGCCGAGATCTAAGCAGATGTTGCTGTTGCCGTTGGAAAGCTTGTCTCCTGGCTTCCAGCATCTCAGGGGGTTCATCTGGTCCCACTGGTGTTTGTAATAGCTCTTGCTCTTCCTGTTCCGTCATTGGCGGAGCAGTGATTTCCTTAGATTTCTTTTCCGCTGGCTTTGTGCCGCTAACATCTCCAACTTCCAGGTTTTCATCAGCGAGATCGGCTGATTTTTTCTTCCGGAGTTTGTATTGGAGTTTTTTAGAAGCACGGTGCTTTTTCTTGGAAGAGGGAGGTTTCTTGACAGGCTCATCTTCTGTCATCTCCTTAACATTGGGGAATATCGGAGAAGTTTCTCCGTCTTCTCTCTCTTCCACCGGCGGAGGGGTTTTAGGGCTTTCCTGGCTGTCGGCACCCGTTGTATCAGCTGGTTTTGCCATTAGCACTTCATGGAATCCCTCTTGAAAGGACTTAACCTTTCTTACGAAGGCATCCTCGTCTTCGTCTTCGGAGTCGAAGTTATCCGATCCGGTTTCCGACTCCAACCTCGCCTCAATGGCGGCAAGCACGGACTCTGCTTCCGAGTTCATCGTCTGGTTGATGGATGTCGGATCTTCCGTCTCTGTGACGGGTATTTGTTCTTCCGTCTCTACGACGGGTAGGTTGTTGTCTGCCTCTTGCACGGGATTTCCGCCATCCGTGTTTTCAGCGATTTCGGATTGCACCATGCCGATAAAGTGTGTATCACTTTTTTGTCGGCGATCTGAGCAGAATCCGGCATCATAGTCGTCTTCGACTGGGTATAGGGCGGGTGGGATAAATTTTCTTCCACCGCAAAACCCCATTGCCTCTGCAGTTAGTCCGATAAAGATGTTAGCAGATCCGATCGGTAACACGCAGGCACTTACCAGGTGGTTTTGCGCCGGTATGTAGGATCCGTTGTCGAGGAAGCGCCCGACATCGTCGTCGAACTCCAGGCTTCCGACAGTGATCGATCTTCCAATTCCGCCGAGTATCCCAGATCGGAATTTCACGCCTGACGTCGTTTGCCCCACGGTGGGCGCCAACTGTCGAGACATCGTAGTAGTTTTCATAGACGGGGGTGCCATGAGACTACGGTAGAGACGTGGGGTAACGGGATAGCGTAGTAACACAGTACACGGGATTTTACCCAGGTTCGGTACGTCGCGACAGTACGGCGTACCTACTCCTGCACTTCTCACTAATTGGGACTAAAGCCCGTTTATCGGGGTTACAATGTGAGGATCTAGATCTAGCTTCTCGGCGAGGATGAGCTTCTCGGCGAGTTGCGTAGAGCTTGAACTTGTGTCTAACTTAACTTGTTTTAATCTATCTCCCGTCCGGCTTTATATAATAGCCGGATTAGGGCTTACAGAATAAGAAACCTAGAAGACTACGTTTAACTTGTAACTTGGAAAGCAAGGAATCCGTCTTCTCCTCCAAGCCAGATCACGCGGGCCGTGATCCGGGTTCTTCTAGAATCCGGCTTCTGCGCGTCGGACTACTGGGCCGCCCAATGGACCTAAGCCCATTACCATGTAGGCCACCCTGGTAGTCCGGCTCTTTGTCTACCATCTTCTATACCCCTATTCAGTATATATCCGACACTGATCGTTCTCCTTCCTAAGCGCCCGGATGCGGCCGCAATGGGAGACTATAGACCGATCAGCCTTATCCACCTGTTCGCAAAGTTGGACGCTAAGACGCTCTCCCTCCGTCTTGCGCCCTTGATGCATAACCTGGTAGATTGCAATCAGAGCGCCTTCATCCGCAAGCGGAGCATCCACGACAATTTTATGCTGGTACAGCAAACGGCGAGGCTCCTACATAGGCTTAAGGAACCTAGGGTGATACTGAAGCTGGACATAGCGCAGGCCTTTGACTCAGTTTCCTAGGGCCTCCTCTTTGAGGTCCTTCGGAAGCTGGGATTTGGGTCGCGCTTCTGCGAGTGGGTGGCCATCCTCCTTTCGACAGCTAGCTCGAGGGTGAGCCTGAACGGCGAGCCGGGTCCCCCTATCTGGCACCGCCGTGGGCTCCGGCAAGGGGACCCACTCTCGCCACAGCTTTTCGTCATTTGATCAACACGCTGAACCGGCTCCTCGCTAAGGCTGCGGAGCTCGGGATCCTTCAGAGGGTGGCTCGGCAGGATCTGGTGAAAGTGCATTTCGTTTTCCCAGTGTTTTGTGTGTTAGTTAACAATACTAAGTACATTATTTATCAAGGTGTTTAGTGTGCAGGTGTTATACTTAACATCGGCATCGAGCACTGAAAAGTCGGTGAAGTTTGGCCTGAGGTTTTTGGGACAGAACTCAACCGGATTATTCGGACCGGATTATTCATCCTGGACCGGATATTCCGGTTGTTGAGAAAGGAGCTCAAGAATGGCTAAGGACTGAGGATCTTGCATACTGGAACCAACCGGATTATTCGGACCGGATATTTCATCCTGGACCGGATATTCCGGTTACTGCGAAAAACTGCTAAGGACTGAAGTTTTGAGCTACTGGAGTCAACCGGATTATTTGGACCGGATTATTCATTCCGGACCGGATATTCCGGTTGCTGCGGAAAAACTGCTAAGGACTGGAAGTTTTGAGCTACTGGAGTCAACCGGATTATTTGTACCGGATATTTCATATATATACCGGATATTCCGGTTGCAGTTGAGGAAGTGGAAAATTGGCTAAGGACTAGAAGATTTGCGTACTGGCATCTACCGGATTATTTGTACCGGATTATTTCAAATCAACCGGATAATCCGGTCCAGCACTGCAGTTCAGCGCGGAGCAAGCTTACCGGATATTCCGGTCCAAACTTGAACCGGATATTCCGGTACCTTTTTTCCTGCACAACGGCTAGTTGTGAGGAGGGACTATAAATAGCCCTCCTCCTCTTCCTCAAGATCTAGTTCTTCCTCTTAGCATTGATGAGCATTTAAGAACTCACCAAATTCCTCATAACTCCCAATCCCTCCACCCAATCTTGAAGATCTTTGGAGGATTGAAGGAGAAGGCCCCGATCTACATCTTCACCAACCCGTTCTTCATTTCCCCCTCTCTAGCTCGAGGGATCTTGACTAGGGTTTCCTCTTGTGGAGAACCTAGGCATCTTGTTTCTAGTTGGTGATTCAAGAGTTGTTGGGAGCCCCCAATTAAGTTGTGGGTGTGTGCCCCAAGGTGTTTGTAAAGGATTTGATCCCCGCCTCAAAGGGGTTCTATAGTGGAAGGTGAACTAGGCCTTTGTGGCGAAGTTCATCGGAGAATAGGGTGAAGCCTTAGTGGCGTTGAGTAGGCCTTTGTGGCGAGCTCACACCCCTCCAACGAGACGTACTCCCCTAAAAAGGAGGAACTCGGAAATACATCGTGTCTCCGTGTGCTTCCATCGGTTACCTCGTTCCTCCCTCTCTTTACTTACTTGTACTTGTTGCATTGATTACTTGTCTTGTCATATAGGTAAATTCCTCACTAGTTGCACTATCTAGAGAATTTACCTTTCTTGTCAAGCCTAAATTTGAGAAAAATTAAAATTTGCCGTAGCACCTATTCACCCCCCCCCCCCCCTCTAGGTGCCCATACTATACTTTCAATTGGTATCAGAGCCTCGGCTCTTCTATCGGGCTTAACCGCCTAAGAGTTTAAGTATGGGTGATGAGGATGACGCTCCGTCCGAAGTAAATGTGTCCATGAATGATCTCAATGCTTTGAGAGAATCATTGACCTCATCCATAGACACTAAATTTGAGGAGTTGCGTCTACTCATGACAACACTCCTCAAAACCAAGGAACCGGAGGTGGTCGACTCATCCCCTCCGGAAACGGAGGGTGCCAAGATTGGGGTTGATGGTGAACTACCTAAAACTGCTTCCGCCGAACAATCCTCTAAGAAGGGTGCGAGTGGAAAGGAAGGATATAATGCCGTAGAAGGCTCATATTCTCCCGATCCTCCCATCCCTTTTCCTCATATAATTCCTAGGGGAGATCCACCTAAAATTGATGCATATTCTTTTCGTGAATGGCAATACTACATGGAGACTCACTTGAACTCTTCTTGTATAGATCTTTGGAGAATCACTCGTGATGGATACAAGCCATATGATCCCAAGAATCTCACAAGAAGAGAGGTTGTAGATTGCCAACTCAATTACACCGCTTTGTCCATCCTTCATCAAGCCGTGGGCCCCAATCACATGCCGCATCTTCAACACTTCTCCACCGCCAAAGAGACATGGGATGCCCTTGTCGTCATGCTTGTTGGGAATGAAAGCATGCAAAGAAATCGCTATGACACCTTGACCAATGAGGCCGAAGGATTCTTCATGCGTGATGGAGAAGATCACGTTGACATGTATCGGAGGCTCAAGTCTCTTGCCACCGCCTTCTCTAATGCGGGTGCAACACATATTGATGATGCTTGGATCAAGAGGAAGTTCATAATCGCCGTGATGCCTTTCGAGGGCACGGATATGAAGAGCATTCAAGGGAGACATGATTTCTCCACCATGACCTCTACCCAAGTCATGCAAGAGTTGAGCTCCTACAAAGTGCAAACCAAGAATGCTCTTGACAACCGTGCTAGGGCCATTGGAATGCATCAAGGAGCTTCCGTTGCTTTGAAGGCCAAGGTGTTGACAAGAGAAGTTGAGAATGATGAAGATGGTGAAGAAGCATTGCCTCCATTGAAGGAACAAGAATATGATCCCGTTCTAAAGGATCTAATAGCTCTCACCGTGCAAAAGTTTTGGAACAATCCCCCTAAAGGCAAGAAGTTTGTTGAGGAGAAGACCAAGTCTCGTTATGGTAATGATGGGGCTCAAAGAGTGAGATCTTGCTTCAATTGCCAAGACAAGTACCACTTCATCGCGGAATGCCCATATGAGAATAGAGAAAACCATAGTGGCAAGCTCATCCGCAAGGACAAGTCCAAGGTTGAATACAAGAAACCTCATTTCAAGAAGAAACCTTTCAACAAGAAGACTCCTACCAAGTTTGTGCTCTTGACTCAAGAGGAGTATGATTCCGGGAGTGATGAAGAAGAAGAAACAACAAGTGAAGTAGCCGCTCTAGCTATTGCTTCCACTCCATCTTCGTCATCCCTCTTTGAATCTCCCAATGAAAATCTTCCTCAACGCGATGCCAAGTGCTTCATGGCTAAGGCCACGGAGGTATCATCTTCTCCCAACTCTAAGACCCCTAGTGAACTAGAACATATTGCTTGTCTTAGAGAGGAAGAGGAAAGAGCCTCCTTGGATCGTTTTATGTCTAACATGCAAGGGGAGACCAAGAAGTACTTTGAGCATCTCATGAGGCAATTGGGAGAGGCCCAAGAGGCACTTGAGAAGAAAGGTGAGATTGAGAGAAGGGATGCGGATGAAATTGCATCTCTCTCAATGACTCTTGAAGAAGAGCATGATGGTAGAGTTTCTCTAGAGGATGAACTTGAAACCATTGAAACCACTCACAATGAACTTGTCTCTAAAATCATTAAGGAACGTGATCTTGCTATTGCTAAATATAAAAAGGCTAAAAAGGATAAAGTAGAGTTTGGGGTTGGTCATGGTAAACTAACCGAGGAGTTTGAAAAGCTAACCATTGCTCACAAAGCTTTGGAAAGCCAACACTCATCCCTCAAAGAGTTGCATGAACAACTTCAAACTCAACTTACTCAAGCTAACCATCCTAGCACTTCTACTTCTTCTTGTGATCATGCAAATGTTATTGAAGAAAATGCTAGGTTGAAGGATGAACTTGCAAGGCTCAAGGGTAAAAGCACTCAAGTTGAAAAGGTGGTGCTTACCACCCCACAAGTGGTTGCCTCAAGCACTAATGCGGTCATTTCTAGACCACAAGTGAGTGCTCCAAGGCAACAAGTGGGCAAGCAAGGTCTTGGCTATGTGGCCAAGAAAAGGAACAAGAAGAAGAAGAACAAGAAGAAGAACAAACATGGCGCTTCGGGTGGTATTGTCATGAGGGACAACACTACTCGTAGCTCCTCCGCGGGAACTAACAACCCACACCATTTCTTATATGTTGATTATTATGGTGTTGTGCAAGCTAAATATGTTGGTCCTATTGAGGGTTTTATTGACTACACTATATGGGTTCCAAAGACCCTTGTTGCTAACATGAAGGGACCCAACTCGGGTCCTAACTCTAGTCAATGATCTCTTGCAGGACTATTCTTCCGGTGGGGCTAAATGGATTCTTGATAGTGGATGCACTAATCATATGACCGGAAGCAAAGAACTTGTGACGGAGTTGCAACCAAATGATATCCAAGCAACCGTCACCTATGGGGACTCGTCCAAGTCTAAGGTATCCGGATTTGGCAAGGTTGTGGTGGCTCCCGATATCACTATCGTGAACGTCATGCTTGTCGAATCCCTTGGTTACAATTTACTTTCCGTCCGTTCTCTTAGTAAGATGGGTCTTTCCGTCTTCTTTGATGGTGATATTGTGGTCCTTTTGAGGAGCAAGACTCTTGACGTCGTTCACGTGGGACATGTTGAAAATGAGTTGTATGTGGTGGACTTTTCGAAGTCAACCAACACTCAAGCAATGTGTCTTTTCGGAAAGGCGGACTTGGGATGGTTGTGGCACCGCCGTCTATCCCATGTCAACATGAGAACTTTGCAAAGTCTTCACAAAAGTGGCCTTATTGTCGGACTAAAAGAAAATGTTTCCTTTGCAAAGGATCGCGTTTGTAGGTCGTGTGTTGAAGGGAAGATGCATGATATTGTGCACAAGGCCAAGACTATTATCTCATCAAAGAGGATCTTGGAGCTTCTCCATGTTGATCTCTTTGGTGCCGTGCCCGAGGCAAGTCTTGGTGGCAAGAAGTATTGCTTGGTGATTGTCGATGATTATTCAAGATACACTTGGGTTTATTTCTTCAAGTGCAAGAGTGAGACTCAACAAACCATCATCGATTTCTCCAACGAAGTGCAACGTCAACACAATGTGCAAATCATGGCTATTAGGAGTGATAATGGGTCGGAGTTCAAGAACTATACATTGAATGAATTTCTTAGTGAAGAAGGCATTCGTCACCAATACTCCGCCACTTACACTCCTCAACAAAATGGTGTTGCCGAAAGGAAGAATCGCACTCTCTTGGATATGGCAAGGACCATGTTGGCGGAGTACTCTTCTCCCCAATATTTATGGGCCGAGGCCGTATCCACCGCATGCCACTCCTCCAACCGCCTCTACATCCGCAAAGGCTTGTGCAAGACCCCATATGAGATCCTCACCGGCAACAAGCCCAACGTATCCTACTTCCGTGTATTCGGTTGTAAGTGCTTCTATTTGATCAAGGGTATTAGGTTGTCGAAATTTCAATCCAAAACTATTGAGGGTATCTTTGTTGGTTACGGTGCCGAATCCCACACTTATAGAGTCTATGACAAAGCCTCACGGATTGTCATAGAATCTTGTAGTGTGGTTTTCGAGGAAAATGACGGCTCCCAAGTGGCGCAATTTCATGTTTCAAATGTAGATGTTGAAATGCCTCAAGAAGCCATAGGAAGGATGGGCGTGGGATTCTTCCGCCCCATCGAGGGACACCTTGTGGCGACTCGAGAAGGACTATGCTCTACCCAAGTGGAGCCCTCCTCTACATTTGAAGATCAAGCCAAGGAGCCACCTTCTACACCTAACCGAGAACATATTCAAGACCCTCCTCTCATTGATCAAGTGACTCCGCAAGTCGTACCCACTCCTCTCACTAATGCGAGTCAAGATCAAGGCCAAGATCCTTCTTCCTCGTCATCCTCTTCTCAAGTTGAAGCTAGTGTTGAAGATATTGTTGACGACAATGTTGATGATCAAGGCCATGTTGGTCAAGATGGGGACCCAAATGATCAAGATGATCAAGTGATCCCTCCTCGCAATAATGAGGAGATCGAAGCCCGTCGCATCAAAAGGATAAGAAGAGCTTTGAAGCAAATTGATGCCCAAGACAACAAGGTCTTGGAGGATGTTCAAACTAGAAGATCCACTAGAAGGCAATTGGCTCATTTTTGTGAGCATCAAGCTCATATCTCTATGGTGGAGCCTAAAAAGGTGTATGAAGCTCTTGAGGACTCCGATTGGGTTGAAGCTATGCATGATGAGCTCAATAACTTTGAGCGCAACAAGGTTTGGAGATTGGTTGAGAAACCCAAGGATTGCCACAATGTTATTGGCACCAAGTGGATATTCAAGAACAAGCAAGATGAGAATGGCATTGTCATTAGGAACAAGGCAAGATTGGTCGCTCAAGGTTACACCCAAGTTGAAGGCATTGACTTTGATGAAACCTATGCGCCCGTGGCTCGCCTTGAGTCCATCCGTATCCTCCTTGCTTATGCTTCCTCACATAATTTCAAGTTGCAACAAATGGATGTGAAAAGTGCTTTCTTGAATGGTCCACTAAAAGAGGAGGTATATGTTAAGCAACCTCCGGGGTTCGAGAATCTCAACTTTCCCAACCACGTTTACAAACTTGACAAGGCTCTCTATGGTCTCAAACAAGCACCCCGTGCTTGGTATGAGCACCTTAGGGAGTTGTTAGATGATCGTGGTTTCGAAGTTGGGAAGATTGACCCCACTCTCTTCACCAAGAGAGTAAAGGGAGAGCTTTTCATATGCCAACTCTATGTGGACGATATCATCTTTGGCTCAACTAACCAAGCTTTCAATAATGAGTTCTCTAAGCTTATGACTGACAGGTTCGAGATGTCTATGATGGGTGAGCTTAAATTCTTCCTTGGCTTTGAGATCAAGCAATTGGCCCGTGGTACCTTCATTTCTCAAGCCAAGTATACTCAAGACATGCTCAAGAGGTTTAACTTCCAAGAAGCAAAGATCAAAACCACTCCCATGCAAGTCAAGTGTCATCTATCACGCAATCCAAAAGGGAGTAAGGATGTGGACCAAAAGCTCTATCGTTCTATGATTGGTTCTTTGCTCTATCTTTGTGCATCTAGGCCCGATATCGTTTTGAGTGTAGGTGTGTGTGCAAGGTATCAAGCGGCTCCTAAGGATTGCCATCTAATGGCGGTTCATAGAATCTTTCGTTATTTGGTTCATTCCTCAAGATTTGGTTTGTGGTACCCAAAGGGGGCACAATTTACTCTCAATGGATATACGGATTCCGATTGGGCGGGTGATCAAGATGATAGGAAGTCAACTTCGGGGGCTTGCCAATTCCTTGGTAGGTCCCTTGTAAGTTGGTCCTCGAAGAAACAAAATTGCATCTCTCTCTCCACCGCCGAAGCGGAATATGTTGCCGCCGCGAGTGCATGCACCCAATTGCTATGGATGAGGCAAACTCTCAAGGAATATGGTGTTCATTTGGACAAAGTACCTCTTCTATGTGACAATGAAAGTGCTATCAAGATTGCTTACAATCCGGTGCAACACACAAGGACGAAGCACATTGAGATTCGCCACCACTTCATCCGTGATCACGTGGCGAGAGGAGACATTGCACTTGGATATGTGCCCACCAAGGACAATCTTGCGGATATTTTCACGAAGCCACTTGATGATGCAAGATTCATGTTCTTGAGGAATGAGCTAAATGTGATTGATTCAAGGAGTTTGGCTTGACTATCTTGCGCACACCCCTATAGATGAAACGTGTTCGAACTTAGATGTAGGCATGGACATAGGGGGAGTACTATCCTAACGCATTGGGTTCTTCCTCCCCCCATTATGCCCATAGTAAAAAAAAATCATTGTAATCTCTTTTTCTAATGTTGAATTGTGAGCTTCAATGTTGAGTTTTGGCAATGCCCCCAAGATATATCTTCGCGGTTGCATACCAAGAACTCTTACATGGTGGCTTCGGCCACCGACCTCTTCATTGCGAAGAGTTGGATCTTAGTTGGGTTTGTCTATTTGTCATTTGATTGAAATTCGTGTGTTTTTCCCGGCTAAGTGTTTCTTCCTAGGAAAATCCCACTCAATTTTTTTTTTGTTGGTTGTTTCTTGCTCTTGAGAGGGATAAGTACTAGTCTCAGTTTGGTAATTCTATCCTAAGCCTTTCTCTCAAAAAGCCTTCTTTCTAAGCACTAGTGTCGTCCGTTGAAAACGAGGAAATTTCGAATCTGGAGGAAGTCGGATTTTCCGGTTCAGTTTTGAACCGGAATATCCGGCTGTACCGGAATATCCGGTTCAAACTTGAACCGGAATATCCGGTTCGGCGAAATCCATATAAGCTGGAGCCCGACGGGGATGGGCAGTTCTTGCCCTATTTCCCGTCCGCTCCTCCCCACCAAATCGCCGCCGCCGTGGTTCTTGGCCTCCCGGGCCGTTTCCTCCGCAAGATCTTGGAGATTTGACCCGGATCTTGTTCTCCTCGCGTTTTGGATCGTTTCTACCCAAGCTTTTCTCTCCATGGATCCCGGTATAGTTCAAATCTCTTGAATCTTGGTGCTATAACCTCACCTTCCATGGATGTGTGTTTTTGCTAGCTTGCTTGGTAGATTTCGTTCCGAAGAGGACTCCCCTTACATGCTAGAACTCATAGAATAGATCACTTGTTAACAATCCTTGCGGAAATCTGAGATCTAGGTTAATTTTGTGCTGTTCTGAAATTTACCGGAATATCCGGTCCACGACTGAACCGGAATATCCGGGTAACCGGAATATCCGGTTCAGTTTTGAACCGGAATATCCGGCTGAGTCCAGAACGTTTTTAAGGGCAGCCCCAAATGAATCTTTCCCAGATTTCCATATCGATTGTTTCCTGTCATCTTCTCTATGTTTTCTATGTATGTTTGTATCCGTTGTATGACACTAGTGTACTTATCTTGTGCTTTTCCTACTATATCTTGTTTCACAGATGGTGACCACGATCGAAGCGTTCCAAAGCGCAAGAAGCTTGTCTCTACCCGTAACAAGAGGAAACCTCGGCCCAACTATAAGACCGATATTCCGATTCAGGAGTTCAATGAGCTCAGAAAGAAGGATGCTTATCTGTCTCCGAGGGTTGGCAACATTGATGCTCGTTTCTGGAATCTGGAGCAGTCTTACATTTACACTGACATCTATTGTGACTACCGCCATCCATGCCGCCCTATGCATCCATATGACCATGCCGCTCTCAAGGCCAAGGATGAGTTTGCTGATGCTGCCAGTATTGTTGAGCGCTTTGGTTTGGTGAAGCTGATGGAGACCCAGTGCAACTACAACACGCAGCTGGTGATGCAGTTTATGTCCACCCTCGTGTACTCCACTGGTGATATTGTGACCCGTCTGAAGTGGATGTCTGGAGATACACCCTGTGAGGCATCCTTTGAGAGGTTTGCTCGGCGTCTGGGCTACTCTTACAGCGAGCACCCTCCCCTTGGTCACCGTGTCCATGAGGTTGATAGGCCGAGGAGGGAGGTGTCCATGGCTGAGCTCTATGCCCCTGGTTTCGATGTTGGGGGGCTTGAGGGACTGCTTCCTCTTTATGATCAGCTGGTGCGTATCTTCAGAGCTTTTCTGGTGCCAAGTGGAGGTAACAACGATGCTCTCACCACTCCTCTGTGCAACCTTCTGATTCTGGCTAAGGAGTGTATGGACGAAGAGGACCCGGCTGTCTCATATACTGTGGATGTGATGGACATCATCTTTCACGAGCTCTTTGCTGCTATGATTGGTGGCTTCACCATTCCCTATGCTCCCTATATCATGATGCTTATCAAGTATGAGATGAGGAAGGAGTACACCGAGCTTCCCATGGTAGAGCACAAGGTGAGGAAGCTGTATGTCAAGAGGAAGGTGAAGACTGCGGCTGCGTCTCGGAGTGCTCCGTTTGAGGGTGGTTCCTCTATGGGTGGCCCCTCTAGCTCTCAGTCTGCTCCCAGGGTGCCTGTGTCTGATCTCACCACTTTGCGCAACGTCAGGAAGCTATCCTGGTTTCAGCGCAACGTGCTCTGCATGAAGCTGGACATTCACAAGGAACAGTACAGGGCATATCGCAGGGACACTGATCTGGCCAGCTCGCAGCGTCAGATTCTCCATCACGTGAGTGGTGGCACTGGTGATGTTCCTGCTCCACTTGATGCTCAGTCCTACTCTGCTTGGTCTGCTGAGGATTCCACCCCTTGGGAGAGCATTGAGGCGGCCCTCAGGTCTACTCGGGAGACTGCTGCACGAGCTCATGATGTTGCTGCTGATGAGGAGGAGTCTGATGATGAGCAGGGATCTGGAGACGAGTCGGATGCTTAGACCGTGTCTGGGGCGTTAGTTAGCTATTTCCCTCCTTTTTGGTGTCTCGATGCCAAAGGGGGAGAAGTAGCTATTATAGACTACGGGATTTGCATGGGTTCGGGCACAGGCATTTGCTTTTATCCTTCCTTTGAGCGCTTGTGTCCATTTTATCTTCATTTATCGTGCTTGTGAACTTGTCGTTTATTGTCGTTTAAAACTATGTGTGCTTATGTGTGTGACTATTGGTTATCTGGATACTATCATGGTTATCTATTTTATGGTGTGTTGGTTATCTATCGGATATGTTGAGGAGATTATCTATGATTGTGCTTGGTTATTCTTGGATATATTGTTCTCGCACAAGGTATATACTTCTTTACACTCAACATATCGGTGATGTTGTCTCATTGTCATGTTTGCTACTTGTTGAAAATCTCTTCCTATACATCATTGCATCCATTTGCGTTTGAGGCAAACAAAAGATATGCATAGAGATAGGGGGAGAGATTTTCATCTTGTTTCAAGCATGGTTACCGTCAAGGTTTATTGCAAATCTTAGTATTGTCATCTAACACCAAAAAGGGGGAGATTGAAAGTGCATTTCGTTTTCCCAGTGTTTTGTGTGTTAGTTAACAATACTAAGTACATTATTTATCAAGGTGTTTAGTGTGCAGGTGTTATACTTAACATCGGCATCGAGCACTGAAAAGTCGGTGAAGTTTGGCCTGAGGTTTTTGGGACAGAACTCAACCGGATTATTCGGACCGGATTATTCATCCTGGACCGGATATTCCGGTTGTTGAGAAAGGAGCTCAAGAATGGCTAAGGACTGAGGATCTTGCATACTGGAACCAACCGGATTATTCGGACCGGATATTTCATCCTGGACCGGATATTCCGGTTACTGCGAAAAACTGCTAAGGACTGAAGTTTTGAGCTACTGGAGTCAACCGGATTATTTGGACCGGATTATTCATTCCGGACCGGATATTCCGGTTGCTGCGGAAAAACTGCTAAGGACTGGAAGTTTTGAGCTACTGGAGTCAACCGGATTATTTGTACCGGATATTTCATATATATACCGGATATTCCGGTTGCAGTTGAGGAAGTGGAAAATTGGCTAAGGACTAGAAGATTTGCGTACTGGCATCTACCGGATTATTTGTACCGGATTATTTCAAATCAACCGGATAATCCGGTCCAGCACTGCAGTTCAGCGCGGAGCAAGCTTACCGGATATTCCGGTCCAAACTTGAACCGGATATTCCGGTACCTTTTTTCCTGCACAACGGCTAGTTGTGAGGAGGGACTATAAATAGCCCTCCTCCTCTTCCTCAAGATCTAGTTCTTCCTCTTAGCATTGATGAGCATTTAAGAACTCACCAAATTCCTCATAACTCCCAATCCCTCCACCCAATCTTGAAGATCTTTGGAGGATTGAAGGAGAAGGCCCCGATCTACATCTTCACCAACCCGTTCTTCATTTCCCCCTCTCTAGCTCGAGGGATCTTGACTAGGGTTTCCTCTTGTGGAGAACCTAGGCATCTTGTTTCTAGTTGGTGATTCAAGAGTTGTTGGGAGCCCCCAATTAAGTTGTGGGTGTGTGCCCCAAGGTGTTTGTAAAGGATTTGATCCCCGCCTCAAAGGGGTTCTATAGTGGAAGGTGAACTAGGCCTTTGTGGCGAAGTTCATCGGAGAATAGGGTGAAGCCTTAGTGGCGTTGAGTAGGCCTTTGTGGCGAGCTCACACCCCTCCAACGAGACGTACTCCCCTAAAAAGGAGGAACTCGGAAATACATCGTGTCTCCGTGTGCTTCCATCGGTTACCTCGTTCCTCCCTCTCTTTACTTACTTGTACTTGTTGCATTGATTACTTGTCTTGTCATATAGGTAAATTCCTCACTAGTTGCACTATCTAGAGAATTTACCTTTCTTGTCAAGCCTAA
This sequence comes from Alopecurus myosuroides, assembly GCA_028641055.1. Classification (NCBI taxonomy): domain Eukaryota; kingdom Viridiplantae; phylum Streptophyta; class Magnoliopsida; order Poales; family Poaceae; genus Alopecurus; species Alopecurus myosuroides. The sequence continues at coordinate 502,934,463 of CM054057.1, forward strand.
ATTTGAGAAAAATTAAAATTTGCCGTAGCACCTATTCACCCCCCCCCCTCTAGGTGCCCATACTATACTTTCATCTGGTGACAACTGTCTCCCTGTACGCGGATGATGTGGTGATTTTCTGCCACCCTGAGGCGGGGGAGCTGCAGGGATTGAGGGACATCCTGGCGCTCTATGGTCACGCCTCGGGCCTACATACTAACTTTGCCAAGTGCTCAGCATCTCCGATTGGTTGTGGGGAGGAAGTTGCTGTGGTCGCGGCCATGGCTATGGGTTGTCAGCTGGCCCCCTTCCCGGTGAAATACCTGGGCATTCCTTTGGGGCTCCGGCGGCTACCCAGTGAATCCCTGCAACCGCTCGTGGATCGGGTGGCAGATAGGTTGCCCACCTGGAAGGCGGCTTTGATGCCGAAAGCGGGAAGACTAGCTCTTATCAAATCCGTGTTGGCTGCCATGCCCTTCCACCAACTGGTCGTCCTCTGTGCCAACAAGAAATCCCTGAAAAAGCTCGAGAAGATATTCCGAGGCTTCCTTTGGGTCGGGCGGTCGTCGGCCAACGGAGGACACTGCCACGTGAACTGGGACAGGGTATGCCGTCCCCTCAGACTGGGAGGCTTAGGGATTCCGGACCTGTGGCCCACCTCAATCAGCTTGCGAATCCGCTGGTTGTGGAGGATGCGCACTGATCCGACAAGGCCGTGGAAAGGCTTAGATATGCAATTCTCTCGAGTGGAGCACCAGATCTTCGAGGCTGCCACCCAGGTGGTCCTAGGTGACGGCTCTTCGGCACTGTTCTGGAAGGACAAATGGCTCGAGGGAAATTCCTTGGCAGAACTGGCTCCTAACCTGGTTGCCATCATCACGAAGAGGACGCGCAAGTCGCGGACAGTAAGGGAGGCGCTTCAGGAGCGCCGTTGGATTGCAGACATTCAGGGGGCTCTTTCCCCTCTGGCCCTCTCGCAATATATTCGAGTCTGGAACCTCCTTCAGAGGGTGCACTTGTCGGGGCTGCCGGACCGGGTCGTCTGACGCCTGACCCCGAATGCCCAGTACTCCTCCAAGTCCTGTTATGACGCGCTATTTCTAGGAGCGACCATATCTGGGTCTTGGGAGCTGAACTGGAAAGCGTGGGCGCCGCCCGGGGTGAAATTTTTCATCTGGTTGGCATGTCAAGACCGTTGTTGGACTGGAGAACGCCTCGCGAGAAGAGGACTACCTCACCAGGACCGATGCCCTCTTTGCGACCAGGGCTTGGAGTCGATGTCACACATCCTCACTGGATGCTCGTTCTCCAGGGCGACCTGGCATGAGGTTCTTTCCTGGGTCCGATCAACGGCTAGACCCCCAGTTGTGGAAGACGACTTCGTAGATTGGTGGAAGCTGGCGCTGAAATCCACCCCTCGTTTGCTGCGCAAGCGCTCCTCTTCGGCCATTATGCTTGCGGCTTGGTGGATCTGGAAGCACAGGAACGCGGTCGTCTTCGACAACGCCAGGCCCTTGGATAGCGCTTTGATGGAAACCATCAAGACCGAGGCTCGCCTGTGGGTGAGCGCCGGGCCAGCGGCCTCGCCCTTCTCCTCCCCTAGTCTAGTTCCTTGGGTTGAGTTGTAAGCGTTGGGGTTGCCGGGCTTCATGCCCCCTTGTACATTAACTCTCCCTTATTCTATCAATGCATCGAAACGCAAAGCTTTTGCGTTTTCGCGAAAATGATGTTTATTGTTTTATAACCCAAGCAAGCAAGGTGGGTGCAATGCTATTTATTGTTTCATAACCCAAGCAAGGTGGGCGCAATGCTGTTTTGCTACAGGGACATTTTGTTTTTTTACTTCTGAGAGGCGGTGATGAATCAGTTGTTCTAGATCTCAAAATAGAGGTCTCACTTATTACCTGGCAAACAAAAGATGAATTGTTTGGTTGGTGTTCCGAGGCCAGGGATATGTAAATCAGAGACAAAGAATACCAGATTAGCATGATTTGCATCCATGTATTGATAACCTCCTTTTCCTTTGTGATCAGCGGACCATTGCGTAAAGTGTTGTGATGAAGCAAAACACACTTTTGAAACCGGCAGAAGCAAAATCCGGCAGCCTTGAGAAGCAACCATCAAATATTCTTTGTTGTTGGAAGAAACAGATCTTCAGAATTGACAAGTTGTTCAGTGTTGTGCAGTTGGACAGGTCTGAACGGCCATTTGTTTTTCATTTAGTGTTTGTGATGCCAATATCTGAAAGTTTGGCCGCTTGTTGCCAAATTTATGTACGCGCCTCAAACAAGATATTAGCAACAAGAAATACAAGGCAAAACAGAGTAACCTCTGTAACATGTATATTGACATCACTGCTTGCTGCACACTGGCTGTCACTCCTTGTCAGTTAACAGAAAACTGAATCAGATTTTTCTCAATTTTCAGAACAGGACATGATAGTTGTCCATGTACAGTACAAAAAGGCAATACTAGGGAACATGGTAAACGACCAGAAGTCAGCGCATAAGTAGACAAGAAAATCTCAGATTAAATGAGACTATCAACGGCGACCTGAGGCACTGTCACCAGGAGTCAATGATAGTAGAAAATATCTACTGAACCTGAACAAGCTGCATGTGCAAGGGAACAACGGGCTGAAGCACTGTGATTTTGTTGCATAGTCATGGGACGCACCAGCTCTTGTCTGTAATAAGAACAAGACGAGCTTAACATGGTAGAAGTAGAGCCAAGATTAATGTGAGTAACTTGTACTCAAAACTTTGTATCAGGTAGACTCAGGAAAGCGCCTCAGATATCACTCGCTCGCACTTCTCGGGGATCTTTACAGCCTCAGATAACATCTCCTTCCGACAAAATTAAGCCGATGCTTTCAATGACACCATCTACGCCCTCTACCTTCCTCTACTAGATTGCTGTTACAGTTGGTCAAATAACCGGAGTGAGCCTACCCTCCAACGTATCGATAGAGTCCTAATCAACGCTCCTTGGACGTATATATTCCCCGGCACCTCCCTCTCATCCCTTACTCATTTCATTTCTGACCACGCCCCCCTTGTCGTCCACGTCTCCACCTCCATCCCTTGTCCCGACCCTTTCCGGTTTGAAAATATCTGGACTCTCATTCCCTGGGCCCGACCCGCTATTGAAGCCTCCTGGTTCCTTCCGAAGACCAAACGTTTGTAAAACAAACGCAACTGTTATCGCTATCCTTGATCACCTAAAAGAATCCCGCAACCTTAACGCGCTCGAGCTCTCGTTGCGGAAAGTGGTAATCCACACTCTCCATCACACACATATTACCGGAGGGAATCGTTCACCGGCTCTAACACGCAAAAATTAGGGCCACGATTGAGGGCGACGAAAACTCCAAATACTTCCATGTTTGTGCACACCACCGACGCCGACGAAAACAACAAATGGTTCCATGTTATCTTTCAAATGATTCTTGAAGCCTAGACTTGTATGAAGCTTATCGCACACCACTGACGTTGAAGGAAACGTGTGTGTTGTTCGCATACAGCACACGATTTCACATATGGCACACGACTTTTGTAATGTAGTCGTTTGTACAAGATCAAATGTGTCGATGCTTATTTAATCCGTCATTTTATATTTGATATTGGGTCTGTTATGTTATGTTTAGGGATAATTAACAGGGTGCCCTCAGTTGGCACCACGACCTCAGTTTTGCCCCTAGCGCCGAATCGACCTCAGTTTTGTCCCTAGTCAGTGCGCAAGGACTGCTTTGGCTGCTCCCACCGTTACTTTCTGCCCCCCGTTAGAATCCTGACCTGTGGGACCCATCATAGAACCGTTGGCGCGGCTTGTGGGCCCCAGATGTTGAGCGTTGGCGCGGTTTGTGGGCCCCAGCTGTTGACCGTTGGCGCGGTTTGTGGGCCCCAGCTGTTGACCGTTGCTTGCGGCCGGCGGTTTAAAAGCGGCGGAGCTCGCGGCGGAGCTCGTGGCGGTGAGCAGGAAATCAGCCGAGCTTCTCAGGCAGCGCGTCCCCTTCTTCCCCGGCGGCATGTCGTCGACCTCTGCTTCCGATTCCCACTCCAAATGGCCGCGCTTCGGGCCAGTTCCGATGGGAAGATGCCCTGACTGCCCACGGACGGCGCCCCTGCAGCGGCGGGTCACGGGGAGCGACAGGCACGGCAACCGCGGGCGCGAGTATGTGAAATGCGAGAGCAAAGAACAGCTTGGGGAGGTGAGATCTGTGGTCCCCCTGTCAATTTCGTTTTTTTCCCTCAATTTTCAGCCGATTTGGGTTTTCATCCGATTTGGGTTTTCGTATTTGCAGGATCTTCCTCCATGTGACCATTTCGAGTGGCTTGACGAGTACATAAAGAGGATTCAAAAGGAGGACAAAAAAAAGGTGCCCAATTTGCTACCGGCGGTGGAGCAATTGGGATCTACTACGGTGCATAATGGGGTGCAGAAGGACGAGTTCAAGAAGATGGCAAAACAGCTGGAGACGTTTGTCGATCTAAAGAAGCAAAGCAATATGATGGCTGCATTTTTTTATTTATGTGCAATTGTTCTTGGAATTGTGTATTTGCAGATCATTAGTCAAAAATAATGTAGTTAGTGTTGTAGTTAGCTTGACATGGTCAATTTGAGTATGGCTAAGACTTGGAATAAATGCGTCAGGAATCCAGCCCTGATTTGGTTTGTTTCAGTTCGTTTTCAGTTCAGTTCTGTTTTCAGTGTTCAGTTCAGTTTCAGTGTTCGTATGTACAGATTCAGTGTCCAGTTCAGGTTCAGTTCAGGATAAAATGGTAGGCCCATCTAAAACCAAGACAGGCCCAATATTAAATGAGGCCCAACGTATACTAGCATGGACAAACAGTGGACAAAAATAATTTAAACATTAGACAAATATAATTTAAACATTTGGACAAAAATAAATTTATAATTTTGGACAAATATAATTTAAACAATTGACAAATATAATTTAAACATTCGGACAAATATAATTTAAACGGGGGGGCAAATATAATTTAAACATTGACTTCATTTGGGCATATAGAATTTAAAAATAAATTAATTGGCAAACATAATTAAACAGTGGATATTATATGTATGGATAATATTGGCCCCACTTTACATATATTCAGTGGGGCCCGTCGGACATTACATCTACTAAAAAAAAAAGGGGCCTAGCCCTAAACCCTAACCGCCCGCTGCATGCATGCGGGCGCCCTTCCGTCCATCCGGCCAACCGCCGGCGGTTGGCCTACTTCTTCCACTCCGCCGCCCTGATCTTGATCTCGTCGTCGATCCGGGCGCGGCGGTTCGCCTCCTGCCACCTCTCCACGTCGTTCTCGCGGGCCCTCTTGATGCGGGCCCGGAGAGCCTTCTCCTCCCTCTCCTCCTCCTTCTTCTCCTCCTTCTCGATCTCTTTCTTCTCCAGCCGCTCCTCTTTCTTGAGGAGGCGGTTCTTCGTCTTGGGGGAGAGGTTCTCGGCGTCGGCGGCGGGCTCGTCGCTGTCGGGGACGTCGGTCGACGCCGATCGCTCCCGTTTGGGAGATTTGACGGGCACGAGGCCCGTCTCCTCCGGCGTCCAGTCGGGCTCGTACCAAGGCCGAGCCTTGGGGTGGTTGTCCTCGTCGGAGACAGACTCGGGGCTTGAGGGGAGAGAGTAGGAAGACATGGTGTTCGGGGCTTGAAGGGAGATGAGAAGGCAAAGAGGCTGGAGAGTGATGAGAAGATGGAGGAGGAGAAACAGGCTATTTAAAGACACGATGAGACGTGAATTTATTGGGGTAGATGAAGCAAACTGTGTGAAACGTAGGATGCAGTGTAGAAAGTACAGTCGATGCATGGTCAAAGCGGTGGTAGAACAGGCCTAGGTGTAGGACCGAGCGCTTAGGGAGTCAAAATGATTTGACGTTGCATGCGTGTATTGAAGAGGTGAAGAGAAGAAATCCAAAGTCTCACGCCAAATCCTGCCTCGCTGCATATGCATTGATGCGTATCTTATAAAAAACTAGGCGCGGAGGGCTGCGTCGCTGCAAATGCGACGCGACTTGTGTTTCTGAAAGGAGGCGTGCAGGGCTGCTGCAAATTCGACTCGACGTTCACTCGATCTTTTCCAAAACACCACGTCCATGCACCTGCGTCATTTTCGACCGTTTGATCGTAAGGAACGGTGCAGATAGAGTCCATGCATGCAAACTACGGCGGCAACGGCCTGCAGACGCTGAGACGCGATCCTCTGACTTTAGGTCACTGACAAATGGAGCCCATCACACACCGGACCCACGTGTCATGGGAGAAAGTCAGAGAACATAAGGTGGGCAAAGTAAGAGGATCGGGTTCCCTCTGTTTTTAGTGCATGTACAATAGTCTAGACGGGTGCTGTCTGCACTACTCGGCCATGTCATTTCTAGACATTTTTAGAGATAGTTGGTACAGTGCGGTGACCCCCTAGCTTGTGTTGGGATCCAGACGCTCCGTAGCCCCCCTCTCGGTGAAACCCTAGCCCCGTTGGAGAAATACCGGACTTATACGGAAACACGCGGTAACAGCGTCGAAAGGGGGTAGCAATGTGGAACTATTTGCTTGGTTGTGCTAGGATAGCCCATAGGAACACTAAACAAAAAGGTAGAACCCACCTCTTCGGAAGATTCACTGTGTTTGGTCCGATACGAGAGTTTCACCCTGTAATCGCCTACGAGAGAGAAGTGGATGCCGGTGAAGCCGGGTCACACCCCGGAGAGCAATCTTGGACATACAAAGCACACAACACACCTATACTAACATGGTATGGCAACCCCCTAGCTTGTGTTGGGATCCAGACGCTCCGTAGCCCCCCTCCCGGTGAAACCCTAGCCCCGTTGGAGAAATACCGGACTTATACGGAAACACGCGGTAACAGCGTCGAAAGGGGGTAGCAATGTGGAACTAGTTGCTTGGTTGTGCTAGGATAGCCCATAGGAACACTAAACAAAAAGGTAGAACCCACCTCTTCAGAAGATTTACGGTGTTTGGTCCGATACGAGAGTTTCACCTTGTAATCGCCTACGAGAGAGAAGTGGATGCCGGTGAAGCCGGGTCACACCCCGGAGAGCAATCTTGGACATACAAAGCACATAACACACCTATACTAACATGGTATGGCAACCCCCTAGCTTGTGTTGGGATCCAGACGCTCCGTAGCCCCCCTCCCGGTGAAACCCTAGCCCCGCTGGAGAAATACCGGACTTATACGGAAACACGCGGTAACGACGTCGAAAGGGGGTAGCAATGTGGAACTATTTGCTTGTTTGTGCTAGGATAGCCCATAGGAACACAAAACAAAAAAGGTAGAACCCACCTCTTCGGAAGATTCACGGTGTTTGGTCCGATACGGGAGTTTCACCCTGTAATCGCCTACGAGAGAGAAGTGGATACCGGTGAAGCCGGGTCACACCCCGGAGAGCAATCTTGGACATAAAAAGCACACAACACACCTATACTAACATGGTATGGCAACCCCCTAGCTTGTGTTGGGATCCAGACGCTCCGTAGCCCCCCTCCCGGTGAAACCCTAGCCCCGCTGGAGAAATACCGGACTTATACGGAAACACGCGGTAACGACGTCGAAAGGGGGTAGCAATGTGGAACTATTTGCTTGGTTGTGCTAGTATAGCCCATAGGAACACAAAACAAAAAGGTAGAACCCACCTCTTCGGAAGATTCACGGCGTTTGGTCCGATACGGGAGTTTCACCCTGTAATCGCCTACGAGAGAGAAGTGGATGCCGGTGAAGCCGGGTCACACCCTGGAGAGCAATCTTGGACATACAAAGCACAAAACACACCTATACTAACATGGTATGGCACCCCCTAGCTTGTGTTGGGATCCAGACGCTCCGTAGCCCCCCTCCCGGTGAAACCCTAGCCCCGCTGGAGAAATACCGGACTTATACGGAAACACGCGGTAACGACGTCGAAAGGGGGTAGCAATGTGGAACTATTTGCTTGGTTGTGCTAGGATAGCCCATAGGAACACAAAACAAAAAGGTAGAACCCACCTCTTCGGAAGATTCACGGCGTTTGGTCCGATACGGGAGTTTCACCCTGTAATCGCCTACGAGAGAGAAGTGGATGCCGGTGAAGCCGGGTCACACCCCGGAGAGCAATCTTGGACATACAAAGCACACAACACACCTATACTAACATGGTATGGCACCCCCTAGCTTGTGTTGGGATCCAGACGCTCCGTAACCCCCCTCCCGGTGAAACCCTAGCCCCGCTGGAGAAATACCGGACTTATACGGAAACACGCGGTAACGACGTCGAAAGGGGGTAGCAATGTGGAACTATTTGCTTGTTTGTGCTAGGATAGCCCATAGGAACACAAAACAAAAAGGTAGAACCCACCTCTTCGGAAGATTCACGGTGTTTGGTCCGATACGGGAGTTTCACCCTGTAATCGCCTACGAGAGAGAAGTGGATGCCGGTGAAGCCGGGTCACACCCCGGAGAGCAATCTTGGACATACAAAGCACGCAACACACCTATACTAACATGGTATGGCACCCCCTAGCTTGTGTTGGGATCCAGACGCTCCGTAGCCCCCCTCCCGGTGAAACCCTAGCCCCGCTGGAGAAATACCAGACTTATACGAAAACACGCGGTAACGACGTCGAAAGGGGGTAGCAATGTGGAACTATTTGCTTGGTTGTGCTAGGATATCCCATAGGAACACAAAACAAAAAGGTAGAACCCACCTCTTCGGAAGATTCACAATGTTTCCACCTCTTATTCTTTGAAATCTCTAGTCTTGTATTCGAGGAATCTCATTTTAGTGATGGCTTTCGTTCTAATGTTTATAAATCCTATTTATATTTTTACTAGACTTGTATTAGACCTATATAATGCAATTCCGAAGCCCAAAAATTTATTGAATGAATATTAGTATTATTTATTTTCTTTTGAATAATAATGGTTTTAATCGAAAATCGTAAATAAAACAAGTTTAAAACATCAAAATGAAAAAATAACTTTGGATCTTTCTTAGTCACACCAAAATGAAGCTTTGGTGAGATTTTGACCTTATTTGAGTTCAAAAGGTTTGAAACTCATCTCATTATCTTGAACTCTCTACTAGACTGTTCAAGATATCATATGTTACACAAGGTTTTTTCGTTCCATTCTTTATAAGACAGGTTTATATTTTTTTCTCGTTACTATATGACATAACACTACTATGTGCGTCGCCAATATATTTTTTCGATTTTTTTTGAATTATTTATGCTCATTTCAAGCTTGGTCAACCCTCTGTTTGACCAGCCGAAAAGCTTCTAGAAGGAAACACAGAGATTCGACCTGGGCTGTTGGATCGACGCCTTCTAGAGGGAAGAGTGCATCGGACGGATGCGCTCGCAGCCACAGCGATCCGCGAGACGCTCGTTCTGCGCTCTGATTGGTTGGTCCGTTGGCCACAGGGATCGATGGTTTCTATATGTTCTACATATGATTTCTTTGCTGTTAAGTATTAAACCTTGTTATTTAATTAAAAAAAATAGAAGAATACCCTTATTCAAAACATAATGAAACTTCATATTTACTAGAGCGATGATTTTTATCTGTTTTATATATGAATTTTCTATTAAACCATGTTATTTAAATAAAATATTAAAAAATATAGAAGAATTATTGAAAACATAACGAAACTTCAGATTTACACTATATATGTACAATAGTTGTCTAGGAAATTAATTTGGCTGATGTAGACGAGATGCCAAAAATTGTTGAAGCACAAATGGGGGTGTTTACCCTAGCTTCACACCTCATTTGAAGCACATTTCTCATGAGAATAGAGCGATGGTTTCAAATGAGCATAAATAATTCAAAAAAAATTAAAATGACATGAATCGAACGCACCATGTTGTTATTTGCGATATAGTTGCTCCTCAAATTTATTTAGATAATTTTGACAAGGTAGAATTTTTCATGAAATTACAAACGGGGGTGTTTACCCTAGCTTCGCACCTCATTTGAAGCACATTTCTCGTGAGACCACATCGATGGTTTCAAATGAGCATAAATAATTCAAAAAAAATCAAAATGACATGAATCCAACGCACCATGTTGTTACTTGCGATATAGTTGCTCCTCAAATTTATTTGGATAATTTTGACAAGGTAGAATTTTTCATGAAATTTCCTAAAAATTTGAAACGACTTGGTTCAACATCATCCAACATTATTCAAACATCATCCAACTATGTTCTAACTTAGATACATCACCAGTCGACATAAATACAACATTATTCAACAGAAATACAACACCAACTTAGTCCAAATAGCGTCGGGGCTTCTTTGTGATCCTTGGCTGTTTTGGTGGCGCTTTGCTCCTTGTGCTCATCTTGCTCACAGCTTCTGGTCTTCTCCTCTTGGTAGTCGGTACCTTGGCTTTCTTCTTTGAAACTACACCAGATCTGTACAAAACATAAAGGATCATGATAAATAAATAAAAAATAAAATGAAAAATGAAAACTGGTGAGATCATGGCAGGATTTACATACCCATCTAAGCTTGTAACTGGTGACATCATGGCAGAATCATCCAATGGAGCATCCACTGAAACTTGTGTGTCCATGGCAGAATCATCCAATGGAGCATCCAATGAAACTTGTGTGTCCATGGCAGAATCATCCAATGGAGCATCCAATGAAACTTGTGAGATCATGGCAGAATCATCCAATGGAGCATCCAGCGGATCATCAGCTGGAGCATCTGGAGCATCTTCTGGAGCATCTGGAGCATCATATGAATCATCAGCTGGATCATCAGCTGGAGCATCCAGAGGATCATCAGCTGGAGCATCTGGATCATCGAATGGAGCATCATGGACTTGATCATCATATGAATAATCAGTTGGATCATGTACTTGATCATCATTTTGTTGTTCTGGAGCATCATCTGAATCACTTGACTGCTGAACATCATTTTCAAATGCTTCATCCGGCTGTTGAAATGCTGCATCCGGCTGCTGACCATCAGTTTCATCAGGCATACTCTCTCCAAACCCTGGATCGACTGTGTTATCACAATATTTGCCGAAATGACCGGTCCCACCACACCTTGTGCACTTACGCACCCTCGCTCCACCTCCACCTTCACTGCGACGTCGGTGTCGACTCTTCCTCGGTCTACCTGCAGCTCTCTTCAGAACCGGAGCACAAAGTTTGAATCCAGGGTCCACTCTATCCCACTGTTGTTTTCCCTCCAAAGCAGGCAAGGCATGTGCATATGTGGCTCTGAACATTGCTACAGAGTAGTAATCATGGACATACTGCTGTATATCCCCTGCTGGACCTGTGAGAGAAGTGATGAAAAACAAGGCATGAATGCATGGCAAACCAGTTATCTGCCATTGCCTACAAGTGCAAGTTTTCGCTTCTAAATCCACTGGATATCTCCATTCTTTGTTACTTTTATCAAAGAATGATACCTCTGATTTGGTATCCGAGACAAATCTCATGTTCATATTCAAGCTCTATGTTTTCTGCTTCAACGCCTTCATCACATTCGGGATAATAATGTGGCCCATGAATTTTGCATTAGCTATTTCAAGACGGAAATGAAATTTCTCGGCGTATTCTATCCTTATCCTGTCAAGCAAATCGGCCAAATAAAGATCCTTTAGTTTCCGGATCGTTGAGTTGAAAGATTCTGCAAGATTATTGTGCACATAGTCAACTTTGCTCAATTCACTGAATTGGCTTCTAGACCATAGCTTCGAGTGGTGTGTTTCCAAGTATTCCTTCACTTTCTCTTTTGTGTACAACTGCCTCATGTGGTAGTTGTGCTTCCTCACACTGCAAGTCAAAGATGCAGGCCATAAATGATCGGTATAAAACTTTCCTTTGAATTTCTTCACAAAATTTGCAGCAAGGTGACGCATACATTCCCTGTGCTCTACTCCTGGGAACACATTATCCACGGCCACTTCTAAACCTTTGCATGCATCTGTGTGGATTACCAATCCATTGGGATGTCCAATAGCCCGGCGCAGATTCTGCAAAAACCATGTCCAGCTCTCCTCGGACTCTGTCTCCAGCACACCGTAGGCAACTGGAAAAACAAAACTGTGTGCATCAACTGCACAAGCTGCTACTAGCTGGCCTTTAAACCTCCCTGTGAGAAAAGTAGCATCAATAGCCAAATAAGGCCTGCAGCCTACCAAAAAACCCATTTTGCAAGCTTCAAAGCACACAAAAACCCTCCTAAAGCATTGCTTGGTCCTTGTCACTTTCTTCAATGTGTAATCCACGGCGTGGTGATCAATTTCAACAACACTGCCTGGGCTTGCCCTCTCCACTTCAGCTTTGAATGCATACAACAACTGAAAACTTTCATTCCAGTTACCATGGATAGATTCCAATGCTTTGTTTTTACCAGTGACACCCTCATGTATGGTAAATCTATCTTGAACTTGTCTTTCATGTTTTTCTGCAATTGCTTTGCACTCACTTGATGGTTTTCTGCCACCCATCTTGACTTGGCTCTGCTGATTGTTTGCTTCCTAAGGGTTGATTCTTCGCATGTCTGGGGAAAAGGGTTCACTTTTACCTGCACATTGGTGCTGCCACGCATTTTAGATGCGTGCATCCTCCATTGACAATCTTCAGACACACAGTGCACGGTGTAGCGCCTTTTATCGCTCTTGTCAACTACAAAGGCACGTTCTACCTTCATGCAGTATGTCACAAGTGCATTTCTACACTCAGCCATGGAAGAAAAAATGCAACCTTCTGCCATAAGAGGGTTCGCAGGGTTCCATTCAACAGGTGTCCGGTCTTCCTCTTCGTCATCGTCACTGTCAGACTGATATTGGATTTCAACCCGAGGTGTCTGTCTTAAATTCCTAATAACATCAGGATATAGCCTCTCTTCATCATCCGCAGACATGCAGGCATCCTCCTCCAAAGCGACTTGAACCCTTTTCCCAGTGCCCACACTTGTCGAGCCACCACGTCGAGCTGGTTTTGAACTGTTCTGGCTGGAGTTGGCAGTACGACGTGATGGTCCTGCCACAAAAGATGAACCCGCCACAACTGCCGGCACAACCACATTATTTTGCAGCTTCACATTAAAATTCTCTGCCTCCGTATGCTTAGCAAACATGGTAGCGAGCTCTTCATCATTACTAATTTGGATCCAATCTTTTCCCCCATCAAAGTATCTAAATTCCACTTCATCATGCAAACCCCAAGGATATGGGCTGCAAACTATTTCCCCAAATTGTCTGAAACTCCAGTTACAATCCATTGGGACCGAATAACTGAAACCTCCTTGGTATTTCTTCTTACTGTCTGCATCGACGATGTAGCGCTCTCTTCTAACGTGCACCAAGAAAGCAAACCGCAACTCCATCCTAACCCACAAAAACAGAGACGCAATCAGCTGCAAATCAATGGCATCCATGTCTAATCGATAATTCAAAACTCAGTACTTACCCAATGGGAACCCAATCGTGGACGCGGCGTGTCTCCGGCCCCACGGCGCGGCCGCTCTCCATTTCATTCCTATCCATTTCGTCGAGCAGGTGGCGGGCAGAGTGGTGGAACGAGCGCCCCACCAGCGACGTCGCAGGACGGCCCCGGCGGTGAAGCAGGTGGCCACGCGGAACGGCCGCGGCGGTGCAGGTGGTGCAGGTGGTGCTGGCGGCGCAAATGCGTGCTGCTGGCTGCGACACAGGTGGCGACACAGGTGGCGGTGGCGCGCTGGCTGAGGAAGGTGGCGGCGGAGCAGGTGGTGGTGGTGCCGCAGGTGGTGGTGGTGCCGCAGGTGCTCGTGGCGCAGCAGGGGCTGGTGCGGAGGTGGCGGCGGCGAGAGCGGCAGCGCACGACGGCGGGGCAACTAAATTGGGCGGCAGCGCATGATAGTTGTGGGCTTGTGGCGGGAAGCTCGGGTGTGGACTATTCAGATTAGTCAACTAACTGCCCGGTCCCACCTGTAAGCTCCGGACGGTTTCAGCGAACTGGCAGTCCCACGCGGTCCCACTTCGCGAAACGGAGCCTGACTCCTCCGGGCCCACTTCGACTAACGGAGTCGACTCCAAACTTACCGTTCCAGCCTCTCCATAGTAGTTGCGCACGGACTAGGGGCAAAACTGAGGTCGATTCGGCACTAGGGGTAAAACTGAGTACAAGTGACCCGCTGTGGGCAATTCGATAAATGACCCTTATGTTTATTTTAATTTCTTACCTCAAAGATTTGATAGAACATGTCATTTTATATTTGTGTAATAAGAATCTTATTTTGGTGGCACTGTACAAAAAAAGAGAGAGAAGGTGGGCGCCCTAGTGCAGGTATCCTCGAATATCTTCGCCTTAACATTGGTAAGGCATTTGATTTTTTTTCTTCTGTTTTTTCCTTCTTGCATTGATGAAATTTCAGGATGACGGTTTGAATCTGTTTACTCATAATATACGGTATCTAATCTCTTCAAGGTTTGCTCGATGTATTTCATCCCATTCCTTTATTTGGACTTGCTTGTAAGTTTCTAACCATTTCTAATATGTTCCCATCAAGGTTGCTAAAACAACTTTATATGAAGATAAAAGTATTCAAGGAAAATAAAATAAAACAACATGTAAAATCCTAAGGCTAATTATCGTTCGGGACAAAGTATCATACCGGTAAACCTTTTCATGGTCCAAAAATGATGCTATCACATATTCACATGTCTTTAGAAATACTGTTGCCGAAGAGGGACGGGGCGGTATAACGGGAAGCAAGTTAACAATGGCATGAAGTAATGCAGCTTCAAATCATGTGTATGTCCGAACCCTAACTGAAAGGGTTCAGTAACCAATTTTATAAGCGGTCAAAGTATGAGTTGGAAATAGGCGCTAAAGTCTCCAGCCAAAGCAGTGCAAGCCCTAGGTATGTGTTTGTTTCAGCCGATGGTAACGCAAACGGTAATGGAATCTGATAACAGTGTTATTTGGATGCAACGAGGCTTTTCGCTATTTTGTTTGGTTCGCTCCTCGTAACGTAGTCCCACGGAGCCAGCGATCGGCGAACTGAGTTAGCGATTGGTAAGTGGTAACGCGAACCGTTTCGGGTGTGAGGGGGTCGGTATCAGATTTCCTCTAGCCCGTTATCCATTTACGCGGTATTCGATTACGGGCCAAGTCCACCAAACATGTTTAAGGGAAACAGTTGACAGTGTAATCAGATCACAGGTGAAAACGATCGAACCAAACACCCCTAAGTTGGTTGATCTATACAACCAGGGTTCGAGCATAGTGAATGAATCTATAAACGGCCCAGTTCGGTGATGGTTATGGCCAAGTTACGAGATTACAATTATAAAGGGAGTACTTGGAAGCGCGGCCACTATATATCGCTTCACGCGAGTTGTACCCACCAATCGCCTACTAGCTATCCATAGTGGGCCGGCCCAAGTTCTTGTTTCTTTCCTACGATCCTCTCGTCTCGTGCCGTGAGCAAAGACTTTTTCCTGCACCACGGGGTCGCTGTCACGCTGCTAGCTAACTTTCGGTTACAACCAAGTTGAGTGCACACGGTATAACCTTGATTGACTAGTCACTAAGTGGCATCATGCCATGAACGTAATCGCTCGCTTTTTTTTGAACGTTATCCACTACTTTATTAAACTGGACATCGGTTACACTCTGTCTGAACTACATCAGACAGGAAACCAGGCATTACATCAAAGCGATTAAAACTAGCTACGCTTAAAGCTTCCTTGGCACACAGATGTGCCGCTTTGTTTGCATCACGACCAATATAAAGAAGCTCGACCTCCTGGAAAGATTTGCACACCTCCTTCATCTCCACTATAATGTGAGCACCTGTGAATCTTGGTTCCTTCTCCAACTTCCAACTTTCAACCAAAGTACTGCAGTCGGTTTGGATTTGGAGCTTCGGAATTCCCAGTCTCGCTGCCGCCTCTATGCCTTCACGGCAGGCCAACATCTCACTTATGAACGGATCACCAATGTGGTTGTGTTTCCGACAACCAGCCTCCACGAACTGCGCTGCCTCATCACGTATCACATAACCGGAACCAGCTAGATAAAGACAGTTGTTAAGAGAGCCGTCAGTATTCACCGCACACCAACCCGCCGGTGGTCGTTGCCATGTGACTATTGGCCTCGGTTGTAGAGTTTGTTTTGGCGGAAGCTCCAGCATCGCCATGTGTTCTTCAACCAACTTCATCGACCCCAATGGTTGGTATTTCTCTTCACCATGAACAAACTTATTTCTGCTAGTCCAGATACATCACAGAATCGTCATAACAATCGGAATCTGGTCCGCACCAATCACTGAACCCACTAGCAAATCTTGTAACCAGCTAGCTGGGTGTAGTCTCGGGATAGTGACTCCAAAGAACTCATAAGTAGCGACCCAGAACTGTTTCGCATGGCCACAGTGAACGAGAGCATGAAATAACGTCTCCTCACTATGCCCACACAATTTACACGTGCTGGTCGCCATTATATGTCTTCTGGCCAGCTCGTCAAAACACGGTAAAATTAATCCTTTTATGGCACGCCAACAAAAGACCTGTACCTTTGGTACCACTCTGAGCTGCCAAAGCTTCTTCCATAGGATTGCACAATCCGAAGATTCCGGGACGTCGATTACATCCTGGACCAACAAGCGGTACGCCGAGCGCACCGAATAAATTCCTGTCTTCTCCTCGTTCCAGGCCCAGAAATCTTCACCCCCATGTCGTGGTCGCGGCAAGCGAAGAGCCGCACCTGCATCCATAGGTCCGAGGGTCTCGTAAACCAGCTCCTCGTTCCATTGCCCCGTAGCCTGATCAATCAACTCAGCTACATAAGTTAGATTGGAATTTGGATTTTCCTCTAGAGGTACACGCCCAGGGACACCGGACAGCCACTGATCCTTCCAGATTAAAGTGTTTGCCCCATCTCCAACTCGTCTAACCAGGCCCTTTTTCAACACCTCTCTGCCACAGATAATAGCCCTCCAAACTCGCGAGGCGCTCTGTGGACAACCTGCTGTGAGAATGTCCCCATTTGGAAAATACCTACCCTTTAAGACTTTTGCACATAAACTGTTAGGATTCACAAGCAGACGCCATGCTTGCTTCCCCAACATAGCATCGTTGAACTTCTATAGGTCTCTGAAACCGAGACCACCCCTTCCTTTAGCAAAGGACATTTTCTCCCATGCTTGCCAATGCATGCCTCTTTTATCAAGTGATCCACTCCACCAGTACTTGGACGAAATCGCCGTTAATTTGGAGCATAAACTTTTTGTGAGTTTGAAACAACTCATAGGAAAGGTTGATAGAGCTTGGAGCACTGACTTAATTAGCACTTCTCTTGCGGCAAAGGATGCCATCTTCTCAGACCATCCCTGCGCACGTGATCTTGAGCCTTCCACAAGGTGCTCAAATTGTTTATCAGTCAGCCTACCCGATGCCGTTGGGAGGCCTAGATATTTCTCAGACAGAGCTTCTCTTTCAATTTGCATCCCCCCTTCATACTGTTTCTTAGTGGTTCTGCACAATTTGGGCTGAAAAACGCTGAGCTCTTCTGCTTGTTTACACGTTGTCCCGATCCCATACTATAGATCTCTAGTATATCATCCAAGCGATGGGCACTCCGGACATCAGCTTTCATGAAGACTAGACAGTCATCCGCGAATAATAAGTGAGAAATCCAAGGAGCTTGGTAGCTTACCCTGATACCCCGATCAATCCATCCGCCATCATAATTCTTCAACAGACACGAAAGCCCCTCTCCACATATAAGAAACAAATAAGGGGATATTGGGTCTCCCTGTCGGAGCCCCCTAGATGGCCGAAAGGGTGGCAACAGCTCCCCATTCACCTTCACTTCCACGCTCACCGTCGTCACACATTTCATTATGAGAGAAATCCATGCTTCACTGAAGCCAAGTTTACGCATGATTCCCTGAAGATAGGGCCACTCAACTCGATCATAGGCCTTCATCATGTCGAGTTTGGCAGCGCAAAACGCCGCCTTACCTTTCTTCCTCTTCATCGAGTGGATGGTTTCATAAGCGCAGATAACATTATCTGTAATCAATCGACCAGGTACAAAAGCACTTTGCTCTTCGGATATAATATCATCAAGGATCACCCGAAGACGGTTAGCTAGCACCTTCGAACATATCTTGTAGATCACGTTACATAAAGCAATAGGACAGTATTGTGTAATATCCTGAGGGGATTTAACTTTAGGAATTAAGACTATTACCGTTCTATTTATAACCTCTGGTAGATGGCCTCCCTTCAAGAAGCCCAGCACTGCCTCTGTTATCTCTACCTTTATAAGGGTCCAGTGTTTCTGGTAAAAATTTGCATTGAAACCATCGACCCCGGGGGCCTTCGAAGGCCCCATTGAGAATAGAGCTTGTTCAATTTCCTTTGCCTCAAACTCACGGCCAAGGGCCGCATTCATCTCCGATGTGACCTTAGTAGGCACATACTGTATTACTCGTTGTACGTCAATCGCTTCTTGGCCAGTAAAAAGATCAGTATAGAACGATTGTACAATATCATGAATCTCTTCCTTGTCCATGCATACCACCCCAGCGGAATTTTTCAGTGAGCTTACTTTATTCCGGTGTTTACGGATTGTAGCACGTGCATGAAAAAACGACGTATTCCTGTCGCCGCTCTTTAACCAGTCCACTCTGGACCGTTGCTTCGCCATCTCCTCTTCTCTTCGGAGTAGTTCAGCAATGTTAGCTGCAATCTGCTTCTCGCGGTTTGAAGGCCCCCGGTTGAGCGCACTCATGCGTTCTTTTTCATATTCAGCCCTTGCCTTCCGTAGTTTCCTCCGTGTGTTACCGAAAACTGATGAACTCCATCCCTGCAGCTTAGATTGCATAGAACCGAGCCTTGTGACCAGACCCAACAAGCCAGCCCCTTCGCCCCGAGATTGAGTCCACCCTTCCTCTACTGTTTTCATATACGAGTCATCGTGACACCATGCATTCTCATATCGAAATATTCGTTGAGGGCGCTCTGTCGAATGGACCATAGCACGCATATCTGTCACCAGCAGACAATGATCCGACTTGGGAGAAGACACATGTCGGACAATTGATTCTGGCCATGCACCACGCCAGCTAGGGGACACCAAGATCCTATACAATCTGACTTTAAAATTTGAAGCACCTTGCTGTTTGTTTTCCCATGTAAACGGAATACCCACAAAACCCAGGTCCTGTAGATCACAATTATCCACGGCCTCCCTGAAGCCCATCATTTGCCATTCCAGTCTCTCTGATTGACCAAATTGTTCCGAATTTTCGAGGATTTCATTGAAATCACCACCACACATCCATGGGAGATCACTGTCGGAATAACCAGTTCAATAAAAACCAGCTACCCTTCCGTTGCTCCCTACGCGGCTTCCCATAGAAACCCGTAAAACGCCACAAAGTCTTGTTGCCCTCTAGATTTTGCACATGGACATCTAGATGGGAATCAGACTTGGTTTGTAGAGAAATATCCACCTCATTTGACCAGAAAATAGCCAGGCCACCGCTAAGGCCATTACTGTCCACAGCATAGCACCCAGCAAAACCAAACAATTTTGCCAGGCCACGCACACGTTCAGCCGAAATCTTCGTCTCAATCAGAAAGACAACGGTGGGCACTTCCAGCCTCACTAGATCGTGAAGCTCGCGAACTGTCTCAGGGTTCCCAAGCCCTCGACAGTTCCATGATATAAGTCTCATTGGGGCGAGCGGGGCTGACCTGCAGCCTCCGCTAACACGACAGTCATCTCGACTGCTGGTCCTTCAACCTCGCCTTCCCCCACGGCACGCTTCTTTTTTAAGCCCATAGTGTCCGCATCCACCTTACTGGGTGAATTTGCTACTGCATTGCGTTTCACACCCTGTGTGTCCACCTGGCCAATACCACCAGGCATTTTGGGGACATAAGTCTGATTTACTTCCAGTTTTCGGAACACCGACGGATTAACTTTTTCTCTAGCTTGCGCCATGAATTGCATACCGCCGGTCTTCACGTTACTAGTTCCTCATCCTAGGCCAGCGAAAGGATTAGCCATCTGGTATTGTGCACTCGCCTGGAAAGAACTCCCTCCACGATGGTTGCCTTTAGCACCATCTTCCTCTCCTTTGCTTCCTACATGCACTGACGGTTCCCTTTTCACCTTCCTTTGATCAGGAGCACGAAGGGAAGAACCGTACAACCACTTGCCCTGTTCATCCTTTTCTCCCGGGGAAGGACAGTAAGATGCCGAGTGTCCCAGCAACCCACAGGAAAAACAGAAATATGGTAATTTCTCATACATAATTGGATATTCAACTAGTTCCTTCCTCTTCTGTGAGTTGATCAGTATCCACCGTTGTATTGGTTCATCAATTTTCAGCCAAATCCTAGCTCTGAGGCTCTGGCCCCATCCCCTGGAATTTCCTGCAGTATCCAGCTTGATAAAATCCCCAATTTGGCTAGCTATACTCTCTGCCCGCTTTGCATTGAGCCAATTGAAGGGTAGATCATGGCACTGGATCCAAATAGGAATCCTCTCAAAGCGTACCTCCGATGGCCGCATACTGGTCTCAAAATCATCGAGTACCACGGCGTGATTGCCCACCATCCATGGCGCCCCTTACCAGATACGCTTACGATCTTGCTCTTTCTCAAGGGTAGCCACAAACACATTATCACCCATCGCTTGAAACTCTAAACCCCTAGGGTTTCCCCACTGTGGACGAAGGGCGCTGCGGATCGTGTCAATGTGGAACTTCGATGGCGCCAAGATCTTGCCCGCCACCGCAATCAGCGATCCCTCCTCGTCCTCCATATCATCCATCTCCAATACTTTCTTCTCCTTCTCTGTCAAACCTAGCTTCTTGAACTTCTCCTCAACACCACTCTCGGCCATAGCCGATTCCTTCAGGTTCTCCACGTTCGTCCCCGCGCTCGCGCCTGCCATCCCCGAGGAAGATGAGGCAGGCAGACAAGGAGCCGTCGGGGGAGGATCCATCTGCGCCAAGGTGACCGTGATCGCCTCGCGCCGCCGTGTCCACTCCGAAACCCTAGAAAAACGTTTCGGGGGGTGTCTATTCGTAATCGCTCACTGAAGCACACAGACTGATGACGGACTTGAAAACTTTGATCGTAATAATGATTTCTTTCCCGTTCTATTTTTTCCCAAGGTTTTTTTCCCTTTTTATTTTTGTCTTAGTTTTTTCTTTCTTTATTTTTTATTTCTTCCCTTATTTTTCCTGTTTCCTTTTTAATATTTTTTTTCTAGTTTTCTTTCTTTTTTATTTTTTTCGAAAAACATAAGTATATTTTTGGACGCAATACATGAAAATACTTTAAACCTAGCGAACATCAATGTATTTCTTCCGATATGCACAGTTTACAAACCCGTGAACAATTATTTTGAGTTGTAAGAACATTATTTTTCTACACAAACATTTTTAATACCTTGGGAACCGTTATTTTTAATTGTGTTCATGGCATTTTTGGTTCTATTATTTTTTGGTTCACTCGTAATTCTGTTCACGATCTTGTTCTGTTCATTATTATTTTCTCTTCGGATGCATTTTTGGTTCGCCGGTATTTCCGAATCAATGTTATTTCGGTTCATATGTATTTTTAGTTCACTTTCTTTTTCTGTTCACCGACATTTTTTGTTCAAGGGAATTTTTTGTTCATCGGCATTTTCAGTTGACTGCCATTTTCAGTTTACTATTATATTTTGGTTCACAATTTTTTTTCACCACTATTTTCTGTTCAGCGGCATTTTCTGTTCACTGGCATATTTGTTTCGGTATTATTTTTGGTTCACATGTATCTCTTGTTCATTATTATTTTTTGTTCGCCGGCAGTTTCTATTCACTTGCATTTTCTATTCGCCATTATTTCTCGGTTTACATGTTTTTTAGTGCACTATTATTTTTGGTTCATTTTTTCATGTATTTTTTAGTATATTATTATTTTTTGTTCACCGACACTTTCGAAAAACGAAAAAGTAAGGAAACGATCAAAACGGAACTTGTGATCGCGTGGGAAAAAGAAAAGGTAGGCGATCATGGAATGGACCGACGAGAATGAAGAAAAAGCGTTCTTCCTATACATAGAGGTCAACCTACTCGTAGCTAGTTATGGATTAATCCGCATCTGCACTTGCCTATAATGAAGAGCGCCGACCTCCAGCGGCCGGTGGAGACGCAGGCAGGCCGGCCGCGGTGGTCAACCGCCGCGATGGCAATGCCGTCGTCGAGCAGCGGGTCGGAGCCGGAGCCGAAAAGAATCGTGGGCGGATTAATTAAATATACTAGAAGAATACCCCGCGCGTTGCAGCGGGTATCTCTTTAAAAAATATTCTATAACCGAAATGAGTATAAGGTGTATGAAATATTCCATTATCAAGATTTATTTGATCACATAATCGATATACTAAATTTAATTCCCGTGAAATTGTTGTATATTTTGAGAAATAAATATTAGTAACATGGATAATTATATGGTTGAAAAAAGATGACATGATTATGTGGCATGAAAATATGTAATATCACAATTATTAGTGGAGATGACATGGATAATTGATTGGCTAAAATGGTGGGTGATGTGGATAGCAAATATGTAATATCATAATTATTAGTGGAGATGACATGGCTAATTAATTGGCTAAAATGGTGGGTGATGTGGATAGCAAATATGTAATATCATAATTATTAGTGGAGATGACATGGCTAATTAATTGGCTAAAATGGTGGGTGATGTGGATAGTTTGCATGTTGAGATAGAAAAACCATAAATGCATCTTAGTGGGGTTTTGTCTTATAGAAAGTACTAGAAGAATACCCGCGCGTTGCAGCGGGTATCTCTTAAAAAAATGGGTATAAGGTGTATGGAATATTCAATTATCAAGATTCAATTGATCACATAATCGATGTACTAATTTAATTCGCGTGAAATTGTTGTATATTTTAAGAAATAAATATTAGTGATATTGGATAATTATATGGTTTTAAAAATATGACATGTTTATATGGCATGAAATATGTAATATCACAATTATTAGTGGAGATGACATGGATAATTGATTGGCTAAAATGATGGGTGATGTGGATAGCTTGCATGTTGATATAGAAAAATCATAAATGCATCTTAGTGGGGTTTTGTCTTATAAGAAGTACTAGAAGAATACCCCGCGCGTTGCAGCGGGTATCTCTTTAAAAAAATATATATAAACGAAATGGGTATAAGGTGTATGAAATATTTCATTATCAAGATTCAGTTGATCAGATAATTAATGTATTAAATTTAATTCGCGTGAAATTGTTGTCTATTCTGAGAAATAAATATTAGTGACATGAATAATTATATGGTTGAAAGAAGATGACATGGTTATGTGGCATGAAATATGTAATATCAGAATTATTAGTGGAGATGACATGGATAATTGATTGGTTAAAATGGTGGGTGATGTAGATAGGTTGCATGTTGAGATAGAAAAATCATAAATACATCTTAGTGGGGTTTTATTATAAGAAGTATAGATAGATGAGCCAGGAAGCGTTGCCTTAGTACTAACCTGCATGCATGTGTTGCCGACATGGGCGTACCTAGGGGGTCGGCAGGTTGGGCCATGGCCCACCCAAAATTATGGTATTTTTTTACTTCCCATAGTTTATCTTAGAAAAAAAATACTACGTACCCATAGCCGTCATCCGTCTCTCCTTGCTGAATGCTTAAAACATTCATAAAAACTTACAATTTTGTGAATTGATTGCCTATTTATATTATTCATTTGGTAAAAAAATCCGCGGTGCGATATTTTTTCCCTAGTGTGCCCACCCTTTAATTTTTTCTTAGGTCCGCCACTGGTTGCCGAGAGATGGAGAACGAGGAGGACAGCTAACGTTTGACTCGCACCAACGCCCATGGGTCGGAAGACAGTAAATGCTTACGTGACAACGTTGTGCCTACGACAGTAAGAATTTAGTTTCAACATCGAGTTACAGGGCTCACGACCTCATCTCATTCCAAACTTCTTATTCAGAAATAAAGAATTTCATAAAGCTAGAAACAACTGAGACATGGATTCTGGTTCAAGTAAAAAAAAATACCGAAATCAGCAACTGATTTCTGCTCGTCCTCCTGTACCGAGAATGGTGCCACAAGGACTTCCTTAAGTGGGCTTTGGGCCTATCGAACAAGAAGAAACATGTACGGGCGAGTCGTACGTAGGATCGCTAAGAGGTTCCCCTTGAAAGACCTGAGCGCATGTGGAGACTCACGTCTAGGCAAGAGATAGAGGCCCTGAAGTTGCTTGCCATCCGCCGCCTTCCGAAACTATGCCGACGGATCTCGACGGTGACGGAAGCCGCGGCTGATGTGCCCGCCCCGTCAGCGAGCTGCCGGTCCGGCCAGCAGGCGTTCGCTCTAGCCCTCAACAAGCGCCTCGCGGACGACGCTGCCAGGAGCGACAGCAATCTCATCTTCTCACCTGTGTCCATCTACGTGGCGCTATCGTTGGTAGCCGCCGGCGGCCGCGAGCGCACCCTCTCGGAGCTGCTAGGTGTCCTCGGCGCGCCGTCGCGTGACGACCTCGCGAGGTCTGTCCGTGTGCTGGAGGCGCAGGCCCTCGCGGACCGGTCACAGACGGGCAGGCCGCGCGTCACCTTCGCGTGCAGCGTGTGGCACGACAAGACGAGGCCTCTGAAGCCCGCCTACGTCGACGCCGTCGTCAAGGATTACAAGGCACAGACGCACGCCGTTGACTTGCACCGAAAGGTCAGTACCCATCTTTGGTTATACAATATACATGCATGGACACATGGTGCACATGTATTCCCTCGGTTTCAAATTAAATGTCACAAAAGACGGATAAAAATGGATATATCTAGACATAATTTAGGGAGTACTACATATCGCTGCCAATTAATCTGTGGTGGTGCATGCAGCCAAAGGAAGCAGGGAAGAAGATGAACGCATGGGTGGCGGCGTCGACGAAGAACCTCATCACCAAAATCGTCGACCCGACCAAACTCCTGCCCGAGGCGACCGACCTGGTGCTCGCCACCGCGGTCTACTTCAAGGGCAAGTGGCAGCATCCTTTCACCAAGAAGGACACCAAGAAAGACAAGTTCCACCGCCTCGACGGCAGCACCGTCGACGTGCCCTTCATGCGAGACTCGCGCAAGTCGCGCGCACACCGCATCGCCTGCCACGATGGATTCAAAGTGCTCCAGCTTCCCTACGAGAAAGGCTACGGCGGGCTGCCAGAGGCGCTCTACTCGATGTGCGTCTTCCTCCCTGACGCCCACGACGGCCTGTCGCAGCTGATCGACAGGATCGCTTGTGACCCCGACTTTCTGCACAATCACCTTCCGACGAGAACCGTCCAGGTCCACGACCTCCGTCTACCCAAGTTTAAGCTTGACTTCTCCACCGGCATGGAGGGCGTTCTCCGGGACATGGGGATCGACGACGTGTTCCAGCTGGAGAAGGCCGACTTCTCTGACATGGTGGCCGAGGATGGCTTCGGCAGCAGCCTCGCGGACATATGGCATAGGGCTGTCATCGAGGTGAATGAGGAAGGCACTAGGGCGGCCGCTGTAGCCGCTCCCCGGATGAAGGGCCGTGGTATGGGCTGCATACCGCCGGCTCTTGTGGACTTCGTCGCTGATCATCCCTTTGCATTCTTTGTCATGGAGGAGGTGTCCGGCGCAATCTTGTTTGCAGGGCATGTCCTTGACCCCTCAACCTAAATCTAAAGGTGGTGACAGCAGATCTACCACTCTACCAAGCCTGAATTGAATGCTTATTTGCAGAATCAGGACCGTGCAGTGTAGAGGACTTTTTTTTTAGATCATGTATATCTAGATTTTTAATTAGGGCCCCTTTTATGTTTTTGCGACAATTATATACTCCCTCGCGGTTCACTAATGTGTGATCTTTTAGCTATTTTAGTATACACCACTTACATATTAAAATGAGTGTGATCATACATATTAAAATGTGTTTTAGACGCATACATCCTCCGTGCACGAGTAAGCGTACCTTCTTTTCTATCAGTCAAATTTACTGAATGGCGAGGCTGTGTTTCAGCGCCGTTTCCGGATGATCCGGATGCTCTTCCTCACCATTGTGTATGCCATCCGGAAGTATGACAGTTATTTAATTTGCAAAAATAATTGCACCGGCACAGTTGGATTTTCGTCAATCCATAAGTGCACGGTGGCTATGAGGATGCTTGCATACGGCGCTCCCGATGACACACAAGATGACTATCTGCGCATGGACGATTCCATCGTCATTGATTGTTTGAAGAGATTATGCAGAGTAGTGGTGGCAGTGTTTGTGGCAAAGTACTTGAGATCACCCAATGTTGAATACACTGCTCGGATATTAGCACATAATGAAGTAAGGGGATTTCCCGGGATGCATGGAATCATCAACTGTATGCATTGAGCATGGAAGAACTGCATGTTTGCTCGGCAGGGGATGTACAAAAAAGCAAAAGGAACTTGTAGTGTGGTGGTGTGGTGGCTATAGAGGATATCTGGATTTGGCACGGCTTCTTTGGTATGCCTGGAACTCATAATGACATCAACTTCCTGCAGTGCTCCAATGTCTTTGCCAAGCTTTCTGAAGGCCATGCCCCTCCGATGAATTTTGAGGTCAATGACCACCAATACAACAAGAGATACTATCTAGCAGATGGTCTCTATCCAAGATGTCAACATTTTTTGAGACTATCTCCAACCCTGTGTCAGGAGGCAAGCAGTATTGATTTTCTCAGCGCCAAGACGCTTCTAGGAAGGATGTCGAGCATGCATTTGTTATTCTCCAATCTCGGTTTGCTGTTGTCCGGTATCCTGCTCTGATCTGGTCAAAATCTCTAATGTGGGAGGTGATGAATTGATGTGTGATCTTGTACAACATGATCATCGAGAGCGAGCGGGACGACCCAGTGGTCGACACTTAACCATATTTTAGGCAGGATCCTCTTGCAGCTGATCATCAGGTGCCGGCAACATGGACTACCTTACTCGCTATGCGACATGAGGTGACCCATCACACCACTTGTAGTGCGCAAGTCGGTGACATAATACTCACAGAAGGACTTATCTGTGAATAATACATCCCTCGGAGTGGTACAACAGAAACACAGCAGGACCAAGCAAAGCTATAGGATACAAAATTGTTCATTGCAAACTCACGAGAATCTCTTTGATGAATCAAAGAAGATCTCATGCAAAAGAAACATCAGAAGAAACAATTCAAAGATCCGAGCTGGAGAAGATCTCTAGCTCAGAACCTAATCCACTACAGCTGGTGTCAGCCCTAATCTATGGCTTGTAAACAACTAAATCCTAAGAATGGACTCCACCTACACCTTGATAGCTTCTCCTCCAACAATGTTGTTGATGATGATGCTTCACTGGCTAAGTAAGGGATATGACTCCATCTAGCTTCATGAGGTAGCGATGGCTTCACGATGACGACTTCCATAAGCCTTCAACTCTAAGCAGGGGGGTCAAACAGGAACGAATGAGTAACGAGCGTTACTCAACAAGTTCATGATATACACTGGGTAGTTTGATGCACTAACTACAGCTTTAGACTCAAAAGAATCATAAGCTAATGCAAGGTTTTGTAAATCTTTCTTCAAGAGGTTGCTTTTAATTCTGAAAACTATGCCCGCTAGACCATCACAGGAGCTAGAACTTCATGGAGTTGCCTTTCCTGTAGCGTTCGCAATTCCTTCCCGGAGGGTAACATGCCACATCCTTTTACATTCTGAAGAGGTGCGTTACTTTACCCATGGGCGATCAAGACCATGTTGCACAACCAGTCGATCGTTCCTGTCCACGCCCACTTAGGTGTGGGGCCCGGTTGTTGATCCAAGCCAAACCATGCTTCTCCGCACAACGCATACCCACCCATTTCTGCCAGCAGGTTGAACCCCTGATTCTACCCCTCACGATAGATATCTAGGCGCCCCTGTCAGACCATCATAGACTCCAGAGTCTATGGGAATTAAGGGATCCCACCCATGTGCATGTAGTCCCGCAAGACCTACAATGTACGTCTCTGGCAGCCCATTGACATGCGAACAAGAGAATATCACAGCTGAATTACTTGCCCCATACAAGACCCATGGTCAACGTGGTATTTACGGCGCACCGAGTTCTGACGGCATTTGTGATTAATTCCGAGGTAATACTTTCCCATGCAGATGGAAGCTTCCTTTGACCTATTCATCTTACCATGGTCTCATCCGCCCACCAAACAGAACACTACCACTCGAGTAGTCATTCAATTAGTCATATTATTATAAAAATAGGATCATGCATTCTTTTGAGAGTAGGTGATAATACGATAGGGTTTTTGCAAATAGTTCATTATGAAATACTGCAAAAGATATGAGCAAGTGAAGAACTTTCCTGAGAAAGAAATAATGACAATAATAATACATGTCTTCGGGTTCAAGGGTTGCGTAGAGAAATCCCGAGATATGAAAGATAGCAAAGTAGTCCCGGTAAGGACTACTGAAAATACTGGCAAGATTATGTAATGCATAATAATGAGATGCATCGTGAAATACCCTGGAAAATACCCTAGCTTACAAGTGTAAGCAACGATCGATACGATACAAAGATCACATAAGTTTTAGGTGAGTTGTTTCATTACTTGTGGTGATGTTTTTATTTCTTATTTTAGACTTATGTGTGTTTTCACTTTTATTTAACAAACAAGTGTTATCATGTTTATGTAGAAGTTTTATCACAAGGTTAGGTAATAAAACAATAGCACATGGAAAACCAACTATTGACAAGGTAACGAACACATTTTATTTTATTTTAAAATATGTAGAGCTAATGAAAAAGTGTTTAATTGAAAATGATGAACTAATACCACTACTCTATCATCACAAAACTTTATAATAACTTGTGATGATAGGTTTAGTAGGTGTGAAAACATGAGTGTTTTATTAATAAGAAAAATGATATTATGATAGTTATTTCTGGTTATAATAGAATATTATAGAATTCCATTATACCTAGAGAAACAAGTTATAAGTTAAACAAAATGCTTTGTTTTTGGCATATTTGAGTTGGAAATGTTTTCCTCTTTAATTTGGTATATATTATTTTTAGTTTTCTGAAAAGATTTGAATAAGTTATTAATTTATTATTTTGAAATGAATTAAATGATTAGGCAACATATTACACACATGAAAACTTGGTCAAAAGGCTATGAAAACATCATAGGCGAGTTTCATATGTCATTTGGAGCATTTTGGTATATAACTTGTATTTTTCTGATTTTATGAATTATTTATTATTTTTCTCAATTTTTAAATGATTTATTTTAAAATAAAAATAGTTAATTTTAAATTTTATAAAACATTTTTTTGAAAAGTTCATAAACATTTAGATTACATTTTTCTAATCATTTTCATATTTTTTTCGTATTTTTCTGATTATTGGATTAAAAGTTATTGAATTAATAAGATTTATTCATTTTATGCCAATATTCAAATTGACGGGTGGGACCCACCTGTCATATTCGTTTTAAATCAAAAATTAAAAGAAAATAAAAAGAAAAGGAATCATGACGTCATGAACGCGTCATCCTAGAGCAAATCTTCTCTGCTCGAAGTCGATCCGCGAATCCGCTGTGTTTTAACTCGATTAATTGGTTCCATTGGCTAGAGGTGCTCCTCGCGAGTAACTAGGCAGAGGCGCGGTGACCAAATGGTCACCGGCGTCTTGCCGGCGTGCAAAGGCGTGTCGGCTCTCACGGCCTCACTCGGAGACGAGGCTCCCGACGACTAGAGGGAAACAGAGGGCACCTAGAGATTCCCCAGCTCACCGTGAGGCTCGTGGTAGTGTTGGGGCAGCAAGGGAAGATCACCAGCGGTGGCGAGATTCCACGGCGGCCTGCGGCAGTGAAGAAAGGAACCGGCTCGATTCCGGCGATGGAGTGCTTCCTAGCATGCGTGGATCACCAAGGAGAACCAGGAGGTCATGGCGCATCTTCCAGTGGCTTCAATTGCTCTCGAGGTTACCGGAATCGACGGCGCGCGGCGATGGACGGAAGAATTAGGGTTAGGGTTTCATTATGGGTCCGAGAGATACAGAGAGCGAGAGGCAGCGAGGCGAGAGGGATTGTGAGGAGGTAGAGAGGAGGGACACAGCCTCTCCTAGTCTTATCCTCGCAGAAGTCAGCGAGCAGGACGTGGTGTGGAGGCGTCGGCAGCGGTGATACGCACGGTGTCGTCCTGGAGGAAGACAAAAGGGACATTTTCCCCATAACCGCCTGAGAAGATTTGGAATTTGCACAGAAGCCCCTTCTGTGGCTGAAAACAAAACAAAAGTGATCTTTTAAGGGTCTTTATGTAAAGGGAAAATTATTAAAAATTATATTTGAATTCCTCATTAAAAATGCAACCTCACCACATTTTGATTTGGGGAATTTGAAGATTATTTGTATTTTATCTTAGGGTATTCAATTTTAAGTGATTTTGTTGTTTTCTCTCCTTTTAAACTTCATATGGGTTTTAAATTTCTTTCATACATGATTAACATGAGAACTTAACAAACATGTGGTTAACAAAGTGATGGTTTTTAATTGGACAATTCTATATCCAAATATTTTAGAATATAAGTTGGTAAAACTACATCGTGATGTTTCTATGCACTGCAATGAAAATCACCTAGTAGGGAATTTTATTCCATGTCAAACCAAATGATTTTAATTGGTGAAGGGACTTGTTCTCTTTTAGGTGGCTTTGTTATTTTTCTAATTGAAACTCTTAGCAAGTTTGGTTGACATTATAATTAAATGTGTGTAAGCCATGTTTGTTTTTTTTAGTACTTGATCAAATAGAAAATATGAGTGGCCTTTGAAATCTATTATTTGTTTGTTTTCCACTCAGGTTCCAAGTAGGATCATTATCAAATGTTTGTTTTAGAAACATGTAATCATTTACATGTTGGTATATGGATGAATTATTGTTATTATCCCTTTGTGTTATGGATGAGAAGGATATGGAAACAAGGTATCAAGCTTGTTACCATTAACCTCAACATATCACAAGACATTTAAATGTAATGACTTGTTATTATTTCATACTTAATAATTTTTTTCCATTTAAGATATTATTATGTGACCCTTATACTTGATGAGCTTGACAAGTAATAGAGATTATAGGCTCTCTAATATTACCTAATGATTCACTGGATAACTTCTTAGACTCCATTACTGAGGCAGTGTTTCTTCTTGTGGTCTTCTATTGCCTGCAATATCCTGGTCTCTAGTTGCCTCTAATCTTCAGGTACTGCCTTTGTCACTTGCAAGTAAGATCAACTCTTGGATCCATCTTCAACTATCTCACCCTTGTGGTGAAAACAACCAGTTTTCCAAGCAAGGATCTTACTTAGATGATTATAAAAGTATGTGAATTTGTTTTATGACATCAAGTTGCCATATACATATAAGAAGAATTTCTTAACAAGTGGTGACTTGCCTCCAAATTACTAATCATATACAATATGATGAGATGTACTAGGTTATTTAACCTTCTGTTTATTTTTGTATGACACTTACTTGTTTGAGTAAACAAAAGTGATCTGTTAACAAGGTAGCTAGTCTTGTTACCAAACTACTTATGTATATCACTAATGTAACACCTGGGGTGTTACCCTAATAGAGAGTTGTTTGTTTTCTTTTTTTTGCTTGCATCATATGCATCACATTGCATTGCACCATGTTTGCATCACAACTGAAAATTCAAAACAATTTAAACTTTCACCCCTTGCTCAAAATTTCCAACTTCAAACTTGCAAACTAAACCACTCATTTGTTTTTCAATAGTTTGAAATTGTTTTAATCAAATTGCCTGTTAATAAAATTTTCCCTGTTATTAAAACCCTAATGGCAAATTCCAAACATTCAAATCAAATCAATCTTATTTATCATATTTCAATATGGGTTTAAATATTAAAATTTTGCAAACCAATTAAATTCAATAATGTTTGTATAATTGATTGAACTTATTAACTAGAATTTGTTTATTTCCCAAAAATCCAACCCAAACACTATTTGAGAATCACCCAACAATTTAATATCACCTTAATAATTCAAGTTGTTGAAATTACTTTTTAACTACCTTGTTGTTGTTGTTTTGCAAATTAATAAAAATCTAATTATCAAATAAACACCCCAACCTCTATTTGGAATTCAAATAACAAATTAGAAATCAATTAATATTCCAAATTTTGAAGTTAATGATTAACATTACTTTTATGTGCTGTTTTGCAAATTAACAACATTGTTTATAAAATAAAAAAGAAACCCCAAACCCTCTTTCTACCTCTCTCCTTTTATCTCTTACAAAAAAAAAGGAAAAGAAAAAGTAAAATCCCAAAAGGAGAGGGCAGCCAGCCCATCTCTTTTTCTTTCTTTCCCTCAGCTCACCCCCCAGCCCATTTTCTTCTTGGCCCGTTACCTTCCCCCTCCTTGTCGTCTTCCTCCTCCCACGTCACCTCCTCTGTACGATTCCCCCTCCACCCTCTGATCTCTCCCTCCTCCGATGCGATGACTGCCGTACCACCCTCCTCCTCCCCATAAAACAAGCCTACACCTCCCCCCTCTGCCTACCCTAGCTCCCTCTAACCCTAGCGCCGCCGTCTCACCTCTCTTCCCCCCCCCCAAGTCTTCTGTTCTTCTGAACCTGAAACCACCCCGTGAGCACCATTGCCTCCACCGCCCCATCGCCACAGCCACCTCGAGGAGCGTCTGGGGCGGGGAATGGAAACGCGGCGGTCCCCTGAGGCTCACCGTCCCCTCGCCGTCTGCTGGGAACCGCCGGGGAGCCCACGCCGTCGCCGGATTTTCCTTCTCGCCGCTGTCCGTCGTCAGTCTGCATCGACCACCACCGAGGTGATCGCCTCCTTCTCCTCTTCCCCTTCCGCGCCCTGCTGTTCTCCTCCACACCCACGCACCGCACGCACGAGCACACCTGCAGCGCACCCCCCCCCCCCACGCGCTTGAGTCAACCAGCCGCTCGAGGATCGCCGGCGTCGTGCCCTGTTCCGTCAGAGTTTCAGAAGCGATGTCGAGTTTCAGTCTTCAGTTAATAAATGCGTCGCTATTCACCTCTTCTTTCGTCAGTTACCTGAACCAACACGACCGTGACAGTAGCGTAGTGGTTCCGTTCTATTCCGCGTAGCGCAGCGACCCGGGGTCGATCCCCCGCGGGCGCAACCCCCCTTTTTCGATTTTCTTCCGCGCAGCAGGGCCCACTGGTCATAGACCGCGGTGCCCTGTCACCCTCCACTCTTGCCATGCACGCACAGCGAGCCCTGGGCCCCCCTGGCAGTGCCTAGGGCTAGCTCACTGTGCGGTAACAATTGTTTTCCAACATTTCTTTATTTAAATCTAAATCCTTCTAAATAACAGATTAGTCCCTAAACTTAAAAAGCTAATAACTTTTGTTTTATAACTCCAAATAAAGAAAATAAAATATGTGCACTAATATAAATTTAATTCTCTACCCATTGGTAACATTTGTTTTCTGTTTTGAATTTTCAAAATGCAATTCAAATTTGAATTCAAATAATTCAATTGTAATTTGCAACAATTCATAAATAATTCATACTTATTCCAAATAAGGCAAATAAAATATGTTTTCTATACCATTTTGAATAACCTTTTCAAATATAAATTTTGTTCATGGTTTGAATAATTTAAATTGCCTAAATAATTTAATACTTGTTTAATTCATTTAAATTTGATAAAATCATAACTTGCTCAAAATAAAATAATTTTGAACATGCAAAATATGTTTTCAAACCATCAAAGTGTGAAATTTTCAAATGTGAGTTTGAAATTATGTTTTGAACAAATAAAACTTCAATTAAATTCAAACTTGTTTCAAATTCATTTAAAACTTGTTTAATATTGTTTAATTCATAATTAAATTATCCTAATTCCAATTTCAATATTTGAAACATGTAATCCAACTAAAATTTGATGTTCTTTCAAATATAAATTTTGTTATTTGTCTTGAACACTTTAACTTGATGAAAACAACAATTGCTTGTGTGACATGTTTAAGTAACCAAACTTTCCACACTTAACCAATAATTTCCAAACTTGTTAAACCTTATTTCAATTGGTTCTATTGTTGTTATTTTGCTGTTTTCCTCATCCATGCATCATGCTAATCCACCTTCACATGTTGATTAGTTGGAAAACAAATCATCTAACCATAATTCATGGGCTTTTCATATGCAACTCAAATTGCATATGGGTCCATTTAAATCTGTTTATCTTGTCAACTAGTTTACCTTGATGCATCTTTAAACTTGTCATGCATCCATATCTTGATCATGCTGGATCTTTTGCCATAGTAGTAATTGTTGCATCCGGTGTTTGTTCGAGGTTCGTTGCTTCTTCCCGGATAGGACGTTGAGATGATGTGAGCAACGACAAGTTCTGCTACCTTGCGGGATCTCAGGCAAGTATACTCACTTGCTGCCAAATGGCTGCCTTTCATCACTTGTTACCGATCCTTTCCGTTGTTCTTATTCTAGCCTGTTGATACGATGCTTGTGTCTTGATCCTATTATATGTTCACCTTGCAGCCATGATATAGCCTTTCCTTCCACTTCCTGTTAACTGTTGATTGTTTACCTCGTTGGCCTTCGTGTCGTAGCTGCATGCTTAGGGTTGCTTTTGCTCGAGTCTGTTGTCGGTTACTTCTTTTACTATTATCGTTCCGGGGGCTCGATGTTAATCAATCAATCCTGTTAATGCTAATGGTAATAATAATTTGATGATAAGGCACCGGCAGGAGGCCCTTTGTGGTTTTGAGGCCTGCTAGTGTCGACCCTAATAGGAAAAGGGTCTTGTCTACTGATCCATGATGAGGGCACTACCCGCATGTGGGAAGCGAGTATGGGCGCCCCCCTCAATTTGACTCGATTCGCATCTCGTCCAAATCGCCTCATTTAGTTCGGGTTTTCCATTTGCTGCATGCATGATCTTGCGAGCCCTTGGATCCCGGGTGGAACTTTCGTAGTCGGCATATAGGAGGACACGTTCTTAGAGTGCTATGAGGGTCCATTTTCTTCTGGGCTCGATTAGCCGTGCGCCCAAGGTGCTTTGGGCTTGATGCGAAGAAGAGTTGAGTTGTGTTGAGTACCTCGATTGGTGGGTTGATCCCCCGTATGGCGGGTTATTCTTACGTGTACGGCCAAATTGGTGCAACCCTGCAGGGATAATCTTCTCGAGAAGCCGTGTTTTCCGCGGTTATGGATTACTTGGTGAAAGTACTGGCTAACAAGTACTCAGGACAACTTAAACCTAATGATTACCCATCTTTCACCCGATGATTAACAACTTGACTAGTAATAGGCTTATTGACACAATAATCTGAACCATCATTAATCCAACTGTGTGAGTTATCCTCGGATTGCTTCTTCGGATAAGGGGCGAGGTTCAGGATGGGTTTGTTTGAAGTTATCTTTCCGTTGGTTACAATACCCGATCTTATCTTCTTTCTGTTAGCCGGAAGTTGTAGTATCTCTCTGTAGTTGGTTAGTGCAGCCCGTTGTCGCTTATTTGTAATAACCCCTTCCTTTCCGTTGATTCCAAAGTATTTGTATCTTGTGATGACTGGTTACGCCGGTATCTTGTGAGTATGGGTTTATCCACTTGCCAGTACTTAACCGTACTGACCCACGAATCTTTTTCGTGGCTGCATATTCAATATTGCAGTCAACAGGTTTGAAGTCTGACGACGTTAGCTTGGGAATCCCTCCGGCTTGGCCTGGGCAGGGATTGGACGCTCTCGGTTATCTTCAGGACTCTTAGTCCAATTTGGATCTTGTCCGTAGCCGGACGCTATGTTGTTTCTTCCGCTGTTATTTGGATCTTTGTATTATATCAGTTGTATCCCTGACTCGTTTGAGTCATCTTGTAAATCTCTTTTCTGTTGTTGTTGTGGATTATTCGTGAACTATTGTAATGTTATCACAAGTGGCAACCTGGAATCGGTTATTATGTGGATTCTGGCGGGAATGCTGCAATCTGCATAGTGCCCGATCTCGGGGCGTCACAAATGGTATCAGAGCCATGGTTCCGATTCCCGAGATTGTTTCGATACGAATGGTTATCGAAGCAACGGGTCCGCAAAGCCTGTAGGATAACCTAGCTAACGGTCGTTGTTTCTAGAGTGTCAAAAACTATTTCTGCTAAACTATTTTGGAAAAACACCTCAATAGGATTCTTGTTTTCTCCTTATCCCTAATTCCATTTCCCCTCCCATCTTATTTGTTTTGGAGTCTTCCCCCTTGTCTATCTTTCAAAGTATTAGGATCCTACGTGGGTGGACGTTTTCTGAGCCTTTAACCTAATAGGTTCGATCATCGGAAGGTTCCTGGTGGAAGAGCATCGTCGTCACTCCGAGCAAGAATCCCTTGTTAGTGGTGTCGAGGAAATCAACTGGAAGCACGAAGAATCGATAGTCGAACTTCTTTCCCCTCCCGGGTTAGCAGGTGGATTGCGAGGGCGCAATCCCTTGTTAGTGGTGTCGTCTGTAACACCTGGGGTGTTACCCTAATAGAGAGTTGTTTGTTTTCTTTTTTTTTTGCTTGCATCATATGCATCACATTGCATTGCACCATGTTTGCATCACAACTGAAAATTCAAAACAATTTAAACTTTCACCCCTTGCTCAAAATTTACAACTTCAAACTTGCAAACTAAACCACTCATTTGTTTTTCAATAGTTTGAAATTGTTTTAATCAAATTGCCTGTTAATAAAATTTTCCCTGTTATTAAAACCCTAATGGCAAATTCCAAACATTCAAATCAAATCAATCTTATTTATCATATTTCAATATGGGTTTAAATATTAAAATTTTGCAAACCAATTAAATTCAATAATGTTTGTATAATTGATTGAACTTATTAACTACAATTTGTTTATTTCCCAAAACTCCAACCCAAACACTATTTGAGAATCACCCAACAATTTAATATCACCTTAATAATTCAAGTTGTTGAAATTACTTTTTAACTACCTTGGTGTTGTTGTTTTGCAAATTAATAAAAATCTAATTATCAAATAAACACCCCAACCTCTATTTGGAATTCAAATAACAAATTAGAAATCAATTAATATTCTAAATTTTGAAGTTAATGATTAACATTACTTTTATGTGCTGTTTTGCAAATTAACAACATTGTTTATAAAATAAAAAGAAACCCCAAACCCTCTTTCTACCTCTCTCCTTTTATCTCTTACAAAAAAAAAGGAAAAGAAAAAGGAAAATCCCAAAAGGAGAGGGCAGCCAGCCCATCTCTTTTTCTTTCTTTCCCTCAGCTCACCCCCCAGCCCATTTTCTTCTTGGCCCGTTACCTTCCCCCTCCTTGTCGTCTTCCTCCTCCCATGTCACCTCCTCTGTACGATTCCCCCTCCACCCTCTGATCTCTCCCTCCTCCGCTGCGATGACTGCCGTACCACCCTCCTCCTCCCCATAAAACAAGCCTACACCTCCCCCCTCTGCCTACCCTAGCTCCCTCTAACCCTAGCGCCGCCGTCTCACCTCTCTTCCCCCCCCAAGTCTTATGTTCTTCTGAACCTGAAACCACCCCGTGAGCACCATTGCCTCCACCGCCCCATCGCCACAGCCACCTCGAGGAGCGTCTGGGGCGGGGAATGGAAACGCGGCGGTCCCCTGAGGCTCACCGTCCCCTCGCCGTCTGCTGGGAACCGCCGGGGAGCCCACGCCGTCGCCGGATTTTCCTCCTCGCCGCTGTCCGTCGTCAGTCTGCATCGACCACCACCGAGGTGATCGCCTCCTTCTCCTCTTCCCCTTCCGCGCCCTGCTGTTCGCCTCCACACCCACGCACCGCACGCACGAGCACACCTGCAGCGCACCCCCCCCCCCCCACGCGCTTGAGTCCACCAGCCGCTCGAGGATCGCCGGCGTCGTGCCCTGTTCCGTCAGAGTTTCAGAAGCGATGTCGAGTTTCAGTCTTCAGTTAATAAACGCGTCGCTATTCACCTCTTCTTTCGTCAGTTACCTGAACCAACACGACCGTGACAGTAGCGTAGTGGTTCCGTTCTATTCCGCGTAGCGCAGCGACCCGGGGTAGATCCCCCGCGAGCGCAACCCCCCCCCCCTTTTCGATTTTCTTCCGCGCAGCAGGGCCCACTAGTCATAGACCGCGGTGCCCTGTCACCCTCCACTCTTGCCACGCACGCACAGCGAGCCCTGGGCCCCCCTGGCAGTGCCTAGGGCTAGCTCACTGTGCGGTAACAATTGTTTTCCAACATTTCTGTATTTAAATCTAAATCCTTCTAAATAACAAATTAGTCCCTAAACTTAAAAAGCTAATAACTTTTGTTTTATAACTCCAAATAAAGAAAATAAAATATGTGCACTAATCTAAATTTAATTCTCTACCCATTGATAACATTTGTTTTCTGTTTTGAATTTTCAAAATGCAATTCAAATTTGAATTCAAATAATTCAATTGTAATTTGCAACAATTCATAAATAATTCATACTAATTCCAAATAAGGCAAAGAAAATATGTTTTCTATACCATTTTGAATAACCTTTTCAAATATAAATTTTGTTTCATGGTTTGAATAATTTAAATTGCCTAAATAATTTAATACTTGTTTAATTCATTTAAATTTGATAAAATCATAACTTGCTCAAAATAAAATAATTTTGAACATGCAAAATATGTTTTCAAACCATCAAAGTGTGAAATTTTCAAATGTGAGTTTGAAATTATGTTTTGAACAAATAAAACTTCAATTAAATTCAAACTTGTTTCAAATTCATTTAAAACTTGTTTAATATTGTTTAATTCATAATTAAATTATCCTAATTCCAATTTCAATATTTGAAACATGTAATCCAACTAAAATTTGATGTTCTTTTCAAATATAAATTTTGTTATTTGTCTTGAACACTTTAACTTGATGAAAACAACAATTGCTTGTGTGACATGTTTAAGTAACCAAACTTTCCACACTTAACCAATAATTTCCAAACTTGTTAAACCTTATTTCAATTGGTTCTATTGTTGTTATTTTGCTGTTTTCCTCATCCATGAATCATGCTAATCCACCTTCACCTGTTGATTAGTTGGAAAACAAATCATCTAACCATAATTCATGGGCTTTTCATATGCAACTCAAATTGCATATGGGTCCATTTAAATCTGTTTATCTTGTCAACTAGTTTACCTTGATGCATCTTTAAACTTGTCATGCATCCATATCTTGATCATGCTGGATCTTTTGCCATAGTAGTAATTGTTGCATCCGGTGTTTGTTCGAGGTTCGTTGCTTCTTCCCGGATAGGACGTTGAGATGATGTGAGCAACGACAAGTTCTGCTACCTTGCGGGATCTCAGGCAAGTATACTCACTTGCTGCCAAATGGCTGCCTTTCATCACTTGTTACCGATCATTTCCGTTGTTCTTATTCTAGCCTGTTGATACGATGCTTGTGTCTCGATCCTATTATATGTTTACCTTGCAGCCATGATATAGCCTTTCCTTCCACTTCCTGTTAACTGTTGATTGTTTACCTCGTTGGCCTTCGTGTCGTAGCTGCATGCTTAGGGTTGCTTTTGCTCGAGTCTGTTGTCGGTTACTTCTTTTACTATTATCGTTCTGGGGCTCGATGTTAATCAATCAATCCTGTTAATGCTAATGGTAATAATAATTTGATGATAAGGCACCGGCAGGAGGCCCTTTGTGGTTTTGAGGCCTGCTAGTGTCGACCCTAATAGGAAAAGGGTCTTGTCTACTGATCCATGATGAGCGCACTACCCGCATGTGGGAAGCGAGTATGGGCGCCCCCCTCAATTTGACTCGATTCGCATCTCGTCCAAATCGCCTCATTTAGTTCGGATTTTCCATTTGCTGCATGCATTATCTTGCGAGCCCTTGGATCCCGGGTGGAACTTTCGTAGTCGGCATATAGGAGGACACGTTCTTAGAGTGCTATGAGGGTCCATTTTCTTCTGGGCTCGATTAGCCGTGCGCCCAAGGTGCTTTGGGCTTGATGCGAAGAAGAGTTGAGTTGTGTTGAGTACCTCGCTTGGTGGGTTGATCCCCCGTCTGGCGGGTTATTCTTACGTGTACGGCCAAATTGGTGCAACCCTGCAGGGATAATCTTCTCGAGAAGCCGTGTTTTCCGCGGTTATGGATTACTTGGTGAAAGTACTGGCTAACAAGTACTCAGGACAACTTAAACCTAATGATTACCCATCTTTCACCCAATGATTAACAACTTGACTAGTAATAGGCTTATTGACACAATAATCTGAACCATCATTAATCCAACTGTGTGAGTTATCCTCGGATTGCTTCTTCGAATAAGGGGCGAGGTCCAGGATGGGTTTGTTTGAAGTTATCTTTCCGTTGGTTACAATACTCGATCTTATCTTCTTTCTGTTAGCCGGAAGTTGTAGTATCTCTCTGTAGTTGGTTAGTGCAGCCCGCTGTCACTTATTTGCAATAACCCCTTCCTTTCCGTTGATCCCAAAGTATTTGTATCTTGTGATGACTGGTTACGCCGGTATCTTGTGAGTATGGGTTTATCCACTTGCCAGTACTTAACCGTACTGACCCACGAATCTTTTTCGTGGCTGCATATTCAATATTGCAGTCAACAGGTTTGAAGTCTGACGACGTTAGCTTGGGAATCCCTCCGGCTTGGCCTGGGCAGGGATTGGACGCTCTCGGTTATCTTCAGGACTCTTAGTCCAATTTGGATATTGTCCGTAGCCGGACGCTATGTTGTTTCTTCCGCTGTTATTTGGATCTTTGTATTATATCAGTTGTATCCCTGACTCGTTTGAGTCATCTTGTAAATCTCTTTTCTGTTGTTGTTGTGGATTATTCGTGAACTATTGTAATGTTATCACAAGTGGCAACCTGGAATCGGTTATTATGTGGATTCTGGCGGGAATGCTGCAATCTGCATAGTGCCCGATCTCGGGGCCTCACAACTAACATTGGAATATCACATTATTTCAAGAGAGTTAATAAGATCAGATCAAGATATAAGAGTTTCCAAGTACTCTTATAATAGATTGGAATAGCACTTCTAGAACATTCTAGAGAATCTTCCTGAAGATCTTCTGGTGGTAGTTCCTCTTTTCTTGTGGTAGCTTCTCTTGCATAATGACTTTCATAAGATTGGTAACAAGATAGAATGGTCCAGACAACATAACAAGATCTGGATTAAGACTTAGTTAAGCTTTTATTTTCCTTCCATATACTCCTTATTTTATTTCCCATAAGATATTTACTTTTTTCATATATGAGTGATTTTACTTTAGTTACTAGAATAATTCCTCTAATAGAGGTTGTGACTTGATGTTATTCCATCAATTGTATCCAGAGATACTTTAGTTAACGAATGGTGGATTTTAATAGAAGTGTAGAATGCTTATGGATGATGGCTTAAGATAGTAAGTTGATCAAATGGTTCATTGATCTGTGTGTGACGCCCCGGGATCGGGCACTATGCAGATTTCAGCATTTCCGCCCAAATCCACATAATAACCGATTTCAGGTTGCCACTTGTGATAACATTACAACAGTTCACGAATAATCCGCAACAACAACAGAAAAGATATATACAAGACGACTCAAACGAGTCAAGGATACAACTAATACAATACAAAGATCCAAATAACAGCGGAAGAAACAACATAGTGTCCGACTACGGACAAGATACAAATTGGACTAAGAGTCCTGAAGATAACCAATGGCGTCCAATCCCTGCCCAGGCCAAGCCGGAGGGATTCCCAAGCTAACGTCGTCAGACTTCAAACCTGTTGACTGCAATGTGGAATATGCAGCCACGAAATGGATTCGTGGGTCAGTACTATTAAGTAATGGCAAGTGGATAAACCATACTCACAAGATACCAGCGTAACCAATCATCACAAGATACAAATACTTTGGGTAGAACGGAAGGAAGGGATTATTGCAAAGAAGCGGCAGCGGGCTGCACTAACTAACTACAGAGGCGCGCTACAACATCCGGCTAAAAGAAAGGGATAAGATAGCGCGACAAAACCAACTATAACTACTCACCAAACAATACCCATCCAATGTTACCCCCTACTAAGGAAGCAACCCAAGGAAACTCACACGGTTGATTAAGGTGACATTCATTTTTATGGTGGAGGTAATCTATATTACTAGTCAAGTTATCATCGTTAAGTGTAAGTTGTCTGAGTACTTGTTAGCCAGCTTTTTCACCAAGTCATCCATAACCGCGGACAACACGGCTTCTTGAGAAGATTAACCCTGCAGGGATGCACCAATTTGGCCGTACACGTAAGAATGACCCGCCAGATGGAAAGGCCCTTCCACCAAGCGAGGCACTCAACACAACCCAACTCTTCTTCGCATCAAGCCCAAAGAACCCCGTGCAATTAAGCGCACGGCTAATCAAGCCCCACGAAGAAAAGGGGACCCTCATAGCACTCTAAGAACGTGTCTCCCTAAATGCCGACTACAAAAGTTCCACCCTGGCGCCAAGGGTTCGCACCTGCATATGCATGCGGCAAATGGAAAACCCGAACTAAATGAGGCGATTTGGACGAGATGCGAATCGAATCAGAGTTGCGGGGGGGCGCCCATACTCGCTTCCCACATGCGGTTAGCACGCTCATCATGGATCAGAGGACAAGACCCTTTTCCTAATTAAGGTCGACACTAGCAGGCCTCAAAACCACGCCGGGCCTCCTGCCGGTGCCTTATCATCAAATTATTATTACCCAAAACATTAACATGTTGTTGATTAAGTTGAAACCGAACTATCAAACTAAACAGGTGATAAGACGGACAACAAGACTTGAGCGCAAACAACACTAAGCAAGCAACTACGACACGAGGGCCAACAAGGTAAACAAACAACAGTTAATAGGAAGTGGAAGGAAGGCTATATCATGGTTGCAAGGTAAACATATGATAGGATCGAGACACAAGCATCGAATCATAAGGCTAGCATAAAGGCAACGGGAAGAATCGGTAACAACTGATGAAAGGCAGCCATAGGTAGCAAGTGGGTATACTTGCCTGAGATCCAGCAAGTAGAGGTACATCCGAAGAACTTGTCGTTGCTCACATCATCTCAACGTCCTATCCGCGAAGAAGCAACGAACTAGAACAAACACCGGATGCAAC
Organism: Alopecurus myosuroides; assembly: GCA_028641055.1. Classification (NCBI taxonomy): domain Eukaryota; kingdom Viridiplantae; phylum Streptophyta; class Magnoliopsida; order Poales; family Poaceae; genus Alopecurus; species Alopecurus myosuroides. Next base: position 502,977,668 of record CM054057.1, read on the forward strand.
AATTACTTCTACGGAAAAAGATCCAGCATGATCCTATTTTATATGCATGATAATTAATTGATGCATCAAAGTAAACCAGTTGACATGGTAAACATATTTAAATGGGCCCATATGCAATTTGGATTGCATATGGAAAAGCCCATGAATTAATGTCGAATTAAATGATCTACAAATAACCATCATGTGAAAGTTGATTAGGATGATGCATGGATGATGAAAACAATAAGAAAACAACAATAGCTTCAGTTTGATATGTTGTTTACCAAGTTTGGAATTTTATTTATTAAGTTATGAACTTTGGCATTTTAAATGATTTAAACAAACATTTGTTGTTTTCACCAATTTTAAATGTTCAAAACAGATAACAAAATTTATATTTGGAAAGAACACAAAATTTAGATGGAATACATATTTCATTTGTTGAATTTGGATTTTAGATGAGCAAGTTATTAAATTGACAATATTAAATGCATTAATTAAGAAATAGTTGTTTTCAGCAATTTAATTTATTCAAAATAGAAAAAAAAGTTTATATTTGGAAAGCTTATTCAATTTTGCATGGAAAACATATTTTACAATTTAAATTTGGAGTTTGTATGAATTATTTGTAAGCATTTGAATTCCAGAGGCTAATCTGTAATTCCAGGGACTTAAAAGAAAAACAGAAACTTTAGACAGGCCCCTGGGGGTTTTCCCACGCAGTGCACCTCTGCACTGGTCACTGACCAGTGGGCCAGCACCTACGTGGCACTGACTGGGCTGCGGTTAGAAGGTGACTGGGCTTCACTGCGTATGACGGGTGGGGTCACCAGTGGTCGTGGATAAATGCGCAAAAAGAGGTGGCCTTTTGCGCCGGCCGGGACTCGAACCCGATCGCTAGCGCTGCGCGCAGCAAGGGCCAAGCCACTGGGCTAGCTGCTCGGTTGTTGTATGGATACAGATCTGACGCAACTAAAGTGTGCGGGCTCGGAATTTCTGACGAAACTGAACTGCACAGGCTGCACGCAACGGTGACAGGCGAGCTACGATCGGCGGCAACCAGCAGCGCGGCTCGACGGCCGGGGGCAGAGCGAGGGAAAACGAGGGGGTACGAGGAACCTAGGGGACCAGGCGTGCTCACCGAGGTTCGAGGAGGGGCCGGGCTCGACGAGGACACCCCGGACCTGACGGAGACGGCCTCGGGTACAGCAGCGCGCCGGGGAAGAAGGTGGACGGCGTGGGCGTCGCCGGCGCCCTCCGGCCACGGCGTGGAGGCGCAGAGGAAGAAGGTGGCGCCCCGGTTCCATTCCCGCAGGAACCGGGGTCTTTCGACGTCGGTGGTGGCCGCGCCATCGCCGCCAAACTCCGGCCATGGTGGATGCTCTCCTCTCTCTCGGTTCAGTTCAGAGAAAAAAAAGCAGAGAGAAAGACAGGGAAGAAGAGAGGGAATCGGCGGCAGCAGGGAGGAAGGAGGAAGGGGAGAGGGAGGCTAGGGTTTGAGAGGGGGCTTTATGGAGGAGGGGAGCAGGTGGAGGAGGGGTCCATGGTGAAAGCGACAGCAGTCGTGCTCCCTGTACGGAGGTGGAAGGAGGGGGTACCGGGCCAAACCCAGAGAGGAGGTGGGCTGGTGTTTTGGGCTGGGGTGGTAGGTGGGCCGAAAGGCCTGCCTCCCCTAGATCTTTTATTCTTTTCTCTCTTTTAGTTATTTATTTATTTTTGTACAAAGGTAAGAAGAAAAGAATTAGAAGGTTTTAGGGTTTTATAAAAATTTTGAAAACAATTTTATTGCATTGAGCATATTGAATGCCCAAGTGCACCAAGTTTTGTTTTACCAAAATTCAAAATTTTGTTAAACTTTGAATTTGAATTTGAAATTCAAAATAGGGTTTTAGTAAAAAGGGATTTTTTATAATCCAAACCATTTTTAAATTCCAATTCAATTTGTATTGCAACAGATTGAGTTTGAAACAAGGGTGAACTTTTGAATTTCTAAAGTTGGTTTGAAATTTGAATTTGTTTGAAAGCAAGTGAAATGCATATGATGTATGATGCCATGCCAAAAGGAAAAACAACCAAATTTGGGGGTAAATCCCCTGGGTGTTACAGCCGACACCACTAACAAGGGATTGCGCCCTCGCAATCCGCTCCAAGCCGGTAAGAGAGAGAAGAAGTTGGAGCTATCGAGTCTTCGGTCACCTTGTTGATATTCTCGACACCACTAACAAGAGATTCTTGCTCACGTCGATGACGATGTTCTTTCGTTGAGAGATCTTCCGGAGATCGAACCTAGTAGGTTAAAAGGCTAAGAGAACATCCACCCACGTAGAATCCTAGAACTTGGAAAGATTGAGAGGGAGAGAGACTCCAAAAAATATAAGATGAGAGGAGAAATAGAATAGAGATAAGGAGAAAACAAGAATCCTATTGAGATGTTTCCAAAAACAGGTTTTAGCACAAATAGTTTTGACACTCTAGATACACGACCGTTAGCGAGGTTATCCTACAGGCTTTGCGGACCCGTTGCTTAGATAACCATTCGTATCGAAACAACTTCGGGAATTGGAAACCATGCTCTGATACCATTTGTGACGCCCCGGGATCGGGCACTATGCAGATTTCAGCATTTCCGCCCAAATCCACATAATAACCGATTTCAGGTTGCCACTTGTGATAACATTACAACAGTTCACGAATAATCCGCAACAACAACAGAAAAGATATATACAAGACGACTCAAACGAGTCAAGGATACAACTGATACAATACAAAGATCCAAATAACAGCGGAAGAAACAACATAGTGTCCGACTATGGACAAGATACAAATTGGACTAAGAGTCCTGAAGATAACCGATGGCGTCCAATCCCTGCCCAGGCCAAGCCGGAGGGATTCCCAAGCTAACGTCGTCAGACTTCAAACCTGTTGACTGCAATGTGGAATATGCAGCCACGAAATGGATTCGTGGGTCAGTACTATTAAGTACTGGCAAGTGGATAAACCATACTCACAAGATACCAGCGTAACCAATCATCACAAGATACAAATACTTTGGGTAGAACGGAAGGAAGGGATTATCGCAAAGAAGCGGCAGCGGGCTGCACTAACTAACTACAGAGACGCGCTACAACATCCGGCTAAAAGAAAGGGATAAGATAGCGCGACAAAACCAACTATAACTACTCACCAAACAATACCCATCCAATGTTACCCCCTACTAAGGAAGCAACCCAAGGAAACTCACACGGTTGATTAAGGTGACATTCATTTTTATGGTGGAGGTAATCTATATTACTAGTCAAGTTATCATCGTTAAGTGTAACTTGTCTGAGTACTTGTTAGCCAGCACTTTCACCAAGTCATCCATAACCGCGGACAACACGGCTTCTCGAGAAGATTAACCCTGCAGGGATGCACCAATTTGGCCGTACACGTAAGAATGACCCGCCAGATGGAAAGGCCCTTCCACCAAGCGAGGCACTCAACACAACCCAACTCTTCTTCGCATCAAGCCCAAAGAACCCCGTGCAATTGAGCGCACGGCTAATCAAGCCCCACGAAGAAAAGGGGACCCTCATAGCACTCTAAGAACGTGTCTCCCTAAATGCCGACTACAAAAGTTCCACCCTGGCGCCATGGATTCGCACCTGCATATGCATGCGGCAAATGGAAAACCCGAACTAAATGAGGCGATTTGGACGAGATACGAATCGAATCAGAGTTGCGGGGGGCGCCCATACTCGCTTCCCACATGCGGTTAGCGCGCTCATCATGGATCGGAGGACAAGACCCTTTTCCTAATTAAGGTCGACACTAGCAGGCCTCAAAACCACGCCGGGCCTCCTGCCGGTGCCTTATCATCAAATTATTATTACCCAAAACATTAACATGTTGTTGATTAAGTTGAAACCCAACTATCAAACTAAATAGGTGATAAGACGGACAACAAGACTTGAGCGCAAACAACACTAAGCATGCAACTACGACACGAGGGCCAACAAGGTAAACAAACAACAGTTAATAGGAAGTGGAAGGAAGGCTATATCATGGTTGCAAGGTAAACATATGATAGGATCGAGACACAAGCATCGAATCATAACGCTAGCATAAAGGCAACGGGAAGAATCGGTAACAAGTGATGAAAGGCAGCCATAGGTAGCAAGTGAGTATACTTGCCTGAGATCCAGCAAGTAGAGGTACATCCGAAGAACTTGTCGTTGCTCACATCATCTCAACGTCCTATCCGCGAAGAAGCAACGAACTAGAACAAACACCGGATGCAACAATTACTTCTACGGAAAAAGATCCAGCATGATCCTATTTTATATCCATGATAATTAATTGATGCATCAAAGTAAACCAGTTGACATGGTAAACATATTTCAATGGGCCCATATGCAATTTGGATTGCATATGGAAAAGCCCATGAATTAATGTCGAATTAAATGATCTACAAATAACCATCATGTGAAAGTTGATTAGAATGATGCATGGATGATGAAAACAATAAGAAAACAACAATAGCTTCAGTTTAATATGTTGTTTACCAAGTTTGGAATTTTATTTATTAAGTTATGAACTTTGGCATTTTAAATGATTTAAACAAACATTTGTTGTTTTCACCAATTTTAAATGTTCAAAACAGATAACAAAATTTATATTTGGAAAGAACACAAAATTTTAGATGGAATACATATTTCATTTGTTGAATTTGGATTTTAGATGAGCAAGTTATTAAATTGACAATTTTAAATGCATTAATTAAGAAATAGTTGTTTTCAGCAATTTAATTTATTCAAAATAGAAAACAAAGTTTATATTTGGAAAGCTTATTCAATTTTGCATGGAAAACATATTTTACAATTTAAATTTGGAGTTTGTATGAATTATTTATAAGCATTTGAATTCCAGGGGCTAATCTGTAATTCCAGGGACTTAAAAGAAAAACAGAAACTTTAGACAGGCCCCTGGGGGTTTTTCCCACGCAGTGCACCTCTGCACTGGTCACTGACCAGTGGGCCAGCACCTACGTGGCACTGACTGGGCTGCGGTTAGAAGGTGACTGGGCTTCACTGCGTATGACGGGTGGGGTCACTAGTGGTCGTGGATAAATGCGCAAAAAGGGGTGGCCTTTTGCGCCGGCCGGGACTCAAACCCGCGCGCTAGCGCTGCGCGCAGCAAGGGCCAAGCCACTGGGCTAGCTGCTCGGTTGTTGTATGGATACAGATCTGACGCAACTAAAGTGTGCGGGCTCGGAATTTCTGACGAAACTGAACTGCACAGGCTGCACGCAACGGTGACAGGCGAGCTACGATCGGCGGCAACCAGCAGCGCGGCTCGACGGCCGGGGGCAGAGCGAGGGAAAACGAGGGGGTACGAGGAACCTAGGGGACCAGGCGTGCTCACCGAGGTTCGAGGAGGGGCCGGGCTCGACGAGGACATCCCGGACCTGACGGAGACGGCCTCGGGTACAGCAGCGCGCCGGGGAAGAAGGTGGACGGCGTGGGCGTCGCCGGCGCCCTCCGGCCACGGCGTGGAGGCGCAGAGGAAGAAGGTGGCGCCCCGGTTCCATTCCCGCAGGAACCGGGGTCTTTCGACGTTGGTGGTGGCCGCGCCATCGCCGCCAAACTCCGGCCATGGTGGATGCTCTCCTCTCTCTCGGTTCAGTTCAGAGAAAAAGAAGGAGAGAGAAAGACAGGGAAGAAGAGAGGGAATCGGCAGCGGCAGGGAGGAAGGAGGAAGGGGAGAGGGAGGCTAGGGTTTGAGGGGGGCTTTATGGAGGAGGGGAGCAGGTGGAGGAGGGGTCCATAGTGAAAGTGACAGCAGTCGTGCTCCCTGTACGGAGGTGGAAGGAGGGGGTACCGGGCGAAACCCAGAGAGGAGGTGGGCTGGTGTTTTGGGCTGGGGTGGTAGGTGGGCCGAAAGGCCTGCCTCCCCTAGATCTTTTATTCTTTTCTCTCTTTTAGTTATTTATTTATTTTTGTAGAAAGGTAAGAAGAAAAGAATTAGAAGGTTTTAGGGTTTTATAAAAATTTTGAAAAAAAAATTATTGCATTGAGCATATTGAATGCCCAAGTGCACCAAGTTTTGTTTTACCAAAATTCAAAATTTTGTTAAACTTTGAATTTGAATTTGAAATTCAAAATAGGGTTTTAGTAAAAAGGGATTTTTATAATCCAAACCATTTTTAAATTCCAATTCAATTTGTATTGCAACAGATTGAGTTTGAAACAAGGGTGAACTTTTGAATTTCTAAAGTTGGTTTGAAATTTGAATTTGTTTGAAAGCAAGTGAAATGCATATGATGTATGATGCCATGCCAAAAGGAAAAACAACCAAATTTGGGGGTAAATCCCCCGGGTGTTACACTGTGGAAATCTCATATGCCCACTTGTATAAGATGAATGAGACAATGAGCATCAGAAGATTATTGGAGTTTAATGACTTATGTCACAGTTGTTAATTGTTCTCTCACGTGTCATGATTTTACTTTATATTCTTCTTTAGGTAATATTTGTCATGCATAATGCACACATAGAGGTTTGTGAAGATCATATGTAATAATCAAGGTTTAACAAAAGTTTTAAGAAGATTTATTTCTTCTTTTAGGTACTTCTTTTATGGTTGATGAGATATGTACATATTCGATAAATATGTTAATACAATTATTATATCATTTCTCACTTGTGGGGTTTGAGTTAATACTTGTTTGTACCATTTGTTTTCCATTGAACCTTTGTTATTTGCTTGTGATGGTTCACCTGATAGTTATGAGATGATTTATAGAGATGTTGTGGAAATGAATTGATATCTTAGAGAGTTGTTGTTTTATAGAAGATAACATCTCTGTTGATGAGATGGTTCAATTGTGCATTACTCATTTGTGAATGTAGGATCATCAGATATGTGATTTGGATACTCACCCCTCTTTGAGTTCTAGATACCTAGTGAATTATCCCAAGTCACTTATAGACTTGTGGTTAAGGTTGTTGAGAGTTTGTGTGTGTTCATAACCAACTATGGTTTGTCTTAATCACATGATTAGGTTTGTAAGATACATCTTATAAAGATCACTCCAAAGTTACTCTTGATCAAATGATCTAAACCTATTTCATCTAGTCAAGTGAAACATTGGTCACATTGCTTCGTTTAAACTTTCGCGCCAAAATTTCCCGTATTTTTTAGATGCATGTTTTGCAAATGCACATATTATATTTAGATCCTTATAACCTCCCAAACACTGGGATGTTACACGACAGGAGATCCAAAACCCCCAGTGCATCATGAGCTGCAGCATGATCTGGTGGAGCATTTATGGAGACTCAAGGGGAACGCCTAGTTTGAAGTGTTTTAATTTGTATTCAAAACTTGTTAAATTATGGTTGAAATAATTGATTTTGATCGATTTGTGTGACAAACTTTGTGATTAAAATTATGTTTTATCAAATCTATACCGAAATTATGCCGAATTCGGTTAAATATCATGCAACACCAAATGTATACCGAAATTGTGACCAATTTGGGAAAAAAGAGGAATCTATATGCCGAATTTGGGAAAAAAAACGGCTTCTGGATTCGCTGCCGGGAAACGCCCCCCACCCCCTAGGGTGAAAATAGTGTCGGCTAGCCCCCAAATGGCGGTATTTTCCGCCAAAAAATGTCCTTGGGGCCGAACAGCCGAAGATGCTCTTGTGGACAAATTTATTTTCTCCATAATATATAAGGTGTACTTTGAGCAATGCTACTTAGGAGGATTTAAGGGTGGTTTTTCACACATTACGTCTGCCCTAACACCACTTTTGGAGGTTGACTGGACTTGTCCACGGACACTTTGTGCACGGTTTTCTGGTGGCCGGATGAAGATTCTCTCACGAACTGGAAACTACGAAGACGAGGAAGATCAGCTCGCGGAGATATACCGCCCATCACGTCGATCGATCTGGTGAGTTGCGTGGTTTCGGTAGTTCACGCGTGAGGCCATTTCAGATCGATCGGAGGTGGGCACCGCCGTATTAGTGACGCGAATTAGCTAGTGTATATCCGGTCGGAGTCGGCAGCGAAAATGGATTGATCAGACAAATTAGTGACGCGACGGATTGCTCCAGCTGCGGACATCAATGTGGCTACGCCAGCACACCGACGTGACTGACCAGACATCAATGTGGCTGCACAATTCTTCTCGGAAACAAGACAAAGCTAAGAAAAGATGGATCGATACTTTTGAAGATCATAGCGGGGAAATGCAAGACCACTCATATGTTGGCCCCCCCATACTATCCAGGCCATCCATTTGATCCTTTTGTTGGAGATTCGTGCTACAGATTTTTGCAAGACAACCCTCCCACTGTCACATTATAAATTTTCACAGCACACCTCATAGTTTTAGCTTTTTTCAACTACGTGTTCCCTCTTATTTTTAAGACTTGATTTTAACAATTTTACCACAGAACATTCAAACATATTTTTAACGAATATTTCTTTCAAGAATATTTTCTTTTCAAACACATTCAAACATTTCAAGAATAATTCTAAACGAATATTTCTTTCAAGAATATTTTTAAGAAAATATTTCTTTAAAGAATATTTTTACCAGAATATTTATTTCAAGCATATTCAAACATTTTACTTTCAAAAATATTCAAACAAATTTAAGAAAAAAGAATATTCAAACATTGTCAATTTCTTCTTAACAAAAGATTGTTAGCCTCAAAAATATTTTCTCCAACTCCAACTTAATTTCGGACTCAAAAAAAATTTCTTCCATCAAGACCAAAATAATTTTACTAGCTAACAGAAACTTTCCGAAGCAAACTTTTGGGAATAGATTCTTCTTTTGTTGAAACAAATTGACTTCGCTTAGAAGGAATATTCACATTAGTGAGTTGCAATCTTCTCTTGGGAAAAAAATCTTTTGCATACAAATTGTATTCTTCTTTTAAAAAAATGCACACAAATCGCATTCTGGTTTGCATATATTTTTCTCCCTTGAGCAATAAAAAATATATCATACAATTTTCCTTTCTTCATACATTTCCATATAAACTTGACTGAACATTTCTGGGAATATTTATACAAGTCTCATACACAATTGACATCGCACATTCAGAGATAATTACAAAAAAAATATTACATCGCAGATTCATAAATGTATCATACTAGAATCAGAGATGATTCATATGCTTGCATGATTTTGCAAAATAGAAAACTGAGCAAAAGTTTAAACTTGCACAATAACTGATTCATATTAGAGTCACAGAATATTCATACTAGATACAACATATTTCATAGAAGATTCAAACCAAACTTGTACCCTAATAAAAATTCATATAAAGTCTCGTACGGATATATACATTTGAGGAATCTTCACTAAAATTTTATCAGCACATTTTCGGAATAATTACAAAGGTTTCAACACAATCTGGAGTCCCTTTATGGTCTTGATCCACAAATTGACTCACAATTTTTTTCTTAACCAAAGATTGTACACCTGGGAGTCATCCATTTACAAGAAAAAAAACAAAGAAGTGGCAGCATGTTTCAGTTCAAGCAACAGATAAGCAAAATTTAGAGGCAATTTACCCGTAAATATTTAGCAAACATCAGCGTGCAAATATTAACCAAGCAGCAGCACGCTACTATAGCAAGCACATTCAGATACTGCAAGGTGTGAGCTATTTGTTGTATTCAGCTAGCTACGCTCCTCAACGCACCCAAAGTCTGAATACAGATTAAAAAAAGCTAGCTACAAAGCACCAAGACCAATCGATCAGTTCAGATCGGGCTCCCTCAGCAAAAAAAAAGAGAGTAAAATGCACTGGCGGTACCTATACTTGTTGACGAAGCACATTACGGTACTCGAACTTTAGGATACGCTCAATACGGTACCTAAAGTTGGTGAGTGGTGAATATACGGTCACTGTTCATCGTACATGCGTCGTAGCGCGAGCGGGACAGGTGCTGTGCTGAGCTGGCGAGGGAGCTACGCGTCGGTGGGAAGTTGCATGTGGGTTTAATTGTAAGGTGGCGAGTAGCGGTGAAATCCCCAATTTTCTGCTCAAATCCCTAGCTCTCTTCTCCCCCGCCCCCGTCGCCCACAACCAAATTCAGAGCTCGCCGTCGCCGTTGTTGCCCATCGCGGTCGCCCGTCGCCATGTCGATCAATAGCTCAGTACGCTCAGGTGCTCGCCGCTCTGGTTCTCGTCCGTTGCCTACGATCCCCTGCATCCCATGCCCTGACTGCGGAAAGCGTGTGAAGTGGTTCGAGTCCACGACAGTTCTTCACAATGGGTGGATCTTCTACAAGTGCCAGAGTCATGGGGTAAGTGTTTCTCTTCGTGATTTGGTCGCATTGTTGCTTTGGTGCAAAAAATTGGATTTTCTCCAAGTTTCAGCTGACTGGGGTATTTGTTTTTCATACAGAGAACATGTGATTTTTGGCATTGGGAGCTAGAGTATGTTGACCTCCTAGTTGAGCATAACATACTCAGGGGTGATGCTGCTGTGGATGCCATAGGTGTTGCGCAGGAGAGGAGGGAGGAGTTGACTGCTGCAGGTGAAGAGGATGGATGGGTTGCTTCGAATCAATCGAGTGGAAAGAAAACAATCAGCAGGCGGCAAGCTGATGAACTCATTGCTGTTGGGAGAGAAGCTTTGATGATCATGAAGTGCATTGTTGCAAGTGTGATGGTTCTGTGTTATTTAGGTGTGCTGGTCTTGCTGAAGAAGGAGAAGTGAAGTTGCTTCCAAGTCTGTTGGATCATCTAGGGTGTGTCTGATGTTAGTGGTTTGGTATGATGTCTGTTTCAGCTGTGCAATGTGTGTAAGAATGTTATGCTAGTTGTGATTTTGTGATGCTATGTAATGAATGAACATCTAAGTGATGTTGTTTCTGTTATATGTCAGTCTATCAATGTGATGTTGTGTCTGTTATATGAATGCTTTTGAATGGTACAATTTAAATGAAATGGTAAGCACTTGATATTTGGAATGCATTTGGAAACAACAGTTGACATAGAGCAAGTTTACATACTAGAGCATCTGGCATTTGGAAACAATGCCAACATACATCATTTGGAAACAAGTTTCAGGTTCAAAATAGCTTCAGGTTCAAAATCACACTTACATAGTAGTACTCTTGACATAGAGTAGTCAAGTACAAAATGACTCTTACATAGTACTATAATTTGGATAGAGTGCTTATATAGAGAACTTGAAACGAATGTTGTAAATAGCTTCAGGTTCTGAAGATGTCAAACATTGAAGTTTTCTTTACTGGTGGATGCAGGTGTGTTTCTTCATCTTGAGCTTCAATGTTTGCACCAGATGCAACAAGCCTCTCCTTCTCTGCTCTCAATTCAGCAGCCATTCTCCTCTCATAGGCAATTTCAAGTCCAGCAATTCTCTGCTCCTCTGCTCTTCTCTCTGCAGTCAGTCTTCTTTCTTCTTCTTTTGTTGCAGCTTGTTGCCTTCTTGCTTGAGCCTTAGCTTCCTCCTTAAGTCGAGCTGCTTGCTGCCTTTCTAACTCTTTCTGAGCTTTCTTCTCTGCTTCTTTTTTTGCTTGAGCTTCCTTTCTGACCTGTTGAACAAAAGCTCTTACTTGGGCTTTTGCTTTCTTTGTGATTACTGCCTCCTCCTTCCTCTTTGCCATCCTCTCTGCTGCTAGTTGTTTTCTGAGTTCCAGTGCATGTGCTTTCTTCTGTGCTGCAGCTTGTTTCCTTCTTGCTTCATCTTGAGCTTTCTGTAAAGCATATTCCTGCCTGGCTGCTATCAAAGCATTCCTCTTCTCTTCTAGTTCTCTATCCTTTTGATTTTTCAACTCAAGCAACTTCTGTGCTAGTTCACCTTGTCTGATGGTACTGGAACTCCCTTGGCTCTCTTGACTCATCATAGCCCTTGCATCACTAATGAATGTAGATTCAGGTACAGGCATAGTCTCAACCACTCTTGGAGTTGGCATCTGTGAAAATAAACATTGTTTTTAATTATATGTACCTAAGAAACTGCAATAAGGTAACAATGACATATGTAAATAGATTACCTGACTAATCAGTGTGTCAAGAAAAATATTTTCAACCACATGTTGGCTTTGGTTTTGTTGTACAGTTTCAGATTGTTGTGGTGGCACAATTTCAGATTCTTCAGGATTGTTGGGTGATGACACATCAGACTGATTTGGAGGAGGTAATCCAGCCTTTAGGTACCTGCAGCCTCCTTTGTTGTGATCTGGCTCCTTGCAGTAGCTACATTGCATGATAACACCATGTTTGGACATTCTTTTCCACCACTGCAATGAGGTACTTCACCAGGAGCTTTCCTTCTACTTTTAGTTGGTCTACCAACATGTTTTGATAGAATGGTGGGTAAATTGTTGGCCCAAACATTTTTTCCCATTCAGTCTTGTCCTTGCATGGGTAAATAATGTTTCCATATGCCTTCTGGAACATTTTTTACTATAGCACTGATCAACCATATCAAGAGGATCTTTTCTTTCAGCTCTACAACATGCTACTACATGCAGACAAGGAATCCCAGATTTCTGATACCTTCCACAACTACAATTTTTCTTATGCAAGTCTACAATGTAGTCTGATCCTCTATCAGCAACATGGAAAAGACCATCATCTGCTCCACTTACCTCTGCCAGGTTCGCCATTTCAATAGTCTTGTCCACCTTCTTTCTTATCTTGGAGCAAACAATACCAGCCCATTTCTCTGATTCAATCAGCTTTGTATAATGCCTGGCCATGAGCTGATTTTTATCATGTCAACCATGGTTAGCAATGGTAGTTCCCTTGCATCTAGAATGTACCTACAAAACCAAAAAATAGGATAGGTAGCATTAAGCATCTCAACAATATTGAAACAATGTAAGCCAAGTTTAATAAATAATATCAGAACTACATGGCACACTTACTTGTTGAACACTTCTGAATTGTTGTTCAACAATACATCACACTTGGGTAAATCCCTCTGCGATGACCTCACCCAAGTTGCAGGGTCCAATTCATTAAGCCATTTGTAAGCATCCATGTTCATTGCTTCCATCTCTTCCATATGTTTCTCATATTTAATTACTGTGTTGCTCCTTGCTATCTTCCACAGTTGGTTCTTCAACACATTGTAACATCCCAAGTCTGAAAAATAGCCTTTAGAATGTTTGCTCTCTGTTATTTTATGTTTTGCATCATGGCATCATGTTGATTGCATTTGTTTTGTTTGTTTTCCATTTGTTTTCCAACTGTTTTCAGTTGTTTTCCTTTGTTTTCTATTTGAATTCCAAACCAAAAATTCAAACCTTTTGTTTCATCCTTGTGATGTTACAATTTCCAAAATGTTATTTCAAATGAAAACAACCAAATTGTTCCATTTTATTCCATGTTGATCAACTAATAAAATGGTGCCTTTATTTTCACTAATTAATTCCAAATTGGTTTTCAAATTCAAAGCAAAATCATCATCAACACCTCATTTGGAAATTGTCAAATATCAAACCATTCCAATAATTCTAATCCAACTAATAATAGGGTTCACCCTATTAAATGGTTGCTTCTATCAATTAACAACATATTCCAATTCAAGTCAAATATTTTTCAAACAAAACCAATTTGAAATTATAAAAATAATAACCAAAACTTTCTCTCATCCCTTGCTTTCCAATTAATCCTTTTGGGTCACTTTATTAAGAGGGTGATTTCATTAATCATTTCAACTCTTAAAAATCATCTAAATTTGGTTTATTTCCAAACATCACAAAAACTCAAATAATTTTAAAGTCCAAACTTGGTAGTTGGTGGTATTTGACATGTTAATCTCACCCTAATATTTTCTATGAAATTGCTAACACCAAAAACCCTCCAACTTTCCCTTTCTCTTTTGTTACAAAAAAAAAAACTGCAGATCAAAAATAAATAAAAGGAGAGGAGAGGCACCAGCCAGCCCACCTTTCTTTCCTACCCCGAAACCCAGCCCACTAACCCTCCTTGGCCCGATACCCCTTCCCTCGCTGTCTTCCACCTCCAGACGACGTCATCTCTGTACGATCTCCTCCCCAGCCACACGATCTCCTCCACCTCCATTAGATGTTGCGCCGTACAGAGCTCTTGGTTCCATATAACCTACCCCTCCCGATCCTCTGCTGCAACCCTAACCCTAGCTAGCCCCTCCTTCCCTGCCGCCGCCCTCCACTCCTTCTCCCTTCCCTCTGTTTCTCTGAAGCCATTGCACCACCACCGAAACCACCTCTGTTCCCCGCCACCAATTCCTCGCCCTGGCCTCCTCGAGGTGCATCTAAGGAGGAAAATGGAACCGGCACCCTCCCCTCTCCAAGTTCGGTGAAGGGCTCGCCGCCGGTTATGCTCCGAGTCGCCGCCGCCGTCCAAGTCAATCGCCGGCCACCTCCTGCCTAGCCCTGCGACCTGCGCCTCCAACTGCTCACGGTGAGGCCGCCCCTCGACCCCATCCCCCCTCGCTCGACTCCTCCTCTCCCCCTTGGCCCCGCAGCGGCCGCACGGCCCGGCGCCCCTCGCAGCACCGCACGCGAGCAGCAGCAGCCCGCGCTCCATCGCTGGCGTCCGCCCTTTCCTCTGTTGAGGTTACAGCGAGCGGTTCCTGTAGGTTCAGTTAGGTGCAGTTTTTTTTGGGTTCAGAAAGTTTCCCGCGGAACAGAAGCTCTTACCCCCCCGAGGCCCCTACCTATTACAACCGAGAGCAGCTAGCCCACTGGTTGGTTCCCCTGCGCCCCAACCCAAGGTCCAGGGATCGAATCCCCCTCCCCACAATAAAACCCAATCTTTTTTTCCTTTTATTTTGGTACTGCACAAATCTCAGAAATCACACCTAGGCCCTTGCACATTAATTCTAGTCCCTGGAAAATTATTTCTAAGTCCTTGGTTCATTAAAAAATGGCAGATTTGCACTATTTCTTGTAAATGGCATAATAAATTCATTTTAACTCTAAATTCAACATTTTTTATATGTTTTCAATACCAAATTAAATGTTCTATCCAAATATAAAATTTGTTTACTGTTTTGAATATTTTAAATTGGTGCAAAATTTGAAAACTTGTCAAATTCACTTAAATTTGCAAAATTCATAACTTGCTCATAAAAATTCCAAATTTCACAAACCAAATATGTTTTCCAATAAACTTTTCATGTACTTTCCAAATATAAATTTTGTTTGCTGTTTTGAATAATTTAAATTGCTGAAAACAACTGTTTCTTGTTTATTGCATTTAAAATTGCCAAAATAATAACTTGCTCATTTTAAATCCAATTTCCACAAATGAAATATGTTTTCCATGCAAAATTAAACCCTCTTTCCAAATATAAAATTTGTTTCATGATTTGAATAATTAAGCTTGGTTAAATAATTTAAATCTTATTTAATTCATTTAATATTGCTAAATTTATAACTTGATCAAAACAAATTCTTTTGGGACATATAAAATATGTTTTCCAACCATAAAAGTATAAACTTTTCAAATATGAATCTTACTTGATGTTTTGAACAAATAAAAATCCAAATAAGTTCATGTTTGAATTAAATTCATTTAATTCTTGTTTAACTTGTTTAATTCCTAAATACTTTATTTGAAATCCTTTTCAACAAGTGAAACATGTAATCCAACTAAAATCTTGTTTTCTTTTCAAATATAAACTTTGTTATTTGTTTTGAACAATTTAAATTGGTGAAAACAACAAATGCTTGTGTGACACCTTTAAGTAACCAAAATTCCAAAACTTAATAAGTGAATTTCAAAATGGGTAAACCTTATTTCCAATTGGTTCTATTGTTGTTATTTTGTTGTTTTCCTAATCCATGCATCATGCTAATTCACTTACACATGATGACTAGTTGTAAAACAATTAATTCAACCATAATGCATGGGCTTTTCATATGCAATCCAATTGCATGTGGGTCCATTTAATCATGTTATGTTATCTTGTCAACTAGTTTATTCTTGGATGCATCAATTAAACTATCATGCATCATCCCATGTTTGTGCACTATGCCATGGTATTGATTGTTTATCTTTCTGCAATGTTTGTTTGCTTCTTCCCGGATAAACGACGACGTTGAGACCGACGATACTTTCGACACCCCTTCTAAGGAGTTAGCTCAGTACCAGGCTACTGGGTTTTGCAGGCAAGTTATCACTCACATGAACCACTGTGTTCCTTTCAACATTGGTTACCGATACTTTCCGTTGTTCTTTTCTGCTAGCCTTAGTAGTAGTTGTTCCTGTTACGAACCTATCACATGTATCCTTTAACCCTGATATTGCCTCACCTCCATACCTATAACCATTGTTTGAGCCCGTGTCTTACTAGCATGCTTAGGTTGTTTTGCTCGAGTCTGTTATCCGTTACTTTCAGTTACTATATTCTATTATGTTCTGGGGGCTCGATGTTAATCAATCAATCATGCTAATGGTATTGTTAAATAATAATTTGATGATAAGGCACCGGCAGGAGGCCCATGAGAGGTTTTGAAGCCTGCTAGTGTCGACCCTAATAGGAAAAGGGTCTTGTCTACCGATCCATGATGAGCGCACTACCCGCATTTGGGAAGCGAGTATGGGCGCCCCCCTCAACTTGACCTGATTCGCATCTCGTCCAAATCGCCTCATTTAGTTCGTGTTTTCCATTTGCCGCATGCATGTTTTTGCGAGCCCAGGCCAGGGTGGAACTTTTGTAGTCGGCATATAGGGGGACACGTTCTTAGAGTGCTATGAGGGTCCATTTTCTTCTGGGCTCGATTAGCCGTGCGCCCAAGGTTCTTTGGGCTTGATGCGAAGAATGGTTGGTTGTGTTGAGTGCCCCGCTTGGTGGGGTGATCTCCCATCTGGCGGGATATTCATGAGTGTACGGCCAAATTGGTGCAACCCTGCAGGGATAATCTTCTCGAGAAGCCGTGTTTTCCGCGGTTATGGATTACTTGGTGAAAGTACTGGCTAACAAGTACTCAGGACAACTTAAACCTAATGATTAACAACTTCACACCCAATGATTAATAACTTGACTAGTAATAGGCTTATTGACACAATAACTTGAACCATCATTATTTCAACTGTGTGAGTTATCCTCGGATTGCTTCTTTGGATAAGGGGCGAGATCCAGGATGGGTTTGTTTGAAGTTATCTTTCAGTTGGTTACAATCCTCGATCTTATCTCCTTTCTGTTAGCCGGAAGTGGTAGAATCTCTGTAGTTGGTTAGCGCAGCCAGTTGCAGCACCTTTTATATCCCCTTCCTTCCGTTGAACCCAAAGCATCTGTGCTTGGTGTTGACGGGTTACACTTTGGTGAACTGTGAGTCTTGCTTGCCAGTACGTTTATGTACTGACCCCTTTGGGGCTGTGGTTTACGCAGACGACGTTTCCGAGGATCTACATGGTGGCTTCTACGTGAAGTATGACGAGACTGCTGACGAGTAGATAGCGGACCCGGGCAGGATCCGAGACTTCGTGGATGGGCTCCGTCTGTTTGTTTCCGGCCTCTTAGGCCTATTTGGTTCTTGTCTGTACTCAGACATGTTGAATGCTTCCGCTGTATTGTAATGATGTATTGTTGGGGCATGTGCCCTCTGAATGATTGTATTTGCTATCTCTGCTCTAATGAGAGCCATTTGCAACTTATTTCAATCTTTTGTGTCGTAGAGATCTGTTGTGATATCACTTGTTAAACGCCGTTGACGTACCATGTGTGTATGTTTGAAGTACGTCGACGGAAGTGCCTTTGATCTCTAGTGGATAGTTTACATCGACGATGGAATAGCAGGGCTTGTGTTGTCGCGCATAAGCGCAGGCCTACCAGGAAGCTGGGACGTGGGAGCAGTTATGCCCCATAATCCAAGCATCTGCTATCCAGTTCGTACGGTGAGTATCCCCTAGAAGTCAGGGTGCGACAAATGGTATCAGAGCCTGTCTGCCTGTAGGATCCCTTTTTACTGGTCGCAGTTGAGTCTAGAAACTATTTTGTAGCTATATAGGAAAAATGAAACGTGAGAGTAGGAATTCTGTTCTTTTTCTTCTTTCCCCACCCACCCTCCCTTTTCTGGTAAGGAAGTGCAACGTTGTTTTCCCTTCTCATCTAAACTTTCAAGTTAGGATTTCACGAATTCTGGTTTCTCTAGGATGGTTATATCTACTAGACCATAGGAATGGAGGTGGTTGTGACATGATTTATCATGTTGCCTACTCATGATTGAGAACGGAG
This sequence comes from Alopecurus myosuroides, assembly GCA_028641055.1. Taxonomy (NCBI): domain Eukaryota; kingdom Viridiplantae; phylum Streptophyta; class Magnoliopsida; order Poales; family Poaceae; genus Alopecurus; species Alopecurus myosuroides. Next base: position 502,995,860 of record CM054057.1, read on the forward strand.
GCGTGTAAGCCCCAGAAGCAGATCCTCTATTCCTTAAGCAGTAGATATTGATCCTTTAGAAGCCCGGATGGGTTTTCCGTAGTACCTCAGGAGTTTTGTTCCCGTTTAACCGGAGTTGCTTCATTATCCTGTTCTTCTCAACATCCTTTTCGTCCGTTGAAATCTTGTTGTTGTTTTCCACTTCAAATCTTCTACCGGCGTCTAATCAAAGTTTACCCGTTCATCTGCTAAACTCTATTCCAGCTAAAGTGTTGTTTCATACCGGAGCATCACATTCCTTCGTGTCAACAATCTTTTCCACAACATACAACCCAATTCTGGTTCCACTAAGCAATCAAAACTCTGTTCACTCCCCGGGATCTCAAATGTTGACTTCCAAGATAAGTAAGAACAATCCAATTCTAATGAGAGGCCACATATTCCTCGTTACTCTCATGTTGATGATTCTGACATTGATGTTATTCTTGGTGTTGCATTGATGTCAATAACCCTGTTCAACCATTCTAGCCAGATAATCTACTCTCCAAATGAATCAAATTCTATCCAGCTATACACCCTCCATACAAAATCTCTCCCCTTTACTTGAAAATGTTCCGGTGGTTTGCAAATTCCCTGACGTCTATCCAATGTGCACGATGTGTTTCACGTGTCACAGCTCAAGAGGATCTTCCCAAGAAGTTTCCGGACCTTTTTCTTTTCTCAGTAGGAATCTCGGGGCGCGATTCCTTCAAGGGGGGGCGTTTTGTAACATCCCAAGTCTGAAAAATAGCCTTTAGAATGTTTGCTCTCTGTTATTTTATGTTTTGCATCATGGCATCATGTTGATTGCATTTGTTTTGTTTGTTTTCCATTTGTTTTCCAACTGTTTTCAGTTGTTTTCCTTTGTTTTCTATTTGAATTCCAAACCAAAAATTCAAACCTTTTGTTTCATCCTTGTGATGTTACAATTTCCAAAATGTTATTTCAAATGAAAACAACCAAATTGTTCCATTTTATTCCATGTTGATCAACTAATAAAATGGTGCCTTTATTTTCACTAATTAATTCCAAATTGGTTTTCAAATTCAAAGCAAAATCATCATCAACACCTCATTTGGAAATTGTCAAATATCAAACCATTCCAATAATTCTAATCCAACTAATAATAGGGTTCACCCTATTAAATGGTTGCTTCTATCAATTAACAACATATTCCAATTCAAGTCAAATATTTTTCAAACAAAACCAATTTGAAATTATAAAAATAATAACCAAAACTTTCTCTCATCCCTTGCTTTCCAATTAATCCTTTTGGGTCACTTTATTAAGAGGGTGATTTCATTAATCATTTCAACTCTTAAAAATCATCTAAATTTGGTTTATTTCCAAACATCACAAAAACTCAAATAATTTTAAAGTCCAAACTTGGTAGTTGGTGGTATTTGACATGTTAATCTCACCCTAATATTTTCTATGAAATTGCTAACACCAAAACCCTCCAACTTTCCCTTTCTCTTTTGTTACAAAAAAAAAAACTGCAGATCAAAAATAAATAAAAGGAGAGGAGAGGCACCAGCCAGCCCACCTTTCTTTCCTACCCCGAAACCCAGCCCACTAACCCTCCTTGGCCCGATACCCCTTCCCTCGCTGTCTTCCACCTCCAGACGACGTCATCTCTGTACGATCTCCTCCCCAGCCACACGATCTCCTCCACCTCCATTAGATGTTGCGCCGTACAGAGCTCTTGGTTCCATATAACCTACCCCTCCCGATCCTCTGCTGCAACCCTAACCCTAGCTAGCCCCTCCTTCCCTGCCGCCGCCCTTCACTCCTTCTCCCTTCCCTCTGTTTCTCTGAAGCCATTGCACCACCACCGAAACCACCTCTGTTCCCCGCCACCAATTCCTCGCCCTGGCCTCCTCGAGGTGCATCTAAGGAGGAAAATGGAACCGGCACCCTCCCCTCTCCAAGTTCGGTGAAGGGCTCGCCGCCGGTTATGCTCCGAGTCGCCGCCGCCGTCCAAGTCAATCGCCGGCCACCTCCTGCCTAGCCCTGCGACCTGCGCCTCCAACTGCTCACGGTGAGGCCGCCCCTCGACCCCATCCCCCCTCGCTCGACTCCTCCTCTCCCCCTTGGCCCCGCAGCGGCCGCACGGCCCGGCGCCCCTCGCAGCACCGCACGCGAGCAGCAGCAGCCCGCGCTCCATCGCTGGCGTCCGCCCTTTCCTCTGTTGAGGTTACAGCGAGCGGTTCCTGTAGGTTCAGTTAGGTGCAGTTTTTTTTGGGTTCAGAAAGTTTCCCGCGGAACAGAAGCTCTTACCCCCCCGAGGCCCCTACCTATTACAACCGAGAGCAGCTAGCCCACTGGTTGGTTCCCCTGCGCCCCAACCCAAGGTCCAGGGATCGAATCCCCCTCCCCACAATAAAACCCAATCTTTTTTTCCTTTTATTTTGGTACTGCACAAATCTCAGAAATCACACCTAGGCCCTTGCACATTAATTCTAGTCCCTGGAAAATTATTTCTAAGTCCTTGGTTCATTAAAAAATGGCAGATTTGCACTATTTCTTGTAAATGGCATAATAAATTAATTTTAACTCTAAATTCAACATTTTTTATATGTTTTCAATACCAAATTAAATGTTCTATCCAAATATAAAATTTGTTTACTGTTTTGAATATTTAAATTGGTGCAAAATTTGAAAACTTGTCAAATTCACTTAAATTTGCAAAATTCATAACTTGCTCATAAAAATTCCAAATTTCACAAACCAAATATGTTTTCCAATCAACTTTTCATGTACTTTCCAAATATAAATTTTGTTTGCTGTTTTGAATAATTTAAATTGCTGAAAACAACTGTTTCTTGTTTATTGCATTTAAAATTGCCAAAATAATAACTTGCTCATTTTAAATCCAATTTCCACAAATGAAATATGTTTTCCATGCAAAATTAAACCCTCTTTCCAAATATAAAATTTGTTTCATGATTTGAATAATTAAGCTTGGTTAAATAATTTAAATCTTATTTAATTCATTTAATATTGCTAAATTTATAACTTGATCAAAACAAATTCTTTTGGGACATATAAAATATGTTTTCCAACCATAAAAGTATAAACTTTTCAAATATGAATCTTACTTGATGTTTTGAACAAATAAAAATCCAAATAAGTTCATGTTTGAATTAAATTCATTTAATTCTTGTTTAACTTGTTTAATTCCTAAATACTTTATTTGAAATCCTTTTCAACAAGTGAAACATGTAATCCAACTAAAATCTTGTTTTCTTTTCAAATATAAACTTTGTTATTTGTTTTGAACAATTTAAATTGGTGAAAACAACAAATGCTTGTGTGACACCTTTAAGTAACCAAAATTCCAAAACTTAATAAGTGAATTTCAAAATGGGTAAACCTTATTTCCAATTGGTTCTATTGTTGTTATTTTGTTGTTTTCCTAATCCATGCATCATGCTAATTCACTTACACATGATGACTAGTTGTAAAACAATTAATTCAACCATAATGCATGGGCTTTTCATATGCAATCCAATTGCATGTGGGTCCATTTAATCATGTTATGTTATCTTGTCAACTAGTTTATTCTTGGATGCATCAATTAAACTATCATGCATCATCCCATGTTTGTGCACTATGCCATGGTATTGATTGTTTATCTTTCTGCAATGTTTGTTTGCTTCTTCCCGGATAAACGACGACGTTGAGACCGACGATACTTTCGACACCCCTTCTAAGGAGTTAGCTCAGTACCAGGCTACTGGGTTTTGCAGGCAAGTTATCACTCACATGAACCACTGTGTTCCTTTCAACATTGGTTACCGATACTTTCCGTTGTTCTTTTCTGCTAGCCTTAGTAGTAGTTGTTCCTGTTACGAACCTATCACATGTATCCTTTAACCCTGATATTGCCTCACCTCCATACCTATAACCATTGTTTGAGCCCGTGTCTTACTAGCATGCTTAGGTTGTTTTGCTCGAGTCTGTTATCCGTTACTTTCAGTTACTATATTCTATTATGTTCTGGGGGCTCGATGTTAATCAATCAATCATGCTAATGGTATTGTTAAATAATAATTTGATGATAAGGCACCGGCAGGAGGCCCATGAGAGGTTTTGAAGCCTGCTAGTGTCGACCCTAATAGGAAAAGGGTCTTGTCTACCGATCCATGATGAGCGCACTACCCGCATTTGGGAAGCGAGTATGGGCGCCCCCCTCAACTTGACCTGATTCGCATCTCGTCCAAATCGCCTCATTTAGTTCGTGTTTTCCATTTGCCGCATGCATGTTTTTGCGAGCCCAGGCCAGGGTGGAACTTTTGTAGTCGGCATATAGGGGGACACGTTCTTAGAGTGCTATGAGGGTCCATTTTCTTCTGGGCTCGATTAGCCGTGCGCCCAAGGTTCTTTGGGCTTGATGCGAAGAATGGTTGGTTGTGTTGAGTGCCCCGCTTGGTGGGGTGATCTCCCATCTGGCGGGATATTCATGAGTGTACGGCCAAATTGGTGCAACCCTGCAGGGATAATCTTCTCGAGAAGCCGTGTTTTCCGCGGTTATGGATTACTTGGTGAAAGTACTGGCTAACAAGTACTCAGGACAACTTAAACCTAATGATTAACAACTTCACACCCAATGATTAATAACTTGACTAGTAATAGGCTTATTGACACAATAACTTGAACCATCATTATTTCAACTGTGTGAGTTATCCTCGGATTGCTTCTTTGGATAAGGGGCGAGATCCAGGATGGGTTTGTTTGAAGTTATCTTTCAGTTGGTTACAATCCTCGATCTTATCTCCTTTCTGTTAGCCGGAAGTGGTAGAATCTCTGTAGTTGGTTAGCGCAGCCAGTTGCAGCACCTTTTATATCCCCTTCCTTCCGTTGAACCCAAAGCATCTGTGCTTGGTGTTGACGGGTTACACTTTGGTGAACTGTGAGTCTTGCTTGCCAGTACGTTTATGTACTGACCCCTTTGGGGCTGTGGTTTACGCAGACGACGTTTCCGAGGATCTACATGGTGGCTTCTACGTGAAGTATGACGAGACTGCTGACGAGTAGATAGCGGACCCGGGAAGGATCCGAGACTTCGTGGATGGGCTCCGTCTGTTTGTTTCCGGCCTCTTAGGCCTATTTGGTTCTTGTCTGTACTCAGACATGTTGAATGCTTCCGCTGTATTGTAATGATGTATTGTTGGGGCATGTGCCCTCTGAATGATTGTATTTGCTATCTCTGCTCTAATGAGAGCCATTTGCAACTTATTTCAATCTTTTGTGTCGTAGAGATCTGTTGTGATATCACTTGTTAAACGCCGTTGACGTACCATGTGTGTATGTTTGAAGTACGTCGACGGAAGTGCCTTTGATCTCTAGTGGATAGTTTACATCGACGATGGAATAGCAGGGCTTGTGTTGTCGCGCATAAGCGCAGGCCTACCAGGAAGCTGGGACGTGGGAGCAGTTATGCCCCATAATCCAAGCATCTGCTATCCAGTTCGTACGGTGAGTATCCCCTAGAAGTCAGGGTGCGACACACATCCCCCTTGTACATTTGTTGAAAGTTAGACCACATATGCCTCACACAGAACCTATGTTCTGACTCTGGGAACAATTCACTGACAGCATTGATTAAACCCTGCATCAAATAGCACTCAATGATCAACTATACAATACTAGCACTCAATGATCAACAAATAAATACAGTACTTGCACTCAATGATCAACTGTACAGTACTAGCACTCAATGATCAACAAAAAAATACAGTACTTGCATTTGCTCACCTTTTGTTTGTCAGACATGATTGTCCATGGCTCAGTGTTCTGTATGCAAAGATCCCTCTTCAATGTATCAAGAAACCATAGCCAGCTAGATGTATCCTCCACTTCAACTACAACTATAGCTATGGGGAAGATACAATCATTAGGATCCATCCCTACATCAGCTAGCAACTGTCCCCTGTATCTAGTCTTAATATGACAACCATCCAGGAAAATAACAGGTCTACAACCTTGTAAGAAACCTCTTCTACAAGCATCCAAGCACATGTACAGCTTACTGAATTTTGCTGTAGGATCAAGGGACACATAGAAAGAAGAACCAGGGTTGCTCCTCCTGATTTCATTGGCATAATCCCACAGTAGTTTGTATTGGCCTACCTCATCACCATGGATGGTTAGCATTGCCTCTCTTCTAGCCCTCTGAAGCTTCATTCTTCCAGGAGTCATGTGCCAATCTTTTGGTACAATCCTAGAGAAAATCCTTAAACGCATACCTTGATCAGCCCTAAAGCTATCAATGTATTTCTCTGCAAGAAATTTAGCTGTTAATGCCTTAACCTTCCACTTCTTGCTGCATGTATGCTCACTAACATGCCTCTTAACCATAAAAGACTTGGTTCTGCTATCCAGTGACACCCACAAAAACCAAGTGCAATTTTCATCACAGATATCTTTCACTCTCCTCTTATCATTGATTGTCATCTTCAAGTCCACTCTGTTTTGACATGAATACTCTCTGATGGCTTTCCTAACCATAGCTACATTCTCAAACACCTGACCAACTTCAAACTTAGGACAGTGCATATCATCTTCTCTAAACTGTTTGAACCTCATCTTACAATTTTCATCATCTGAATCAGGTCCCCACAAATCTTCACCTTCTTCCATGTATTCATCTTCACCTTTAAATTTTGAAGCCCTACTGTCTGTTGCTGGTTCATTTTGTTGGCATACAGTTGCATCCTCAGAGTCATCCTCATCTACATTGCCTGCATACAAGTCATCATCTTCATCACCTATGTCATTATCACTATCCACCATAGAACCAGGCTCAAAGTATGAATCATCTGAATCTGCTTTCTCATCTTGCAAGCAACTCTCCACCCTGGCAGCCCTGTTTCTCACCCTTAAGTTCTTTTTCTGCATTGTATTGGCTCATTATCCTCAACTACATCTTCAGGATAAATTATTTGTATTGGAACATGCTCTACATCAGCATGCTGTGCTCCACCTTGCACTGCTCCACCATCATGTGATCCACCTTGCTCTGCTCCACCATCATGTGATCCTCCTTGCTCTGCTCCACCTTCAACTTCCATCTGTTCTTCTTCAGTCTGAACAGGCTTCATAGGGATGATTACTGCTGTAAGTACAGCTCTTGGATTGTACACCACATCATCTTCACTATCCAGGTTAGCATTCAAGCTATCTTCATGGTCTAAATATATCTCAAAAAATGATAACCTGCTCCCTGAAATTGCATCATTCTTTCCACTTGATCACCAGTTGTCAGCTCCCTCAAACCATTTCTGCTAATTGTCAGTACAGGGATGCAGTAGTAAGCTTTCACCCTGTCTGCCATCTCCCAACCAATATCCTCAACAATATGCTCCAGCATTATCGGCGACCAAGTAACAGAGTCGATGTGATCAAACCAAACCGAACGCCCATTCACATAACCTCGATTAGCTCCATGCCCAACAAAAAACCCTCCATGGTGAAACTGAGCTAAGAAGTGACTGCTACGACGACCTGACAGATTAAACACACATAAAGTCCATGCCTTTTTGAGATCATAAACCCTAAGCCCCATCCAACAAACCCCAAATTGCTACCGAAAACCCTAAGAAAATCGGCCTAAACTCAAGAGATTATCAAACAACACTAAGAGAACGCTTTGATTTTCAAGACGACGATGCAGATAAGGATCAATGGCGGGACTCACCATAAGCAGGGGGCGGGTCTCCTTCGGGACGGCGCACCGGAGCCATCGCCGCCACTATCCAGGACGACCAAGATGAAGACCAGCCGCGCCTCTCCTTCCTCTAGCGAAATCAACTCGAACCGGAGAAAAATCGGCGATGGTGGCGGTGGCGGAGACGCCGACGCAGCGTCACCGTTCTGTTTCGCGGGCGGTGGAGACGAAGAGACCAAGCGCCACCTGGTCGGCCTTCTAAGCATAGATGTACGAGTCCCAGGGGGTTTTCCGAATAAATGCAGCGCTCCCTCTCGCACAGCACCTGTCCCGCTCGCGCTACGACGCGTGTACGATGAACAGTGACCGTACATTCACCACTCACCAAGTTTAGGTACCGTATTGAGCGTATCCTAAAGTCCGGCTACCGTAATGTGCTCCGTCAACAAGTACAGGTACCGCCAGTGCATTTTACTCAAAAAAAATGAGTAGACAGAAAGTGGGCGTGGGCAACGGATGCGGTACCGCGGGGCAGACGACCACGGCGGCTTCAGACCACTACGACGGAACAAAAAGCTCAGATCTCGGCCGCCCCTCCCGAGCCCGACGAGCACCCACATCCCGGCTATCCGTACAGCGATGGCACCGCGCGCCCAGCCGAGCTTGACCTTCGGCAACATGCCCAGGGAGGCACGAGGTTCGACGAGATGCAAGGCGCCGTCGCCCAGCCTCCATGGCCTACCGGCGCGGGTTGGCGGCGAGGGGGCGGCTGCCTTGCAGACGGCGAGAGGAACGGGGATGTGAGAGCAGCGGATGGGGAGCCAGCCATCGTACTCCGGCGGCCACACGGAGGGCGACGTCAAAGGGGGCGGCCCCTCCGTTCCCTCCGATCTGAGCACCGCCAGGAGATGCTGGGAAGGGAGGCGGTGGCTAGACAGGTCAGGGTCGGGGTCGGGGTCGGGAGGAGCATGGTGATCTCGGGAGCTCGGATCCATGGATGGTTGGATCCAGGGATGGAGGCGGCGGTAGTTTGAGGGGAGGAGTGGGCGGCTTGGGATGGTTAGGGTTTGGGCAGGAGGGGGTCGGGGCAGGTGGTTATCCTCTCCCCTGTACTGAACTGCGTGTCGATTTCTATTTTTTGTAAGGGGTGAAAATGCAAAAAACGCTCGTGGATGTTGACCGGAGGACTTTCTCCGAATCGGACGGCTAAGATAGTAGGGGGCCCAACCCACGAGTGGGAAATCCGCACTCGATCATAGCGGTGTCAAGTTAGCATCATCTTTTTGCGGTGTACTGTGCAGGGTGGCCTTTTGAGCCTTGTATGCAATCCTTTTTTCTATCAATGGACAAAGCGTTTTCGCGAGAGAAAAAAAAAGTTACTAGCATCATCTTGCGTATGCTGCGCGTGGGTGCGCACCTGCAGGCACCAGCTAGCTAGCATACGTGCACGATAGGCACAGGCAGTTAATTAGGACGCGTGTACCAAGAAACGTCAATGGCGACGACTGCTAACAGCGAGCCGCCGGTGATCATCGTCGGCGCGGGGCCGTCGGGCCTCGCTGCGTCGGCGTGCCTGTCGCAGCGCGGGGTGGCGAGCGTGGTCCTGGAGCGGGACGACTGCGTGGGCTCGCTGTGGCGGAAGCGCGCCTACGACCGCCTCCACCTCCACCTCCCCAAGAACCACAGCGCGCTCCCCCACGCGCCGCACCCCGACGACGCCCCCGCCTACCTCCCCCGCGACCACTTCGTCCGCTACCTCGACACCTACGCCGACCGCTTCGCCGTGCGCGCCCGCCTCGGCCGCGAGGTCCGCTCCGCGCGGTTCGTGGACGGGCAGTGGGAGGTGGAGGCCGTCGTCCTCGGCACAGGCGAGGCGGAGCGGCACGTGGCGAGATTCCTGGTGGTGGCCACGGGGAAGTTCGACGAGAAGGTCGTGCCGGAGGTGCCCGGGCTGGACACGTTTCCTGGCGAGGCTACCCACGCCAGCGAGTACCGGTCCGCCGAGGGGATGCGGGGGAAGGCGGTGCTCGTCGTCGGGTGTGGCAACTCCGGGATGGAGATCGCGCTGGACCTCGCCGAGGGCGGCGCGGCCGCCTCCGTCGTCGTCCGGGGCGAGGTCCACCTGCTGACGAGGGAGATCTCGGCCGCGTCCATAGCGCTTTTCAGGTACCTGCCCGTCTGGATGGTCGATAAGCTGACGGTGCTCGCGTGCCGCCTCGTGCTCGGCGACACCGCCAGGCACGGCCTCCCGCGCCCCGCGCTTGGGCCCTTCGCCAGGATGATGCAGAGCAACGCGTACCCGGTCATCGATGTCGGCACCTACGACAAGATCAAGAGCGGCCAGATTCAGGTGCTGCCGGCGATGGCGAGCGTCGATGGAGACGTGGTGGAGTTTGTCGACGGCAGGCGGCACCGCTTCGATGCCATCATCTTCGCCACCGGGTACCGCAGCGCGGCAAAGAAGTGGCTCAAGGTTCGTGCCGCGCGCGCCAAGAGTCAAACAGTTGCGTTCTGAATTGCTCAATTAGAATCTGAAATGGTTTCAGAGCGAAGACGAGGGGCTGATCGGCGATCACGGCATGGCGACGGGGAGGTCTCCCAAGGTGGGGAAGGGGCTCTACGTCGCGGGGATGGCGGGAAGAGGGCTCTACGGCAGCGGCAGGGACGCCGAGTTCATCGCCGACGACATCAGCAAGCAGCTGCAGGGCTCTGGCGTGTGCGGTGACTAGAGCTTAGCTAGCAGCTATAGGTGGATGACTGCATGTGCATCGATCGATCAGCTGTCATGTGCAGCGGGCTGACCAGCATTAGTCACTGATCAGCTATAGAGCAATGTGTACACATGGATGATGGATGGATCATGGATGCATGAGTGGTCATAGACTCATCGTCGTGTTGCTCGTCCATCATGAATAGAAGGTTTTCCTTCAGAACTGGTGGAAGAAAATTTCGTGGGCTGTCACTAAGGCATCTCCAGCCGTTGCGCCCCAGGGCCCAAAACGCCGTCGTTTTGGGGCTGCCGCGGCGCCAAATGGCGCTAATCTGGAACCTAGGGGGCAGTCTTCCCAGTCGCTCCCCGAGCCCAAGTTTCGGCCCAAAAAAACTCGATTTGAACAACTCGGCGCATTTTATTGAATTCAGCAAAGTTCGTACAAGTTCGGCGCAAATTTAAACTAAAACGCAAATGTAAACTAAATTTAAACTAAAACTACTGAAGGCCGAGGCGCGCAGCGATGGCCTGGCTATAGCCGACGTCGTCGCCGTCGTCGTCGTCGTCGTCGGGGCCGTCGCCGGGGCGCTTGCTCGGCCCCTGTCCGGCGTCGCTGCAGCTGCCCCACCTGCTCGCCGCGAGGGCTCGCTGGATCTCGTCCTCCTCGTCGGAGTCGGGGTCGAGGACGACGTAGACGGGGTCCTTCGTCGGCGGTGGGGGAGGGACGCGGCGGCGCGCCGCGTTGGCGGCAGCCTCCTGGTCGCGCGCCGCCTTGCGCTGTTCCGCCTCAGCGAGCAGGCGGCGCTGGAGCTCCAGCTCCTGGGCGGTGCTCTCCCGCAAGCTCCAGTCCGCGGCGAGGTCGTCGGCGAGGGGCTGGAGCGTGTTGAGGGACATCTGCTCCACGGTCTTCTGGCCGGGCCACTCCTCGTCGTCGTCGGCGTCCTCGGTCGGCTCCGTCTTCGGGCGGACCACGCGCTCGCCAATGCGCAGGGCGCCGCCGCTGCGCCTGCGGGCTGGCGCGCCGGAGTTCAGGAAGGGGGGGGGAGACAGAGAGACTGGGCGCCGGAGGAGCTCGAGGTGGCCGACGAGGAGCCGGCGCCCGTCCGGCGCGCACCCCACGATGGGTTCTGCCGGGGTGGCATCTCCAGGCGCGGCGTGTTGCCGGCGTGGATGTAGTCCACAACCCACTCGAGCGTGCGGTTGTGGCCTCCCCACCAGCGGCAGCAATCTTGGCCATTGGCGCGGCCCTCGACGGGGCCGTTGTCGCCCAAGGAGGCGAGCTCCCTGTCGCGGCGCCGCGTGATCTCCTGCCACCAGAACTCGTCGTAGCCGTCCGCCGGTAGGCGTTCGGCCACCTCCATGGCGTCGCGCACCTCGCGGATGGCCCGTCGGAACTCCGCGTCCGTCGCCGGGAGCGGAGGCACGGGCACCCCACCCGCGCTCAGGGCCCAGCGCGGCTGCCCGGCGGCAGAGCTCGGGAGGCGGCTGTCCGGCGGGCACGGGTAGCCCGCGCGGTACAGCGCCATCGCCTCGTCCCGACGGAGGTGGAGGCGGGTCCAGCCGTTGGCTGCGGCGTCGTTCTTGTAGCCCGCCATTTCTGCGTGGAGGAGAGCACGGGGGAGAGGAGAGCGCCGAGGAAGGAGAGAAGAGCGAGGTGGAAGAATGGCGAGCGCGGCGAGCGGCGGGGGGATTTTATAGCCTGCCGGGCATTTACTGCGGCGCGTCCCCTCGCTGCCGCCCGCCATGCCATTACGTCGGCAGCCTTTGAACGGGCGCATGCACTGGGCGGCCGCCACGCCATAAACGCCGGCAGCCTTTGACCGACGCGCGAGCCGAGAAGATGATCACGGGGCGGTTCTGTTTCCGCGCTTTTTCGTCGCGTCACTGACAGAGCTGGCCCACGCGTGCTGCCGCGCAGTTTCGCCCCCCCCCCCAGGCCGAACCCAGCAGGCTGGGTTTGGCCTGGGTGCCGCGGCGCGAAATAGCGCCTAAACGGCGCTATTTGGGCTTCTAGGGGGGCCGACTGGTGAGGAAACGGCGCTATTCGCCGCTTCCGGCGCGAAAAAGCCCGTCTGGGGGGCTCTGGGGGGGCGACTGGAGATGCTCTAACCGCGTCCGATCTTGATGAACCAGGTAAATTCCATTGATCCTGCTAGTATAGTAAAACCCAATAGAAGATAAGAGGAAATTGAAAAGTCTACAAATTGATTCTATTAGAGGTGATTAGACGTTGTCCCAAGTTAGGTGCTGCTGCTGTTGATGAGGGGCGCCCGTACCTCGAAGTCGAGAATATGGCTAGGTGTTAACCTCACGCTAAAAATGCGACAACAGCTCGCAAGATTAAATAACTTGGCACCACCGCTAGGCTTAGCGCGTACATTTCTTTTTTCGAAAAGAATACCCCCTCCATCATATCTACACACTAAAGCATGTCCGGATATATTTTGTTTAGCAAACGCTAAAACATTTTACATTTTAATACGGAGCGAGCATTATCTAACGCTTTAAGCCATCTGCTCTGCCAGGTGGGCCTGTGTGGGGTCTGTTTGGGGGAGGGGGGGAGGGAGTTGCTATTCAGCCAAACTTCTCTCTATCTAAGGATTTAAGCCGGGAGCCGACGCTGGATTCTCAGGCCATCTACCGCTCGTGTGACTCTGCCGGGTGGGCCCGTGTGTGGAGTCTGTTTGTGGGGGGTGGGGGAGGAATTGCTATTCGGCGAGACTTCTCTCTCAACTTTCTGTGTGTCCCCGATGTTGCCGAGATAGCTCTATCCATTACTCCCAGATGATGCGGCGGCGACAACGTACACCGGGCAGAGGCAACCAGCTACGTTGGGGAAGGCCAAGGCATCTGCTCCTCTCCCCCATGGTACATTCTCTCTCCTCTGTCAACCTCTCGTCTCTCAGTCGCATCTCTCTTTCTCCCGAGCTCTCTCACATCTCGATTCTTTCATCTTCCTCTCTCTGGCGGTGGTTGAGCATCCGGTGGCGTAAGTGGCGGGGAAAGACGAGGGAAAGCTAGGGCGTTCTATCCTCTCCCCACCCTCCCCCGCCCTCCCGCTCTCCTCGGTCGCATCTCTCTTCCCCCATGGCGGTGGCGGCGGCGGGGGATCTGGACACGCAGTAGACGGGGAACGACGAGGGAAGGCCAGGGCGTCTTTTCCTCTCTCTCTCTCCTTGTTCTCTCCCCTCTCTCCTTGGTCGCGCCTCTCTCTCCCCTCTCCTCCCCCGGCGGCGGCGTCGTCAACGGGTCATCCGGTGGGAGGGAAGGCCAGGGCGTCCTTTCCTCTCTCTCCCCCTATCCTCTCCCCTATCTCCTCGGTCGCACCTCTCTCTTACAATGACCTGCTAGATCAAACAAAAAATTCAGTTGCGCGGTTAAGAAACTGGTGAGATCAATTGCATGTCCATCGACCATTTTAAATTTATAATCAAACACATATTTTGTGGAATTGCAATACCCTCTTTTGTTCTCTTGTTTTGCAGACTCATAATGCTATGAAAGCTTGCCCAACTGATGATTTCCTTCCAGAATATATTTGCAATGCAAAGTAAATTGGTAACCTCTCCTTGTATATCTGATCGTTCATGTGCTATTCTTACTTCCAAGTAGTGCTTCCGTACCGGTACCATTTGACTGGTATTTAAAATATCTTGACCAAAATGCAGAATCGGTCTTTCTCAAGTATAAATGGTGTGCTAGGCTTTGTTCACCGTAGTTGCATATCTAGAGAATTTATCTTTGTGTCAAGACTAAATCGAAAAGGTATTAAAATTTGGAAGTAGCACCTATTCACCCCCCCTCTAGCTGGCCATACTACCCGTTCAGAAAGTACTTACAATCATCGGATAGTGAGAGCTTATTAGCTTTGCCTCTCCCACATAAAAGAGAAATATCAACCTTGTATTTGACTATTTGATCATGAACAATTTTATCACACGTTTCACCACTTTTCCACACTCATACTTCTGTTATTTTAGTGTTCTTTATTGCGGAAACAACTAACATTTATTTTCTTATTCTTTATTGTCTTGCAAAGCTATCTTTTCATACCTGTTTTGTTCCCATAGTTTTATTTTATAGATAGAGCAAACGTTCGGTGTGCGTAGAGTTGTATCAATGGGTGATAGAATTTGAGATAATACTAGTCCTACCTTTAGCTCCTCGTTGGATTTGACACTCTTACTTATAAAAAAGGCTACAACTGATACCTTACACTTGTGGGTTATCAAGTGACAGAAATGTGTAAGGTGGAGGATATGTTGTTGCCACTAGGGAGAAAACATATGTGTTCTTATCTACGGATGAAGATTATTGCTTACATTACGTATCGTTATTATTGCATTTGTAAAATGTTTAAGATATCGCTTATCGGGAACTTATCGGTCGACTCCTGATAAGTAGTAAATCGGCCAATTTATCGGGATATCACCTGAAATATCGGAATATCGGCCGCAATATCGAAATATCGGCCAATTTATATTATCGGACAGACATCGGTAAGCGATAAATCGTACGATTTAGAGGAATATCGGCCGATATCCTTAATAGAGTATTGCACACTAGCAATCATTTCGCTGCTGCAACTTAATACCAGCGAGATTTGATGGATTTCTGTCTCAATGTGGAATCTATACTTCTTATAAAGCAAAACCCCACTAACATGCATTAATGAATTTTCTATCTCAACATGCAAGTTATCCACATCATCCTTTCTTCTAGCCAACCATTTGTCCATGTCATCTCAACTAATATTTATTAATCAGTGCATACTACACATCATCCATTTCTAAAGTCATCCAATTATTCATATTAGTAATTTAAAATATATATACTACGATCAATTTAATTTTGTGTATTCACTTAAAAAACATAATGTGTCATATCTTATAAACTTTACAATATGCTGTAGTTTCTAAAGCGATTCCCGTAGCAACGCGCGGGGTATCATCTAGTTTTAATAATAGATGATATCGGATGGTGGTCTATTTACCTTGAAGTAATGACTACAATGTTAGAATCAGTGAACTATATTTTGTTATAATGGTATTTTTCTACGCTCATAATTTGTCAATTGCCCAACTGTAATTTGTTCACCAAACATATTTATTGTTCTTAGGAGAGACACCACTAGTGAAACTATGGCCCCCGGTTCTATTTTCCTCATTGATTACAACCTTATTTAATTGCTTTCATCATCATTTTCTCGTTGTTCCATTTTTATTTATTATTCTCCAACCATTCGATAAATTAATTCTCTAGTTTTTAGCAAGATGAGAAGATTGACAATCTTCTCGGAATGTTAGGAGCAAGAGAGAGTTTTTTGTGTGCGCGGGTCCATGCTTGTGAAAGCGCCACACAACAAGTAACCTACTGAGAGACTTCAAAGTTCTACTGGATTGATCACCATGGTTCCCTAACTAGGGGAAATTTGCTACTGACTACATCATACCTTCCTCTTGGGATCTCCCACCGGATGTGTGTGATTTCGCCATCAACTATCTTTTTGTTTCAGAAATATTCTGATCCGCCGGAGGCTAGTTTTTTTACCCCGAAACAAAGACAGAGTCCAAAAATCAGCCAGAGATTTGGGCATGCCGCCTACAAAGACAGGAAACATTGCACCAGTCAGAATGTCCTAACTGATGTCCACTTCGACATGAGGTTCACATATGTCTTAGCTGGTTGGGAAGGATCTTCCCATGATTCGAGCATTCTATCTGAGAGAATTATTAACGCAGATGGGATAAATATACCTGATGTCAAACTCTATCTAGGTGACACAGGATATGCTTGTCGCACTAGGGTCCTTTCGCCCTTCGGATCAATCAGGTACCATCTTAGCGAGTTTTCGGCAAAGAACTATCCTAAGAATGCCAAAGAATAATTTAATCTAAAACACTCTAGCCTTACAGTTACTGTGGGGAGATTTGGGCCATAGTATTGAAACTCATGATCAAGAAGATTCAAAGACAAAGAGACAGGAGTGGACTGATGCAATATGGGCAAACAGAGCTCAGACCAGGATCTGATTCAGACGTAGAAGATAATGACGATGATGGCTGAATTGTTCTCCTAACAAGTAGACAATGAACTCCCCTTATATATGTGCTAAAATTTCAATTTGCTAGTAGCTAGGTCAAGTTTGATGAACTGCGATTTGTTATTAGTTAGGGATGAAATTTTGTCACGGTATTAATGACAGTTATGCATTCTAGTCGTGGTAAGTTCACCAGTGCTGAAATGAGGTGATTGTAAACACCATTGTTTGGCAACCAAACACCAACATTTTACCTCTATGACACAACACAAATAAAAAAACAACGGGTGCAGGCTAATTTGGTCCCGGATAACCGGGTGTGGCCAGAAATTTGTTGGAAACCAAATGTGGTGCACAACACACTAGAGCAGGTTCTCTCGAGCGACAGATACAAAAGGGCCAAAACTGATGTAGGTAACCAAACATGCCCTGAATGTCGAGATGTTCGTGCCAACAGTTTTCTAGAACTTTCTTATACTTCCCTGTCTCAAAACAATTTATTTAGATTTGTCTAAATATGAATGTATGTAGACGTGTTTTAGTGTATACATTTATTCATATTTAGACAAAGTTGAGTCTATCATTTAGGAAACACTATAATACACCCGGCGGGAAGCTATCGGTCGCGCGCGCGACACGTGCATCCGCCAAGTGCATGACACGGCCAATCTCTGGAGCAAATAAGCCAGCACCGATGCGGCCCATCTACGGAGCAAAACCGGCCCACCTGATTGTTGACCCTATATGGTGACAGTACTAACTGCGTAAATTAGCCAAAACGGTACACATAGTTTGTTATAATGTTACATACGTATTCATGTGATGTTATATAAGTTGGACACAAATGTTGGATAAATAGTTTGGACACATATGTTGGATAAGTAGTTGGACACAAATATTGGATACTGGTAGATGGATGTGTGTTTTGCTACATGATGTGTTAAAAATGTTACATAAATATATGTAAAGTGTTACATGGTTTTTGCTGCATGTCCACGAGTTTTTTACACACTAAGCATTTTTTGATACACATGCTACATGCGTACCAAAAAAGTTTTCGTCCGGAATTTTTTGCTACATGGATTGGACAAATTTTCTAAAATATGTATTTTTTTAATTCAAAACCACTATATTAAGCAAACAGGCCGCCTCATTAAAAACCTTCCAGTCTTCTCAGGTATCCTAGAAGGAAAAGAGTGCGTAAGAAATCTGTTGCTTCAGATAAACAAGGATACACCGTTTATTACATCTTGTATAATGAAACTAGGTGGATCTGAATCCCAAAAAGTCGAATTTTGAGAGATATAAGTATGCCTTGCTAGGTTATGAGCCACGTTATTTGCTTCACGCCGACAGTGTTGAACAGAAATCGAACCAATTCTGTGCGCCTTCATAAAACAGTCCACCAAGATCGCAGCATAGGGGCTCCAAACTTCAACCACCCCATTGTAAGCCTGGACAAGTGCAAGAGAGTCTGTTTCGATCATCACCGGCGAGCACCCAATTTGCTCAATGAGGTCCAATCTAACCCTTTCAGTAAGCCGATTGCCTCCGTTGTAGCTGGGTCAAGAACATTTGGAAATGGCCATCCCCCACCTGCTACCGCCACTTCTCTGTGATCGCGAAGAACAGCTGTTGAAGCCCTTGAAGCATTAGGAAAGAAAGTAGCATCAATATTGAGATTATAAGAGTTTAGAGCCGGTTTTGTCCATGTAATTTCCTGTGTAGTAGGCTGCCCCACAGAAATTTGAAAAATTTGTCACCAACCCTAGGATAGCAAAGGCAGATCGTTCCGGGGTAGCAACAGAGCTTCCTCTAACCGCTTCACGTCTTTGCCACCATATGTACCAAGCACCTACCGCGATCGCCTCCTTGAATCTCATACTTCCCAATCCGGCAACAACTGGGCTATGATGACGCCGAATTTCTTCAAGGATAACCGAGGCTGATCCATCAATCCATAAAACTGAATCAATTGCCTCTAGAAGTCCCAGCGAACTCCATACTTTTGTCGCTCGTTTGCAGCCGAACATTAGATGTTTAATATCATCCGGACCACTCTGACATATAGGGCGTTGGACAGAAGTTTAATGTGTATGTTTGCCAACACTGCTAAACCAGTAATAGTTCCATGAAGAGTTTTCCAAAGAAAAAATTTAATTTTCGACGGTACTCTTAGCTTCCACAAAATATCCCACACGGGGTTACACTTGGCTGTACCTTGTCCACTAGATACCAACAGTTTCGGCCCAAACTTGTGATCCCATTGGGCATAATAAGCTGAGCTCACTGAGAAAGCAAAAGATTTGTAAGCTGCCAAGCCACAAAATCCTGTGTCATCTGAACATCAAGAGGAATCCTCAAGATTCTTTGAGCATCAATTGGACTAAAATTACCAGAAATAAGTTGAGCATTCCATGTGTGGGACTCTGAATCAATCAGCTCATCCACGGTGTTTAAGATATTGGAACCCCTTGGAGAAATAACTCTCCTGGACGGCCTACCCGGGATCTAAGGTTCGGACCAGATTTTGATACTCGATCCCGATCCCACACGCCAAATATAACCACGCTTAAAAGTAGATAACCCTGCAACGATGATCTGCCAAGTAAAAGATGAACCACCCTTTGGACCGGCTTGAAGGATATCACAGTTAGGGAAATATTTAGCCTTCAACACTTGTGCATAGAGAGATTCAGGTTTCGAGACTAGCCTCCAGACTTGCTTAGCCAACATAGAAAGGTTTAAAGAATGTAAATCACGAAAGCCTATGCCACCATTTTTTTAGAAATGCACATCTTCCATCAAGCCATCCAATGCATACGTTTCTTTTCTTCCGAATCACCCCACCAAAAACTAGCCATTGCATCAGTCATCTCTTTACACAACTTTATTGGGATTTGGAACACTGACACTGCGAATACCGGAATTGCTTGAATCATCGCCTTTAATAAGATTTCCTTTCCACCCAACGAAAGTAACTTCTCATTCCAATTTTGCAATCTTTTGATGATCCTTTCCAGAAGGTGTACAAAACTATCACTCCTGTCTAGCCCAACCATGGAAGGTAAGCGTAGGTATTTATCAGAAAGAGCTTTGGACATGATATTCAATTCGGTACAAATTTCAGCTTTTGTCTCCACAGGAACATTCAGGCTGAAATACATACTACACTTTGCTGCATTGACCAATTGTCCCGAGCTTGCACAGTATTGATCAAGAATCTGTTTCAATGAGGTTGCATTAGTTAAATTTTCCTTCATAAGGATAAGGGAATCATCAACAAAAAGTAAATGAGAGACGGATGGTGCATTTCAGCAAACCCTAACTCCTTCTATACCACGAACCTCCTCCATATGAGCCAGTAAACTTGAGAGTCCTTCTGCACAAATAAGGAACAAATAGGGGGACAACGGGTCTCCCTGACGTAACCCACGGCTAGGAATAAATTCATCTGTCTCTTGATTATTAAACCTGACTTTGTACTTGATAGATCTCACACACGCCATAAGCAACTCCACAAAATTTGGGTCAAAACCATAACGGATCATCATACCCTGAAGAAAATTCCATTCCACTCGATCATATGATTTATGCATATCAAGTTTTACAACATAGTAACCCCACTTCCCCTTCTTCTTATTTTTAATAGTGTGAATACTCTCGTAGGCCAACAAAATATTATCAGTAATCAACCTGCCAGGGACGAAAGTACTTTGCATCAGGGATATAATATCATCCAGAACCTGTTTCAATCTGAAAGCAATCATCTTGGAAATAACTTTGTATAGATCATTGCACAGACTAATTGTTCTATATTGGGTAAATAGTTTTGGATCATTTACCTTTGGTAACAAGACAATTACCATATCATTCCAACCAAAAGGTATTGATTTCTGGTTTATAGCCGCAAGAACTTCAGTTGTTAGATCATTCCCAATCAGATTCCAACACTTTTTGAAAAATATCGCATGCAATCCGTCTGTCACAGGTGCCTTCATGTCACCAATTGCGAAGAGGGATTTTTTTTGACTTCTTCCACTATATAAGGTCTTAGGAGACCTTCATTCATTCCGACCGTGACCTTCGGGGTAACTTTTTTGCAAAATATCAGGGTCAGGTTCATCTACCTCATTCGAAAACAAACCCGCAAAATACTGAGAGATAAGTGGGTTCAGATCATGGCATCCTTCCTTCCAAGCACCCGTATCATCCTTTAATTTATGTATCATATTTTTCTTGTGTGTGGCATTTGCAAAATTGTGGAAATAGCTTGTATTTTTGTCCACAAGCTTAAGCCAATTTAGGCGACTTCTCTTGAGCCCAGCTGATTTCTTCTTGCTCTAGTAAGAATTCTATTTCATCTGCTAGCTGAAAGTGCACTATGTTCAACTAGAGGGGGGTGAATAGGTTGACTACCAATTTTTCTTCTTTTCCTTTTAATTAAGTCTAAACAAGATAAGATAAGATTCTCTAGATGTGCAACTAGGTGAGCAACCTAAGTGATACAAGATAAGATACGCAATGGAAGTAAAACGAAAGGTAACAAGATAAACCACAAGTGTAAACAAGGAGACAAGGATATGTTTCCCGTATTTCCTTCTGAAGAGAAGTACGTCTATGTTGGAGAGGTGGGGAGCCACTTAGGCGCTCCTCAATAGCACGGTTGTGCACACCTTATTCTCCTTGAGCTTCTCCGGTGAGGGAGACTCTCGTTTCCACTATGAGGTCGACTTGGAGGCGTTGACCAAATCTTTACACGAGGTTGAGGACACTCCACAAGATGGATGGAGGCTCTCAACGAATCCAAAGCTTCTTGAAACAAGGTGGAAGCTACAAGCACAAGATCTACTAAGGTTTCTAGGCCTCAAGTAGGATTCTAGATCTACTAGGATGTGGTGGATGGATTTGAAATTACTTTGGTGGAATCACGGATCTAGATCTCCTCTAGCTCTCCACAAAGTTTCGGAGTGTTTGGGTGGTTGGAGAGGGAGATCTAGGAGGTCGAAGCTTTCATTAATGGCTAGGAGAGAGAGTGGGAAAAGCTTAGCATTTATGAGGTAGGGGAAGGGATTTAAATACCCCTTCCCCAATCCAACCGTTGAGCAGACCACCCAGCCCCGGAGGCTCCGATGGTCTTCACTTGTGTTCACCTAGCGTGGCTCTTTTTGGTCCTTTATGGAATCTTCAGGGGCGGAGGCTCCGGTGGTGTTGGTAGAGGTTCCGCCCACCAGAGGTCCACCGGAGGCTCCGCTCCAGCCTCCACTCATATGCACCCGAACGCACTTTGAGCGGAGGTAGCACCGGAGGCCAGCCCCACAGTGGGGCAGTGGAACGAGCGGAGGCTCCGGTGGTTTTGGCGGAGGCTCCGCCCACCGGAGGTCCACCGGAGGCTCCGCTGCAGCCTCCGCTCTTGTGCACCCGAAGGTGTTTTTAGCGGAGGTTGCGCCGGAGGCTGGCGCCCTGGAGTAGCTGGGAAAATGCATGGGGTGGAGGTTCTGGTGGTTTCACCGGAGCCTCCGCTGCTTGAAAAAACAACATTCCATCTTTGTTTCTTTGAGCCCTTTCCTTTAGAATAATTCCTGTAACCCATTGGGAATGTGTACTTGAAGAACGTGGGCATTTTCATAGATATCAAATAGAACCTGCAAAAATGCTCTTAGATAGACATTAGTCCTATAGTTATGTTGTCATCAATTATCAAAACGGAAGATGATCTTTCATTCTCTTCCTTTTTAGTAATTGATGACAACATAACCATTTGCATAGTTAGAACACAAACAACATGGACGGAGCTCCCCCTAGAGATATGTTCCCTTCATGTTGAGAGAATTAAACAATGGAGATAGCTAAACACACATAATGGGGAGCACATAACATGTGATAGAATTAAAGTAATAGGTTCACAAGCTCACATAATGCATAACGAAGTTCACATCAAACAATAATTAAATAAACAAAGTTTGCAAAGAACCAACTCTCTCGAGCAAGACGAAAGACGCAAATCGAGAACACATCTTGAGAGAGAACCCATGCAAATGCCCCAATGCTCCTAAGTAGATATATCTCCCCCTTTGGCATCAAGATACAAAATAAGGGAAGAGACCGATGCTAGCGTCCCAGTGATCACTCGGGGGAGTTTTCCATGCTAGGAGGACGGGCGCGACGGCGAGAGCTGGTGACCTCCTCTCCAGGTTCCTCATCAGACCACTCAATGATCTTCCCCTTGGATTCCTTGGTTTGCCACTTGTCCCATTCGGTGATGCTAGCTTGCTTCAGAGACTCCACAGTTTCCCCACCATCACGACGAAGTTGTCGCTCTTCCTGTGCTGCCTTGCGGTGCTTAAGTTCCTTGTCATAATGAAGTTCCCATTGATGCTGCTCGATCTTCTTGTTCACTCGGAACACTTTCTTGAGAGCCCTAGCCATCCACTTGAAGGCATTTTCAGAAAGAGGAGGACGAGAGGGACCAACTTATTCTTTGTCGTCTTCCTCATCAACAATGACCCGTGACTTGGCCTTGCCTTTGCGAGCATCCGGAGTGGGATGCACAACAGGCTCAGTATGGTCCTTGATAAGAAGACGTTTCTCCGAGTGTGGGATCCAATGGGTGTCATCAAGTGGATCTTCTGGGAACTTGTTCTCCCACACATTCAAGATGATCTTCATAATGAAAGGCCCAAAGAAAGCATTCTTCCTTTGCATAATGACATGCCACAGTTCATTCCAAAGGTAGTCAAGCACATCAAGCTTCTGAGTCATACCGGAGAGCCGCTTCTCATGAGTAAGAAGCATGAGGTTCTTGAGGAAGCCTTATATCTCATCAATGTTCCCCGCCTTGGGGTTGATAGTGTCTCTATAGATGTGAAGCATAATATCATAAGTGGGGTAGAGGCCCTTGACAAATCCAATAGCAAACTTCTTCCACTGATAGAGGGGTGAAAGTTGATCCTTGGAGATGGATGAAGCATTCGGTGCGTGCACATGGAACCACTCACGGTCAAAATCCGGGCCACTAGCAAAAGGTCCATGATCCGGGTAGCCGCCAAGAAGAACCCCAACCTCGGACCACTTGATAGTGAGCTTATGACCCTTTGTCATCAGATGAGATGACGCTCAGTTTTGGCAAGATGCACTGTGGCCAAGAACTCGCAAACCAATCCCTCATCATAATCTTGTTGCACTTGCATAATGGGAGCAAGACGGAATGCATCAACAATTCCGGGGGCTTCTCCAAAGTAGTCGGGCTTCCTCTCCATATGACCAAAGTTGATAGCATGTTGAGGGGCAACATTTTCCTTGGGCTTCCTCATAAGGATCTCATGATAGATTTGAGCTTGAAACACGGTGTGGAACCATGTTTCCCTTCCCCGGAACTCATCAAGCGGTCTCGATCAACAATATACGGGTTCTCGCGACGAGTCTCCAATAACACACCCTAGGACACTTGATAGGCGGATTTCTCCTTATGAGGCAATGTCTTCTCGGGGGCCGGGAATCTTGGCTTGCGCTTGGTCTGAGATGGATCCAATGTCTCCTCAATTTCATCAACTCTTGGTGCCTTGAGACCGCCCGTTTTCTTGGTGCGAGGTCCCCCTTGCCCTTGGAACCAGAGGCATCTATGAAAGAAATATAGCGAGAAAAGCATGAAGAAAAGATAATGCTCAAGTTTATATGACGCACAAATCCGAGAAACAGAGATATGAGGAGTATTAGGGATGAATAACAATGAGGTAGGGCATATGAACCAAATCCACCCTAAGAACCAACGTAATTCATGTCTAATACTCACAATCTAGGTTTCTAGGGTTGGTACCCGTGATTTCCTACTCCAAAACCTAAATCCATTCATCTAGATGTGAAGAACATGTGGCTTCTAGTGCTTCCTCATCCATCAACGAGATGGGGGAGAGAGAGCTACATACCTGCATCCATGGAGGGAGGTGAAGGATGAAGAAGATCCAGGAGCAATCCAAGGCAAGGAGGAGGTCCTTCCGGCGATGGGCCGCTCTTCCCGGCGGCGGAGATGAAGGAGGTGGCGGCGACGGTTTGGAGGAGAAGGAATGGGGGCGAGTAGGGAAAATGAGATCTTGGATCTCGTTGACCCGCTCGCCCTACCCTTATCCCCGTGAAACCGCAGCGGGCGGAGGCTCCAGTGCTTTCACCGGAGGTTCCGCCCCCTGTCCACGCGATGCGGTTCGATACGGATCCGCTGGGCGAGATTCGCACCAGCGGAGGTACCGGTGGGCTCCGGTGGACAGGCGCAGCGGAGCCTCCGGTGGTTTCACCGGAGGTTCCACCAGACCCAGTCTCAGCACACCAAGATCAGAAAAAAGAGAGCATTTAGATGGAAATGGTCTTTTGGGCAAAGGGAGCTTGGATTGGATAGTTTGTAACTGTCATACGAGAGACATTACTTGATGTGGGTTCGCAAGATGCAAAGGAATAAAATTCGAATCCGCACAAGTTGTCAAGGGGGAATAGTATGTGCGTGAAAGAGCCAAAATAATAACAACTCCGTGAGTAGGAGGTTGGTGGCTGTGGCCACCATGTTTGAGTGTGTACTTTGGCACTGCGAAGATGTGGGTCCAAGAGTACTACTCACAATTAAGCACAATGAGTCACAAAATGACTAGATATGCAATGACAAATTGATTTTCGCATAATAACAGGAGTGTATACTCATGAGTTGAGTGACGCTCCCCCTATGTCCATGCCTACATCCAAACCTAATAACACCTATAATGAAGGTACATATGCAAGGTTTCAAGTGAAGTTGGATGAATCGATGACATTTAGTTCATTCCTCAAAACTCGAAATCTTGGTTCATCAAGGGCATTCGTGAAGATACCGGCAAGTTGATCCTTGGTTGACACATATGAGAGATCAATATCACCCTTCTCAACATGATCCCGAATAAAATGATGACAGATCTCAATGTGCTTCGCCTTGGAGTGAAGAACGGGGTTGTAGGAGATCTTGATAGCACTCTCATTGTCACAAAGAAGAGGCACCTTGTCAAAATGAATATCATAATCCTTCAAGGTTTGCCTCATCCAGAGCAATTGGGCACAACAACTTGTCGCGGAGATATACTCGGCCTCAGTGGTGGAGAGAGCAATGCAATTTTGCTTCTTTGAAGACCAACACACTAAGGAGCAACCAAGGAATTGGCAACCCCCGGATGTGGACTTCTTATCCGTCTTCTCTCCTGCATAATCCGCATACGAATACCCGATGAGCTGAAAACTTGAACTCTTGGGATACCAAAGACCAAAATTTGGGGTATGAACTAAATATCGAAAGATTTGTTTCACCGCTTCCAAATAACTTTGCCTCGGAGAGGCTTCAAACCTTCCACATTTACCTACACTATACATGATATCCGGTCTAGATGCACAAAGGTAGAGCAAAGAGCCAATCATGGAGCGGTATAACTTTTGATCTACCTCTTTACTGTTGGGGTCGGGTTTCAAGTCAAGGGTTGTGGACATGGGAGTCTTCATAGGCTTGGCATCATGCATATTGAATCTCTTGAGCATGTATTTAGTGTATTTGGCTTGTTTGATGAAAGTTCCTTCATGATATTGATTCACTTCAAAGCCAAGGAAATACTCCAATTCTCCCGTCATAGACATCTCAAACCTATCGGTCATAAGCTTGCAAAACTCTTCATTGAACAAAGTGTCAGTAGACCCAAAAATGATGTCATCCACATAGAGTTGGCATATGAACAAGTCACCTCCAATCGTCTTGGTAAAGAGGGTGGGATCGATTAAACCAACATTAAACCCAAGATCCGCTAGAAACTCTTTAAGGTGCTCGTACCACGCACGTGGAGCTTGTTTAAGTCCATAAAGTGCCTTATCGAGTTTATAGACATAATCAGGATGGTTGGGATCCTCGAAACCCAGAGGTTGCTTAACATATACTAACTCACTAATGGGACCATTTAGGAAAGCACTCTTAACATCCATTTGTTGTAACTTGAAATTATGATGAGATGCATAAGTAACATGCGAATGGATTCAAGACGAGCTACAGGGGCAAAGGTTTCACCGAAATCAACACCTTCGACTTGAGAAAACCCTTGAGCCACCAATCTTGCCTTGTTGCAAATGACGATACCATATTTGTATTGCTTGTTCTTGAACATCCATTTGGTGCCAATAACATTCTTGCAATCCTTGGGTCTTGGCACTAACTTCCACACTTTGTTGCGCTCGAAGTTATTGAGTTCATCATGCATGGCTTCAAGCCAATCTTGATCTTCGAGAGCTTCATAAACCTTCTTGGGTTCAATGAAAGAGACAAAATCATGAGCCTTGATAAAATCCGCCAATTGCTTCCTAGTGACAACCCTTCCACGAACTTGCCCAAGTATCTTGTCCTCTGTGTGACCTGCTCGTTCAAGATTCTCTAGCCTTCTCTTTGCTCTACGAGCTAATATCTCCTCCAAAGATTCTTTGGATATTGCTTGAGAATCACCTTCTTCATCAGAGACATGTCCATCTTCATCTTGGCCTTTATCATAAGTGGGTGAACGATAACCACTAGGTTGAGTTCTCTCAACAATGACGGGACTTTGATCATAAATTTGATGAGAAGTTTGGCCTTGATCATTAGCTTGGTCTTGATTACTCGCTTGACCTTGATCATTAGCTTGAGGGCTTGGTGCATCTTGTTGGGTAGCTTGAGTATCAATGGGTGTAGTCAATGGCTCCACTTGAGTGGGCCATAGTCCTTCTCCCTCCGTCATCCGGTAACCCTCAATGGGAATTACTTCACCAATCCCCTTTCTTCTTATGACGATGGGAGGAATTGCATATCCTACAACACCATGATCTATACGCCCCCCTTGGGAGCCGTTATCCTCATCAAACACCACGTATATAGCTTCTTCAACTTGTCTGGTGGACTTGTTGTAGACTCTATAGGAGTGAGCATTTGTGGCATAGCCAACAAAATACCCTCATAAGATTTGGTCTCAAATTTTGACAAACGTTTACCTTTCTTGCGAATGAAGCACTTGCAACCAAAGACCTTGAAGTAAGATACGCCCGATTTCTTGCCCGTGAGAATCTCATAGGGAGTCTTTTCAAGATCTTGTGGAGATATAACCGGCTGGTAGCATGACAAGCGGTGGAGACAGCTTCGTCCCAAAAGTTATAAGGAGAAGAGAACTCCGCAATCATTGTCCTAGCCGCATCCATCAAAGTCTGGTTCTTCCTTTCCGCAACACAATTTTGTTTAGGGGTATAGGGAGTGGAGAATTGATGAGCAATGCCCTCTTCACTATGAAAACCCTCAACGGTATAGTTCTTGAACTTCGAGCCATTATCACTCCGGATGGCCAATATGGAAGCATTGTATTGGCGCTCCACTAGAGTGATAAACTCGATGACTCTCTTTTGAGTCTCACTCTTCCTCTTGAAGAAATACACCCAAGAATATCTTGAATAATCATCCACAATCACCAAGCAATATTTCTTTCCTCTAAGACTATCATAAGATAGTGGACCAAATAGATCTAAGTGAATGAGCTCGAGAATTCTTGTGGTGGAGATATTAGTCTTGGTTGGGTGAAATTCTCCATGTTGCTTTCCAAAGGCGCAAGAACTACACACACGATCTTTAGCAAACTTAGCCTTGGTTAGTCCTAGAACATGATTGCCACTTTGAAGGTCATGCAACATTCTCATATTGGTGTGGGCTAACTGGTGATGCCAAATCCACCCCACATCAACTTTAGCCATTAGGCATGTCGCGGCACATGTGTCTTCTTTAGAGAACTCCACTACATATATGCAGTTCTCGACAAACCCAACAAAGGCTACTTTAAGATTTGTTTCCCAAGTGACAATCACATTCTCTTTATTGAAGAAAGAGGTAAAACTACAATTTGCAGGTTGAAGAATGGACATCAAGTTATAACCAAGGGACTCAACAAGGAGAACACTCTCAATTGATAAATCATTTGAGATAGCCACCTTGCCTCGTCCCAATACCTTAAGTTCAGAATTGTCACCAATAGTGACGCATTCGATATGAGGTAATGGAGGTTCAATATTACTCATTGCTTCATTGCTTCCGGTCATATGTTGGGATGCACCACTATCCACCGTCCATCTACCCGACCCGGAAGCACTTCCCTACAAGAGATCAATTTCTTGATTTAGGTACCCATCCTTCAATGGGTCCTCTTTTGTTAGTAAGAAGGGTCTTAGGAACCCAAATAGTCCAATGATAATCATCACCATAAGAAGTACTAATGTATTTAGCATAAACATGACCATCTCTAGATTTCATGAGAACATAAGAGGGGTTATATTTTACGGCTGTCGGATATATACTGAATAGGGGTATAGAAGATGGTAGACAAAGAGCCGGACTACCAGGGTGGCCTACATGGTAATGGGCTTAGGTCCATTGGGCGGCCCAGTAGTCCGACGTGCAGAAGCCGGATTCTAGAAGAACCCGGATCACGGTCCGCGTGATCTGGCTTGGAGGAGAAGACGGATTCCTTACTTTCCAAGTTACAAGTTAAACGTAGTCTTCTAGGTTTCCTGCTCTGTAAGCCCTAATCCGGCTATTATATAAAGCCGGACGGGAGATAGATTAAAAAAGTTAAGTTAGTCACAAGTTCAAGCTCTACGCAACTCGCCGAGAAGTTCATCCTCGTCGAGTAGCTAGATCTATTCCCTCACATTGTAACCCTGTTATACGGGCTTTAGTCCCAATTAGTGAGAAGTGCAGGAGTAGGTACGCCGTATTGTCGCGACGTACCGAACCTGGGTAAAATCCCGTGTTCTGTGTTACTACGCTATCCCGTTACCCCACGTCTCTACCGTAATCTCATGGCACCCCCGTCTATGAAAACTACTACGATGTCTCGACAGTTGGCGCCCACCGTGGGGCAAACGACGTCAGGCGTGAAATTCCGATCTGGGATACTCGGCGGAATTGGAAGATCGATCACTATCGGAAGCTTGGAATTCGACGACGACGTCGGGCGCTTCGTCGACAACGGATCCTACATACCGGCACAAAACCACCTGGTAAGTGCCTGCGTGTTACCGATTGGATCTGCTAACATCTTTATCGGACTAACTGCAGAAGCAATGGGGTTTTGCGGTGGAAGCAAATTTATCCCACCCGCCCTATACCCAGTCGAAGACGACTATGATCCCGGATTCTGCTCAGATCGCCGACAAAAAAGTGATACACACTTTATCGGCATGGTGCAATCCGAAATCGCTGAAAACACGGATGACGGAAATCCCGTGCAAGAGGCAGATAACAACCTACCCGTCGTAGAGACGGAAGAACAAATACCCGTCACAGAGACGGAAGATCCGACATCCGTCAACCAGACGATGAACTCGGAAGCAGAGTCCGTGCTTGCCGCCATTGAGGCGAGATTGGAGTCGGAAACCGGATCGGATAACTTCGACTCCGAAGACGAAGATGAGGATGCCTTCGTAAGAAAGGTTAAGTCCTTTCAAGAGGGATTCCATGAAGTGCTAATGGCAAAACCAGCTGATACAACGGGTGCCGACAGCCAGGAAAGCCCTAAAACCCCTCCGCCAGTGGAAGAAAGAGAAGACGGAGAAACTTCTCCGATATTCCCCAATGTTAAGGAGATGACAGAAGATGAGCCTGTCAAAAAACCTCCTTCTTCCAAGAAAAAGCACCGTGCATCTAAAAAACTCCAATACAAACTCCGGAAGAAAAAATCAGCCGATCTCGCTGATGAAAACCTGGAAGTTGGAGATATTAGCGGCACAAAGCCCGCGGAAAAGAAATCTAAGGAAATCACTGCTCCGCCAATGACAGAACTGGAAGAGCAAGAGCTATTACAAACACCAGTGGGACCAGATGAACCCCCTGAGATGCTGGAAGCCAGGAGACAAGCTTTCCAACGGCAACAGCAACATCTGCTTAGATCTCGGCAACATCTCCAACAAACCCATAATGACATCAAAGTCATGAAGGAAGAAATAGAGGAGTACGAGAGAAAGCATAGATCTGCCTTAAAACCTACTAGGTTACCCGGAATCGCAAGACCGGAAGAACTGCCGCCAAAAGAAAGGTTTTATAACCCATCTTGGCAAAAGCAGTTAAACGGCAAAGATGCCAAGGGCGAACCAATATACAAAACCGCAGCAGAAAACGCGGAAGCAGCGTTCGCCATCCTAAACAACGATCTGTACTCCAACGGGGAAAAACTCCAAGGGGTGTATGCTTTCCTAGGAAAAGCATTACAGCAGCAGCAGCGAGGCCAAGAGCGATCAGGGAGGCTGCATGATAATTCCGCCCTCTGCAAAACAGTTACTTGCGCTGCTGGAGCACCTGGACCGGAAGAACCCGGAGATTCGGATAAAAAAGAGGATCCGAGAAAAGACAAGAAAAACCCCGACAACCGGGACGCAACGTCTAGAACCGGACCTCATCTCCCGAAAGATGGATATAAACCAGACGATCGGGAAGACAAACACCGGAATGACGGTAAAATAATGCCACCTCCGAGAAACCCAGCTGAAAAAGCTGGAAGATATGATATACCTCACAGACGTGAAAGATCCCGGACACCTCCTAAGGATAAGGAAAGGCATAGAAGCAGAACTCCGCCTAAAGGACGTGAACACGGAAGAGATAGAGATAACCTCGGAAAAGCGCGTCCGCGCAACAATGGAAAAGAAAGGAGCAGATCCCCTTCTGTCCATTCAGCCGGGAGATATTCTGCACACATTGATAGAGCAGAAAAGGATGACCTATACTTTGGTCCTAAGTGTTTTACTGACAGGATCCGAAGGATAACCCTGCATTCTGGCTTCGCCAAAGTTGGTCCAACCTACCAAAAGTATACCGGCAGTACAAACCCGGATACATGGCTCTCAGATTATTATACAGCCGTCCAAATCAACAATGGGACAGACCTGGAAGCTGTCAAGTTTCTTCCCCTAATGTTGCTAGACGGAGCCAGAGATTGGATCAATGGTTTACCATCAAGAACTGTCGACAGTTGGGATGATATGGCGAGAGTATTCACTCAGCATTTTCGGGGAACATACAAACGCCCAAATAGCATCAACCAGCTGAACCGTTGCACCCAATTTGAGGACGAACCATACGTGGATTTCATCTCCAGATGGACTGCAATGAAGAATAGTTGCTCTGGAGTAACTGACGTACAAGCAATGCATGCTTTCGTCAATGGCCTAAAACCTGGACTCGTACCGTTCATGGTTGGTTCTAAACAGCACAAAGATCTCGGATCTATGCTTACAACCGCCAATGAGCATGCTGCAGCCGAAGATGATATCAGAGCAAGAGGAGGTAATATTGAGTCACTAATACTAGCCAAGAAAACCCCTCGTTCTGACAAAAAAGGAACTCCAGAGTCAACGACAAAGCCCAAGGAGGTCAACATAGCCTTTGGAGGAGAAAAGGTGAATAAGTGGAAAGGCCGCAGTCCAGATCCAATCAATTACACTCCCGAAGAATGGGAGAGAATTAAGTCGGAACCCTGCGTCCACCACTCGCAATTTGGGAAACCAACCCACACAAACGCGCAATGCCGGCTAAACAAGCATATGAAAGGCAATGCAGGATCCGGAAATAAAGGGAAGGGTTCCAAAAGGAAACCCGCCAAACAAAAGCCAGAAGCTGAAAAAGAAGACAGTGAATCGGACACTGATGACAAAATCCAAGAACAACAGCGAAAGGGCGAACCCAAATTTCCGAGAGTTGACGGAGAAGCAATGTTAACTTTCCTAGCAACCCCGTCAGCAAAGGTGGCCAAAAGAACACTTCGGGAGATAAACGCAGTTGTTCCTGCGACCCCGAAATTCTTGAAGTACTCCAACACACCAATAATCTGGGATCAGTCTGATCATCCCGGAAATATCCCTGAACCCGGCACACAAGCTCTTGTTGTAAGCCCTATTGTTCAAAACACTAGGCTAAGAAGAGTGCTGATGGATGGAGGATCCAGCATTAATATAATGTATCTGGATACGCTGAAGCACTTGAAGATCTCCGAGTCCCAGCTCAACTACAGCAATATACGCTTCCATGGCATTGTTCCTGGCAGGCAAGCACGATCCCTAGGAGAAATTTCCCTAGATGTCACCTTCGGAGATAAAGATCACTTCCGGCAGGAAAAAGTATCCTTCGAAGTAGTGCCGTTCGAAAGCGTGTATCACGCAATACTCGGACGTCCAGCTTTCGCCAAATTTATGGCAAGATCTTGCTATATCTACAACAAGCTGAAGATGCCAGGACCCAAAGGAGGAGTAATCACCATCGCCGGTGATTTCAAGCTGGCAAACGAGTTGGAAAAAGAAAACGCCCTTTGCGCTCAGAGAGTTATAGCGAAGGAGGAACTGAAGGAATTAGCCAAGGAGGTATCGCCGAAAGAGATGCCGGCAGGAAAAGAAACTCGGAAGCCAACAGATAGCTTCAAGGCGTCCGAGAATACAAGACAGGTAATCCTAGATCCCAAAGATCCGACAAAATTCGTCGTCGTAGGGACTGGGATGACTGACAAATAGGAAGGCGAGCTCATCAAGTTCCTCCGTGAGAACTGGGATATTTTTGCCTGGTGTCCAGCTGACATGCCAGGCGTACCCAGGGAACTTGCTGAGCACCAACTCAAGGTTATTCCCGGATCAAAACCCGTCAAACAAGGTCTCCGTCGATTTGACGGAAGAAGACGGAAGGCTATTGGCAAGGAAATTATCCGGCTTTTAGCAGCGGATTTCATCAAGGAAGTAATCCATACTGATTGGTCCGCAAATCCGGTATTAGTGCCGAAGAAAGACACCACTGCTCTTAGAATGTGTATAGATTACACAGGATTGAACAAGTTGTGTCCGAAAGATAGGTTCGCGTTACCGCGAATCGATCAAATAATAGATGCCACTGCAGGCTCCGAGCTTTTATGCTTTTTGGATGCATACTCCGGGTACCACCAAATACGCATGAAAAAGGAAGATCAAATCAAGACTTCTTTTATAACCCCGTATGGGACGTACTATTACATAACCATGCCTTTTGGCCTGAAGAACGCAGGTGCAACCTACCAGCGTTGCATGCAACGCTGTTTGCATAGTCAAATTGGCAGAAACGTTCATGTTTACGTGGATGATATCGCTGTCGTAACCAAGGAAAAATATACACTCCTTGAGGATTTGCGAGAAACTTTCGAAAACTTGCGCACTTACAAGATGAAGTTGAATCCATCTAAGTGCGTATTCGGGGTTCCCTCAGGAAAACTTCTGGGTTTCATTGTTTCCCACAGAGGAATAGAAGTTAACCCGGAAAAGATCAAGGCAATCTTGAACATCTCAAAACCTACATGTGTAAAAGATGTCCAAAGATTGACGGGTTCCGCTGCAGCCGTCAGCAGATTTATCAGTCGGCTGGGGGATAAAGCCTTACCACTATATAAACTGCTGAAGAATCCGACAAGTTCGAATGGACAGAAGAGGCTGATGCAGCGTTGGCCCAGTTGAAGGAAACCTTGATGAACGCTCCCATCTTGGCATCTCCAAAAGACGAAGAACCCATGTTATTATACCTTACGGCTACAAGTCGGGTTATTAGTGCGGTAATCGTTGTGGAGCGGACAAAAGAAGAACAAAGCATACCAGATCAACATCCGGTATATTACATAAGCGAAGTTTTTTCCGAATCCAAACAAAGGTATCCGCACTACCAGAAACTGGCATATGGCGTATTTTTTGCATCCAGAAAACTGCGCCATTACTTCCAAGGGCATTCCATAACAGTGGTATGTAAAGCACCGCTAGGGGATATTATAAACAATGCGGAGGCAACCGGCCGAGTAGCTAAATGGGGCATCGAGCTGGCAGCCTTCGACATTAAGTACCAGCCAAGGACGACAATAAAATCCCAAGTTTTGGCAGATTTCGTCGCCGACTTGACAGAAGCAATGGAAAATACACCGATGCCAGAATCCGAGTACTGGATCATGCACTTTGACGGATCCAAGATGAAGGAAGGAGCTGGGGCTGGCGTAGTCCTAAAATCTCCCAAGGGAGACACAATGGAGTACGTATTACAAATGCACTTCAACGCCAGTAACAACGTGGCAGAATACGAAGCTCTGCTTCATGGCTTGCATATTGCAAAAGAAATAGGGGTAAAACGCATCTTATGCTATGGAGACTCGGATTTGGTACAACATCAGCTCAACCAAACCTGGGACGCGAAAAGCCCTATAATGGCCGAATATCGGAGGACGGTGGATGAGTTTGCCATTTGTTTCTTCGGGTTCGAAGTCCTTCACATAAAAAGGGAGGAAAACTGGAATGCGGATGCGTTAGCCCGCATGGGATCAGAGAGAGTAAAAACTTTACCACCAGGGGTATTCGTCCAGCACTTGTATGAACCATCCATAAAAGGTGGAGACGTTGATTACCCTCTGGCATCTGAAACAATCGAGGTCATGCTCGTTAAACCGGATTGGACAATTCCATACTTAAACTTCTTAGTCAATCAGAAGTACCCGGAAGGAGCAGACGAAGTCTTGCAAAGGCAAATACAGCGTCGGTGCAAAGGATACGTGGTGATCAACGACCACTTGTATAAGCGCAGTACTTCCGGAATTTTTCAGCGGTGTATTTCACCAGAAGAAGGAAGAGAAATACTGGAAGAAATCCACGCCGGTGATTGCGGACATCATGCTCAATCAAAAAGCATAGTCAAAAAAGCATTCCGGGCGGGGTTTTTCTGGCTAACAGCCAAGTCAGACGCCGAACGCATAGTGAATACATGCGAAGGATGTCAATATTACGCCAAGCAGACCAATTTGCCGGCCCAAGCACTTAAAACTATCCCTATCACATGGCCGTTTGCGGTCTGGGGGCTAGATATGATGGGACCGTTCAAAACTGCAAGAGGTGGACTTACACATCTACTCGTAGCGGTGGATAAGTATACAAAATGGGTAGAGGCTAAACCCATCAAAAAGCTGGATGGAGCAACTGCCAGAAATTTCATTATTGATTTAGTAATGAGGTATGGCGTCCCACACAGCATAATAACTGATAACGGGACAAATTTCTCCATTGGGGAGTTGGCAAAATACTGCCAACAAACGGGAATCCGCTTAGATCTTGCATCTGTGGCACACCCGCAATCCAATGGACAGGTTGAAAGAATGAACAGTTCAATCCTGCAAGGAATACGCCCAAGACTCGAATCTCCTCTCCATAGAGCAGCTGGAGCATGGGTAGAAGAGCTACCTTCCGTGTTATGGAGTATTCGAACGACGCCAAATAGGTCAACTGAGCAAACCCCGTTTTTCCTAGTTTATGGTGCGGAAGCTATTCTTCCAACGGACATGATCCATGATAGCCCAAGAGTGCAGAATTTTGACGACTCAGATGCCGAAGAAGCACGACAGGATGCCGTCGATCTCTTAGAAGAGGAACGAGAACTTGTGCTTCAAAGATCTGCCATCTACCAGCAAGGTTTACGACGTTATCATAGTCGGAAAATCAGGCATCGTTCTTTTAAAGAAGGTGACTTAGTGCTGAGATTGGTGCAGCAAAGGAAGCACAAATTGGCCCCAGTATAGGAAGGACCATTTGTCATCAGTAAAGCCATGAAGAATGGATCATACTATCTTGTCGACATTCGAGATACGGAGGATGATCCCGAGAAGCCGAATCGCAAAAGAAAGAGAAAAATAGATGATGAACTAGGAGAGACAAAGAGGCCTTGGAGTATCCAGCAATTACGCCCCTTCTATACTTAGTTCAATTTCTATGTAAACATCTTTGAGACCATGAAATAAAGTTGTCGGAATGTTGTCATTCATATTTCATTATAAGTACAAAATATTTCCGCCTCATCTATTTCCCAATGATCTTACAAATACTCAATGTTAACCTGAATTGTGCCTGCGTGCTCGGTGTTTAAAAGCTGAATGATTCGGCCTGTTAAAGGTTAAAGGAAACTCGGATTGTGCCTGCGTGCCCAAGTTTCAGAGCAGTTCCCTGTTTTCTCTAAATTTTATCTGATTGTGTATGTGTTGGGTTACTGAAACTAGTCAGTAAAAATGCTTCTAGCATGATCCATGTTTCTGAGTTTTAAAACTGTTTGGTTCGTCCCCAGTTACTCGACATGACGATACATATTGCTAGTTGAGCCATTTTTAAACACTAGAGCAGTTAAAACACAGTTGCCAGATTACTTAGAAGATAAAGGAACAGTCAAACCCGGAAAAACTTTGCAAGAAACTTGAAATTGCAAAAGGCGGAGTTCTTGTTTCGACAAATGACATAGAAGCATTACAATATGAATTACATTGTAAAAACGCTCTTATACACATCCATCATTCGGGTCGAGTGTATTTCCTCAAGCATCCGAGTCTTCATCACTGCTATCAATCTCGGGGGCTGCGGGCACTTCTTCTTCTGGATAAGTAATGGAAATGTTGACCATAGAGGCAATCTTGGAAGCGTGCCCTTTAACTTCATCAAAAATCGCATTTCGTTGCGCTTCTGTATATCCTTGAGGGATACCGGATGCTACGCGCCAAGATCTGGCATTAGGGTAATGTAGACGCATAAGGCCAAGCGCCATGCGTGCACCACCTCGTGCGGCAGAACGAAGGATGGATTCTTTCGATTCTGCTACTTCTGTGATGGCACCCGGAAGTCGGTAGACTTCCGAAAAGCATACAGTACTTGTGGGAAGGAATTTATTAATCAGCTGCATTCCTGCATTCCTGATTGAATTCCACACTTCCCCAAAGGCCCGGATCTTTTCAGTCCGAGAAATTCCTGGAAAATTTCCTGCTTTGTCGACAAAAGTAAAGGTTACATGGAAAGATACAAGAAATAAGACATGAAGACATTGGTAAAAAGAAGTTAACTTACCAAGAACCTTGTC
This sequence comes from Alopecurus myosuroides, assembly GCA_028641055.1. Taxonomy (NCBI): domain Eukaryota; kingdom Viridiplantae; phylum Streptophyta; class Magnoliopsida; order Poales; family Poaceae; genus Alopecurus; species Alopecurus myosuroides. The sequence goes on from CM054057.1 coordinate 503,033,229, forward strand.
AATTTCGTCGCTTTCTTTCATGCGCGGGAGTAGCATACTTTCCAAGTCATTGATAACAGCTTTGTCTTCCGCTGCCTGTAAAGAGGCCTTGGATTGAGCAATCCCAAGGGCCGGATTACTGGCTTCTAGGTCTTCTTGAGCTTTCAGAAGTTCCTTTCGGAGATTTGAGTTTTCCTCACGAAGCTGAGAAACATGGACAGCGTTTTCTGCTAATTTGTTGGCTTTGTTTAAAGCAGCTGGAGGGCAGAAATTAATTCGAGTTTACAAAACAATTCCGAATAATTCTCCAGAGAAAACAAATGGTACAAAATAAAATACCGGTGGCTTTTGATAGTTGCCGCTGAGATGACGCTAGTTCGTTGCTTTTAGACTCAATAACAGATTGAAGGGTTTTTACTTCTCTGCTCTTGAGACTAAGCTTCTTAAAAACTTCCAAGTTTATGGCGTCTGCGGAATGCTAAAACATGGAAATGAAAGCCAGATGCTTAAGTTTGAACAGGCATATGAGGAAACATTAAGAAGAATTCATATTTCAACTTAATGCTTGGGGGCTAGAAGTATTACCTGGCTCATTTCTCGCAAATCGATCAAAACCTCGTTGAATTCTTTGGCATATTCCGCGAAGAGAATTCCAACGTGATGAAGGCCATCGTGTATAACCTGACGAGGCGAAAATGCGATATCATTGCGAATAACTAATCCATTTTGCGGCCAAGGACGAATCAGAGGCGCAGGAACAAAGAATTTCTTGGCCTCCGGACGAATATATCCGAGTTCGTCGAATGGCTCTTCTTTTATCCGGATATCGTCCAGGTTGGGAATAGATTCCTCTCTGGTAGCTGATTGCCTTTTGCGCTTCCGATTGTTGTGAAACTCGGCATGTAATTTGTTGAGTTCAGCGTCGGAAGCAAGATCATTTTATCCAAGTTCATCAAACTGTGAAGGAGTTAACAATATGTTAAAAAGCGGAGAGAGAAGATAATCTGAAGAAAAACGTGGAAACAAGGAAAGATAAATACCTTAGGGACCAGATTTTCCACGTGATAAATCGCCAGACTTTCCTCGATCTGACTACTGACGGCGACCAGTTCGTGAAGTCGTCCTATAAAATCCTTTCTGGTAAAGGCCTTATCTGTTCCTCTCATGCTATCTTCCGGTCCTTGGTATTCGCAAAGAAGCCGAGAACGAAAAGAGAGAGGTTGGATACGGCGTCCAAACCAGCACATAACGGTATCCTTCCCAACCAAAGAAGGTTGAGAGGAAGAGAGTTTGGCGATGCGTCGCTTTATCTTCATCAAATTTTCTGGCAAATATTCCCCTACTGCGGCTGTCCAACTCTCGCAAGGAGTAGCGGCAGAATTAACAAAGGGAGGAACCCCGGTTGCCCTGCCTGGGAATGGAATGTCTTGGTGGTAAAAGAAAGAACCTAGCCAAGATTGGTTAGGTTCCGGCATTTCTATTTTTGGATACCATTCCTCCCTAAATTTTCTGAGGATGAAAGATATGGTACCGCAGATGGGCGAAATGCCATTTGTGATATTATGCTTTACCTCAAAGCAATATTGCCAGAAATTTAGGTCAGGTGTTATCCCGAGGTATCCTTCAAAAAGGGCTTGGAAACTGGCTAAGTAGAGGATGGAATTCGGAGAAATATTGTGTGGTTGAACGCCATAAAAGTTAAGGACGTCTAGAAAAAAGGCGGAAGGGGGAAAACCCATACCTCTCGCAACATGAGAGGTAAGGATGACACGTTCTCCGACTTCTGGCTTGGGCTCGGGTTCATCTTTCGAGATTCGCCATTTGCCCTTAACTATGTATCCTTCCTTTGACATCCGACGAAGAAGGACGAGAGAAGTATTACTCGGACTCCAATTGCCGACAATTTCTGTTTCGATGTTGGCTCCGGTGGCAAGGCACTCATCGCCACGGGAACGAATCTTGACCTTCGCCATCGTTGGGATGAACGGAGGGGGTGATGCGGAGCTCGATCCCGCAATGTCCGCGACGGCGGAAGTGTTTTCTCCGCCCGCCGCGGAAGCAGCAGTCTTCTCCGGCTTGCCGCCGGGGTGCTTAGGCGATCCTGGTTGCGGATCCAGGTCGCTGACGAGCTCGTCGATGGCGGCGCGAGTCGGTGACGGCGGCGAAGAGGCCATTTTTTGGTGGCGCTTTGCGTTCAGCGTGCGACGGATACGTGCGTTGGGGCAAGGACTTGCTCTCGAGCTCGCGTGCGCGTCAATGGTGTGGGCAGTGAGGGAGTGAGGAAAGTTTCGGAGGAGGACGATGATGGCTATTTATAGCCAGAGAACCGTTTAGATACATGCCAACGGCTCTTTCGACCGTTGGATGTTCGACGCGTGTCGCTCGCCGGAAACTACGGGAAATATAACGACAGGGGAATGATGGCTATCTCCTCGTTTCCCGTGAGAATCTGTCAGAGATGCGTTGCAGGGTTTCCCGCGTGAAACCAAGCGTCGCCTGCGTCAGCATGATTAAAGCGCTGACGTTAGAAGTTCCTTTCCCGCGAAGGATCGTGAGAAGAAAAGCCGGATTTTCATGGTTCCGAGTTTTATGTTACCATCTCCTTCAAAAGGAAAGTAGAAAGAATCAAGACTGCTGAATCAAGGTTTCCCGGACAAAATGTATTTGACGAAAGACGGAGAATCAGAGTTTTGATCCTTCCTGGGGGCTACTGTCGGATATATACTGAATAGGGGTATAGAAGATGGTAGACAAAGAGCCGGACTACCAGGGTGGCCTACATGGTAATGGTCTTAGGTCCATTGGGCGGCCCAGTAGTCCGACGTGCAGAAGCCGGATTCTAGAAGAACCCGGATCACGGTCCGCGTGATCTGGCTTGGAGGAGAAGACGGATTCCTTACTTTCCAAGTTACAAGTTAAACGTAGTCTTCTAGGTTTCCTGCTCTGTAAGCCCTAATCCGGCTATTATATAAAGCCGAACGGGAGATAGATTAAAAAAGTTAAGTTAGTCACAAGTTCAAGCTCTACGCAACTCGCCGAGAAGTTCATCCTCGTCGAGTAGCTAGATCTATTCCCTCACATTGTAACCCTGTTATACGGGCTTTAGTCCCAATTAGTGAGAAGTGCAGGAGTAGGTACGCCGTACTGTCGCGACGTACCGAACCTGGGTAAAATCCCGTGTTCTGTGTTACTACGCTATCCCGTTACCCCACGTCTCTACCGTAGTCTCATGGCACCCCCGTCTATGAAAACTACTACGATGTCTCGACAACGGCAAAGTCGTTGTGAGTGATGCTCCCCCTAGAGGTATCACCACCCACCATGGCGTTGGTATCCTTCTCCTTGGTCACCTCTCCCTCTTTCACAAATACAACATTCCGAGAGGAAGAGGTGACATTCTTGGTTTTCTTCTTTGACTTGGCAACAAAGCCAAGCCCTTCCTTCCCTTTCTTAGCTCCTTGAGAGCTTATGGCGTCATTGAGAATTTTCTCTCTTCCTACAACGTTAGTAGTAGTACAATAGGTAGGCATGATAACAATGCTATTAGAGGAATATGTCATTTGCTTATTAGATTGCTGAGCTAGAAGCTTATTTCGGGACATGGTGAGTTTCTCATGGATTTCTTTAAGAGATGTGAACTCCTTTTCTAGTTTTCCATGATGCTCAACAAGTTCCTCATGAGCTATTCCTATCTTCAACTCTTCTTCTTCAAAGATTTTAAGTAAAGCAAGAGATTTTTCATTATCCTTCCTAAGTTTGGAACACTAATAGCATAAGTCTCTTCTAGACTAGATAGTCTCTATTCAAGAGAGGCTCTCAATGATCTCTCTTTCTCAAGAGCTTCCACAATCTCATTTTCATGGTTCTCATGGACACCACCATAGCTTTCCAAGGTCATGATGATCTCTTCCTTCTCATCTATGAGAGAGTTAGCATCATCAAGTTGCCACAAGAGGGCCTTTACCTTTTCTTTGGTTTCACCTTCAAGACTACATAACCAAGAGCCAAGATTCTTAGCCTCCTCAGCATCCACAATGTTTTCAACACAATCCAATAATGAGGGAGAACTAGTAGCAATAGACTTGCAGGTGGAAGATATTTCCATGGTGGCTTTTGCCATGAGACATGTAGGTCGGATCAATGCATTCTCATTGGGGGATTCAAATAGAGAGACCGATGAAGAGGAAGTCGTAGCTATGGCAACATGGGCCACACCTACGACTTCATCTTCTCCTTCATCTCCGGAGTAGTATGTTTCCAATGTGGGCCCTTCTTGAACATATAGAGCCATTGGGACTCTTCTGGCGAGGTTCTTGTTTTGTGGAGCTTTGTTCTTGTCCTTGCGAACAAGCTTCCCTTGATTCTCTTCTCTTGGCTCAAAAGGACACTCCTTGACAGAGTCATTTGCACTTCCACAATTGAAGCATGTCCTTGGCCGCTCCCCCTTCTTCCTGTAGATCTTGTTTCTTGAAGGTCCAGGAGCACCGGCCTTGTGATCCTCCCATCTCTTCCAATAACCATGCATGGCAAGAGCGATGCACTTATGAGAACCCTTGTATGTGTCTTCATAATCCTCATCATCCTCATCCACTTCTTCTATCCGAGCAACCGACTTAGACTTCAAGGCGAGGTTGGGAGACTTTCCAATTCCTCTTGAGCGAGCGAGAGCATCATCTGCGCTCTTGTGAGATAGGGATATGGCTATGAACTCACTAAGAATACCAATGGAGTTGAGAGAGTTGTAGTCCGATATTGTTCGAATGCTAGTGGAGAGGTTCTTCTCGAAAGGAGTTATGGCCTTGACAAACTTCCTCTTGATCCACTAATCGAAGCTTTCCTCTTTTCCAAAGTCCCTAAATTGGTTGCCAAGGGTGACAACTCTTCTATATAGCTACTAGGGACTTTCATCTTCAAGCATAACAAAGTTCTCGGACTTGTAAAGAGCTACATCATACTTGGAGGATTGGATGCTAGCATTGCCTTGAAACAAGGTGTCAAGTTTATCCCAAGCCTCCTTGGCGGTCTTGATACCGCGGATGTGTTCAAGATGTTCTCTTGGGAGAGCCTTTTGGATAGTGACAAGAGCGGTCTTGTTGAGTTGAAATTCAACGTTTTCTCTTGGAGTCAAGTTGCTTGCATCGTGAGGGTGAAATCCATGGAGAACACTTCTCCACAAGGCGGTGCAAGACCCTGAAATATGAGACTCCATATCGAACTTCCAAGAAGAGAATTCGTTAGTGGTAAGCATGGGAGGAAGTCCAACATTTAGAACGTGTGGCATTGTAGCAATAGGATGAATAGTGTCATAGTTTGGAGGTGATGAAACTTTTGAGTTAGACCCTGAACCGCTAGACGTTTGAGACTTGGAGCCTTCGGAGCTCCCATCGCTCTTAGCCTTTTTATCAGATTTTGCCTTGGCTTTCGCCTTGGCTAAAGAAATGTTAGCTTCCATTTCGGCGATGTACGGAATGGACTCATCATCCGAGCTAACATCTTCGGCGGTGAGAGGTGGTTCCTCGGACTCCTTGGTTTTCCCCATCATGGCCTCCAACATCTTCTTTATGTTAGAAACCTCCGAACCAACACTAGAGCTAACCTTGGACAATTCGGTTTGGATGGTTCCAACCGTTTCTTGTAGGTTAGTTATAGTGTCGGCCATTTTGGCGATTTCCGCACTAGAACCGTCGGGCTCATTTTCATTGACCATTATACTGTTAGGCGGTTAAGCCCTTAGCAAGAGCCGAGGCGCTGATAGCAATTGAAAGTGCACTAGGGTCAACTAGAGGGGGGTGGGAATAGGTTGACTACCAATTTTTCTTCTTTTCCTTTTAATTAAGGCTAAACAAGATAGGATAAGGTTCTCTAGATGTGCAACTAGGTTAGAAACCTAAGTGATACAAGATAAGATACGCAACGGAAGTAAAACGAAAGGTAACAAGATAAACCACAAGTGTAAACAAGGAGACAAGGATATGTTTCCCGTAGTTCTTTTTCAAGAGAAGTATGTCTACGTTGGAGAGGTGGGGATCCACCTAGGCGCTCCTCAATAGCACGGTTGTGCACACCTTATTCTCCTTGAGCTTCTTCGGCGAGGGAGATTCTCGTTTCCACTATGAGGTCGACTTGAAGGCGTTGACCAAACCTTTACACGAGGTTGAGGACACTCCACAAGATGGATGGAGGCTCTCAACTAATCCGAAGCTTCTTGCAACAAGGTGAAAGCTACAAGCACAAGATATACTAAGGTTTCTAGGCCCCAAGTAGGATTCTAGATCTACTAGGATGTGGTAGATGGATTTGAAATTCCTTTGGTGGAATCATAGATCTAGGTCGCCACTAGCTCTCCACAAAGTTTTGGAGTGTTTGGGTGGTTGGAGAGGGAGATCTAGGAGGTTGAAGCTCTCATTAATGGCTAGGAGAGAGAGTGGGCAAAGCTTAGCATTTATGAGGTAGGGGAAGGGCTTTAAATACCCCTTCCCCAATCCAACCGTTGAGCAGCCCACGCAGCACCGGAGCCTCCGGTGGTCTTCACTTGTGTGCACCTAGCGTGGCTCTTTTCGGTCCTTTCTGGAATCTTCAGGGGTGGAGGCTCCGGTGGTTTTGGCCGAGGTTCCGCCCACCGGAGGCTCCGCTCCAGCCTCCGCTCATATGCACCCGAAGGCACTTTGAGCGGAGGTAGCACCGGAGGCCAGCCCCACAGTGGGGCAGTGGAACCAGCGGAGGCTTCGCGCACCAGAGGTCCACCGGAGGCTCCGCTGCAACCTCCGCTCTTATGGACCCGAAGGTGTTTTTAGCGGAGGTTTCACCGGAGGCTGGCGCCCTGGAGTAGCTGGGAAAACGCACGGGGCGGAGGTTCCGGTGGTTTCACGGGAGCCTCCGCTGCTTGCAAAAACAACATTCCAGCTTTGTTTCTTTGATCCCTTTTCTTTAGAATAATTCATGTAACCCATTGGGAATGTGTACTTGAAGAACCTGGCATTTTCATAGATATCAAATAGAACCTGCAAATTCTCTTAGATAGATATTAGTCCTATAGTTATGTTGTCATCACTTATCAAAACGGAAGATGATCTTTCACTAGCTCCTTCTGATATTTTATACTCTCATCAGATATGGGACCCGAGACCTCAGCCTCGAACTTTCTTTGAGCGGTTTTTATTTTGTTGCTTGTACTTTGAGGAGTAGTACGGTTCCACTTATGCAGTAACCCATGAACACACGAAAGTTTTGCCGCCAAATTTCCATTTGAGCTCGTCTCTCCCGATCTGGCCGATGCTTCCTCAACCACTTGCTGGAAATTGGGCTATTTCAACCATATTGCTTCGAACCGTAGGATAACAGGCCCGTTTGATTCCTGATGGGCTTCCACATCAAGACACATGAGAATACCCCTATGATCATAGCGGGCCGTATTCCAAATTTTGTAAAATTGCATCAGGAAATTTATTTTTCCAAGACTCATTTGCCAGAGCTACATCGAGCCTTTTACGATTGCCCTCCCCCTATGCCAAGTGGACTTTTTTCAAATGTAACGACAATCAGACAGTCCACAATCATCAAGAGCACTTCTAAAATTCTCCATAAAATGCACTGGTATGTGATTTCCACCCTCTTTTTTCAAATGGATAGAGGATTTCATTTAGATCTCCCATCACGAGCCACGGGAGATCAACCGTTGCATGAAGGTACCTTAGACGATCCCAAGTTTTATGTTTATCCTGATATTTAGGTTCTCCGTATAGGCCAGTAAAACGCCCTACATCTCTTTGATTGTTGCCAACGAAAACATCTATTTAATTTCTCATTTTATGCGTCAATGAGACAACCACATCCTTCTTCCAGAGTAGAAGCAACCCCCCACACTTATCGTCAGCACAAACCACTTCCTTGTAATCCATCCCTAACTTGTGACGCAGACATTCTGCAGGCCACTCCTCAAGGTGAGTTTCCGACAGAAAGATCAAATCCGGGTTACTCCGCTTAACCAACTTCAACAGAGCTTCGGTGGCCGTTAGTTTTTTTTGAACCCACGACCATTATAGCTTAGGATTTTCATTGCGTCCGGCCAACCCCCAGCCCGGGAGTTGCCGATATCTTAGTTTGGATCACATCATCGCTTGTCTTAGCCTTTTTCTTAATTTGAATCTTCTCAGGAGTAGAGACAATATTTAAACCATCACCATACCTGTATCCTCCGCCAATACTCCATTCAGAAGCTCCCCCTTCCCACTTTCCCCAGATTCCATGTCTACCGCTGCTCCACCCGTGGGTGGCTACATCACTACCAAATCTGATCATCTCGTGTTTTATTCGGTTCAACATCGAAATTCAGTCGCTTCCTGCTCCCTATTTCCTTATCTAGCAGTAAATCCTGATTATCAAACCGAGCCAGTTCTTCTGAAACAGATGTACTAATCAATTTTGCCCTCAAGATCCTTTACATCATTACCCCTTCTTTCAAATCCAGGATTTGTGTATTAATGAGTCCATTGATTTCTACCTGCTGAACCTCTCGCCCCCATCTGGCCACGGCCCCTTCCACGGCCATGTGCAATATTTTCCTCCCATCCGCTTTCAGAACCACATCCAGCACCCGGGAATCTACCATTCCCTCTTCCTCTTCTCAAGGCAAGAATAAACGTACCCTATTAAAACTTGGATATATCATCTTCTCCTGTGCCGCACTCTTCATGCCAGTGTCCTAGTTTTCCACATGCATGGCAGAAAATCGGGAGCTTTTCATACTTGACCTGAAAAAATTCATTCTTGCCCCCTCTTGAAAAACTCACGAAGCGAGTAAGCTTGTTAACAACCAACTTCACACGGACCGTGATGAACTGTCCCACAAAACCATTGGGTAGCTTAATCTGGACTTCCTGGACTTCACCGATTCTTTTGCCATATTCTGCATGAACTCCACGTTCTTCAGCACACCATCAGGTAGTATGTGGATCTGTGTCCAAGTCTCAATCCGATCTATATTAATACTTTCTGGGTTGGAGAACCCATCATACTCCTGTATAATCAACGTTGATCCGCGGAAATCCCAGGGACCTTGGTGGATTGCTTTGTTTCAATCAGCTAGGCAGTTGAATTGCACCGATAATAGATTAGGATTTATCTTCCTCCAGATCACATCTTGCGCTGGATTCCAGGCTCCCCTCATATCGCCAATTAGGGCACCTTGGCTAAAACCTTTAGTCGATAGGACTCGGGCCAGGACAAGCCACTTCGGATGATCTCCTGGATCATCTACTTCTTCTTCCCACACCAGATTATCTAGCTCATCTTCCTTTAGATGCAAGCGCTCCAGAAGTTTGCTTGGATCTATCCTCTCGTTATCGCGAGAGCCTCCAGCGTTCGAAGACGCCGCCATTGCTCCGCAACATGAAAACCCCACGGTAGGGAAAATTCTCATTACCAAAGCAATCGGCAGGGAAAATCAAACTCGCGGCGGCAGTCGCCCGAGGACTCCAAAACCCTAACGAAAGAGGAAGAGGGTTTGCTCTGCTCGCTCCTTTGCTTTGCTTACTCGAGTCGTATTTTCTGAAATATGTTTCTACGTGCGAAATGTTACATAGGTGCTAAAAAAATTGTGCGCAAACCGTTTTTTACTACATACATCCGACGCACGGGAGCAAGTCGCTTAAGTTTGATCGGACGGTCCTAGAGGCGGCGGTAGGGAATGCCCCCTATAGCCGACGGACGCCTAGCGGTGGCCCTATTATTTTGGGAGCGAGGAAGTATTTTAAAATGTTTTGGCTGCTTGTGCGAAAGTATTATAGGAGGCCCAATAAACAGCAGCGTTGGCCCACCGACCCGGCCCAGTTTTTTTTTTTTGAGAAGCGTGCTGCGGGGACTTGACTCTCCGGTCTCTCTCCACCAACAACCCAACGCCCCACGCAAACCTCCCCCCCCCCCCCCCCCCCCCACGGCGATTCCCCGATGATTCCCCTCGTCGGCGCATGAGCTTCCTCCGCGCGCTCGCCGACTCGCTCTCGTCGCTGCTGTTTCGTTCTTCCGACGCCCCACCGATGGCCGATGCGGCGGGGGCAGCGCCGTCCGCTGCGGCCGTGAAGCTCAGGGGCTACTTCGAGCTGGCCAAGGAGGAGATCGACAAGGCCGTGCGCGCCGAGGAGTGGGGCCTCCCCGACGACGCCGACGCGCACTACCGCAACGCCCTCCGCGTCATGCTCGAGGCCAAGGCCGCCCGCGTCCCCGACGCCGTCTCATCCAGGTGCCTCCCCTTCGATTCCTTCCCTCCTGCGACGGCGACTAGACTAGGGTCTGTGGTTGCTGATTCGTGTGCATATGTGTGGGTTTGTAGCGAGAGAGGTCAAGTGAGGATGTACCAGGACAAGATCGCCACTTGGCAGACAAAGGTCGAGGAGCGGCTCAGGGTGCTTGGTCAGAGGAGTGGTGAGGCTTTCTGCTCCTCTCAATTTTTTCTCGGCAATTTTCCTGCGTTTCTATTCACAAGCTCGTGAACTTGGATGTGCCTCACTCCGGAAACATTGGAAAACACCAAATGTTTGCAGGCCATACCTGTGTTAACTCCCTAACAAAAAACACTTGATTGTGGGAATTTCGGTATTAGTACCTGCATGTTTCCGTTGGCAAACCGTGATTTATTGTTAACAGTTTTAAGTTTCAATAGTTCAATTGTTATGTTTAAGCTCTTGAAATTGGTATCTGAATTTAGGTGTTAGTGCATGTGTGGTTCCGCAAGCGAATTTGTGCTTTCTGTTAACAGTTTTAACTTTCAATAGTTCTGATTGGTCCTACGTGCATTTTCCCACTGCTTCAGTTGTGGACTGTAATTCATTGTTTATTTTTTTCTGGTATTGCAGGAGCGGCTGCACCAGTCCCCAAGAAGGTATAAGTTTCTAGGTGATGAGGTTGTACATGTCCAGATAGTTTTCTACTTGGTTATCAGTGTTGTGGGTTTGTGGCTTGCCTCAAACATGAATACCGCATTCTTAGTTTTTAGCAGAATCAATCAAGCAGGTTTGTATTATAGGTAGAAGTGTAGAACGATCATGTCCTGTTATTTTCTTCCTCCCCGATCAACAGTATTTTACTGATCTGCTGATTTGGTATTGCTGCAGTGCTAGTTTATCGATCCAAGTTGGCTCAGATGGATATGTTGTTCTTGTGAGTTCTTATGATTTTGAATAATCAATCCTGGGATATAAAATGATATAGCATCAACATAAAATTGGGAGTACTAGTCTGTACTTGTTAAGCATCGGTAGTTTGCTGTGTTGACAGCATACATTGAATAAAATAAGTAGCTTTACATAGTTATAGTTGTGTTTTTCCATGCAGTAGTTTGCAGCAAATACATTGGTCAAATACGCTGTTCTTCATCAGCGCTTGCACTATTTCTGCAGGTTGTTACCAACAATCATGTAAATAGGCCTGAGAAACCAGCATCAACTAGCTCCCGTAGGTCAGCTTTGCAGTCAAATCCTACCTTTAACAGAGGTGGACAAGCATCGTCTCATCAGAAGAATGGCAATGTTGGTTCCAAGCCAGTGCAAAGAGCAGGCGGAAAGGATGATGACATGCTTGTTGAAATGATAAATACGACAATTGTTGATAGAAGTCCTTCTGTTAAATGGGATGATGTTGGTATGCCACCATTGACTTTCTTTGTGGCTCTGGCTCAATCCCAGCATTCATCATGGTCTCATTATTTTCTGGCTTCATCTGTAGCTGGTCTTGACAAGGCAAAGCAAGCACTCATGGAAATGGTTATCTTACCTACTAAGCGAAGGGATCTTTTCACTGGTCTTCGGAGGCCTGCCAAAGGTAAACTTGTTAGACCTGAAGGCTTTCCTTCTCTAGATCTTCTCTAATCATGGCTATTCTTTACGGAAAATTCATGACTATCCTTCAGGGCTACTTCTCTTTGGTCCTCCTGGGAATGGGAAAACCATGCTTGCCAAAGCTGTTGCGTCGGAATCTGAAGCGACATTTTTCAATGTTTCAGCTTCTTCATTGACGTCAAAGTGGGTATGTGGTTATCCCTATCTATATGTTACTCTGTCGGATACTCTGATCTTATATATATCACTGTCTGAAACAACCTTATTTTCATTGGCAAAAACAGGTAGGGGAGGCTGAAAAGCTTGTTCGGACACTTTTCATGGTTGCTGTCGATAGGCAACCATCTGTTATCTTCATGGACGAGGTCCTGTTTACAAAACTTATTTTTAAAAATCTCAAATTACGCAATACAATCTATTTAGGGCATGTACAATGCTAGCCTTTTAATTGAGGCGCTTTATTAGTTGGTTATGACATGCACAAGCGCCGGACGCCAGGGCCTGTAATTTTCACGTATTTATTCAAGCGCACGCTAAAAAAACGGCTGGGAATAAGGCATAACGGCTGGGAATAAGGAAAAACGGCTGGGATTAATTCCCTAGCGCGTGGGCTAAGCGCCCAGCGTTGTACTCGCCCTTAATGCTGTGCTATTAATGGCACTCATCAAATATTATCTCGACCATTCTATTACTTGTTCATTGGAATATTGGTTGTTGGTTGCTTGTCATATTGTCAGAATAGTTTGCTTTTGGAATGTTTGATCCGTTCGAACCAAGCACTTGTTAGACTTGTAAAAGTGTAAAAACATATGCCCCCTAAACTTTGAATAGAATAGAAGAATGCATTGAACATATTATTCTGCATAGGCTTATGCACAGCATTTGTGTTTTCAATCAAATCTTTCTAAAAGTTCAGATGAGCACATATAGGACATCTGCAATCCTGCTAGCTCAGTTGGTTTAGGAGCTTAAAATTCATTTTTCTTTAGCTGATTTTATTAAATGTATAATGTTTCCTATTTTAGCTGTAAAATTGTCATCTGAGGTGTTTTGTTGTTCTGTATTGGCTTCATTTTACTATCCAGATTGATAGCGTCATGTCAACAAGGTTAGCAAGTGAGAATGATGCAAGCAGGCGACTGAAATCTGAATTCCTTATCCAGTTTGATGGGGTGACATCAAACCCAGATGATTTAGTAATTGTTATAGGTTAGCATATCTTCATTTTCTGATTGTTTAATCCTTGTTACCTTTTGCATTATGCTTGTTTTCAGTAAAACGTTCATGATACAGCTATTATGTGTGTAACTGTTACTAGTTAGTCAAAATCATACACCCTCCGTTCCAAGAAACAAGGCTTAAGTTTTTAGTTAAAGGTCAATGTCTTGCAAGTTTGACCAATTTTACAAAACCAAGTCAATAGATCCACCATAGAATATGGTTTCATACTTTATTTATTTAGTATTGTAGATGTTTATATTTTTTGTCTATAATATTTCTAAAACTTGCAAGACATTGACTTTTGACTAAAAATATACGACTTGTTTTTTTTTTTTGGAATGGAGGTAGTATAGTAGTACTAAATTCCTATACTGTAAACATTTACGTATTTGCTAGGACAGTAATTTGTAGACATGCAATGCTGTTTAGCTTTTCTCTGCTGCTGCTGTTTTCTTATTCAGTATCCAGTATTTTGATCGGGTATATTGTGTATTTCCCTTTGGAAAGATCCTGTTTGAGTGTTGCCAGTAAATCACCCTCGGACCCAATGCTTAGAGCCTACTTCAGCGGCATTAACTAGTACTTAGAATTGTGTTCATTTCGAGTTGTAGATCAGGCATTTCTGAAACAAGTTGCAGCACTATAGGCATTCCAGTTCTTGATCTTGAGAGGTGCAAATTTTTTCTTCATTGTAGGATAAACACACATTTTTTCATAAAAGTATATCTAGAAAAATCATTGTGCAGAACAATAATACATGCAATATTTTTCTTTCACTAAGTTCTGTGTTCTATTATGTGTATCGTGTGTTAATAAAAATCCTTTGGTTAGGAGCTACGAATAAACCACAAGAGTTGGATGATGCTGTTCTTCGAAGACTGGTAAGATCGATCCTACATACTCCCTCCGTTCCTAAATATAAGATGTTGTAGCTATTGCTCATGTTGTCTAGATACATACTAATATGAGTGAACATATACACTAAAAGCTGTCTAGATACATGCAGATATATGTGAATGTGGAAAAAGGCTAAAACATCTTACATCTAGGAACGGAGGGAGTATATATTTAGGATATTGTTGTTCTTTTATGATGTGTTTCATATTTTTCTATCTCATGTTTCAAAAACCGCGTACACGAGAATGTGCTGCTTGGTGGCTGGTACCAGTTCAGAAACACTTTTCCCTCGTAGTATCGTAGCAACCCTTGAATGGTCAGGAACCGGACAGAAAAGGCACGTCAGTTGTTACTAGTTACAACTTTAAAATAGTACCTTGTTATGGTTGGCTAGTCACGTTAAGTAACCGTGTTTGCGGAGAGTATCCAAGACTGGCCTATCATTTCAGAACATTAGAGGATTTGTTTTCTCTGGCACTTTATTACCACATTTTGACTTAATTTCTAGTACCACTATTTTGACATACTTTTGTTACTTTGTTTTGTGAATGTTAATCTATGCAAAACATATAAACAGGTAAAAAGAATATATGTGCCATTACCTGATCCAAATGTACGGAGGTTACTTCTGAAAACTCAGCTTAAAGGGCAAGCATTCAAATTATCGAGTAAGTGACTACTTTCTTTATTTTGTTTTTACCGCGGGCATGCTCTGTTCATTTGTTGCAGTGCCGCTCTTGGTACCTTCTTTTCTGCAAGTACCCCACTTTCATCGTAAAAGTTCATTAACCAACAACTTAGGCACCTTGGATGCAAGAGTGTGTGGATCACTATAGTTTATGAAATCAAGTACTCGATTGCTATACAATGAAAAATGTGAATGCCCATGCAACGCACTTAATAAAAAAATGTGATGGCCATCCCAAGGTTGCTATTCTGAAAAAAGTCGGGATTTACATACACTTCATAGAAAAGAACCTGGACTTCTTCTGTTATTTCTGTCTGATGTACATAGGGTTGCGTAGCAAATAGTGATCTGATAGTGATACCAAAAAGATGAGCTTGCAGGAACCTGAAAGCTCCATTTTTGCAAGTTGTAGTATGTAGCTTGCTGTGCATGTAGCGCCATTCTAACATTGCCGACAACATTTTAATCTGAAATTTTTCCTTGCAGATCATGATCTTGAGAGGCTTGCTGTGGAGACTGAAGGTTAAATTTTGCTTTCTGTTATATGCTCATTTTTTAGATGATGGCCTTTGTGGTCTTTCATAATGAACTACATATGCCCACAGGATATTCCGGGAGTGACCTGAGAGCCTTGTGCGAGGAAGCTGCAATGATGCCAATTAGAGAGCTTGGCCCGCAGAATATCCTTACAATAAAAGCAAATCAGGTGCAGTTTCTGAACTTTGGATACTGAACCGTCAAAAACTTTGCTGCTTACATTTTGAAATACTCCAGCCGGCAGTATTCTCAAGTGGAAGTAGCGTTAATCTTTCTGTTTGTTTAACGTGCTGTAGCTGCGAGCACTGAGATACGATGATTTCAAGAGCGCGATGACGGTGATAAGGCCGAGCTTGCAGAAGAGCAAATGGGACGAGCTGCAGAAATGGAACGACGAGTTCGGTTCAAGCTGACAAGGATGACGAGCTCATCAGACGGATTTAGTTTGGTGTGTGTGTGTATAATTTCCTCTCCGTAATTAATGGCTTGCAAGTCGTCATATATACCACACACGCTTATGCAGGCAGCCAAAATCTGTAACAATGTATATATGCTGTGTACAAGGAAAACTCTCCGGCTCTGAGATGTTCAGATGAAACAAAATTACAGACGAAAAACTCATGGTGCGTATAATTCAGTGACATCATCTCTGTGAGACTGTGATAGCAATGCAAAACACTATCAGTTTCCATTCCTAGTCTATAAAAAGACTTGAGCCAATTCCCACGGTCGTACTAGTACAGCTACTATGCAGCTGCTACTACAGTAATTTTCACAGTAGTTGCTATCTCAGGAAGCTGAGGCAGGGAGAGAGCACATGATCGAAGCCACATAATTGGAGCCGATGGCGACGGGCTAATCATTTCGGAGGGATCCGACGTACCAACCATCGCCGTCACCGTACCGGGCTTGACGATTACACCACCGACGGCGGCACGGGGCGCATGTGCCGGCGCAGAGAGCTCACTGTGGATCTCGATCGGAGGCAGGCAGCGCCGGTGGTCCAACCGTCGCACGTCCCGATCATGAGCGTACGTTTATTCATTTTTCTTTAGAGGAAAAATCATTAGCATAGAAAATTGCGCAAACCTCCAACAATTGGGGTAGTTGTTGAAACAAACTACAACTATTGAGGTAAGTTGCAAAGAACTACAACTTTTGGGTACATCCGTTGCACAAAACTCAAATTACACGTTTAGCTCGTTTAACAGCGCATCTGACGAGGTATTAGTTCTAACAAGACCTACTACATCTCATCCAGACCCCGCGTCGCCCCTCCCAGGCGACACGGGGGAACCCTAACCCGCGCCGCCAACCTTCCCATCTCCGGCTCCCCCGCCCGTGCCGCCGCCGGAGGAAACCGCCGGGCGAAGCCTGCACGGATGACGGCGACGGCAGGGCTCTCGC
Source organism: Alopecurus myosuroides (assembly GCA_028641055.1). Classification (NCBI taxonomy): domain Eukaryota; kingdom Viridiplantae; phylum Streptophyta; class Magnoliopsida; order Poales; family Poaceae; genus Alopecurus; species Alopecurus myosuroides. The sequence goes on from CM054057.1 coordinate 503,049,789, forward strand.
GCGCGCGTGGCTCTGGGTGGCGCCTCCGTCGGGATCTAGGGGTGGCTCGGCCATGGTGCGGCCGATGCGGCGACCTCGACGGCCGGTCTCCCTCTCGCCTCTTCGTCTCGCAAGTCTGCAGCGCCCCTCGAGCGGCTCCGGATCGGCGGTCCCACAGATGGTGGGTGCGGGGCTGGTGGCGGCTGGCGGCGGGGTGTCCGCATGCTAGGCTCCGGTGGCCGCACGACCTGCTGCTAGGCGGGGGGGGGGTTCGTCACTTGAGCTCGGCGACGGATTGCACCGGTGGCTCGGCGTTTTGGCGACGGCGGCGCCGTCGGCTTGGCTCCCGGGCGGCGCGGCCTCCTCTGTCCTTGGCGGCGGGAGGCGGTGGTGCTAGAGACCGTCGGCGGCAGGGCTCCTGGTGGCGGCGGATGCGGAATCAAGGAGATCTTTCCCCTCCCGCAAATGTCCCTGCTGGGAGTCATTTCGCAGCGTCGGGGCTGCGAGACGTCAGAATAAAGGAGGTAGTCCTAGGGTTGCCCACCGCGCGAAGACGAAGATCTGCCTGATGTAGGTTCTCTTTGATCAAGCCGGGGTGTCGACACGGAAGGCTCCGCCGGCGAACTCCCATGGGCGATGCCTGGAGATTGCTGGATCGGTGGAATTCGGTCGCAATGCACGGTCATCGAAGGTGACATTGGAGGACTAGCAATGGTGTTCGTAGTCTTTGCATCGATGAGGAACTGGCTTGGAGTTACAAGATTGGTGGCAGAGGTATGTAAGAGGGGACGACAACATGCGTGAAGTCCAAAGTCCTACCTTTCAGGGTGAAAACCCAAGGTCTTTCCTTAATTGGTTGTGCCTGGTCTTGTTGGAGACATTGTTTTGAGAGCGAGGATTATATTCAGGGTGAAAACCCAAGGTGTGGCCTTAATTGATTGTGCCTGACATCGTTCTTCTTGAAGACGTTGTTTTTGAAGAGCTGGACATCAGGTGTTGTTTAGGTGGTGGTTGGGCGGCTGCTGCAAGGACTGTAACTCTGTAGCGGGACTTTTCTTTTTTAGTTCTTCTTTTTTATTGTCTTTCGGCTGTGTGCATCCGTAATGGCTTTGGTTATTGTGTTGTTGTAGAGGCTGGTGTAATTTGTATCTCCACGATATTAATATACATTTCCCTTTTTCAAAAAAAAAAAAAACAGCGCATCCTCCTCCTCCTCATCCTCATCATCTTGCAGCTCAAGCTTTTTTTCCACCATCTTGATGGCCTTCCCATGTGTGCGTTTTTCTGCTTCGTCCATGTCGGCGGTTGATCGGTCCTTCATTTTGTTTCATTTTGTTCCATGTGGACGAATCACAGCTCGCCACGTCAACTAGCCGTTGCCCCGCCGGCCTATTGCCTCCCTCTCGCCCCACCTCGCCAGCGCGTCGCCCCGCTCCCGCCTCCTCCTCGCCCACCTACCGCCGCCAACGCGGGTGACAGCGGGGCGGTAGCGCCCGCTACCGCCGGGCGACGGAGATCCGTCGCCGCTGCCGTCCCACCTCGCTACCGCCTCCCTCTCGCCCCGCGTCGGGCGGTACCGCCCGCGCTCCCGCCCCCACTGGCACCAGCCTAATGCTTAAGGCTTGTAGACACGATTTGCCACGTAGGAGTCCAAGTTGGCACTGACAGCATGGGGCACAGATGTCAGATGCGTTGTTAAACGGGCTAAACGTGTAATTTGAGTTTTGTGTAACAGATGTACCCAAAATTTGTAGTTCTTTGCAAGTTGCCTCAATAGTTGTAGTTCTCTGCAGCATTCACCCCAATTGTTGGAGGTTTGCGCAATTTTCTCTAGATACGTCGAGGAACGGAGCAGAGGGCACGTGGCGTGTACGAACCAAACTGTTTCTCGTATGGTATGCCAAAGAAAAAGAGCAGTCGATGGCATGTGGGCCCAGGGTCCGGAGCCCTGCGTCTGCCGGCAGCTAGCTGTTGTTGCGTGGTGGTATCTGGCGAGTGAGTCAAGGCCCTGCATCCTATCAGATCAGAGGGGATTAACGCAGCCATGGCTTGATTAGGATCCTAGTTTAGGTGAGCGGTCGCACTCTCCTATGGTACGGTGTCATCACATCAGACTATCAAAGTGCAAAAGTTGCTCCCTCTCCTGGAATGATCCTTTGGTGGGCCCAGATTGTGTGCGCGCGCGCCTTTGGGCCAACTGGTAGGTGGGCCCGGTGATTTGGATCAGAACGTTCCTCCACTTACCCTCCCTCCCTCCGGCCCTCCATAACATGCAATGCGCCTGCGTCTCCCTGATGAAAATGGAGTTCAGGCTCAGCAACTGTTGGAGCTGCAAATTGTACTGCACTCACTCACACTCATGGCATTATCATATTATATGCTTCTTGGAAAACAGTGCGGACGAATCGCATTACTATACCAACTAACCAGTTCTCCTCCTCCCTTTTTGTCCGTTGTAGCGACCAGTGTATTTTCTAGTACCCACACTAGACAACTACAGCCACTAGAAATACCATCAATCACACGGCACTGTATAAGATGTCTATGCTAATCATCTACGTAATACGAAGTATTATGCTATGCCAAGGCATGGCATGGCCGAATGTTTCGCAAAGAATGAAACGAATGGTATTAGTAGTAGTAATCTTCAAATGTTCTTAAACCAAATGGCATGCGGATAGAAGGCATTCTCTTGTCAATTATGAACACCATGGCCGGACACATACACATAACCAGAGGTAGGTCGGTAGGTGACAGGATGGTGGTGGTGGTGGTGGGGGGGGGGGGGGGGGGGGCTTTGTAGCCGTGACTTTCCAGCATCCACTCCATCACCATGTGCCATCCCCCTGAAATGGTAGCACCAGCTTTACCTTGGCGGCCGCCCATCCACGGCCCACACGGCGGCCGGTCACTTTCTGCGGCAAGCTAGACGAAACCTCAAATCCTACTCGTGCTACTAGTACACTAGTGCAAGTGCACGAACAAACATACACGCAGAGCCATCTCATGTCAAGATGAGATGAAGCATGTCATTCCATGGTGGATCATGGGATGGCACCAAGGGAAATGGACTCAGCATTTGGAGGCACCGAGGAATTGATGGACGGACGGATGGGCTGCCAAGCAGGACTCACATCCCATCGCCCATTTGTCATCTCCTCCCTTTCCTTGTACCATAGGGTTGCGTAGCAAATAGTGATCTGATAGTGATATATAAAAGGTGAGCTCGCAGGAACCTGAAAGCTCCATTTTTTCAAGTTGTATTATGTAGCTTGCTGTGCATGTACCGCCATTCTAACATTGCCGACAACATTTTAATCTGAATTTTTTCCTTGCAGATCATGATCTCGAGAGGCTTGCTGTGGAGACTGAAGGTAAATTTTGCTTTCTGTTATATGCTCATTTTTTAGATGATGGCCTTTGTGGTCTTTCGTAATGAACTACATATGCCCACAGGATACTCCGGGAGTGACCTGAGAGCCTTGTGCGAGGAAGCTGCAATGATGCCAATCAGAGAGCTTGGCCCGCAGAATATCCTTACAATAAAAGCAAATCAGGTGCAGTTTCTGAACTTTGGATACTGAACCGTCAAAAACTTTGCTGCTTACATTTTGAAATACTCCAGCCGGCAGCATTCTCAAGTGGAAGGAGCATTAATCTTTGTGTTTGTTTACCGTGCTGTAGCTGCGGCCACTGAGATATGATGATTTCAAGAGCGCGATGACGGTGATAAGGCCGAGCTTGCAGAAGAGTAAATGGGAGGAGCTGCAGAAATGGAACGACGAGTTTGGTTCAAGCTGACAAGGATGACGAGCTCATCCGACGGATTTAGTTTGGTGTGTGTGTGTATAATTTCCTCTCCGTAATTAATGGCTTGCAAGTCCTCATATATACACACACGCGCCCATGCAGGCATCCAAAATCTGTAACAATGTATATGCTGTGTACAAGGAATACTCTCCTGCTCTGAGCTGTTCAGATCAAGCAAAATTACAGACGAAAAACCCATGGTGTGTATAGTATAATTCAGCGACTTCATCTCTGTGATAGCAATGCAAAACAGTTTCCATTCCTAGTCTATAAAAAGACTTTCGCGGGGCCATGTACTATGCAGGTTGCAGGCAGAGGTTGAAGTTTAAACGGCCAATTCCCACGGTCGTACTCGTACTACTGCAGCTATGCACATGCTACTAATTCTCACAGTAGTTGCTATCTCAGGAAGCTGAGGCAGGAAGAGAGCACATGATCGAAGCCACATAATTGGAGCCGATGGCGAGTTGGCGACGGGGTAATCATTTCGGAGGGATACGACGTACCAACCATCGCCGTCGCCGTACCGGGCTTGACGATTACACCACCGACGGCGGCACGGGGCGCATGTGCCGGCGCACAGAGCTCACTGTGGATCTCGATCGGAGGCAGGCAGGCAGCGCCGGTGGTCCAACCGTCGCACGTCCCGATCATGAGCGTACGTTTATTCATTTTTCTTTAGAGGAAAATCATTGGCATGGTTACGTAATGGAACCCAGCAGAGGGCACGTGGCGTGTACGAACAAACGGTTTCTCGTATCGTTTGTAGAAGAAAAAGAGCAGTCGATGGCATGTGGGCCCAGGGTCCGGAGCCCTGCGTCTGCCGGCAGCTAGCTGTTGTTGCGTGGTGGTATTTGGTGGAGTCAAGGCCCTGCATCATGCGCGCAACGAACAAATCAAGCACACAGATCGGATCGGATGAGATGAGAGGGGATTAACGCAGCCATGGCTTGATTAGGGTCCTAGTTTAGGTGAGCGGTCGCCCTCTCCTATCGTACGGTGTCATCACATCAGACTATCAGAGTGCAAAAGTTGCTATCTCTCCTGAAATGATCCTTTGGTGGACCCAGATTGTGTGCGCGCGCGCGTTTGGGCCAACTGGTGGGCGGGCCCGGTGATTTGGATCAGAATGTTCTTCCTCCCTCCCTCCGGCCCTCGTAACATGCAGTGCGCCTGCGTCTGCCTGATGAAAATGGAGTTCAGGCTCAGCAACTGTTGGAGCTGCAAATTGCACTTGCACTCACTCACTCACTCACACTCATGGCATTATCATATTATGCTTCTTGGGAAACAGTGCAGACGAATCTGATCTATTACTATACCAATAAACCAGTTCTTCTTCCTTTTTGTCCTTTGTAGCAACCAGTGTATTTTCTGGTACCACTGTATAAGATATCTACGCTAGTCACATATGCTATACCAAGGCGTGGCCTACTATTTCACAAAAGAATGAAACACATGGTATTAGTACTAGTGGTAATCTTCATTGTGAGTTCCATGGCCGGACACATGCATAACCAGAGGTAGGTCGGTACGGGACAGGATAGGGGGGGGCTTTCGAGCCGTGACTTTCCAGCATCCACTCCATCCAGCGCTGATCTACCATGTGCCATCCCCCTGAAATGGTAGCACCAGCTTTACCTTGGCGGCCGCCCATCCACGGCCCACACGGCGGCCGGTCACTTTCTGCGCCAAGCTAGACGAAACCTCAAATCCTACTCGTGCTACCATCAGTACTAGCACAAGTGCACAAACAAACATACGCAGAGCCATCTCATGTCAAGATGAGATGAAGCATGTCATTCCATGGTGGATCATGAGATGGCACCAAGGGAAATGGACTCAGGATTTGGAGGCACCGAGGAACGGACGGACGGACGGATGGGGATGAGCTGCCAAGCCGGACTCGCATCCCATCACCCATTTGTCGTCTCCTTCCTTTCCTTGTACCGATTCGAGTGAGAATTGAAAGGAGCTTTCCTCATAGGACATGTCATGCAAGCGAGTGAGTGCCGCCCCCCACACTCCCCTAGTAGCGCATCACATGAACCTAAAATGAGATCACTAGCCAAGCCCACAGGCTACTGGTAGAGTAGGAGTGTAGGGACAGATCATTGTCATAGGATGCATCATATGGGTCAATTAATTAGGACCAGTGCAATGTAACTACACCTACTCTCACTATTTATTTTTTATTTTTTTCATTTTTTGTTGTTGTTGCTCCTGCTGCAATGTTCTGACGAATACAAAGCTGATGTAATGACTATGCCTATTGGGAGTAACCGTCCGTAGATAAAACATGGTAATGGAAGAAGTACTTTTTTCGCACAAACACATTCGGCTCAGCTAGTAATTTTTTTTGGCCTTATCTCTTTCTGCTCATCAGAACTACCAAACCCTGTTCTTTTATCTCCTCCCAATTCTGGCCGGGGGTGCCCGGCCATCATCATCATGCATGCATTGCTAGCTCTGCCTTCGCTCACATGGCCTGTGCCAGCAATAATAGTATGTGTAGTATGTGTATTCATCTTTTGGCTTCCAGTTTTTGCAAACCCACCCCTCGACATCTGAAATATGGCAACTAATAAGTGAACGGTGCTGCATAGAAGGTGGCGACTTTCCATGGGCCGCAGCTTTCTTTTCTTTGGCTAGACATGGGAGTAGGTGTGCATTGTGTGCAGGGCTAGATCGATGGAGATGTGCAGGGTGGTGCATGGGAGGGCGGGACGGGGAGATGCGTGTGGTCCATGCTGTGGCTCATTCATTCTCTTTGTTGTAGAGATTTTTCTTGGTTATGTGGATAATGGCATGGATAGGATCCCCACCAGCTCCAAAGCTTGATTTCTGCCACGTGTTTGTTTTCTTCTTCTTCAAATCAGCAGATTGCATGCTTGCACACCCAAGGTGGCAAAGGTTTGTGCCACATGTATACTCTACTCTACATGCAGAGTGGTACCTCTTTACATTTCCCGTGAAAAATGAACTGTTACCGTAAAAATCATCTGTATTTTGAATGAACCATCAAGAATGAACATATTTTGCTTATAGATTTAGATTTCCCTCAAACCCATGATCATTTTCGTCTCTGCATGTGGGAGTGGGATGCTAGATACACGTACACTACACATTCTGAAAACTATCTCTCGCTCATCTCTCTCCATAAAACTCTCTTGTACTCCCTCCGTCAGGAATTAAATGTCACAAAGTTTGACAAAAGTGGATGTATCTAGAGTACTTTTGTCAAACTTTGTGACATTTAATTCCTGACGGAGGGAGTATATATATAGCCCACATAGTGAAAACTTTTTGCAGCATGCTGGCTATATGCCTCCTCCATCATGTCTTGCTCATCAGGGTTGGATAGGCGGAGTAAAGGAGAGCAATCCACCCATCACGGATCCTATGATGGGTTCAATCAATCCATCCATCCTCCGTTCCTCATGCATGCAATGCAAGGTCTACATATACATGCCATTAATAATGTATGCAGACCACAAAGGTCTTATCCACCGTCTCGGCACATTGCATGCTTGCACACCCAAGGTGGCAAGGTTATGCCACATGTATACTCTACTCTATATCTTCAGAGTAGTTATCTAAAAAACACTCAATAAAAGAAGACAAATTGGATAAGAGTGATGGTTTCTTCCTTGGGCCTGGTTCCGTTCATGCCAAAATTTCACATTTCCGTGAAAAATGAACTGTTATCGTAAAAAAAAAACATATTTTGCATGGACCATCAAGAATGAACATCTTTTGCTCATAAATACACGTACACATATACTGAAAGCTCTATCTATCCCCATAAACTCTCTTGTATATAGCCCACATACTGAAAACTTTTTGGGGCATGCTGGCTATATGCCTCCTCCATCATGTCTTGCTGATTAGGGTTGGATAGGCGGAGTAAAGGAGAGCAGTCCACCCATCACGGATCCTATGATGGGTTCAATCAATCCGTCCATCCATCCACCCTCGGTTCCTCATGCATGCAATGCAAGGTCTACATATACATACCCATTAATAATGCATGCAGACCACAAAGTTGTGTTGTGTGAGCACGGAGGAGACTGAATCGAAAAAAGCACAAATTGCGTGAGGTTTGCGATTGACGGGACATGTGATCTTGCACGGATCTGCACGGTGGCCGCTGCAGGACACATTGTACTCATTGCGCCCCGAGCTTGCAGCACTGAGTTTCACAACATGCTCAGCGATCTGCGAAGTTTTTTTTTTTTTTTTTTTTTGTTGACGATTCACCTCAGCCTGGCTGGCTCGGCGTTGATGGATTACACAGTGAAAGTTGAAGCGAGGTCTGATCATGCGCTGGGATCAATTGATTAATTTGGTCCCATCGATCATTTGCTGCAGTGAGGAATTAACTGTTCAGAGCTCAGAGTGTGCAGGGAGTTATTAAAACCTGAAACCTTCCGCGGAAATTAACCGCCATCAGATCTACCCCAGAGAGAGAGAGCAGATGGAAATTTCCGCTGCTCCTGCTAGCTGCCGCTGGTCCCCTACGATCGATGGTGCGAGTCTCCATGCATCCACGGCAGTAGAAAAAAAGAGGAGAAGAAGAAACAGTTCCGGAAACAAAATCTCAAGGCAAGGAGCAGGCGATGGGCGCAGAGATCGCAGGGCATCGGATCAGTATTAATGTATTATCCGACTTCCATTGCGATGTTAAGCTTCCGACTGCAGTGTTGCAACAAATCTCGATCTCCCCGGATGCATTCACGGTGGGCCTTTGACTCGTCTACAACTAGGCACGCAGCCGTTGTTTGCATCGCATGTGCCGCGGGCTGTGGCACGCATGTGAGCGGTGCGCGGTTTTAGCTTGGCCAGCCAGCTTGTGGCCTGCGTGCAGCGTCTGCCATTGCCGTTTGCGAGCTAGCTTCCCGTGGCTGTCTGTTACGGCACGGCGGTTTCAAAGCCGCACCGCCTTTCGCATGAAAGAAAAGCCTTGCAATGGCATTGGTGTTCATTGATGAAGGCAGGCAAGATATGTTTGAGATGGGCGCGCGTCTTGGAGGCGAGAGAGAGTGGCTTTTGGAATGTTCATATTTGTTTGGTTGTGGCCTTGTGGCGCCTGTCCTTGTGTTGTGTGTGCCCGTAGAACTAGTAAACTGCGCCGTAGAGAGACCTCGTGATTTACCTGTGTTGTTTAATTTACTGCCCTGTCTCTCGCTGTCATCTTTTTTCCTTACTTTACCTGCATGTAGCCATAGCTAGCTATGGCGGCGGTGGTTGCGAAGGCTGCAAAGCATCAGCATAAGCCTGAGCTGCGCGAAAATGACCTGTGCATGTGTGTATCTGCGAGCTGCATTGTTTGTCTCGCCTCCATGTCCAGGGCCAGGCTACAGGTCATTGGCGTGCTCAAAGAACCCTGTACATCCCAACATAGAGACCATGCGCTGGCTTGGGTCACCAAAAGGCCGGCCAACCAGAAATAAAGGGGGACACATTTCGCGCGTCAACTGTACAGACTCCACAACAAACTAGAACTACTCCCTCCGTCTTAAATTAATTATCACAAAGTTTGAAAAAAGTGGATGTATCTAACACTAAATTATGTCTAGATACATCCATTTTTGTCAAACTTTGTGACACTTAATTTAAGACGGAGGGAGTACTAAATCTGCATGTGAACGTCGTGCTCGGCTCATGCATGTCAGCCCTAATTTTGACGCCATCTGCCCATCTCCATCAGGGTTCCGTTGCCACAATTACAAAACGCACATTATTAATCTCACCACCGACCTAGTAATGATGATGAAGGATCTGGAGCGGGCTGACATCGATGTAAGTAAGAGGAACGCAGAGTCCCTTGTCGTCAGTTTGATGCTTTCTTCCCACGGCTTCGTTCTGCAAGGTGGGTTAAACGCCCTTTTGGCTCATCTGGAAGAGGTTTGTGTGATCAAATTGTCCGCGTACATTGATTTACCGACCGTGAGAATATACCCGATGCCTCTCAAGCATACACAACGCATTCCTATACAAGATGATCTCTACTCTCTCATTCTGAACATATGTATGATCACTATTGACGAAGGCATGGATCCTGGATCCTACGAGTAAGGACACCCCCTCTCAGGCCTTCTGGTCAAGGCCCAAAAGGAAGCGCCCTTGGAGTACTCTAGAAGGCCCATGTAAAGCCCACCCGCATCAACTTGCGGGTTAAGTTAGGGAATTTGTAACCGACCCGGTTAGGGTTTGAGTCCTCTCCGGGTATAGCTCGAGACCTGGCCATCTATATAAGGCCAGGAGAGCCCCCAAGGAGAGGACCAAGTAATACCGCACGACCAAAAAGCCTCGGAACTCGAGATCTACTCTCGATTCGAGCAACCTGTAACCGATCTAATCATCCAATACAGATCAGCAGAAGGCAGGAGTAAGGGTTTTACCTCTTCGAGGGCCCCGAACCTGGGTAAATCTCGCCCCCCTGTCAAGCCGACGATTTCACCAGCGCTCATGACTTCTCCTAGTCGAAACCCGATAGGGTCACCTGAGGGATTTGTGGAGTCAAGACTTCGACAATTGGCGCCGACCGTGGGGAACACGGGCGCTGGATCACCGGCATCTTCGGCTTCATCGACATCCAACTCCCGTTGGAAACCATCGACTACGGCTCCAAACAATCCTGTACGGATCGGATCCGTCATAGTCACACCTCACTCGCCGGAATCACGCCCGGTGTTCGAGGATCTGGAGAAGAGCGTCACCCTGACGTTCGGAAGCTTCAATTTCATGGCGAACAGAGACGGAATCCTCCACTTCTCGGATGAATCTGAACCCGAGTCTGGAGCCGTCAACTCGCGCTTCCCTATGGAGAAAAGTGGCGAATCCATCCGCTTCAACACAGTCGACTACCACGCCCTCTCGACAGAGGAACCATCTCGGGTACGGGAAGCCTTCCGATCTGCGCCTAGGACGCACGAGCCACGACTGGCCCAAGTCTGCATGGCAGGATCGGAACAACCCTCGGAAACCGAATACAGCGCAACCGAGCGCGATATAATCGGCGTTTCGCGGGAGGCCTGGAAGAGGGCCAAGGAGGCCATGCGGCGGAGTCAGCCACCCGCGGCAGGAGCCTCACAAGAAGACCTAACCGCCTACCACTACCACCTAGTAAGAGCGGCCTCAAACATCAAAGAAGCCCGGGCGGATCTAGCCCGTCGCAGAAGAGCGGCGGATGAATCAAGCCTGCGGCGAGTCGAACAGTCCCTTGCACTCTCAGTCGGTACCCGGCCCGCGAGGAAGGGACACGCAACATCGTCAAGGGGCCACGAATCCGTGACTGCGACCGACAGGTCGACCACGTCTTCCTTCATGAGGGTCGACGATGACGGCAACGTCTATCCGCAAACCCCAGCTGCCGCGATCCTAGCCGCAGCAACCTACATGCAGATGAACCAACCGACGGACAGCGACCCTCGGGTGGAACAGTACAAACAAATTCGCAAAGGACTAGGATTGGCGGCCGCAAGGCTCGCTTCCCACGATCGTAAGAAGACCGAAGAAGAATTGGAGAAGGAGCGACAGGAGAAAAACAAGGATAAGGAAACGCCCCGCAGACACAGAAGTTCATCCCCAAGGAAAGACAAATCGCCACGGCGTGGTCGAGGAAAAGAAGCCCGCCGTCGCGGCGACAGTCGAAGCAGCAGTGACGATAACCCGAGAGACAAAAGCTCGCGGCGCCACAGCAGCCGCTCGAGAAAGCGAAGCAAAGAACCAAGGAAAGACAGCGACCGCGACCGGTCCGAATACGACGCGCGATCAGATCTCGCCCAAAAGAAGGTGGATAGGGCGAGAGCTTCACGATATCGCGAACGCTCCTCATCCAGGTCCTCAGACGACGAAACCTGTGGAGCGCTCTGTTTCGCTCGCAGTATCCGAGAAGCACCTCTACCCAAGAGGTTCAAGCTTAGCACGGAGGTGACTAAATACGACGGCTCGCTCGAGCCCTCCCAGCGGTTAAGTGATTACCTCACGGCAGTAAAATACCAACGTGGGAACAAGAACACAGCCATGCAATACCTCAATTTGCATCTTACAGGCGCGGCCCGCAGTTGGCTCGAAAGAAGACCTAAATCTTGCTACGCATCATGGGACGACCTGCACCACGATTTCTGCAAAAATTTCCAGTCGACGTATAAAAGGCCAGCCACAATCGAAGAACTACGAGCGTGTAAACAGAAGAGTGGCGAATCCACATGAGAATATATCCAGCGGTGGACCACACTCAGGAACACCGCAGGAACCATCTCGGAAGAGGTGGCGATTGAGGCCTTCGCCAAAGGAGCAAGAAGAACCGCGTTTCGAGAAGAGCTAGGAAGAGCTGCGCCCAAAACCATTGGGGAGCTAATGATCATAGCCGAAAAATGGGCTAACGGAGAAGACGCGGTACGCAATGAAAGAGCATCGTCGCCCACACACGAAGAAGACCGTCACGGGCGAAGGAAGAGAAGGAAATACTACGACCACGAGGACAGGGAGGAATTAGTGGCGGCAGAATTCACGCGAAACCGCGACTCTGGCCGCCGCGGAAGTCGCGAGTGGAAACCAAAGGCAGAAGAGAAGTCCCCCGAGGAAGATCTTGATGCATACTGCTCGCTACACCTGTTTACAGATAAGCGCACGGGCAAAACTAAGGCAACACACCTTCTCAAGGATTGCCGAAAGTTTCTTGACATCTCGGATGCTCTTGCGAGGAAAAGATTCGCATCCACTCAAAACTACCCGCCGCTGCCAGGAGGGGGACAACAGTTCCAGCCGCCTCCACCACCACCTCCACCAGCAAATCCAAACATGGCGCTAGCCGCACTACCTGCGCCACCACCACAAAACAATGGAGCCAATGCATACCCGAACCCGGCAGGACAGCTCGCGATGATACAGAAGGTATGCCCCTCTCGCAGAGCTCAAAAGACTAACACGAGGAAACTATGCATGGCAGTGCAGACACCGCCAACAAAGACCGAGTACCTGAAGATGGCAGATCAGCCCATCACGTTCTCGAAACAAGACCATCCACCACAAGTCTATCGACCAGGACACGCCGCCCTCGTCATCCAGGCTCAAATCGGAAATTATGACCTGGCCCGCGTGTTCATGGACGGCGGCAGTGGAATCAACATCATCTACGCGGATACACTCCGTCGAATGAACAAGAACCTGGACGGCCTAGCGGAATCAGAAACATCCTTCCACGGGATAGTTCAGGGCAAGGCAATCCGTCCACTCAGAACAATCAACTTAGAAGTTGTATTGGGCTCTCCAAGCAATTACAGAAGGGAATTCCTGGACTTCGAAGTCGTCGACTGGCCCTCACAGTACCACGCCATCCTTGGCCGAACAGCGTTCGCCAGATTCATGGCAGTACCACATTACGCGTACTTGAAACTCAAGCTACCCGGCGAATACGGTGTGATCACCATCGACGGAGACTTCAAGAAGTCAGACAAATGTGACATAGAATTCAATGAGATCGCGAAATCTTTCGGGATGCAAGAAGAACTTCAAGAGCTGGCAAAAACCACGGACCACTCCGTCATGCCCCTCACGAAGAAAAACGCGCCTGAACTGGAATTCAGCGCCAACAGCGACACCCGCAAGCACCAAGTGCACCCGACGGATTCCGCCAAGACCGCGATGGTTTCCACAACCCTCTCGCCAGCATAGGAAAGCGCGCTCGTCAAACTCCTCCGTGAGTACTGGGAAATTTTCGTCTGGCAGCCCTCGGATATGCCAGGAATACCCAGGGAGTTTGCCGAGCACTCACTCGAAGTTTTTCCTAACGCCAAACCCATCAAACAGACGACTCGACGATTCTCAGAACCCAAGCAGAAGGCGCTTGGAGAAGAAATAAACAGACTGCTAGCCGCCAACTTTATTAGGGAGATCAAGATATCCACCTGGTTGGCAAACCCGGTGCTGGTCCCCAAGAAGAACACGGACATCCTTCGGGTGTGCATCGACTACACATCGTTGAATAAGCACTGCCCCAAGGACAATTTTCCTCTACCACGAATCGACCAGATCGTGGACTCTACGGCAGGCTGCCAACGCCTCTCCTTCCTGGATGCCTATTCGGGATACAATCAGATCCGAATGAAAAAGGAAGACGAAGAGAAGACGGCATTCATCACACCCCACGGTGTCTACTGCTACACGACAATGCCCTTCGGGCTGAAGAACGCAGGCGCAACATATCAGCGCTGCATGCAAAGATGCCTCGCCAATCTCATTGGCAAAAACGTACAAGTGTACGTCGACGACATCGTCATCAAAACTCGAGTAGAGGACACACTCCTCGAGGACATCAGAGAAACGTTCGACGCCCTTAATGCATATCGGATCAAACTCAACCCGACCAAATGCGTTTTCGGCGTCACTGCAGGAAAACTCCTCGGGTACCTGGTATCCGCCAGAGGCATTGAAGCCAACCCGGAAAAAATACAAGCCATCCTGACAATGAAGGATCCCACCAATCTACGCGGAGTCCAGCAGCTCGCAGGACGACTAGCCGCCCTAAGCAGGTTCATCGCACGATTGGGAGAGCAAGCGTTACCCTTCTACAAATTACTAAATAAGACGGACAAATTCGAGTGGACACCCGAAGCCAAACAAGCGTTCGCAGACCTGAAGCGATCGCTGCAAAGCAGGCGAAGACGGCAAAGCATACGGAGTCCAACGATCAATATATTACATCAGCGAGGTGCTCTCACCATGCAAGCAACGATACCCTCATTATCAGAAGCTGGCGTATGGAGTCGTTCTCACAGCCCGAAAGCTCAAACATTATTTCCAGGAACATACCATCACAGTGGTTAATGATGCGTCACTCGGGACAATCATGAACAACCCTATGGCATCCGGAAGAATAGCAAAATGGAGCATCGAGCTGGGCGCCTGGGACATCACCTATACAGAGCGAAAAGCAGTCAAATCTCAAGTACTCGTGGAATTCCTCAGCGAATGGACAGAGCTACAAACGCCCGGACCACCCGAGTACACGAGCAATTGGATAATGTACTTCGACGGATCCAAGAGAAACGAAGGAGCAGGAGCCGGAATCGTCCTTATCTCGCCTCGGGGAGACAAGCTACAATACGTCTTGCGACTGGATTTTCCACCAGATGATCCAGCCTCAAACAACGACGCGGAATATGAAGCCCTGTTGCACGGAATGAAGATGGCAATCGCCTGTGGAGCTACCCGATTAATGATCTACGGTGATTTCCAATCTCATCGTGCAGCAGACGATGAAAGAATGCGACGCCATCGCTGAAAACATGGTCGCATATCGCGACATGTACAACCTACTCGAAGGAAGCTTTAAAGGCTGCGAGCTGAAACACATTGCAAGATCTAGCAACGAAGAAGCAGATAGACTGGCAAACATGGGTTCCACCAATACACCTATACCGCCAGGAATATACTTCGAACGGATGATCAAGGGATCAGTCAAAGTGAAGAAAGCTGCAGCAGCGCCAGAAACAGAGGTCAGCCCGCAGGTCGCGCTTATCGAGCTTATTCACAATATATCACGACAGATTTTCATGGTCGAGCCAGTCTGGACGCAGAAATATCTCGACTACCTGCTCCACAGACAGCTCCCGGCCGACCCACGTGAGGCTCGACAGATAATTAGGCGTAGCAAATCCTTTCGAGTAGTCAACGGAGAATTATACAAGCAAAGTATCTCGGGAATACTCCAGCGTTGTATCGCACCCGAAGACGGCAAGGAATTGCTCCAGGACATACACCAAGGAGACTGCGAACATCATGCTAGCTGGAAAACAATAATGGGAAAAGCTTTCCGAGCAGGATTTTACTGGCTAACAGCAGCCAACGATGCAAAAAGCCGGGTCGAACGATGCGACGCTTGCCAGCGATACGCACCAAGGCCACACGCCCCTGCTACGGAACTACACATGATACCAATAGCCTGGCCCTTTGTACAATGGGGGCTAGATATGGTTGGGCCATTACGCAAGTCCACGCCAGGTGGATACACACACTTGCTGGTCGCGGTCGACAAGTTCACCAAATGGATTGAGGCTATGCCAGTGACCTCAGCAAGCGCCCAATGCGCCGTCAAGTTTCTCGACTCCATTGTATGTCGATTTGGGGTGCCACACGACATCATTACAGATAACGGTACAAATTTCACAGCAAAGGAGACACAACAATTCTGCGAGGAAAAAGGCATCAATTTCAAATTTGCCTCAGTCGCTCACCCGCAAACGAACGGACAAGTCGAAAGATCCAATGGCTTAGTTTCGATGGGCATCAAGAAGCGACTACTCGATCGTCTACACCCCGCCGCAGGACATTGGACGGAAGAATTACCCTCCGTACTTTGGAGCCTGCGCACAACTCCTAATCGATCAACGAAGTACACGCCATTCTTCATGGTATACGGGGCAGAAGCAGTCCTTCCCGAGGACATTCGATTCAGCGCCCCACGAGTTGTAGCCTACAGCGAAGAAACTGCCAACAAGGCGCTCGCAGAAGATATGGATGCACTCGACGAAATGCGCGACATCGCACTCGCAAGATCCGCGGTGTATCAGCAATCCTTGCGCAACTATCACAGTCGCCGCATACGCCACAGAGCATTCGCGGTTGGGGATCTGGTGCTGCGGCTCAAACAGAAGGAAGGACACAAGCTCGAGCCACCCTGGGAAGGACCCTTCATCATACATGAAGTCATCCCAGGCGGAGCCTACAGGCTAAAGAATCCAGCGACCGGAGGGGTTTACTCCAACCCGTGGAATATCGCACACCTCCGCAAATTTTATCCTTAGGTTTATTTGTTATCACAACAAAAATAAGGCTATACTAGTCAGTCCTGTAGTTCGAATACATGGCTTCTCAGTCATTGCAATAAAGACGCGATTCCTTCATCGTATTCACTCGAAGCTTTTCATTCTTTACATGCTACAAGTTACAGGTATACACCCCCTAAAACACACGGGGGCTACCTTACAACTATGCATCACAAAGAAACAACATCAAATACAAGGTTACACACCTTACAACAATTTTTACAAACTATAAACAGTTTACAGGATATTCACATCCGACAATCAGTCAAAACGCTGAGCATTCTCAGTCGCTAAGACCCTATCTACCTCTTCAGAGGTCATTCGGATAATCTTCTCGGCTGCAGGGCGTACAGCATCATAAAACGGTGTGATGTCCTCGATTGCATAATCTGGGCGCCGAGCTACGGAGTTCAAATCTATCTCAGAATGTCATATTCGGACAAAAGAGAGAGCCACAACCGCGCCGCACGTCATCTGGTTGCGTACGCACGCGCGAATCTCCCCTTCCCGACTAAACAACCTGAGTAGATAGCTCCAGTCTTCGGGACCCCTTTCGAGTGGATAAAAAGCTGCATTCATCGCAATCAAGACCTCGTGAAAAGAACCCACGAGAATTCTCGCCTGCAGAACTCGGAATTTCAAGGTGGCCATCACAAACCCTCGACTGCGATCAGACCAGAAGTTATTCGCATGAGGTTTCGGGCTGTTAGCTTCTTGGTGAATGTGGTTTTCCACCCACTGTTTTTCCTCCCTGACATCCGGTCTAACAACTGAAGAGCAGACGCACTTAGTCAGCTGAAGAATAAAAAGGAAGAAAAATGCACGGGGGCTGCACCACTTACATAGCAACTCCCTCGCGACTGAAGACAGTTCGTCCATCAGAAATTGTTCGCGCTCAGCCGCCAATTTCTGTTTGGATATCGCCACATCAGCCACCCCGCGCAGAGCTTTCAGCCTACGCTCACCCTCCTGAACCTTATCACGGAGGCCAGCAAAAGTGCCCACGGCGGCCACAAGTGGATTTACTGGATTACCACGTCCACCAGAAGTTTCCGCGGCAAACACAGTAGCCTGGAAGAAGTACAAGGAAAGAAGTGAGATGCCCTACTCGAGTTGTTTCTAGTCGCACATCTGACTAAAAACGCTTGGGGGCTACTCCCATCGGGAGACAAGGCACAAACAAAAAGAATAAAAATTCCAAAGGATAAATGCTTCGATCAAGGACAACAAAGGTACGGGAATACATCCCAAGGTTCATTACATTCAAGGAAGGAAATAAAAAAACTACGAGGCTACATTGGTGCTCCCACTAGCGGCAGTCGACCCTCCCTTCTTCCGAGCAAAAATCTCAGAAAGCTTCCGAGCAAGAATGGCGGCTTGCTCGCCAAAACGAGAGAGCCGTACCTTTTTGCCCGTGGAAGGATCGACTGGAATGGACGAGTAAGCCTCCTCCAACCCTTCGACTCCGTGCGCCAGAGCAAATTGGATCGCAGTCTTCGCGCCAGCCTCTGATTGAGCGACTGCAAAGGCATCCAGAAGACCGCCTTCCGAAAAAGCCTTCAGCTGATCATCTAGCGCAGGCGTAGGAGTGCCGCTGGCAACGATGCGACCATGCACTTGCACCAATGCCTGGGAGGCATCGTTAATCAGAGAGAGAATTCCATCGGAATGTCTCTTGAGTTGTGCAAGTGTGTCGGTTAGCACGTCCACCCGTTGGAGCCCAGGGATCTCTAGAGGGACGTCCAGAAGACCTGTGAACAAAGAAGACCGAACTTAGCAAAGTTCGGCGGAATAAAATATCAGAAGTCGCAAAATGCACTTACCCGCAAAACGTTCCGCGAGGGGACGGAGGAACTCGACAATATTATTATCGGTTTTACTGCCAGCTTCAACTTGCTCCTTCAGGGCCTTCTGCGCATCCGCAAGCTGTCGATTAAAATCTTCTGATTGCATGCGGGAAACCTCCAGCTCTTGTCGAATGGCCGTCAGGTCAGCCTCCCGAGCAGTTACCTGCTCAGAAAGTTTGACCCTTTCGGATTCCGAAAATTCAAGTTGAGCTGCGAAAGGATGCTTATCAGAAATCAAGAATTCACAGGACAGTGAAGACAAAGAGATAATAGAACTTACCCTTGAGGAGGTCGTTTTCAGTTTGAAGTCGGCTACGGTCCGTTCGAAGGGACTCGCAATCCGATTCAGCGAGAACGACGCGGCGACCAATCGCCGCAAGAGAATCAACGAGTGTCTGCAAAAGCACGAAGACGGAAGAGTTAAATGGATTAAATTTGAGTCTGTACCCGATTATATTCAATCGACTACAGCCTCGGGGGCTACTCCCATCGGGAGCACTGCCGTGCACCCGATAAAAACACAGAGATAAAGAAGAAAGGAACTAGATTCAGAGCCTGTAGCCGATCGCTTGCAATCGACTACAGTCTCGGGGGCTACTCCCATCGGGAGCACTGTCGTGCACCCGATAGAAAATTTGAAGACATAAGATGACGTTTACCTGGCCAGAAGCACCAAAGAGCGGATCCGCGGAGCTGTCCGTCACTTCCTTAGAAGCTGAAGTCCTGACAGCAAAGCTGTGGGCTCCACGCTCCACAGTCGCAGCTTCAGGAGCCGCTCTGGGAGAGTTTTGGACGGTGCCCGCGGTGGGAGTTTCACCCGCATCCTTGCCCTTATTCCTCTTCTCGGGAGGAACGGCAGCGGCGTACCTGCGAGGACTGATCGTCTGCAGACTGCATCAAAAGATAGAAACAATCGATATTGAAGCACAGAAAATGATCGACCAAGATTGAGGAAAGAACACTTACTCGTCATCCTCGTCGTCATCCAGCAAGTCCGCGTTCCAAGCGGGCGTCATCACTGGGAACGAAGGCGAAGGAGCAAGGGAGCGGAGTGGAGTCGCACGGATAGGAGCTTGACTGGGCGATGCTTCCAAGGATTTGTCCTTGGAAGTAGCTTCGTCCTCATCTACCCGACGACGTTTCGTCGGAGCGCCATTCGAGTCCGCAACGTCATCCGAAGAATCGTGCTCTGAACTCGAAGAGGCATTGGCGACGCTGGTGTCAATCGCGCCGTCTTGATGGCTCGACACTTGCTCTGAAGCGGCTTCCCCCGTGGTTGGCGGGTAGCAGTCCGCCATGGCTAGGCTCTGCAAATGCAAGAAGAAGACGAGGAAAATCTTATCGACTAGGATTCTGAACGAGAAAAAGGAACAACATAAAGACGAAAAAAGAGAAAGAAATTAACCTCGGCTGGGGGAGGATTTGAGGCGGCGAAGGCTTCAACGGAGCAATCGGGGAATTTCTCTCCCACCTTCAGTCGGGTGATACCCGCGATTTTCTTCTCGAATTCTACATTCGAAAGTTCCTCGCGGCTTACCCGACTGGGATCCTCTGAGCCCTGATACTCCCACATGGCGGAGGGCCTTTGTTGGAGTGGCTGGATCCTGCGCTTCAAAAAGATGCTCGCCAGATGCATCCCGTTGAGCACAACTCCCGCGGTCTGATCCCGAAGAGCAGCTACTCTCGCGAGTAAAGGCGCGACAGTCTGGGTCTCTCCGGCTGACATCTTGTGCCCCCAAGACTTTCGCCTGGTCAAAACAGCGAACGGGTGGAACTCTACAATCCCACCCGAGCTGTTGTCGACGACGTAGAACCACCTTTTCCGCCAGCTTTGGGCGGAGTCGACGAAGTGCATGTTGAAGTAGCTGCCTTCTTGTCGAGCTTGGATCCCGAAGCCGCCGGTGCGAAGCGGTTCGCCAAGCTCGGACTCCACCCGCGACTTCTCGCGGAAGATCCGGACCTTGAAGAGCGCCTTCCACAGCGCCCAGTGCGGGCGAATGCCGAGATAGCATTCGCAGAACACGATGAAGCACGTAATGTGCTGCACCGCGTTCGGGGGGAGATCGTGAAGCTGTATGCCATAGACACACAGCAACCCGAGGAAGAAGGGATGAAGGGGAAAAGAAAGGCCCCGAGTCACGTGGTCCACAAAGACCACGCGCTCGTTCGACTGAGGATTGGGTACCTCTTCCTTTTTCCCGAGGCGGACCCGCTTCTCCGCCTCCGCCGGCAGCAACCCTTCCCGCTACATCTCCTTGATGCTCTTTGCGGTGGTGTTGGGAGAACGCCAGTCGCCGGCGCGGGGCGCGGGTTGCGCGGAGGGTTCACCGGATGCAGAACCGGCAGCGCCGCGTCTCTTTCCGCCAGCCATTGTTCGCAGCGAGAGCTCGAGCGCGAGGAAGACGAAGATGAGCGCGAGGAAGAAGATGAAGACAGGGAGCTGGGAAAGTTTTACCGCAGCGCCAACACCCGTATTTATACACGGGGCGAAGTGATCTCAGCCGTACGATGCGCTACGTGGCGCCTATCACGGCCGCCACGCGTGAGGATGAGACGAAGCGGCGGCCCAACGCTGTTTCGTGCCACGATCTTAACAGAAGATCGTGCGCATTTACTGCGCGTCTCGCGTAAAAACCGGGAACGACGTCTCGTTTCCCGGTCAAAAAGCTGACAAGGTGGGCCACCTTCTGCTGCCACTCCGTCACGTCCCATCGGGAGAAGAGGAGTGCGTCATGACGTCATGGCATTCGTCATTCAAAACCAAAATCATTTCGAGTGGAAGTTCGAACGCGAAATTATCTTCGTATGAATATCAATTCCTTCGGATAAAAGCAAGACCTCTTCGAACAAGAGAAAAATACCCTATGCACGAAAATTCTTTCGTATGGGCACAACATCCCGCACATGAAAACTCTTTCATACGGGCTTAGTTTCTTTTTCCAACACGAAATTTCTTTCGTATGGAGCTCAAATAAATTAATCGGGTAGGAAACACCTACCTCTCCTACACATGATAATCTTACATCATAAGAATCTGGATTGTTCAGCCGACTAGGCACATCTGGATGCCGTATTCTTCGAATATGAAGGTAAGACCCGAAAAGATCTGTCTTTTGGGCCTGGAATCGCACTTGAAAGCTGCGTCCTCCGGTATAGTTCCGTGTCAACAACACGAAGAAAAATCCTAGCGGACGCGCCGGGTACCCCGTTAGGTTAAGTTCGATTCGGTAAGTCCACAACGGCCCAGTCGCAACAATCACCTTATCGGGTTCGAGTCGAAGGTCTCGAATCTGAGTAGGCCAGGAATGTTTTTGCCCTAGTCGCAATTAATTGGCCCCGATCTCTCGGGAGAGCCAAGCTACTGTGTCACATCCTTCTGCGAAAAAAGCCGCAAAACAGGCGCTTATATTGCTCGATACTCGAGCATGATGACCCATGATACAGGGAACACACCCTTTTGGAAAGCAATGACTGTTAGAGCAATCTTTCATAAAAATAAGAAGAGTATGACCGCCTAATCGACTGGAAAAGCCCCAGTCAAGCACGCGCTCGGGGGCTACTGACGAAGGCATGGATCCTGGACCCTGCGAGTAAGGACACCCCCTCTCAGGCCTTCTGGTCAAGGCCCAAAAGGAAGCGCCCTTGGAGTACTCTAGAAGGCCCATGTAAAGCCCACCCGCATCAACTTGCGGGTTAAGTTAGGGAATTTGTAACCGACCCGGCTAGGGTTTGAGTCCTCTCCGGGTATAGCTCGAGACCTGGCCATCTATATAAGGCCAGGAGAGCCCCCAAGGAGAGGACCAAGTAATACCGCACGACCAAAAAGCCTCGGAACTCGAGATCTACTCTCGATTCGAGCAACCTGTAACCGATCTAATCATCCAATACAGATCAGCAGAAGGCAGGAGTAAGGGTTTTACCTCTTCGAGGGCCCCGAACCTGGGTAAATCTCGCCCCCTGTCAAGCCGACGATTTCACCAGCGCTCATGACTTCTCCTAGTCGAAACCCGATAGGGTCACCTGAGGGATTTGTGGAGTCAAGACTTCGACAACTATTCATTGGCATCGGAGGGAAATTAGAACTAGCAAGCGTTTTGGGGAGGGACCTATGTTTATATGTGAGGCATTGTTGAAGTGAAGGTCTTTCATTGTATTTATTGGCTTGTGCGTATCCACACTTCTTCATTTCGAGCACATATGGTACAATTTTTTTTTGATATGTTGCTTGTGTTGAACCGTGTCTTTGTTGCACCCCTGCTTAAACCTTGCCCCCCCCCAGTAAATGTCTTTGCAACTTTGTTCTCCTTCTTTATGAAATGAAACCAATGTTAGTTGCCTTTCATTAAAAAAAGAATGAAAAAAGGTGGTGGCAGGTTTCGTTTATGGACCTTATGGTGAACAACTCGTTTAGTCTCACAATCGACGACAACAATGCATCTTCTTTGTGGGCGGGGTCATCATCACTTTCGCTATACCCACCATCCGAGGCAAACAAGATAGGAGAACACTAGTATATGTTGGACGATGGTTCAGACAAACTATTTGTAGGAATTCATTGCTTAGTTTTCTCCTAAAATACATCCCATGAATCCACTATCTAGTGTTTTTTACCTCCACTATGTCTAGTTTCCTACAATTGGTGTCACTACTTCCACCCTCACCACCTTGTTCTCTAGGCATCTCCCCTCACATTGTCGTATATTAAAGTTATCAAGTGGGAAAAGGAAAACCCAGAGGGTACGTGGGAAGGAAAAGCTTGTAGGATGCCTCAGAGGAGGACAGAGCAATGGATCCAAAATGTTTGTTATAGTGTTTGTCGTGGTGTTGTTGACCTAACAGAAGCCATAAATACTAAAAAAACTAGTCACTAATTAATCTACAGCTCAGCTCTTCTATGTCAGCTTGAATTACGATCATCTCTAATGAGGTACCGATTCCATTGCTACCACAACTACAATACCCACATTATGCCACCACCAAGTAAATTGGCTCAGTGAGTTATTACATCAGAGTAATTATGTAATAGTTTCGTGCTTGCGACAAGATAAGATGACATCAATGTAAAATCTTGGCGCCCATGATTATGGAGAATGCGACAGACGCAAAAAACATTCCCAAGTCCCTTCACATTAGCTTATCAGGTGAATTATCTCACGTGGATCGAAAATATGGATATAGTGACCACTTGCCTCATTTGGAAGAGGTTGAAGAGATCAAATTTTCTCGCATAGATCAACTTCTTAGCCCTAAAATAATTCTTGATGTCTTCTAAGCCTACACAACTTATTCATATACAAAGTGATATCTACTATGTGAACATATGTATGATCTTTGTTCATTGGTACCAGAGGGATCTAGGCACTAAGAGTCTTGGGGGGGGGGGACCTATTTTCATATGTTGGGAAATGTTGTAGTGAAAGTGTTTCATTGCATTTATTGGCTTATGTGTATCCATGATTATTCAATTTGAGCACATGGGATGCTCTATTTTATTTTATTTTGATGTATTGACATTTTTCTTTGAATTGTCTATTTGTTGGACCATAGGCTCATGTGCTACTGATACAATTGAGACGTCTAAACCATTCATATTGCATCCAATCTATTGTATCGATTATGTTGTGCTTAGCTGGTAGGCGGTTGTCTAAAAGGAGAGAGGCTCCCTCGTGAGTGCAGTGGGTAGACCTATTTGGCGTCGTTCGTAGACTCCGCATGACTGTGGGAAGCTCCTCGACCCATGCCCTGGCTACCCACATCAAGCAGTGAAAATATTCTCAAATACTTATGAAGAACTAAGAATATATGTCTTATATACGTAGGTGATGAAGAGTTTGTTGCCGGTTCTAGATTATACAACGGAAGCGAAGTATATTGTTGCATCGGAAGTTACAAGGGAGGGCGTCTGGATGAAGAATTTCAATATAGAACTTGGTGTGGTTCCAAGTGCATTAGAGCCGATGGATATTCACTGTGATAACAATGGTGTCATTTCTCAAGCTAAAGAACCAAGGTCCCACCAGAAGAACAAGCATGTACAACATAGATTTCATTGTTGGAGATATGCACTAGAGACGACCCTAATTGACGCCATCTGCCCATCTCCATCGGGGTCCTTTTTTCGCAGTTGCCACAATTACAAATCCCACATTATTAATCCCACTACCGGTCTACTAAGGTCAGGTGTAAATGATGATGAAGGACCGATACTATCTCAGGACTAGCCACTCCTAACATCGATGTAAATTAGAAACATGCGGAGTCCCTTGTCATCAGCTTGGATCTGCAAGGTGCGTCAAATGCCCAGTTGCTTCATCTCGAAGAGGTTTGTGTGATCAAATTACTCGCGTACATCGATTTACCGACCGTAAGAATATACCCGATGCCTCTCAAGCACACACAACTCATTCCTAGAAAACATGATCTCTACTCTTTGATTCTAAACATATGTATGATCTCTATTCATTGGCACCAGATGGATATTGGAACTCGCAAGAGTTTTGGGGAAGGACCTATGTTTATATATGAGGCATTGTTGAAGTGAAGGTCTTTCACTGCATTTATTGGCTTGTGTGTATCCACACTTCTTCATTTCGAGCACATGTGGTACTCTTTTATATTTTATTTTATTTTTGATATGGTGTTTGTATTGAATCGTGTATTTCTTGCACCCCTTCTTAAACCTTGTACTCCTCCCTAGTAAATATATTTGCAACTTTGTTCTCCTTCTTTATGAAATGAAACCAACGTCGATTAATTTTCATTAAAAAAGGTGGTAGCAGGTTTCGTTTATGGACCTTATGGTGTACAACTTTTGTAGTCCCACAACCGATGACAACAGTGCATATTCCCTGTGGCGGGAACTATCATCTCCTTCCCTATACCTACCATATGAGGCAAACAAGATAGGAGAACACTAGTATATGTTGGACGATGGTTCAGACAAACTATCTTTAGGAATGCATTGCTTAGTTTTCTTCTAAAATCCATCCCATGAATCTATTATCTAGTGTTTTTTACCTCCACCTATGTCTACTTTCCTATGATTATGACACTAGCGCCCTGGCCGCTGCCTCTCGTCGCCTCTTCACCTATAATATGCCATTAACCCTAAAAAGTTCGGGGACGGAGTTATTTTCCATGAAACATACAGAGAGGCGTTGTCACCTCAAAAGTCCAATCTAGGGCTTCTACAGCTCTGTTCCGGCACCCTGCCAGAGGGATGAGGGAATCGCCACCGGAGGCCTCTTCGCCGCCTGCCGCCGGTATCTGCGCCTCTTTTCACCGAGCCCGCTACGGTGTTCGTCATCCGCGTTGTCACCACAAATCTTCGCCCTCTCCGTCCCGAGATCCTCGCTGCGCCCGCAAATCCACCGGAGGCACCGGATTTTCTGCGCGTCCCCATGGAGTCCCTAGAACTTGATCTCGTGGAGGAGCAAGTGATTCTGAAATCCATGCGCGGCCCATGGGACGGCTCGGATATCCAGACTGCGGATATCCAGTGGCTCATAGACAATCGGCGTATCTCGGCTGGTGTCGAGTGCAGGAAGCCCGAGATCGAGTTCCAGCCGCATCCCGGGGAAGGTGAGTATGTCGTCTTCCTAGCGCACTTTGTACGCGGTTTCGGTCTTCCACTCCCCCCTTCATGATTAACTTCTTCATCCAATTCAATCTCCAATGACACCATCTCCCAGCGAACGCCATCACCACCCTCTCGTCCTTCATTTCCTTCTCGGAGGCCTATCTCAGTCTCCATCCCACCGTCAAGATGTGGAGTAAATACTTTCAATTCCAGAAGCAAGTTATTCCGAACCCCGAGAACTCGGACGCGCCCAAACACATGACACAGTGCGGGGCCGCCATGGTGATCCCGCGCTCGAGTTCAAATTTCCGACGAATCCGGGGCTTGGAGTCCTGCCGGAAGTGGCAGCGGGGATTTTTCTATGTCAAGAACGGACCCCCCGTCGATCTCATTGGCCTCCCTGCTTTTCACAACAGCCCGCCGACTGAGATGGTGAACTGGGACTACCACCCCCGAGATACAGTTCCCGATGTCAACCTCGTCCACAACCAACTCATCCAACTCCTCCGAAATGGACTCCACGCGGATTATCTTCTCGCCACTTTTGTGAGTCGCCGAGTTCTCCCACTCCAGCGCCTGACTCACAAGATGTGCTTCATGAGCGGGCACCGAGATCCGACCCGCGTCACCACCATCGAGCTCTCCAATAAAGAGGTGTTTACTCGGGTCAAGGCGATTGCAAAACCGACCTCTCGGAGAATTGGGAGTGGGGCCTTGAGCGCTACAACAGAGCATGCCACGCGCCCAACGTAAGTATATCGAACTCCACCGAGTGACATTCATTTCTGTATGCTCCAAGATAACTTTGTCCCAGAACTGATGCTTTGTGATTTGCACATGCAGGTCTTTCCCCGCCAGCAGGAAGAGGACGGTGAGACTCCATCGGATCACTGGGTCGAGGACCGAACTGAGGACGACACGGAGGACTATGAGGACGAGGACAATCTGTCGATCCCGGACGCCGAGCTCGCCGCCCATGCTGGTAAGTTAGAGTTCCAGCCTCTATCCGAGACGGGTCCGAGGACGAAGAATAAGTTGATGACGACTGTGTTATTGTAGAGGTACTTGATCCCATTCTGATCTCATACGCATACCCTCTGCCCTCGGCCTCAGTTGATCCGGGCGAGCAGGTCCTTGAAGTACCGCCCGTGGCCGTGGCTGCCCTCGTGGAGACAAGGAAGAGGACCAGAAGTGGCGCAGTAGCACCTCACCCCAAGAGGGTCAGGAAGAAACCCGGATCCAAGCCAGGCTCAACCACCCGCAAGAGCAGGTGATCCATGTCGGAAGGGTAAGTTACAACCCGAGATATATTCTTTTGGCCTTTGCATTTTCTTTTTGCCTTCTAGCCCGAGTTGATTCGGTTTTCTATTTCTTCTTGGATCTATTTTCTCTCTACAGTGAGGCTCTGATCATTGAACAGACCGCGCCTTTGGCCTTTTACTGGGACTCCGATATCCCCCGTCTTGGCTCGACCACCTACAACAACTCCCTCTGTGATCCTCCTTCCTGACGTATCTCAGGTGGTCATGGAGCAGGACACCCCGAGCGCCCACTCTATAGACATGCCGGTGATGCCCATCCCCGAGAGGGAAGATTATGATCTCGGTGCTAGCAACATGGGCACCGAGATGGAGAATACTGAGAATCCGAAACGCGCGGAGCCGGATCCAGAGCAGCAGCAATAGCAACAGCAGCCAGAGGACCCACCGCAGCAGCAAGTTACACCACCAGCAGCACCCCAAGCACCACGAGCAGCACAACCAACAACACCACCAGCAGCACAACCAGCAACTGCTCCTCCTACTCAGCAGCCGACACCCCCTCCAGCATAGTAGCCCTCTGTGACTCGGTCTGCTCCTCCGTCCCAGCCGAGACAGTTTTCTGCTCCTGTGCAGAGTGGTTCGAAGAGGACCACCGTGAAGGAGCAGTCTACCGAGAAGAGCTGACCGCGCCGTCTCGGCAGAGGAAGGCCTTTGCGCTCTTGAAGAAGGCCGGGACCGGGCAGAAGAAAGCGTCACGCTGTCGATCAGCTCCGACACGCAGATCATTCCACACCACGGGCTTGGAGTTGCCCAGCAATACTTGGAGGCGATCCTTGACCAGATCGGGTACATCCCCGAAACTCACGCCGGAAAGAAGTTTGGCCCGCTGGACCATTACCGCAAGGACTGGAACCAAGCCGATATCGGCCAAGTGACCATGCCAATTGCGGCCTCCTCCTGCACTCTCGCGCACAAGATGCACTCCCCGCGATCTGCGGCCGAAGACGCCGAGATAACCTCTCGGGTAAGTGACTCTTTACTTTTCCGGTCTTTCCCGAGATTGCACATCGCAAACCAAAGATAAACATACACCATCCAGTCCCCGAGATTTGGGCCGAGTAGGCATCACTCGACCGAGTTGAGGGTTACTCGGGTCGAATCTTCAAACTCATCATTCATTTGCTTCTTTTTAGGTTTGCACAGAGACCCACGCCAAACTCTACAAGTGGCCCCTCTGGACCCACCGTGATCTCTACGAGCACAACCAATGTCTCCAGGAGTAGCTGGGAGGCAAAGGTACCCTTTTCTAACACCGAGATATCGTGTATGCTTTTCACTATATTGATTTTCTAACTCGCATTTCTTCCTTCAACAGCCATGATAGAGGAGCAGCTGATGGGATCTGTCACCAAGATCAGGCAGCTCGAGAGTAAGCTCTCTTATTTTTTCTTCTGCATTTTGCACTCATACGCTTGGATGTTTTATAACATCTTTGTTTCTGTCCAGGTGACCTCAAGGCTCTCTAGACCCAGCACCAGGATTGTGCCACTCTGGCCGAGTCGGCCCAGATTAAAATCTCGGCCCTTGAGAGTAAGTTTTTTTTCCTTTATTTGCATCTTAGTACCATGATTTTGGTCACTTGATAATCACTGTTTTCTCTGTACAGAGGAACACAAGGACTTTGAAGCCCAACATCAGAGCTGCCTCACCATGGAAGAAACTGCGTTGGAGCTCTCTAACTGTGAGGCCAAGTTCAAGGATGAAACTCCTGGCCAAGAAGAATGAGGTAACTCGGCTGAAAGCGGAGCTTGCCGAGATGCATAAGCTGAAGATTGAGTTGGAGAAAGACAAGGCCGAGATGGCCAAGACAGCCGCCACCAAGAAGACCCGCCAGGAAGAAGAAATCCGAAATCTCAAGGAGGAGAAGAGTGCAGCTGAATCTCGGGAAAATTATCTCCAGTCCGAGCTGGACAAGGTGAACACCGAGACGGATGTCTGGCTGACGAAGCTCGCCAAGATAAACATGGACTTAAAGAGTAAGCACCTTTTTATTCATTGTTTCTTCTCACTTTTTAGGTATTAATTGCTGAGCTGATGCTGACTAACCCGGACAGCTTATCTCTTAGAGACATTCCCCCTCTCGGAAGCAGGTGCCCTGAAGGCCATTGAGAAGGACCGAGAGAGGAGAATTGAAGTCAGGGGCACCATTTCGGAGGTGTTAAGCGCTGAAGACCACTTGGTTACAATCAAAGTGACGCCCCTCAAAGACATTGGAGCTGATCTCTTGACCTCTGCCATCCGGATTTACAGAGCCTTCTGGCCGGATATAGCGGTCCCGATGTCAATTGAGGAGTTTGTGAAGTGCCTCGACGGAGTCAAGGAGTGGCTCCGGGATTGGCGTGCCTCTGCCGCGCGAGCTGGCGCAGATGAAACCTTGCAGTTCGTGCTCCCATGGTACGAGGGTATCAACCTCAAGGTACTAAAGACCATGCGCAGGGGGTCCAAATGGTCCGAGAATGCAGAACTTGTTGCTCTTCGCAAGGAACATGCTTATCGGCTTGCATCCTATGCCGAGACCAAGGACTTCATCGATCCCCCCCCGAGCCAGAGACCGAGGACGAATATGAGGAGGGCTATGAAGATGAGGGTTCTGAGGTCGAGGAGGAGGTTGGCGAGGAAATCGACGCCGAGACCGACCCGACCACCAACGCTGAGTCGACGGTCCCGACCGAGACCTCCGCCGAAAACCCAGATGCGGTCGAGACGACCACGACCGAGACTCTAGATGTTGAGACCGCTACCGCCGAGACGGTCACCACCAAGACCAATACCGAGTCAACCATCCTGGCTGGGACGGATGCTGCCTCCACCCCTTCGGCTGCTGCCTAAGGCTTATCAAACAATCCTTTAAACTTGTTAGATCCCCGGTATGCCGGGTGCATCTGTAATGAACAAGTTATCTTTCGCTACTCTGCTTTTAATTCAGTTTGCGCAAGACTGGCTAGATGCTGGATTGCTTTAAGTAGAGTCCCCGAGTTCGTTTTCTTATCCACTCAGGTTTTTTCTTCTCTGCTCTTGCCTACCACTTGTGGTTTTTCTGACAGTCGAGTGACGAGATTTCGAAAACCGAGTTTACAATACTCACAACTCCAAGATAAGAATTAAAAATGCCCAACACTTAGCCAAAAAGGAAAAAACAACAACTTATGTCGGTTTGCTAACTCTTTCTTTCCTTAGTCATTTTTCGTGTGTTCATTTACCCTTAGCTTGTTCTCTTGCTTGCCATGATGCGGGGTTTTGGACAGCAGCAAAGTTGATGAGTTGGTTCTTAGGTTTAGGAACACTACTAGACCGACATACAAAATTCTGAGATGACTAACCATCATACAAGAGCAAAAAAGTAAGTACACACAGCAAGTTAGGCACAGGCAGTCCCCGGGTTCCTCCTCGGGGTGCCGACATAATTTTAACTCGGTAAGGAGATACATACAATGCATTTTCAGGAATGAAAACGACGAAGTAGAGCTACATTCCAGGGGCGCTTAGTTTCTTCTCGGGACCTATCCATCTTTTTCTTCTCTTGTTTTTGGCTCGAGACATCTCGACGGCTTTAGCCAGCATGGCCTGCCGCTGCTCCTCCAGCTGCGCCTGGGCGACTGCCGGATCCGTACCGGGAGCCACTGGCACAGTCAGTTTCTCGATGATGTCCTGGAAGGGAACCGGTCTCGGGGTCGATGTAGAGGGACCCACGTATCCCGGTTGGTTCTCCTTTCTCTCCAACGGCTTGCGCGCCGCCCGAGGTTGCTTAGCACCGGCATCGGCATCACCGACCGCACCTTTTCCCGCATCAGCAGCGGGTGAGATCACCATCACCTCCATGTTGTTTGTGAGGCGATCGATATGCCGGTCGCGGACCGCGCAGACCAGAGGAGGATCCGCAGCAACGAGCACCTTCTCTGGGTACCCACAAACAATCTCGGTGGCGACGTAAACCAGGTGAGAGGCAAAGCCGATGACGGAGCCGCCAGCGGAAGCGCCCTGCCGCCGAAATCACCGGCGTTGTCGGTGTTGAAGTCGAACGAGCCGAATCGGTGGACAAGGCCACAGACCACGCGCTCTCCCGAAGGAAGCAGAGACCCTGTCCGGATGGAAACTCCAGCCAGCGCCGCTGTTGGCCCCATGGTGGGCGCCAACTGCCGTGGTGAGGTAAAGATAAATGCCATGGGATGGCTTGAGTTGCGGGGCCGATGGATGTTGTAGGTATCCGGGGAGGGATTGCACACCGGAAGGTGCACTCATAACACTGCAAACACCAAGGATCTACCCAGGTTCGGGCCCCTCATGTGGAGGTAACACCCCTACTCCTGCTTGTCTGTCTATACAAGTGTTTAAACGAGATACAAGGTGGTTCGTCAAGCTCTCTGAGCTAGAGGAAAAAGAAGCGCTCTGGCTACTCTCTCTAAGGAATGGAAAAGTGGCAACTAGAAGTCTTGTCCCTCATGCAGGAGGAGTGTGGCCACCTTATATACTGGTGGCCACTTACATAATGTACATGGTTAGGCGGAGAACACTACACCGTAGCGCACACCTGCTGACACGGCGCCGAAAGTCGTCTCCTCCGTATCCGATGTGTGTCCTGTCCCCCTTGTCAGAGACAGGACGTGGCCTCCTCCCTACCCTGCACCGTACCCGTGTACGATTACACATCATGTGCCTTGTAAGTTGAACCGCACGCGCGTACTCTCCCGCTATCTTAGGGATCTCAACTGCTCCATTGACCTTGCTCCGAGATAGATGTTTCTTCATGCAACCCGGATTCTCCAAGCCCAACTCGGATAACCCGGGGAACACCCATTGCATCATATCATCCTTGATTCTTCTTACCGAGATTTCAACTCGGTCCGGGTAGTCAACCCGGTCAACTTCATCTAGGTATCTACTATTTGGCCACCAACTTGTACCATGCTTTGCCCCACCCGGGGGTAGCCCCCCCCCCCGACAATTTTGTTCATGTCAATCTGAGATGCTTCACTTATATTTGTAGATTTTTAATATTGTCTTGCAATGCTCTCCGGTGTTTATGATTACGTTGGCCACGTAGTTGTTTTCACCTCCAAGAGAGGGTTTATATTCTATATAGTGGGTTCATGCCTCCTTTACATCTGTGCTCGAGTGAAAGAAACGTGACTTATGGGGGATGTGTTGTTGCCACTAGGTAAAAAACAGCGGTGCTATTTTCTACAGACAAGAACCACTTCTTACATTACATACTTTACTTAATGCATTTGTCTGTTTCACACAAAGCAATCACTTCGTTGCTGCAACTTAATACCCGATGGATTTGTTGGATAGCTTTCTTGAGGTGGACTTTTAGATTTGGATGCATGTTGGATAGAGGTCCATATGCCTTGAAGTAATGCCTACGATGTTAGAACCCGTGAATTATATCTTGTCGTAATAGTATTATTATATGTTCATGACTTGTCAATTGCCCAGCTGTTATTTGTTCACCCAACATGTTTGTTTTCTTTGGAGAGACACCACTAGTGAAAATATGCCCCTGTTCCTATCTTCCTCATTATTGCAACCTTCTTTCAAGCACTTTCAACATTGTTTCCTTGTTGTACCGTTTTTAATTTTATTACTTTTCATTACTTTATACGTTAAATTCTCTAGTTTTCAGCAAGCCAACAAGACTAACAACCTTCTCGGAAAGTTTGGAACAAGAGAGAGTGTGTGTTGTGTGCAGGTTAGATGCTTGTTGACGTGCCAGACAACAAGAAACCTTCTCCAAGTCTTGGAAGTCCTACTGATCGATAAACCCTGGTTCAATCGGGGAAATTTCCGCTAGGCTACATCATACCTTCCTCTTGGGGTAACCCAACGAATGATGTGATCACGTCTGGGAGCATCAGCTATGTGTTTACTTTAAACGGGGGGTGGTGAGCTGGAAAAGTTCAAAGCGAGATCCGGTTCCAGATTCTACAACAAAGGCGAAGTTGCAAGGGAGGGTGTCTGGATGAAGAATTTCGTTACAGAACTTGGTGTGGTTCGATGTGTATTGCAGCCTATGGAGATTCATTGCTACAACAATGGTGCCATTTTCAAGCTAAATAATCAAGGTCCCACCAGAAGAATGATAAACCACAACTGTAGGGGATCACGATAGTCTTCAAGCGTAAGTATAAACCAATTTATTGATTCGACACTAGGGGATCCAAAGGATTTTTATAAGTCTTAACAGCTGAGTTTTCAATTCAGCCACACCTGAGAAGCACTTAACAAAAGATATTAGAAACAAAAGGTGGATTCTCTTGCGTCCTTGACACACCTAATACAATTGACAACTGTAAATTCACTAGTTCGGCGAAGAGATGATAAAATATAGGTGGTAAAACAAGGTTTTGTTAAATCTGTAATATAAATGGCTGCAAGCAAACAAGTAGTAAAACTAAAAAAAACGGTATAGAAATAGTTGGAAACAAGGCCTATGGATCATACTTTCACTAGTAGCAACCCTCAACAAAATTAACATAATTAAACATATGGTGCTTCCTCTAACAACATGCATGAAAGACATAGCTCGGAAATTGTTCCCCGTGAATCAAGTAGGATGAGAATCGCGTAGGGCTGCACAAGCACACCTTAAAGGTCACGTTCTCGTCAATGAACACCCCAACCCTGTCACTTTGAGCATCCAAAGATAGTAGTAATAAACACCACAACCTATCTATTGAATACTATCTTTCTAATCAATCCACATCACCCGCACTATCACCTTGGCACTATAGAGATTATACTAAACACAAGCATCACGAAATCTCATGATTCCAATTCAATCCAACATAGTAAGAAAAACTTCATGATAAGTATCCCTCTAATTCAAGGTCCATAGTGCCACACACACGACACCCACACTGTCACCGTGGCACCATGGAACAAAGGTGACTCCGGAGAATTATACTAGATAAAACCAATTGAGTACTTTGTATCCATTACATAATGAAGGGGAAACATCATAGATTAAATAATGATAACATAGCACATGATCACAATCAAGATAACATCATGAGAGAGAGAGAGAGAGAGAGAGAGATAACCACATAGCTATTAGCACAATCCCTAAGCCCCGAGGAGTGACTACTCGAACATCATCTTGGGAGGCAGCAACCTCGATGAAGAGTGCCAGAATAGGGATTTCGGTCCCTCGAATTAGGGTTTTGGATGACAGCGGAGCTTGGATGAGTTTTTGGAAAAAACCTCCAGTCTCCTCTTGAATTAGGTCAAGAGTGAATTTATAAGCGAAGAGGCGACGGGAGGCGGTGAAAGCGCGGGTAGGGGGTGGCCCTCTCGCTTCCCTACGGGGTCTCCTTCTTGGTTCTGAAGTCTTTCGGTTAGTCCAATAAATGATAGAAAACATAGGAGAATATAGGGAAACATGTAGAAAACAAGCATGGAGCATCAAAATATATAGATACGTTTGCAACGTATCAGCATCTCTAAGCTTAACTCTACTAATCCTTGAGTAGGTAAGTGATAACAAAATAAATTTTGAGATGACATGGAGCCAACACAAACTTGATCAATCATATGTAAAAACATTGTAACCTAAGATCTAAGCAGTTTAACAAAGACATGATAAATTTTATTTGAACTAATGTAAGATTAGCAACTATGATATACATGAAAAGTAACACACATAAATGACAATGTGCAATAATGCATTGAAAGTGATACTGTCGGGGGGCTACCCCCGAGTAGGGGTAAGGTTGGTAAGAAATGGTGTTCGAGGTACAGATTACCGAGTTCGGCCGTACCAAGTTGGAACCTGCCGGATAGAAAGGTACCAGGTTGGATAGCTGCCAAGTTGGAGCTATCCGGTATGAATATTAGAGTGCTTGGCTGGATCATCCCAGTAGCACTTGGAGGATCCGGATAGAGAAGGGTGTTGCTCTACTCGGAGGCAAAGTCAATGGAGCCGTTGGTCGAATCCCGTATATCCAGGGGCAGTACAGGCGTGCGGTTCAACTTACTAGACATGATGATGCGTATCCATACGTGGGTACAGTGTGCGGTATGGGAGAGGCCACGTCCTGTGTCTGACAGGGGGGACACGATATGTCAGCGTCCCGACCGCGACGACTTTCGGCGACTGTCAGCGAGGGACCGGAGGCGTGCGGTGGTGCACAGTGTGTAGTCACCTAACCCGTACTTGTATCCGTAGAGGTAGTAGGTGGCCTCCCCTCTCCTGCGTGAGGGTCGACTCTTTGGTGCTTCATTTTACGTAGGAGTTGAGGTGTTGCAAGTAGAGAAAGAGACAACGATAGAGGTTCTTCTTCCTCTAGCTCCTTGATCTTGAGGGATTCTTGTACTCGGCATACACATATACAGAGAGAGAGGCGGGGGTAGGGGTGTTACCTCCACACGAGGGCCCCGAACTTGGGTAGATCTAGTTGTTTGCAATGTTGTGAGCGCGCCAGCTAGGCGTGCGATCCCTCCCCGAATATCTACAGCGTCCATCGGCCCCAAACTCAAGCCATCCCATGGCATCTGTCTTTTCACATCCACGATAGTTGGTGCCCACCGTGAGGCCAGCAGCGGCGCTGGCTGGGGTTTCTATCCGGACGGGACCCGTTTCTCCTTCAGGGGAGCGCGTGGTCTGTGTCCTTGTCCACAAATTCGGCTCCTTCGACTTTGTCACCGACAACGCGGGCGATTTCTGCGGCAGACCCGTGCCTGTAGCCGGCTCCCTCATCATCTTCGGCGCGCACTTGGTGTACGTCGCCACCACCGTCATCCGCGAGTACCCCGAGGTGGTGCTCGTTGCTGCGGACCCTCCTTCCATTCTCATCGTCCGCGGGCAGCCAATCGGTGGCTCTGCGGGCAGCGTGGAGGTGATGATGACTGGACCGGCTCCTGTTGCCGGGAAGGGCGGGACTACTGCGCATGAAGTTGCTGACGAGTCGGCTTGGCCGAGTCACAAGCCATACGACAGGCCCCAGAATCAACCAGGCTACAAGGCTCCTTCTACATCGATGGCGATACCGGCTCCTCTTGCTGGTGTCATTGAGAAGCTAGGAATGCCCTTAGCCGCGGATACGGATCCGGCGGTGTTGAGGGTACAACTCGAGTAGCCGCGCCAGGCCATGCTCCTGGAAGCCCGAGAGATGGCAAAGGTTAGGCTCGAATTTAGTCTTGACCAGAATGAGTATAACAGGGCTCATGGTTTCACTATGGTTGCAAAGAACCCTAGTCGGATAGGGATTATTCGCCGCAATCTAGGTGCCGAGTTGGCTAGAGATGGTAGAACTGCTAGCAAGTCCGCTAGTTTGACCTCGGCTGGTAGGCCCAAGTATAGCTCTCCTGCCAAGACACTTAGAGCCGCAGAGGCAGTTGCTGCCGAGTTGCCGAACTGATCCGGCGAGGCTCGTGATAGGCAACATGACCGGCTTAATGAGCTAGTTCTTGAAGCTGGCAGTCAGAATGAAGCTTTCCGGAAGGCGAATCCGGGAGCTGGTGCGTCTCGTGTTGTTCAGTCGCATGGGGCAAGATCCGGAAGAAAGGCCTCCTTACCTCTTCCCGGTGGTGGGAGATCTCAGAGTGTGAACTCCGGGAAATATAAGCAGATGCAAGTGTACGACCCGGCTGTCACCGGAAAACAGCATGCTGTAGAGCGGCAGCCCGGTCAAGAACACATTGCGCAAGGTGGTGTCCATGCTACTGCCCGAATTCACCAAGAGGGACAAGGAGGAAACCAAGATGGCCCATCTCAGCACCCAGCTGCCAACCCGGTTCAGCCTTAGCCCGGCGCAGGTTTGTTGTTCAGCTGCAGGTAGTTGCCCATGTGGTCAACCCAGTTCCCCAACCCGGTGCTGCGCGGCAGGGCAAATACAATGACGGTTACTCGGCAATGGAGAAAGCCGGGTACTAGAGAAATGAGAGATATGCAGATGCTGGAGGAACTGGATCTCGGTTGGGGGCACGTGTGCTGCAACCGAGTGACACAAGATACAAGCTAGACAAGATCTACCAGTCCGAGGAGATGGAGTTATCAGGCCCGCCGGGACCGCCTTGTTTCGGTCCCAAGATCATGAATGAGCCAACCGTGCCAAAGTTCCAGCTGGCAAGAGGAAGAAAGACGTATGATGGGAGCACCAAGCCAGAGGACTGGCTGAACGATTATGTCACTACCGTGAACATTGCCGGTGGTAACTGCAGATGGGCGGTGAGATATGTGCCCCAGATGTTGGAGGGCCCAGCCCGCATTTGGCTCAACAACCTGCCGAGAGACAACATCAATTGCTAGCTTGATTTCTCGGAGGCCTTCATCAGCAACTTCACAAGCACCTACAAGAGGCCAAACCGGCCACAGAAGCTCTCGGCGTGCAAGCAAAGGGAAGAGGAGACATACCGAGAGTATTTGACTCGGTGGAGTACTCTGAGGAACACCTGCGAGGGTGTGAACGAGTCACAGGCTATTGCCTGGTTCGCTCAAGGTCGCCGACACGTCAGCATGCTGTGGGAGAATCTACAAAGGGAGATGCCGATTGCGCTTGCCGAGACGATCAAGATTACAGACATGTATGCACTCGGCGATCCTACTCAGCCTCTACTCGATACGTTCGAGCCGAGAAGAAGAAACCAAGGCCATGATGGTGGTAGGCGGAATGATCGCCAGGATTACCGGAACAAGAGGAGACATGACCATCCGGATATCCGCTACAGATCGGACCATGTGGCTGTAGTTGATCCGAATCAGCCCGCTGCCGGAAGTAGCCAAAGGTAAAAAACTGCTGGGACCCAGTATGGGCAAAACCAGAACCAGGGCCAAAACTTCAAGAAGCAGTACAATGATCCCAACCAATCCGGAGATGCTACTCAGAGGTTTCTTCTTGAGTAAATGAGGGATGGGCCGTGCAACTTCCACACTCGGCATCCGAGTAGGCCAGCCAATCGCACTTCTCGGCAATGCAGCTGGTGGGACCGGATCAAGAGCGAGGGCTTTGGCCAGTTTCCTCCTCCTCCTCCTCTTCTGCT
Organism: Alopecurus myosuroides; assembly: GCA_028641055.1. Lineage (NCBI taxonomy): Eukaryota > Viridiplantae > Streptophyta > Magnoliopsida > Poales > Poaceae > Alopecurus > Alopecurus myosuroides. Next base: position 503,088,136 of record CM054057.1, read on the forward strand.
CTCGGGTTCCAATGTGCAGCATATCCGAGCTGCTCCTCCCAGGCATGCCGAGAACTAGAGGAGGGAGAATGTGAACCAAGTGGCGCAGGGGGCCAACAACAACAACACCCGCAACAACTACAACAACAACCGCAACTACTACAACAACAACCGCAACTACACCAACTTCAACCGGAACAACAACAACAACAATGATGGCAATGGTGGTGGTGGAGACCGGAATCAGTATCATGAGCATCATGAGAGCTACATGATGTTCACCACCGAGCCGGATGACAAGCAGATCATGCGCATGCGTGCAATGGAAGTGAACGCAGTGATGCCGGCAGTGACGGAATACATGCACTGGTGCGACCAGGACATTGTCTGGTCCCGGGATGATCATCCCAAGATTATGCCTAACCCGAGTACCTATGCCTTGGTGGTGGACCCAACCTTCCTTGGGACCAAGAATAATGTGAAGTTCAGCAAGGTGCTGATTGACAACGGTAGCAACATCAACATCCTATACCGAGACACCATGGAGAAGCTCGGTTATTCCGACAACATGCTGTTGCCTAGCCGAACTACTTTCCACGGTATCGTACCCGATGTATCTTGTGCTCCTATCCGCCGAGTGTGGATTGATGTGCTTTTCGGCACCAGGGAGAACTGCCGGACTGAGTTCTTACAAGTTGAGGTAGTTGATCTCTAGAGCCCCTACCATGCTCTACTTGGCAGGCCGGCTCTGTCCAAATTCATGGCCTCTACTCATGCGGCCTATCTGAAGATGAAGCTTACCGGTCCCAATGACATCGTCACCATCTCGGGTGACTACAAGCGCTCTCTGAAGTGTGCATCTGCTGGATCTCGGCTAGCCGAGTCCAAGGTCATTGTGGCCGAGAAGAAAAAGATACATGAGGTGGTGGCCTTAGCCCAGGCAGCTCAACTCGGCATGCTCGGGATGCCTAGATCTCAGCATGGTGCCACTTTCCAGGCCTCTCTGGAGACCAAGAAGGTGCAGATCGACCCGGAATTCCCTGAGCTTGTTGCCATCATTGGTGTCGGATTGGAGGAAAAATAGGAAAGCGCGCTCATCCACTTCCTCCGTGAGAATCGGGATGTCTTCGCATGGTCCAATCAGGATCTGCCGAGTGTCCCGGGGGAGTTGGTTGAGCACTCTTTACATGTGCGGCCGGATGCCAAGCCGGTGAAGCAAGCCATGCGCCGCTTTGCGGTAGAAAGAAGGAAATCCATTGGTGACGAGATCACAAGCCTGTTAGCAAGTGGATTCATCATGGAGGTACTGCATCCGGATTGGCTGGCCAATCCGGTCATGGTGGAGAAGAAGAAGGATGATCCCATGGTCGCTGTGGTGTGGCGGATGTGCGTTAACTACACTGACTTGAACAAGGCATGCCCCAAGGACCCGTTCCCACTGCCCCGGATAGATCAGATGATCGATTCCACTGCCGGGTGCGAATTTTTGTCTTTTATTAATGCCTATTCTGATTTTCACCAGATTCCACTGAATCCGGCTGATCAAATAAAGACTGCTTTCATTACCCCATACGGGGCTTATTGCTATTGTGTTATGTGTTTCGGGTTGAGAAATGCTGGGGCCACGTACCAGAGATGCATGCAGAAATGCCTGCACGAGCAGATCGACAAAAATGTGTAGGTGCATGTGGATGACATAGTCATCAAAACCAAAGAAAAACACACACAGCTGAGTGACATCGAAGAAACATTCGCAAATCCGCGGAGGTACCGGATGAAGCTGAATCCGGCCAAGTGCACATTTGGTGTCCCTGCTGGGAAGCTACTCGGCTTCCTTGTGTCTAGTCGTGGCATCGAAGCCAACCCTTCCAAGATAAAAGCTATTGAGAGCATGTATCTACCGAGATCACTGAAGGATGTGCTGAAGTTTACCGGGTGCCTGGCGTCCCTTAGCCGGTTCATCGGAAGAAGGGGTGAGATGGCCCTGCCTCTGTACCAGCTCATGAAGAAAAGCGACAAGTTCGTTTGGACTCCCCAAGCCGATGTGGCTTTCCGGGAACTCAAGACCATGGTGGGTACCGCTCCGGTGCTGGCTTCTCCTCTTCCTAAGGAACCAATGCTGCTCTATATTGCAGCCACCAACCGGGTTGTGAGTGTGGTGGTGGTCGTAGAGCGAGAAGAAGAAGGCAAATCGGTGCAGAGGCCGGTTTACTACCTGAGCGAGGTGATCTTCAGCTCCAAGCAAAATTATCCTCACTATCAGAAGATGACTTATGGAGTCTATATGGCTGCCAAGAAGCTCAAGCACTATTTCCAAGAGCATCCGATTACAGTTGTGAGCGCTGCTCCCATCTCGGAAATTATGGGCAACAAGGATGCAAGTGGCCGGGTATCCAAGTGGGCGATTGAGCTAGCCGCTTATACCCCAATGTATGCGAGAAGAGAAGCCATCAAATCTCAAGCCCTGGCGGATTTCTTCATTGACTGGGCCAAAATGCAGTATGAGCCTCCCGTGCCGGAAACAAACTTTAGGTGGATGCATTTCTATGGCTCCAAGGTGAAAGAGGGTCTCGGTGCCGGCGTTGTGCTCACCTCACCCAAGCGAGATCAACTCAAGTATGTATTGCAAATTCACTTTGCGGCGTCTAATAATGTTGCTGAGTATGAGGCCCTGGTCCACGGGTTGAAAGTGTCCAAGGAAATTGGAGTCCGGTGAATTATATGCTATGGCGACTCAGAACTAGTGGTCCAACAATCCTCGGGGACTTGGGACGCATTTTATGCCAACATGGCATCTTATCGGTTCCTCGTCCAAAACATGTCCGGATTCTTTGATGGGTGTGAGTTCCACCACATCCACCGGGCTGGAAATGATGATGCTGATGCTCTGTCCAAGTTGGGCTCTTCTCGGCAGTTCATCCCACCAGGAATCTCTTTGGAGCATCTGAGGAAACCATCCATCGAGCCCTCACCCGAGTCGGATTTGATTTTTATTCCAGCTCAGCCGGACTCAGAAGCTGTACCTATGGAAATTGATGAGGGGATGACAAAGGGGAACCCTGGGACTGCTCCATCCAACCCGGGGACTGTCACATTCATCTCTGGGATCATTTCTCAGTACTCGGGGACTCGTCTCCAACTCGAAGCAATTCATGACAGCTAATCCAATAGAAGTGGATGAACCGGTATTTCCTACTCGGGAGATACCGAGTTGGGATGAGCCCATATTATCCTTTCTGGCGGATGGCACCTTTCCGGATGACGATATCTTGGCCAGAAAAATTCATAGGAGATCCAAGGGCTACACCATCATTAACAAGGAGCTGCACAAGAGGAGTGCCACGGGCGTGCTCCAGCGCTGCGTTGAGCCAGAAGAAGGAGAAGAGATCCTCAGGGAGATACATCAGGGGGAATGTGGGCACCATGCCTCATCTCGGGCATTAGTGAAGAAAGCTTTCCGGCATGGATTCTTTTGGCTCACTGCCTTGCAGCAAGCAGAAAACATACTAAGGAAGTGCAATGGATGCCAGCGATATGCAAGCAAGATACACATGCCAGCTTCCGAGTTGAAGACAATCCCTATCACCTGGTCGTTTGTAGTTTGGTGCTTGGACATGGTGGGTCCTTTCAAGACGGCTTGGGGAAACATGACTCACATTCTAGTCATGGTGGACAAGTTTACCAAGTGGCTTGAGGTGAAGCCAATCCGGAAATGTGATGGAAACACAACTGTGAGCTTCTTGAAGGATATTATCTTGAGATATGGCTACCCGCATGGGATCATCTCGGATAATGGAACAAACTTTGCCGAGGGAGCTTTTGCTCGGTTTTGCAAAGAGAAGAGTGTCGGGGGGCTACCCCCGAGTAGGGGTAAGGCAGGTGAGAAACAGAGTTCAAGATGATGTTTACCAAGTTCAGCCGTACCGAGTTGGTACCGACCGGGTAGGTACCTACCCGGGTGTCTCCTATCCGGCTGGTGCTATTCAGTGGAAAGAACAAGAGGAAAGAAGGAAGACTCAAGTGTCCGTCTGGATCAACCGGGTAGCGCTCGGGTGATCCGGATAGGCGCGAGGATGTCTTACTCGGGCGCAAAGTCAATGGAGCTATTGAGGTGAATCCCGCGTATGCAGGGGCCGTACAGGCGTGCGTTTCAACTTACTAGGTGTGTGGTTATCAGCAAAGAGAGTGGGTACAGTAGGGGATGGGAGCTGTCAAGTCCTGTCACTGTCAATAGGGACAGGACATGTCAGCGACCTACCCTAAGATACTAACAAGATGGACAAGACATGTCAGCCGCCTACCGCAGAGACTTTCGGCGACGGTGTCAGCGGGAACACGGAGGCGTGCTCTGTTCCGTGCGTGGCGGCATAGTGGAGTTGTCTACTCTGTACCTTTTATTCATATAATAGTGGTTGTACACCAGTATATAAGGTGGCCTACCCCCTCCTGCGCGAGGGAGGTTGCTGACTGGCTCATTTATTGCGAGGTTCGCTATTCAGACATAGAGAGAGATAGGAACTTGTTGTGGTGACCCAGCACACCACTCCATGTGTAGTGCGCAAGTCGATGAGATAATACTCACAGAAGGACTTATCCATGAATATTACATCCCTCAGAGTAGTACAACAGAAACATAGCAGGTCCAGGCAAAACTATAGGATACAAACTTCATTACAAAATCTTGAGAATCTCTTTGATGAATTAAGAAGATCTCATGCAAATGAACATCATAAGAAGCAATGCGAAGCTCTAAGCTGGAGAATAACTCTAGCTCAGAACTAAATCCACTACGGCTGATGTCATCTCTAATCAATGGCTTGTAACATCTAAGTCCAAGAATGGCCTCCACCAACACTTTGATAGCTTCACCTCCTCCAGCGTTGTTGATGACGATGATTTCCTGTCTAAGTAAGAGATGTCTCCACCTATCTTCATGAGGTAGCAATGGCTTCACGATGACGACTTCCATAAGGCTTCAGCTCTAAGCAGGGGGTCAAACGGGAACGAATGAGTAACGAGCATTACTCAACAAGTTCATGATATATATTGGGTAGTTTGATGCAGTAACTATAGCTTTAAGCTTTAAAGAGTCATAAGCTAATACAAGGTTTTGTAAATGTTTCTTCAAGAGGTTACTTTTAATTCTGAAAACTATGCCCGCCAGATCTTCACAGGACTAGAACTTCATGGAGTTGCCTTTCCTGCGGCGTTCGCAGCTCCTTCCCGGAACAGGGGGTAACATGCCACATCCTTTTACACTCTACAGAGGTGCGTTACTTTACCCATGGGCGACCAAGACCATGTTGCACAACCAGGCTCGAGATCCTGTCGACGCCCACTCAGGTGTGGGGCCCGGTTGTTGGTCCAAGCCAAAGCATGCTTTTCCGCACAACGCATGCCCACCAATTTCTACTAGTAGGTCGAACCCCTGATTCCACCCCTCATGATGGATATCTAGGCGCCCCTGGCAGACCATCATAAACCCCAGAGTCCATGGGAATTAAGGGATCCCACCCATGTGCATGTAGTCTCGCAAGACCTACAGCGTACGTCTCTGGCAGCCCGTTGACATGCGAACGAGAGAAGATCACAACTGACTTACTCCCCCCATAGAAGACCCATGTTTAACGCGATATTTACGGTGCAAGAATCCTGATGGCAGTTGTTCTTATATCCTCGGTAATACTTTCCCATGCAGATGGAACCTTCCTTTGACCTATTCATCTTACCATGGTTCCATCCGCCCACCAAACAGAACACTACCACTCGGGTAGTCATTCAATTAGTCATATTATTACAAAAATAGGATCATGGATTCTTTTGAGACTAGGTGGTAATACGATAGAGTTTTTGTAATTAGTTTGTTATGAAGTACTGCAAAGGATATGAGCAAGTGATGAACTTGCCTGAGATTAAAATAACCATAATAATCCATGTCTTCGGGTTCAAGGGTCGCGTAGAAAATCCTGACATCTGAAAGATAGCAAAGTAGTCCCGGTAAGGACTACAGAAAACATTGGCAAGATGATACATGCATAGTAATCAGATGCATCATGAAACACCCTGGAAAATACCCCATCTTACAAGTGTAAGCTACGTTTGATACGATAACTTAATCACACAGGTTTTAGGTGAATGGTTTCATTACTTGTGGTGATGTGGTTATTACTTCTTTTAGATCTACATGTGTTTAACTTTTACTTAACAAACACATGTTATCATGTTTTAGGTAGAAATGTTGATTACTTGGTTAGGTGACAAGACAATAGCACATGGAAAATAACTATTGAAAAGATAACACACACCTTTTTATTTTAAATTCAGAAAGTGTAAAGTTTATGACAAAGAGTTAATTTGAAAATGAGGACTAGCACCGCTAACTCTATCATCACATAACTAGATAATGACTTGTGATGATAGGTTTAGTAGATGTGAAAACATGAGGGTTTTATTAATAAATAAAATAATGTTGTGGGAGCTATTTCTGTTTATAATGGAATATTATATAATTCCATGATACCAATAGAAATAAGTTTATCAATTAAAAAAAAAGTTTTATGTTTGACATATTTGAGTTGGAAATTCTTTTCTCTTTAATTTTATATAAATTTTTATGCTTTATGGAAATGTATGAATAGGTTATTAATTTATTAATTTTAAATGAATTAAATGACTAAGCAAATATTGCACACATGAAAACTTGGTCAAATGACTATGAAAACATCATATATGAGCTGCATTTGTCATTTGGAGCATTTTGGTATATAACTTGTATTTTTCTGATTTTATGAATTATTTATTATTTTTCTTTATTTGAAATGATTTAATTTAAATTCAAAATATTTAATTTTTAAACTTTATAAAATATTTTTGAAAAGTTCATAAACATATAGATTATAATTTTCTGATTAATCTGGTATATTATTTTTACTTTTCTGATTTATAGAACTTAAGTTATTGATTTAATAGGATTAACGTTTATTCTGTTTTAAATTGACAGGTGGGACCCACCTGTCAGGTTGGATTTAATTAAAAAGAAAAATAAATTATGACGTCATCATGACGTCACAATTTCGTCATCACGGGAGATGATCTATTCTGTGGAATCCAATCCGCCAATTAGCTACGATTTTCTCAAATTGGTTGCTATCACTAGCCCTAACGCGTCACAAGGAATCTAGGGGTGGTGGCTATTGGACCATATGATCATTGAGTGGCCGGCAGCGAGCTCAAGTGCGGCGGACGGCGGCAGTCGATGGCTCTACGGATAAATTGGAAACGATTGACCAAACGAAAAGCACCGTGGTGCTCTACGGTTCACCAGGAACGCGGTTGTAGAGACGGTGAAGCACGGAGAGGTCCCAATCACCGGCGGCGTCCAAGATTGGTCGGCGGCCGGACTTGTGGAAGACGGTGCAATTCCGGGGCTTCAAGCCATCCCAACCCCTGTGTTTGCTCGAGGAGATGGATCGGTCGACGGCGAACCTAGTGATGGTCTCCGTTCTTCCCGGGGTGGCCGGAAATGACGGCGCACGACGGTTGCCATGGGTAGCTAGGGTTAGGGTTTGGTTCGAGTTCGGTACAAAGAGAGAGAGGCAACAAGTGCGAGAGTGAGGGAGTGAGGAAGAGGGCAGGTTGGAGGGCTCCTCCTCCTTCTTATCCGCGCGGAAGAGCGGCCGCGGGGACGTGGTATATGGCGGCGGTGGCTCGGCCACGTCTCTGCCGTCCTGGAGGAAGACAAAAGAATTTCTTCCCCATAACCCCCTGGAATTTATTAATTTTTATGAAGAGGTCCCTCTGTGATTAAAACAGAATAGAAATGTTGTTTTCAGGGCCTTTTGTGAATAGAAAAATTAATAAAAAAATATATTTGAATTCCTCGTCAAATTTTACATCTCACCATGTTTTGTTTTGGCGATTTTGAATAATATTTTTATTTTTTATTTAGGGTGCTAGATTAAGTGATTTTGTTGTTTTCTCTTATTTTAATTTATTAAATTATTTTAAGCATGAGTATTATGATTACACATGACAATCATGTGGTTAACAAGGTGGTGTATCATCATTGGACAATTTTAGCTACAAGTTCTTTTTAGAAAATAATTTAGTAATGTTTTTTATACACTGTAATGAAAATCACCCAATAGGGAATTTTATCCCATATCAAACCAAATGGTGTTAGGTAATGAATGGATTTGTTTTCCTTTGTGTGGCTTTGTTATTTTCATCTTTGGTTTTCTTATCAAGCCTGGTGGACATTTCCTTATAGCATGTGTAAGCCATGTTGCTGTTTATGGCACTTGATCAAGTGAAGAACATGAATGGCTTTAGAATCTATTTGCTTGTTTTCCACATAGGTTCTAATATAGATATTATCTCATGTTTGTTTTAGAACATGTAATCATTTACATGGTTATGCGCAGATTAATCTTTGTTGTTATCTTTAGTCTTGTGTATGCAAAGGATCTGGAAAACAGGGCAGTTACTTGTTTCTATTTATCTTACATAACACAAGATATTTGGATGCAATGGCTGGTTATTATTTCATACTTGATAATTATTTCCATTAGAGATATTATTATGAGCTCCTCATTTATGATGAGCTTGACAGAGGTTATTGGTTCTCTAATATATCCTAATTATTCACTGGATAATATCTTATGCTCCCATACTTAGGTAGTGTTGCTTCTTGTGGTCTTCTGTTGCTTGATGTACTTGTCTCTAGTTGTCACTAATCTTCAAATACTCCTTTTGTCACTTGCAAGTAATATCAGCTCTTGGATTCCATCTTCAACTATCTCAACCTTGTGGTGAAAATAACCAGCTATTCTAAGCAAAGATTTTACTTAGATGATTATAAAAGTATATAAGTTTGTTTTATGACATCAAATTGCCATATGCATATAAGAAGAATTTGTTGACAAGTGGGCCAGACTTGCCTCCAAATTACTAATCATATACAATTGGCTGAGATGTACCAAGTTATCTCACCTTCAGTTTGTTTGTATATGACACTCAATTGTTTGTGTCTACAAAAGTGATCTGTTAACAAGGTTGCAAGACTTGTCATCAAACTACTTCTATATAACACTAACATTGGAATATCATACTATTTCAAGAGGGTTAATAATATCAGATAAAGAGATAAGAGTTTCCAAGTACTCTTATAGCAGATTAGAGTAGCACTTATAGAACACTCTAAATAATCTTCTTGGAGATCTTCCTGTGGTAGTCCTCCTTTCTTGTGGGTTCCTTCTCTTGCAGAATGATTGAGAGAAGATTTGGAAACCATATACGATGGTCTAGACAACATAACAAGATCTGGATTAAAAGTTAGATCATGCTTTTATTCTTCTTCCATATACTTGTTATTTTGTTTCCCATGAGATATGATCTTATATCATTCATGATTGGTTTACTTAGTTTCCAATTTACTTTCTGTAATCGAGGTTATAACTTGTTGTTATTCCTTAGTTGTATCCAGAGATACTTTAGTTTTTGAATGATGATTTGGGTAGAAATATGGAGTGTTTGTGGAATGATGAATTAAGATAGTCAGTTGATCAAATGGTTCATTGATGTGTTGATATCTCATATGCTCACTTGTATGAGATGAATAAAACATTGGGCATGTGAAGGTTATTAGAGTTTAATGATTTAAATCAGAGTTATTAGTGAGTTTCTCAGAGTGTCATGTTGTTATATTATGTTCTTCATTTGTAAACATAATGCAGACATATAGGTTTGGAATTATCATATGGAATGATCAAGGTTTAATAGTAGTTTAAGAATATTTCTTTCTTCTTTTAGGTTCTTATTTTATGGTTGATGAGATATGTACATATTCGATAAATGTGTTAATACAATTATTGAATCATTTCCTACTTGTGGGGTTTAAGTTAATACTTCTTTGTATCATTTGTTCTATAGAACCTTTGTTATTTACTTGTGGAGGTTCACTTAATAGTTATTATATGACTTAGAAAGATTTTGGGTAAATGAATTGATAACTTAGAGGGTTATTATTTTATGGGACATAGCATCTCTCTTGATGAATTGGTTCAATTGTGTATTACTCATTTGTGAAGTATGATCATCAGTTATGTGCTCTGGACACTCACCCCTCTTTGAGTTCTAGATACCTGGTGATTTATCATAAGTCACTTATAGACTTGTGGTTAAGGTTGTTGAGGGTTAGTGTTGGTCATAACCAACTATGGTGTGCCTTATCAGATGATTTGATTTGTAGAGATACTATATTATAAAGATCACTCCAAATGTACTCTTGACTAGATGAACTAGACCTATTTCATCATGTCAAGTGAAGCATTGGTCACTTTGATTCGTTTAAACTTTCGCGCCAAAATTTCCCGTATTTTAGATGCATGCTTTGCAAATGAACATATAATATTTAGATCCTTATAACTTCCCAAACACTGGGATGTTACACTTGTCTACTCGTCAGAGCTTAATACAGAGAGAAAGGCAGGGGTGTTACCTCCACACGAGGGCCCCGAACCTGGGTAGATTGTTGTGTTTGTCGTGTTCTCGAGCGCCATCTAGGCGTGCAATCCCTCCCCGGATACCTACAGCGTCCATCGGCCCCAAACTCGATCCATCCCATGGCATCTGTCTTTACCACACCACGACAAAGAGAATCCGGCTAGACATTGCACCAGTCGCCCATCCGGCATCAAATGGGAAAAGTGAAAGAGCTAATGGCATGGTCCTATCCAGAATAAAGCCAAGGCTGATCGAGCCATTACAGAAAACCCCTGGTTGTTGGCTAGACGAGTTGTCGGCGGTGTTGTGGAGTCTAAGGACTACCCCTAACCTATCAACCGGATACACACCATTCTTCCTGGTATATGGAGCAGAGGACGTGTTGCCCGCTGACCTTGAGCATGACTCACCGAGAGTAACCCTCTATACTGAGGCAGAGGCAAGATAAGACCGAGAAGATGATGTTGATTTGCTAGAAGAAGCAAGATAACTAACTCTGTCGAGATCAGCTGTATATGAACAGAATCTAAAACGCTATCATAGCCGGAAAGTAAACCCAAGGGTTTTCCGAGAAGGAGATATGGTGCTTAAGCTGGTGCAACACACAACCGGGATGCAGAAACTTTCCCCTCCATGGGAAGGGCCATTCATTGTGAGCAAGGCTCTTCTCAATGATGTGTACTACCTCACTGGCGCACAGGCACCACAGAAGAACAGGGCGGATAAATACGGAGAGGAATCGAAGTGCCCTTGGAATGTAGCTCTACTCCGCCGTTTCCATTCCTGGACAATCATTGTATGTATCTCCTGACCGAGTTGAAATCCAAGTCGGCACTCCGAGTAGGAACTCGGGGACTTTTACCCTTTTACTTTGTCTACTGGGTTAATCATCTCGGAATTTCATGTGTAAGTCTAGTAGTGTGTTTAAACCTAAGGGCCAACTCTTCGACTTTGCTATCGTTCGCAACCCGGCTTCATGGCAAGCAAGAGAACAAGCCAAGGGTCAATGAGCACACGAAAAACTGCTAAGGAAAGAAAGAGTTAATCAACCGAGTTGGCTCGCCCTTTTTATCTGTTTTTTCGGCTAAGTGCTAGGAAGTTTTAATTTTGATCTCAAAGTTGTGAAGTATTATAAACTCGGTTTTTGAAATCTTGTGACTCAACTACCAAAAAGCCACAAGTGGCAGGTAAGAGCAAAGACAAAAAAGCCGGGTGGATAAGAAAACCAACTCAGGGACTCGAAATTAACGCAATCCGACATCAATCCAGTCTTGCTAAAAACTTAATTAAAATGGAGTAGCAAACGACGGAATAATTGTTTGATACATTTGCACCCGGCATACCGGGGATCTGATAAAGTTTGAGGTCGAAAGACCAAGTGTTCAAGCAGTAGTAGAAGGAGTTGCGTCAGCTTCAACGCCTGCCATGTTGGAGGATTCGGTGGCAGGCTCTGTGGAAGCAGTTGATGCAGGGGGCGCAGAGCCGGCAGTCGAAGTCGGAGGCTCAGAGGCGACGTTCTTGGCTGTGGGCTCCGGGGTACCCATCTCGGGAGCAGGGTCTGAGATGATCATCTCGGTGGTGACGGTCTCGGAGGAGGCAGCCGGCTGTGGATCGGCCTGGATCTCCTCGTCCACCTTCTCGGAGCCGTTGTTCTGCTCGGCCTCTTCGTCGCTATCGTTCTGCTCACCTCTTTGTCGTCGTCGTCCGTCTCGGCCTCTTCAGCGCCTTCGTTTCCCTCGTCTTCATCTTCATCGTTATCCTCATCTTTGTCGCTCCCGACGTCGGTGTCAGGCTCAGTAGGGCCATCGATATACTCCTTCGTATCAGCATAGGAGGCCAGCCGATATGCGGTCTCCTGGCGGCGCCAGATGTACTCCTACTTTTCGGTCCACCGGGATCCATTCCAGAGCGTCTTGAGCTTGTTGAGGTCGAGGTTCTCGTACCAAGACAGGACAAAGTGAAGAGCGTCATCGGCGCCGGCTCGAGCTGCTGATGCACGCCAGTTCTTCAGCTCATCCTTGACATAGTTGAGCTTTATGGCCAGATCGTGAATTGTCGTCGGGGCCTCCTCTTCTGGCCAGAAAAGCTTGTGCAGCCACATGCCGGTGGAAACGATGTTGGTTCCCAGGCCCTTCAGAGATTGAACTCGAGACTTGATGCTCTCAACCTGGTCGTCAATGGTGACCGACTCGGCAACATCATGGCCAAGCTCTGCCCTCAATTTCCGGGCCCTCTCCACGGCCCTGTCTGCACCCAAGTTGAAGTCGGGGAATGTCCCTGAGAAAGAGATCGCCAGAGTTGAGTCAAGAAGAGAAACCAGATAGGAGAAACCAGATAGAAGAAACCGAATAGAAGGAACCGGACAAAAAAACTTAAAGAAAAGAAAAAACTTACATCGCAACTCCATAATGAGCTCCTTAAGCCGGGTGTACCATCTTGCGGCAAGGGCGTGCTGTTTATCCAGCAGACCGCGGGCGAGTGAGGCATTCCGGGCCTTGAGATCGTCAATTTCCCTCTACAACTCGCGCTTCTCGATAGCGGCTTGGCCCCACGCCTCGGTCCTGGCCTGCCCGGCCTGCAACGCTATCTTGATGGAATCAGACAACTCCTTTTCATCTTGGCCACCTCCTTCTTGGCGGCAAGCTCGTCCTCCAGCTTTGTCTTGCTGTCTCGGATCTGCTGCTGCATCTCGGCTGGAGTGATGCACTCTTGATGTTGCTCGACGAATAGTTTGTGCTCCTCTGTGTGGGAGGCAACCCGGTCAGCAAAATAGGAGAAACATGGAAACCGAATAAGGGAAAATAAAAAGAAACTTACTCTCCAGGGACAAGATCTTGTTTTGTGCTGACTCGGCCAACACAGTGTAGTCCTGATGCTTCTCGGTGAAGGCCGGATGCTCAGCTGCAAGGAAAGCAAAAATTAACCAGAGAAAAAGACTGAAGCGTAAACACAAAACACAGAAATGGAAGAGGTCACACTTACTCTCCAGAGAAGATATCTTGGTGACGGCATCCGTCAGTTGTTTCTCCATGATAGTTGTGACATAGAAAACAGAAACCGAGTTAGAAAACCGGTGCAAAAAAAACATAGACGGTAACTTGGCAAGAATAAACTACCTTTCTTCCCCAGCTCCTCCTGCAACTGGAGATTTTGGCTTTTGGCATCTCGGTGAGCCTAGAGGAGTTTCCGAAAGATCACAGCACGGGACTCGGTGCAAGTCTAGAGAGAAAAAAGAAGCAAGTTAGTTGGAAGATTCGACCCGAGTAGACTTCAACTCGGTCGAGTATTTCCTACTCGGCCGAAATCTCGGGGACGGGATGATGTATGATTTCGGATAAAGAACAAAACTTACTCGGAAAGTGACCTCGGCATCTTCTGTAGCAACATGTGGGCAGTACATCTTGTGCGCCAGAGTGCTACTACAGGCTGAAACTGCCTTGGAGACATGGCTGACATCGGCTTGGTTCCAGGATTTACAGTAGTGGTCTAGCGAGCCTAGCGTCTTCCCATTGTTTTCCTGATCAATCTAGCTGATCCGGTCCAGGGTGTAGTCGATATCAGCCTGCAGCTCGGCGGCAAGCTCCTGGCGGGCCACGAGTTGATTATCGGTGTTAATAGCAATGGTGTCGGGATTCGTCTTCACCCCGGACACCTTCGTCCCGGTCTTCTTCTTCTGCTGCATTTGCTGCAGCTCTGCAGCTTCTGCCAAAGTACTGGGACCTTCACAAGGGGTTCTGCTGGTCCCTCTGCTTAGCCACTGCTACCCGCCCCTGCAGCTGGTTTTTGAGAGGGCGCATATTGTGCCTGCTGCCAAGTGCGAGGAGTGGAGCCGCTCCCGGTAGGCGCCGCGGATCTGCTCGGCGGTGATGAACTCGGTGCTGCTATGGTTGTTGCTGCTGCTGGTGTCCGGCGCGTGGCCGCGGGTGCGGTGTTGGTAGCTGCTGTGGTCATGGCTGTCTTGGCCGCGGCAGTCTCTGCTACCACTGCTGCATTCAAGGGAAGAGTTCTTCTCAGCAGAGTCGGTGGCGTGGCTGCTGCTGAGGCTGGAGGAACTTGCTGCTGCTCGGTTGGTGGCTGTTGCTGGGCTGCTCCTGCTCAGCCTGCTCGGCATCTTGTTGCTGATGCTCTGGAGGCTGCTGCTCGGTGTGGTGCTGCTCTTCTGGTGGCTGCTGCTGCTATGTTGTTGGCTCTGGGGGCTGTTGCTGGAGTTGCTGCTCGGGGCTCGACTCCGGCTGCTCCGAAGTCTTCTCAATATCCATCTCGGCGCTGATGTTGTCTGCGCCGAGATCATGGTCTTCGCAGTCCGGCAAGGACATCTCGGCCCTGTCCTCAGCGTGAGTCTCCGTGTCCTTAGGGTCGAGGTCGACAACATTGGGGGGGGGGGGGCTACGCGGCCTCACGGGCACCTCAGGGTTATCGGCGTCAATTGCATCTCTAGAGAAAAGGGAGAATAGAGGAGTAAGAAAAATGCAAACACAAAGCATCCCGGTTCGAAGAGGCAAAAATGGGAAAACAAGCAAACATAGAGCATCTCGGGAAAACATACCCGTCCTCAGTTGGTCGCACTGGCCTTTTGCATGACGCAGTGGCCTTGCTACTTTTCTTCACGCCCTTCTTCTGCCTATTGCTGGTGGGAGGCTCGGCGGCTCCGCTTCCGGATCGTTTCCTCACTCCGGGGGGGGGGGGGGAGCAATGGACACGGGCACCGCGTCAATCGGCTCCTCTTCCATGTTGTCTGGAAACAAGAAGAGAGAATACGACAGTAAGACTGGGAAGGAGTTAGAATATGTTGATAGCATGCATTTGTTATCTCTGTCACCTTCATCGTCCTCGGACCAGTCCTGATGGAGGGATGATAACCCGGTAGGCCAACGCCAAGGAGTAACTTGGCCCAGAGGACGCTGCGCAAGACCCGGCTTATGGAAAGGGAGCTTCTAGAAGTCCCAGGAGTGTAGGCCTCGTAACCTGGATTGTGGGTTCCGATAAGGAAGTTTAGGGTTTTGTAAGTAGTGTCCGGGTAGGATTCCGAGTACGCCTTGGATAGCAAGCCAGGGGATCCGGGCACTATATAAGCCGGTCCCTAGGTTAGATCGACGAGTTCACCAGATTTACTAGTTCACAAGAGGCACAAGTTTACGAGATAGAGATTGTGAGATATCGAGCATCCATTGTAGCACGAGTATCGAGATAGTATATTCAGATCGTAGACTCGGCGACTTGATTGCCGGCTACCAGATTGCGTATCACCATGCTTTCCCTTGAGCTAAACCCTCTCCCAAACACCAGAGTCGATTTGCCCCAAGACAAGTTACCCCCGGTAACGTCTGCCGTGATTATCCCACGACAGTTGGCGCCCACCGTGGGGCCTACGTCCAAGGGTGTTTACATCACGGGAGAAGCTCGGGAGAACATGAAGAACCTCGTCGTCAGCGAGATCTACATCAACCCTGAAGGAGAGAAGATGGTGGACGATTTTGGCTGGGGGCCAGAGTCGGATCTGCTCGAATCCGGATCCGTCATCACGATCGGCCGGGTCAACGTCTTCGTCGGCATGGTACGTGCGTTCGGTTCAATCCCTGACGATTTTGGATTTGATTCTGTGTCAGGAGAGGCCACCCACGTTCAGTCGGATGGAGAAGAATCGGTCGGGACGGCGGATCCGACAGAGGAGCCCATCACGAAGATGGAACAGCCGGAGGAGCCGGCATGGACCCCGCGTGGCCGGGTTATAAGGGAGGATGATACCGAGTCTATCTTGCACCTGCTGGAGGAACGGTACGAGGTAGATAGCTACGATGAGGAGGAGTATGAGTCTTCGCCAAGCATTGCGCGCCAGGTCGCGGTCTACACGGCCCCTGCAACCAACCTCAATCAGGGGAACGTGACTACGGCCGCGGTCGGAGCGGCGCAAGCGTTGGCCCAACAGCAAAATCCGGCTGAAGGAAATCCGGTTCTGACCCGGGTTGACGGAGAGTCGGCTTCAGTCACCAGCCGAGCGGCGGATAGCGAGATGCAGGCAAACATGTTTGGGTTCTTGGCCCACAGGACGCCGGGGCAGGTCCTTCGAACCCGCAACACCCGGCCTTGTTCAGTAACAATATTGTCTTGGACCCAACAGTGTTAGCGACTGTGATAACCCCAGAAAACGCCGCGGCACGTGCCAGGGACTTGGAGGTAGCACGCCGCGCGCTAGAGCAACAAAGAAGAGATGTAGAAGCAGAAAAGCAAGGGGTAGCCACGCGCCAACGCGAACTGGACGCGCTGGAGAATCGGCTCCGAGCTGAGACAAGCAGGGTGCATCAGAGATATCAGACAAGATTACCGGCGATGTGAGGAGTCATAAACCCTAACGCACTATTCATTACACCCCAGGATCAGCCGATTCCGGCTGTGAATGAGGAAACTGTGCATCACCCGGCAACTGGAGCAGGACAGCCGGCAAACGTGCAAGCCAGGTTACCCACACTGCAGACTGGGGCCCCTGTCGGCAACACAGCGCCACCACCACCACCATCACGATTTCGTACGCCACCAGGTCACTTCAATAACCCCATGGATAACGTATATGCCGCAACGTTAGCATTAAATCAGATCCCCGTAAGAGAGTCACCCCATGCGGAGCAGACCCGACGGGCGATCGATTTGTTGCATACGGCGGTGGCTCAGCAGGTTAATTACCCGGATAATAGGAGTGGAATGCATGGAACGCCTTATATCAGCCAGCAACACGGCAATGCCGGTAATATGCAAACAAGTTCAGCGCGCCGGAGGGCAGAGCAGCAGCAAATGCCGCCTCCTCCCCGCGTGCAAGCAGCACTAGCAGTATCAGCAGCACAAGCTATTGTGGATAGTTCCAGAGCTAGGAGAGCCACGGCCGGGTCTGCGGTGCATGGACCAGCAGTAGCGCCGCGTCCAGCCGTACCCCCCGCAGGATCGCATGTTTCCCGGGTGAGACCAGTACCGACTAATCTCGCTGGGCCCAAGTGTCTGACGGATAACATAAGGGCTAAGCCTTACCCGGATAAATTCAAGGAACCAGGTAAAGTAGTGAACTATGAGCCGACTATGGATCCAGAAACATGGTTGAGCAGTTACGAGATGGCTATGTCGATCCGCAACGCGTCTGAAAACCTTCAAGCCAAGTTCATGTACCTAATGATGTCGGAAGGAGCAGCAAAGTTGTGGTTCAACAATTTACCGGAAGGATCTATCAAGTCATGGGGAGAATTGAAAACTGCGTTTATCAAGCACTTTCACGGAACGTGCAGGAAGTTGTTTACTATCGACGATCTGGAACGGTGTGTACAAAAGAAGGGAGAGTCGGCGCGCAGCTGGGTGCACCGGGTTATGGAGATATTGCATTCATCTACAGATATTCAGCCGAAAGATGCGTTGCAGGCTATGGCCAAAACATGCAAGTATACACCTTTAGTGCAGAAACCAACTCGCATGAAATCCAGTCGGAATGCTTCAGAAGTTACAATGGGAGAACTAATGGATGCGTGCAACAAACATGCTGCAACGGATACCACGGAAGAGGACGTTGATGACAAGAAAGCAAAAGCAAATACAGGCAATAATGGAAGAACCGGCAATGGATCTACGCCGGGTAACCATGGAGGTAACAATGGGAACAACAAGAACAAGCGCCCGTTCGAGGGGAATTCCGAGTTTGTCGCCAGCACAGAAGCCGGGTCTTCAAGGCCCAGGGCAGAAGGAAATTTCAACGCAGGAAATCATAATGGAGGAAATTATCAAGGGCCACCAAGGCCGGGTAACAACTGGGATATCTTCAGAATGGCGTGCCCGAAACACAGCAGGAACGGAAGGCCAGCCAACCACTCATTGGAGCAATGCGCGGATTTGCAGAGATGGAAGAACGAGGAAGTAAACAAGGCTATGCGAGGTGCAGGCCGGGGAGGAGGACCGGGTCCGGGTGGAAACCCGGGCAACGACCCACCCCCAGCTGGCAACCCGGGAGTTGGGAATCCGGGTAATAACCAGGGAGGAGCCGGAGGCTTCCAAGCCAAACCCAAGCAATTGGGCCAATACCACGTTCACACCACAGGAATTTCTAACAAGGATAGAAAGATACTAAAGAAGGCAGTAAACTCGGTTTCCTCAGCTGTCCCGAGATACCTGAGGTGGTCCGAGCAGGATGTAACATGGAGCATAAGAGATCACCCGGAAAGAATAGAACACCCGAGAGTGCTAGCATTGGTGGTTGCGCCACATGTTAATGGTTATGAACTGAAAAAGGTCTTAATGGACGGTGGAAGCAGCATCAACATTCTATATTGGGAAACTTTCTTGTGCATGGGTCTCAAGGAGTCTCAGCTACAGAAAAGTTCAACAGTTTTTCACGGGATAGTGCCGGGTCATTCGGCGTGCCCTGAAGGAAAGATCACTTTGGAGGTTGCTTTTGGAGAATCAAAGGATAATTTCCGGGTAGAGTGGCTCATGTTCGAAGTGGTGAAGTTGCGCAGTCCTTATCACGCGCTATTTGGGAGGCCGGCTTACGCCAAGTTCATGGCTAGGCCATGTTACGTGTACCTACAGCTAAAAATCCCGGGTCCTAAACAGACCATCACTATACATGGAAGCCGGGATATAGCGGCTGAGTGTGACGAAGGAGATGCGGCAATGGCAGAACAAGCCTGTAGAAAGGAGGAGCTTAAGTACTACCGGTCTCAAGTAGACCTGGATGACAGGACAGCGCTGAAAAGGCCGAACACCGAGGATGAGAGAGCAAAATTCAAAGCAGCGCAAGATACTAAGATGGTAGCTTTCGTCGAAGGTGATCCCTCCAAGCAATTTGCCATAGGATCTAACTTGGATGATGAGCAGGAAAAAGCACTTGTGGAGTTTATTCGTTCAAATCAGGATGTGTTCGCTTGGACACCTAGCGATATGCCGGGTATCCCTACAGAGCTGGCAGAGCACAGTTTACACGTCGACCCCAAGTCCAGGCCCGTGAAGCAGGGACTAAGAAAGATGAATGAGGAAAGAAGAAGGGCTATCGGCGAAGAAATCGCTCGGATGTTGACAGCCGGCTTTATCATGGAAGTATTTCACCCGGAGTGGCTAGCAAATCCGGTTCTCGTGATGAAAAAGACCAATGAGTGGAGGATGTGCATTGATTATACGAGTCTCAACAAGCATTGCCCAAAGGATCCGTTTGCACTTCCAAGGATAGATCAGATCATAGACGCGGTAGCTGGAAGTAACCTATTATGCTTCCTGGATGCATATTCCGGGTATCATCAGATCAAGCTCAAAAAGGAAGACTGGGAGAAAACGTCGTTTATAACCCCTTTCGGGGCCTTTTGTTACAAAACCATGACCTTTGGACTGAAGAACGCCGGCGCAACCTATCAGCGGTGCATTCAGAAGTGCTTTGAGGACCAAATTGGGCGCAACGTTCACGCTTACGTGGACGACGTGGTGATCAAGACCAGAAAGGCAGAGACATTTATTGATAATCTGGAGGAAACATTCAAGAACCTGAGAAGATACCAGATGAAACTTAACCCGACAAAGTGTGTATTTGGAGTCCCAGCAGGGAAATTACTCGGTTTCATTGTTTCAGAGAGAGGAATTGAAGCAAACCCGGATAAAATCAAAGCTATCCAGAGTCTGAAAAAGCCGGAAAACCTGAAGCACGTTCAGAAGCTTACGAGGTGCGTAGCAGCGCTGAGCCGGTTTATATCAAGACTCGGAGAAAAGGCAATACCCTTGTACCGGCTCTTGAGGAAATCCGATAAATTCGTTTGGGACCAAGAGGCGGATGAGGCGTTCGAGGCATTAAAGAAGCAGCTATCAGAGGCACCAGTTCTAGCAACCCCGGGTCCTAAAGAGCCCATGTTACTATACGTTGCAGCGGGGCCCCGGGCGGTTAGCGCAGTGGTTGTCGTTGAGCGAAAGGAGGATGGAAAGGACCACCCGGTCCAGAGGCCGGTTTATTATGTCAGCGAGGTGCTATCAGAAGCAAAGCAGCGTTACCCACATTGGCAGAAGTTGGTTTTCGGGGTCTTCATGGCCAGCCGGAAATTGAAGCCGTATTTTCCGGAACACCCCATAACAGTGGTTAGCTCTATACCAATGTCGGATATCATCAGAAACTCGGATGCAACAGGCAGAATAGCCAAGTGGGCGATCGAGATGGGAGATTATCACATCAACTACGAGCCCAGGTGAGCAATCAAATCCCAAGCTCTAGTTGATTTCATTAACGATTGGAGTCACACAGGCATGCCCACAATGACTCCAAGTTCCGAGTCTTGGATAATGCACTTTGATGGCTCCAAGCAGTACGAGGGATCAGGAGCTGGAGTGGTACTCACATCACCTAAAGGAGACAAGTTGAGCTACGTATTGCAGATTTACTTTGATTGTTCCAACAACGTGGCCGAGTATGAGGCATTATTGCATGGATTGAAGATAGCCAAGGAGATGAATATCAAGAGAATATGATGCTATGGGGACTCGGACCTTGTGGTACAGCAGGTCTCGGGAACTTGGGATAGAAAAGATGCAACTATGGCAGCATACCACAGAGAGGTGGACCGGGTCGCCGGGTGCTTTTCCGGGTATGAGGTGGAGCATGTAGATAGAAGAAAAAACGAGGCAGCAGATACACTTGCCAGACTCGGCTCGCGCAGAGAGCCGGTTCCACCCAATGTGTTCCTGGATGAGTTATGGCGGCCATCAGTTAAAACCGAGTCTGAGGAAGAACTGGCTAACAAAGACCCGGATTTGGAGCTCGTGGACACAATACACACTGTTCCCGAGTGGACAGAGCTGTTCCTGGCTTACCTATCGCGGGGCGAGTTACCACAGCAAGAGGTACTAGCAAGGCAAATTTTGAGGCGAGCAAAAGGTTATCCATCATCAACGGGGAGTTATATAAAAGGAGCGCTGCAGGAGTATTTTTGCGCTGTGTAGCACCAGAAGAAGGCCGGCAAATACTGAAAGAGATCCACGAAGGCGACTGTGGGCATCACGCATCCACGAGGTCCCTTGTGGCCAAGGCATATAGGCACGGTTTCTTCTGGCTCACAGCTTTAGCAGATGCAGAATGCTTGGTGGCAAGGTGCGACGGATGCCAAAGGTACGCCCGCCAAATCCATGTGCCGGCTATGAAGTTGCAAACAATTCCTTTAACCTGGCCTTTCGCCGTCTGGGGTATGGACATGGTTGGCCCCTTTCACATGTCACCTTGCAAAAAGACACATCTCCTGGTGGCTATAGATAAATTTACCAAGTGGGTTGAAGTTATGCCAGTCACCAATTGTGAAGCGATTACGGCAGTTAAGTTCCTGAAAAGGATTATCTACCGGTTCGGGTATCCTCACAGTATAATTACCGACAATGGAACCAACATGTCCCTTGGCGAGATGGAGAAATTCTGTGGTAATAACGGAATCCGGCTTGACATAGATTCCGTAGCTCATCCACAAGCCAATGGACAAGTGGAGAGGGCAAACCAGGAGTTACTTCGTGGATTAAAGCCACGATTGCGAGTCCCATGTATCAGAGCTGCTGGAGCATGGGTTGAGGAGTTACCTTCAGTGGTTTGGGGTATCAACACTACACCTAACAGATCTACTCAGATGACAGCGTTTTTCATGGTTTATGGCGCAGAAGCGGTGCTGCCGAGTGATATCATCCATGACTCGCCTCGAGTATCGGCTTATGTCGAGGTGGAAAACGAGAAGATCCGGCAGGACGCCGTGGATATGTTAGAGGAACACAGGGAACACGCTTTGGAGAGATCAGCCATATACCAGCAGGATTTGAGGAGATATCATAGCCGGAGAGTCAAAACCCGGGTCTTCCAGGAAGGAGACCTGGTTCTGCGCCTAGTACAGTCAAAGGAAGGAAAACACAAGTTATCCCCACCATGGGAGGGACCGTTCATCATAAGCCGAAATCTGCACAACGGATCATATTACTTGGTAGATGCAAGGGAAGAGTCGGCTACTGTTAATGACACCGCTCACACCACTTCATCTATGCAAGAGAGGGAAAGACCTTGGAACGTAGCTCAGCTGCGTCCCTACTACAGCTAGTCCAGACTAGATTTACAAGTGGAATTACACGATGTAACAGGCAGCAGGTTTCAGACGCACTCTTTTCCTATCCAGGGTACCTAAGGGGACTGGAGGGTTTTTAATAAGGCGGCTTGCTGACCTAACTTTTCTCATATCAATAAAGAGATGGTTAAACAATATACTCTTTCCTTTTCATGTGTTTTTTATCAAGTTTTTTATCTCTGTTGTGTTTTTATTTTCTTTTTCTAGGTAAGTATTATTTATTGTTCTTAGTTCATTAGTTTCTTTAGTAAATTGCATATATTTAGGTCTTGGGGGCTGATTGCTTGAATAGCACAGTTACAAACTCAAAGACCCGGCCATGATGCCTATGAGTTATAAGGGTCGATTACTTACAAACAAGTACGGCTGCATGCTTATAACCGGACAAAGGAGCCAAACTTCCTTGACTTTTCTTACTTAAGCTCGATGTGACTCGCACTAAAGTGGCATGATTCGCTAGCGTATGATTACAATCAGTCATGATGCCCAATGGGACTTGCCTGACCCTGTCTTCATACAGCTATAGCAACATGATTATCCACGCGAAAGCCGGCTTACAGTACGAGAGAGTCAAAAGGGTCATCTAAACCACAAGTTATGCAAAGTACAAGGTTAACAACCGGAAACTCAAAGTTTATTAAGCATAACTTCAAAACCTATGTGAAATGGCTCTAGGTTTTGGGCTTAGCACGTAACAATTTGTTCCTTTTGAAAGACCCAATACCCCAGACTCGGAATTTCGGGCCTTGGGGACTCGGGAATTTGAAAACAGAAACAAATTATCCAGCTATTCAGCTCAAAAACCCAAAAATCCGAGTCTTGGGGACTTGGGGACTTAGAAAAAAGTCCACTAGTCGAAACCCACGAGACCCGGAAACCGAGTCTCACAATAGGCACCATAGTAGAAAGTCGGAAAATCAAGGACGAAAAAGCTCAAAGCTAAGAAATATCAAATTCAAGCAAAAGGCCAGAAGGGCCACGAGATATATTAAGGTATCAAAATGTATTACAAGCCACGATAGTAGTATCATAAAGGGCACAAGCGCGCTATCAAAAAGAATAATAATTTTACAGGAACATTGGCCAAGTGAGGTACTGAGATGGTATCGGTCAAGAGTCTACTCGGCCTCCTGGTTGGGTCGACGGCCTTGCCCTTGTTTTCCGGGTCTTGGTCTTGGGTTTGCTCCTCGGAGGCCTTCCTAGTGTTGTCACCCGGATTCGCAGTATCAGGGCGAACAGGCGGGCGGCCAGCCGGCGTAGAGGAGGAGGGTGCTAACTCCAACTCGGCTTTCCTCTTCGCGGCTTCCTCCCTCTTCCTGGCCGATTCAGCATTCCACTTCTCCAAGATATCGAAGGGCAAAGGCATATCTTCCTTCACAGGTTTGTCCGCGGCGTCGTATGGAGTTACATATCTACTCAGGTCCAGAGAGTCGGCAAGAGTAGTTGCCGAGTGACGCACCTCAGTCTGTACAGCTTTGAAGTCCTTGGCGACGAACCTGGAGCCATCGGCCTTGATCTCTAGAAACCCGGCCACCAGTTTTGCCGGCTCAAGCTTTGGAAAGTAGGCTTTCGCCAGCATAAGACCCCGGGTCATCCCAACCCGGCATGCCGAGCGTTTCCAGAGCTCAATCCATGCGGGGACAGTAGAGCACACATGGATCAGGGTTTCCATACCCGGATATCCCTCAGTCGGCCATTGTATGGTGTCCAGAATCCATTTGGTGCCGGCGCAGAACCTCTGGAGCACAGTCCTTAAATTTTTCACCTTCTGGATATCATCTTCTTCTTCGGGCGCAAGGTTAGCGCCTGCAAAGTAAACAGTAAAAGGTTATGACAAAATATTCCGAGTATCATGGATCGAGAAAAAACCGAGTCACGAACCAGCAAGTAACAGTATCTCACCAAGTAGGACACGATAAGTGTCGGCAACTTGGGCTGATAACTTCTTCAGCGCAGCCTGAACAGTGGTGTACTTCTTCTTGTACTTCCCGACATCTTTGTTAAGCGTCTCCACCTCAGCCTCAAGCGCCTCTCGCAGTCGTACCTCAGTCTCCAGGAGTTGATTGGTCTTGGCCAAAATTTCCTCGGTCCGGGCCATTTGTGCCTATAAGGAACAGAACCATAAAGTTCAGTTGGATATCATAATAACCCAAGTATCCAAGAGGTAGTACCAAGTACAACTTCGACAAGTTACACTCGGAACTTGGGGACTAGATGGATACTATGAAATACCAATCAGTATTACCTGATGTTCAGCAGCCATGCGCTCCAACATATTTTTCTCTGTGGCCTTCAGGGCGAGGAGGGCGCTCATCATCTGGTCGAAGGAATGATTACCCGGGTCGGAAGACCCGGGATCCTGGTTACTCGGAGACCGAGCTCTTGCCTTGGCAGGGTAAGGCACCCGGGTCGCTCGAGTGTCGGAATTCAGCTCGCCTCCCCCTGTGCCCAGGATTGTGACCTCTTCGTCCTCATGCGCGTGCGAGGCTATTGGATACTCGGCTTCTCTATCAGCCGGGTTCTTCGGTGGCACTTTCTCCCCCTCGCCGCCAGCTGCAGCCATTGTTTCATCAATCAGGTTCTGTTTGCCCGGGTCATCAGTTTCCATGTCGTCCTGGTCACTGATAGTGACCTTGGCCCTGAGAATGATACGACCAAGCGGTTAGTGCGTAGCTAGAGAAATTTATGGATGATTATTAGAACAGGAAGAGAAGAACCTTACCCGGAGTTCACCACAAAGTCTGAGGGGAATTCACTGCTGGACCCGGAAGAAGCTGACAAAGATTGAGAAAGTGAGATGCGGAGTCTTCCCGCTAAGGGGTGATTGGGAGAAGGAAATCTCCGATACTCGGGATGAGGTTGAGAAGTACCGGCGCGCTGAGCCGGAGATGGTGGGATACCCGGGTTGAGCGTGGCGTCACCCGGAGTGTTCCGGGTCACCCTGCGCTTGATCAGGGGTGGCTCCTTCAAATATGACCAGTCGGATAGTTTACGGTTTAGCTCGCACATATTAGTGAA
Organism: Alopecurus myosuroides; assembly: GCA_028641055.1. Classification (NCBI taxonomy): domain Eukaryota; kingdom Viridiplantae; phylum Streptophyta; class Magnoliopsida; order Poales; family Poaceae; genus Alopecurus; species Alopecurus myosuroides. The sequence goes on from CM054057.1 coordinate 503,113,731, forward strand.
GGAGTATGGTTTGGAGGCAAGGAGTGATATGGGACCTTAAAGACAACCCCTCGGGGTTTCCTCTTAGCTCCGACCTCGGTGACTGGTTCAGCTTCACTCTCGTCACTCTGTGTTTCTGCCCCATCTTCCGGGTCTTCTTTCTCTTCCTTATCCTCCAGCCCTGAGTCACCGATGAATACAGTCGGAAAACAGGAAGTGTGGGGAGACAAGTTAGCAGGAATTGGGTTGGGTAAAAACCCGGAATGTACCTTCTTCCGAGTCAGCTGCCTCTTCATCTTCTTCTGGGTCTTCGGAGGAAGGGGAGGTCTTGATATTCCAGAAAGCATTATCAGCCTAAGGTAAAGGAATAAAAGTAAGAATTGGTGATCGTATCAAGCGAAAGTACAAGGATGAAAATGAAAGTATAAGTGCCGGATCTTACCGCGGGAGCCGGATTCTCGCGTGTATATGGATTTAACCCGGGAATGTTCCGGATCACGTCCAACTTCTCCGTCAAGAAACTCTTGATGGTCTTGTTGGTATCGCCGGCTGGGTAATTCTTTGAGGAATATCGGAGCGCGTCCGTGACGTGCCCCGAGTAGTCACACATCAGCTTGGCGCGAATGGAGTTGGTCTGGATCCGGAAGTCCACCCATGTCTTAACCAAGTTAAGCCCAAGGAGGCCTTGGGCAGAAAGAACGGCTATTTTTGATAGATGGGGCTGGATGGCTTCCCTGTCCGACTCAGGGGGGAAAGCATTGAAAATATCGGAAAGATCTAAGAGACCCTCCGAGTAACCCGGCAACTTCCTCTCGCCGGGTGGGGAGGTGTCCCGATAATAAAAGAAGGAAAGCTGCCAATGCTTAACATGTGAGTTTAGGTTTAGAGTCAGCATGGGAGAATTTTTGCGGCCCTGGATGGAAACTCCGCCGCAGGCCAAAAGGGCCCTGTCACCGCTTTCGCGGCACGGTTTGCATTGGAAGAGCTTGATAAACAAAGCCAAGTTTGGCGGGATGCACAAGTAAGATTCACAGAGGACTATAAAGTGGGTTATGTTCAACATAGAGTTAGGCCCTATGTCGAACACCCGGAGGCCATAATGGCGCAGGACTTCACGGAAGAAAGAGTGACCCGGGGGGCGAAACCCCGGGATCACGTGCTCGACAAAGCATATTACCTCGTCGGCATTGGGGGTAGGCCGGGTCTCGTCACCCGGAACCCTCCAATGAATCTCCTTCTGAGGAGGGAGGATGCCTGACTCGGCCAGTTCTTCCAGCTTGGCCTGGGTCACGGAAGACCGCGCCCAATTGGCAGATATGGACTAGGTCGTCCTTGTTTTTGCCGGCTGCTTCCCTTTGTTCCTAGGAGCCATTGGTTCAGTCTGCAAAGTACAAAGCAAAATGCACAAAACGTTAAGACTCGAAAATCATGAGCTATCCGAGTATTCACAAGCAGTATCAGTAAGAGGCACTGAAACTATGAGTTGTCCGGGTATCACTGGGCAGAGTGAAAATTACAAACTATCCGGGTATTGACGAGCGGTACAAAAATTATGGGATATCTACGTATCGGCAAGTAGTTATGAAAAAAGATTGGTTGCCTATGTATCTAGTGCAAGTAAAAGAACCGGAAGTGGTGGATTTTCCGGGTATCAAGAGCAGCCGCGGAAGTTTGGGCGAACTGAATCCAGATTGGAAATTTTGTGGATGATTTCGTCGAGAAATTAACGATTACAAGCGATAGGGGAGTGATGTGCAGTCATCTGTTAAGTGATTGGACAAGCTAGGATGGGGCTACGCGACCTAATCCGGCGTGAAGCAAGAAATGACCCGCGGCGGACCTAGATCCAATCTAGTTCAAACGGGGAAATTTGAAGCTAAATCAATGAAAGTAAGAAGCTTACCGGTGTGGATTGGAGAAGGGCGCGACGGCGGCAGATGGCGCAGTCGTGATGTCCCTTTGTGACTCCCGGCGGGCAGGTCGAGGGCGCGGCGGTGGAGATTGGCGGCGGCACGGGGCGAGCCGTGGAAGAACGCAGATGGCGGCGGCTTTGCTCCGGCGGCGCGCACGAGGTCTCCGTGGCGGCGCTCTGTGGGCTCGAATGAGGAAGCACTGGCGAGGAGGAAGAAGAAGAAAGAATGAACCGTTGGGGTTAGGTCACCCCCTAGGTACCTATTTATAGGTCCGGGTGGGGAAACCTAGGCCAACGGGCGGGAACCGAAATTTTCGGGATAAGGGATACCCGCCTTGATTTTCTGGGATACGCGTTAAGTATTGGACGAGATATCCGGAATGGATAGGAAGCAAATCTCTCCCGCGATATCTGGACCAATTAACGAGTGAAGTAAGCCGGATCTTTGGCATTCTCATCAGGGCATTGACCCGGAAAAGTAAAAGATGGATTCAGAGGAAACCGGTTTATTATATGGACCACCGATGGAGTTAGGCCTAGCTGTTTATTAAAGCAACTTAACCCGGCCTCTATGAATTTGTATGTTTGTTGTTTTTGCAGGGAATAGCATGCGCTTCAAGGAGGGTCCCGTGAAGCCCAAGCTATTCTGGGGACTACTGATGGAGGGATGATAACCCGGTAGGCCAACGCCAAGGAGTAACTCGGCCCAGAGGACGTTGCGCAAGACCCGACTTATGGAAAGAGAGCTTCTAGAAGGCCCAGGAGTGTAGGCCTTGTAACCCGGATTGTGGGTTCCGATAAGGAAGTTTAGGGTTTTGTAAGTAGTGTCCGGTTAGGATTCCGAGTACGCCTTGGATAGCAAGCCAGGGGATCCGGGCACTATATAAGCCGGTCCCTAGGGTTAGATCGACGAGTTCACCAGATTCACTAGTTCACAAGAGGCACAAGTTTACGAGATAGAGATTGTGAGATATCGAGCATCCATTGTAACACGAGTATCGAGATAGTATATTCAGATCATAGACTCGGCGACTTGATTGCCGGCTACGAGATTGCGTATCACCATGCTTTCCCTTGAGCTAAACCCTCTCCCAAACACCAGAGTCGATTTGCCCCAAGACAAGTTACCCCCGGTAACGTCTGCCGTGATTATCCCACGACAAGTCCCGGATTGAAGTTGAAACTCGGGACTTACCATCTTGGCCTGGGGGAGTGACGAGAGGGATGCAGAGTGTGTCTCGGACGTTGAACTGCTCCTCGTCATCCTCTGTCCAATCTGGTTGCCAGCCCTGCGCCAAGATCGGCTTGTCTTCATCTCTCTGGCGAGGAATGTGCTGCAGATGCAAACTTAGAGCATAAGGATCTAGAATCTAAGTGTACTCGGGAGAAACCGAGATGAATCCTACTCGGAATGGCATGTGAATCATAAAGCATAAAAAGCTCAGTGTACTCGGGAGAAACCGAGATGAATCCTACTCGAAATGGCATATGAATCATAAAGCATAAAAAGCTAAGTGTACTCGGGAGAAACCGAGATGAATCCTACTCGGAATAGCATGCGGATTATAAATCATATAAATCTAAGTGTACTCGGGAGAAACCGAGATGAATCCTACTCGGTGAAACATGCGAAACGAAAAGCATAATCAACTAAGTATATTCGGAAGATACCGAGCTGGGAGCAACTCGGCAGGATGGAGAAAACTTACTTGGGGGGGCTGGTCGATCTCGGCTGTAGATCACAAAACCGTAGTACCAAGTGTCCGAGAGGGTGGCCTTGGTGATGGACCGAGCCCAGATGGCCACCTCCTTCTTGCTGAGCTCGAAGGTGGTGGTGCGCGTACAGTCGCGAGGCCCGCCCATGAAGCACATATTGTGTGCTCTAATCTGAAGAGGGATAACTCGGCGGCTCACCCATGTGGCAATAAGGTCATCCGACCGGAGCCCCAGATCAACCAGTTGCTTCAATCGGTTGTGCGCATGGTTGGCATCCAACAAGTCTTCTTCGGGTTATATCCCCAATTCCTCATGGCAGGTGGAGGAACGTTTTGGAAGGCAGGCATCTTGGTGAGATCCACCGGCTCGGTGCCCTCACCTGGAGTGGGATTCTTCACGTATAGGAATCCCCTCTGCCACTTGCAGCAGGTGTCAAGCCCCGAGACCTTGGGATACTCGGTGCTGTTCTGGTAGATGATCATCACTGCGCCGCATTGGGTCATGACCTTGGTCTCATACAGATTGGCTTTGTTGGGGAGGACTTGCTGGCGGAAATGAAAATACTTGGCCCAGATGTCTACCTTGGGGTATACACCGAGATAGGCCTCGCAGAATGTGACGAAAGTGGATAGCATGGCAATGGCATTTGCCAGAAGGTGGTGTGGTTGCAAGCCGAAATGGCGAAGAAATTGTTGCATGAACTTGGAAATGGGGAGACCAAAACCACGTTTGAAGTGGCTAAGGAAAACTACGTACTCACCGGGGCCGGGTTGAGGCTCCAACTCGGTCCCGGGTGGCCTATAGATCACACCCGGCGGAACTCGGCAGGCCAACCATTGGGTGTCAGAGGCCTTCACGTCCGAGCCTTCCCAGTGGCCGTGGGTGGACGCGGGCCCTTCAAGATCCACATCGGAGACGAGCTCAAGCAACATCGGGGCAAATCTGGATCCGTTCGTCTCCGGATAGCGCGTGGACGAGAAGGTTGGCTCGGGCCGCAGAGGTCGTAAGAGAGCCGCGCCGGCGCGGAAGATGAACATTGTTGCGCGTCGTCCGACAGTGAAGAACTTGGAGAAGAACTCGACGAGGAAGATGAAGCAGAGGCGCGGAAGGTGGAGACCGTACGGCGGTGGTGCGAACTCGGGGAAGACCGCGCAGAGTGGCGAGGATCTTGTGGTTCAGCGGTGCTCAGGCGAGCGATGGTGCGCGATGATGGATTAGCTCTCTCTGCGCGCGGTGGTGCTCACTGGTGCGCGGCGGAGCGCTATGCTCTGTGGAGGCGAAGGCGAGGAGGAAGGAGAAGCGAAAGGGGCAAATGGCGAGGGAGCCGATGCAACGGGCGGCGCAAGGGTATTTGTACCCGTGGAGGCGTAGGAACTGCTCCGGATTTCTTGCATCATTGATCGTGGGATCAGGCGTTACTACGCTCGAAGGAAACGCACACAGCGAGTTAATCGCGCGTAACGGGCGCAGTCAATCCCACGATCCACGACGTGTGCACTCAAGTGCTCTGAGGTGAAGCGACGCAACGGCGCATGGGCCCGGTGAGCAGTCATAGGTGCGGGCAGCGCGCGTGCGAGGCAACCGCACGAGACCCGATGCGACATGGGTTGCAGTTCCGCGCCACGTGTTAAGACTTACACGCGAAGATAGCGAGGCGTGCTGGTTTGAGCGGCGAAGTCCAGAAAATTTGGCTAAGTGTTGGGATCTCAGCACAATCCAAAGCGGCGTGTTCTACTCGGTTGAAGGGAGAAACTCCTCAGGCGATGGTATATTCGATTCGAGTTCGGATAGAACTCGACCGAGTTGAGGTGCAACTCGGTTGGGTGTTTCACGGAAGATTGGTTTAAGCTGGCACGGCCCAGCGTCCGAGTTCACCAGCCATACCAGCTTCGGGGACTAATGTCGGGGGGCTACCCCCGAGTAGGGGTAAGGTTGGTAAGAAATGGTGTTCGAGGTACAGATTATCGAGTTCGGCTGTACCGAGTTGGTACCTACCGGATAGAAAGGTACTAGGCTGGATAGCTGCCGAGTTGGAGCTATCCGGTATGAAGAACAAGAGACCAAAGGGAAGATTCGAGTGCTTGGCTGGATCATCCGAGTAGCACTTGGAGGATCCGGATAGAGAAGGGTGCTGCTCTACTCGGAGGTGAAGTCAATGGAGCCGTTGGGCGAATCCCGTATATCCAGGGGCAGTATAGGCATGCGGTTCAACTTACTAGATGTGATGATGCGTATCCATACGTGGGTACAGTGTGAGGTATCGGCGAGGCCATGTCTTGTCTCTGACAGAGGGGACAGGACATGTCAGCGTCCCGACCGCGACGACTTTCGGCGACTGTCAGCGAGGGACCGGAGGCGTGGAGTGGTGCACAGTGTGTAGTCACCTAACCCGTACTTGTATCCGTAGAGGTAGTAGGTGGCCACCAGTATATAAGGTTGCCTCCCCCTCCTGCGTGAGGGTCGACTCTTTGGTGGTTCATTTTACGTAGGATCTGAGGTGTTGCAAGTAGAGAGAGAGACAACGAGAGAGGTTCTTCTTCCTCTAGCTCTTTGAGCTTGAGGGATACTTGTACTCGGCATACACATATACGGAGAGAGAGGCAGGAGTAGGGATGTTACCTCCACACGAGGGCCCCGAACCTGGGTAGATCTAGTTGTTTGGAGTGTTGTGAGCGCGCCAGCTAGGCGTGCGATCCCTCCCTGGATACCTATAGCATCCATCGGCCCCAAACTCAAGCCATCCCATGGCATCTATCTTTTCACATCCACAACAGATACATTTGTTTGAATCATAAAGAAACACATGATAAAGTGGTATCTAGCTTGTCCTTCTAGGGGTAGCAAAACATAAATTCTAGGACACCTTCAAATTTCAAATGATGAGTATATACAAATAATTTAAGAGGAAGCAATACCTTAATGATGAATCAATCAATAATAAATTTGGGACTATGCACATTATACCCAAAATGACAACTATGCTTTCTTAACTGGTGCATAAAGTAAGAAGGTGGAGGATCACTATAAAAGTAAAAGAAAGGCCCTTCATAGAAGGAAGCATGGATTACCCATGTAGCTTTTTATTTTTTAAACAGTGGTATCGAAATATAATTTTGAGAGAGGTGTATGTCTATGTCAGAGAATGGTAATGAAATATTTATCATAACCCATGTCAATCAAAGTGTTTAGACTTTTGAGAGAGGTTTCCATTAGCACTTTTTACCTATGGTTGGTACTTCCCCCACCTTGTCTTACACAAGCCATGGCTAGCCGTATTCACGGAGGCCCACCAACAAGCATCAATCCATAGGTAAGTGCCTTTTATATTATTTGAGTTCATATTATTTGGCACCAACTCTATGCAAATTTAGATGAGCACATATTCCATACTCATAGGGTCAAATAAGGGAGAACAACCTTGCTTGACATAAGACATGATAAACTTTAAAATACTTCCTAATGAGCTAAAACAAGAACACAAAACAAGTTTAATAATCTTGAAGGTTTTAAAGGTAGCACACAAGAAATTTCCTTGGAGTGGCGGTGAAATACCACAAATAGGTAGGTATGGTGGACACATTGGAAAACTTTGGTTTTTGGGAGTTGGATGCATGAGTAGATCGCATACTCAGTACAAAGTGAAAGCTAGCAAGAGACTGGGAGCGACCAACTAAGAGAGCAATAATGGCCATAACCATGCACAACGACAAAATATAATTAATCAAAGCATGAAATGATATTACAAGTAAAAAACTAAATGATCATCAATGCTAAAGGTGACTGGTTTATTGTCATAACATGGTGTGAGCATGCGCCAAGTCAACTCAAATAAATCATCATAGGAGAATACCATAATACCATGCTTTAATATGAGGAAACAACACATGATTTAATTTCAATGGAACATTAAGAACTCTAAGTTATCTGAGACTAGTCACAATACATCATATATTACTAAGAACACAATTAAAATAACATCTAACATGATATGCCAAAGTCTAAGCTAGGGTCAAAACAAGCTTCCTATTGCACCACTATAAGCATGAAATATTTTACTCCAACACCAATCAACTTACTTTAAACAACTCTCAAAGAAAATAATCATTAAAGACCAGAGAGATAACCATACATAACTAAAGCAAACCAACAATCTCTGAATAAAATAAGAATGAAAAACAAGAGCTAAATGCAGTAGTAGCAAAAACTGAACACTCACAAAACAATAAGAGTGAAAACTAGAGTGTTCCAAATAATAAAACGGAGTGTGGATCTCTCCCAGATATGAATAAGAGGAACCATAATAGCTATTATCAGAAAAAAACTAAAATAAAAATAAATGGCGCTCCAAGAACAACACATATCATGTGAAGGAATAAAAAATATAGTGTTTTGAAAGGAAACCTGATATTTTTGTTGATGAAGAAGGGGATGCCTTGGGAATCCCCAAGCTGTGATGATTTTACTTCTTGGATATGTCTTGGGATGACATGGGCATCCCCAAGCTTGAGCTGTTGTCCATACTTCATCTTCTCATATCATCCTTCTCTCCCTACACTTGAAAACTTCCTCCACCTAAAACTTCTCACAATCTTCATTAGCAACGTTAGTGCATCAAAATAATAAATCCAATTGGTTCAGCTTAAGCACTAGCCAAACACCCATTTAAAAAATTAGCTACCGTCACAACTTCTTTTAAGTATCTTCCCCTCGAAAGAACACAAAAGAAAAAGATCAAGAGGCAAATGCAAATATTGGCAGAAATCTATCAAGACAGAACAACTGGTAATGATGAATTTTTTCAAGGCACTTCTTTATATCAAATAAAAAAGTTTGAAACAAATGAAAGTTAAATAATAACCTGGGGTAGGTGCTTAAAAAATATAAAAAAAATCCCTCAGGTTTTGGCTGAGAGAACAAAGTTTTTTGGTAAAGCGCCAAAATCTAGACAGAAACCAGCAAGTTGATCTTTCTTTCAAATAGAGGTTATTATTGGCACAAAAACGAAATAAAAAGGATAAGGAGAGGTTGTCACAGATGTAAAAACTTCCAAGACTCAAAGAAAACAAAATAGAAGAAACCATTAATATAACATAGGAAAACAAAGTGGGTTTGCTCCCACAAGCGCTTTTCTTTAACGCCTTTTATCTAGGCATAGTAATTTTCAAAGATGATCACATAAGAATAAGAATTTAAGAACAATAGTAGAGCATCAAGAAGAAAATATAAAGCACATTTAAGCCTAAGCCACTTCCAATGCATAGGAATATTCTAAGAAAATAAATCAAGGATGGACAAAGTAGCAAGCATACGAAGGGAAAACAAATTCAACTTCAAAAATTTCAACATAAAGAGAGGTGTTTTAGTAAAATGAAAATTCCTACAACCATATTTTACTCTCTCAAAGTAAATTTTAGTAGCATCATGAATAAAATCAACAATATAACTATCACATAAAGCATTATTATCATGATCCACACGCACAAAAGAATTAATACTCCCCACATAAGAATAGTCATTCTCATTAATGGTAGTGGAGAAAGTTCAACAAAGTAGATATCATTATAATCATAATAAATAGGAGGTATATTATAATCAGAATAAATTTTCTCCTTAATAGTTGGTGGACTGAAAATATAATATTCATCATTGTAATTATCATATATTGGAGGCATAGTATCATCAAAGTAAATTTTCTCCTCCATGCTTGGGGAACTAAAAGTATCATGCTCATCAAAACCCACTTCCCCAAGCTTAAATTTTTTCCATAGCATTACCAATAATGGTGTTAAAAGAATTCATAATGATAACTTTGCTACTAGCATGCAAATAAAGTTCCATAGGTTTTAATTTTGTCTTCAAACACTTCATGTCCTAACTCAAAATAAATACTATAAAGCTCTCTCATATTTTTGTTGTTTTCCATTAATCCTAACTCGTAATATAAAAACATGAAACAAGTAAAAAAGCAAGAGTGTACTTCCCAAGTGAACTTATAGATAAAGTTATGATCCCCGACAACGGCGCCAGAAAACAGTCTTGATAGCCCACAACTGTAGGGGATCCCGATAGTCTTTGAGGGTAAGTATAACCTAAGTTATTGATCTGACACAAGGGGAGCCAAAGAATACCTATAGGCCTTAGCAGCTGAGTTGTCAATTCCACCACACCGGAGAAGCACTTAATTAATTATATTAGAAACAAAAGGTGGATTCTCTTGCGTCCTCAACACAGCTATTACAATTAGCAGTTGTATAGGTGCACTAGTTCAACAAAGAGATGATTAGATATGAGTAATATGGGTGGTAAACCAAGGTTTTTAAATTTTTAATATACATGGATGCAAGCAAACAAATAGTAAAACTAAAAGAAAACTATAACAACATGGTTGGAAACAAGGCATAGGGATCATACTTTCACTAGTAGGAACCCTCAAGAGCATTAACATAATTAAACATATGATACTTCCTCTAACAACATGCATGAAAGACATAACTCGGAAATCCTTGTGAATCAAGTAGGATGATAATCGTGTAGGGATAAACAAGCAGACCTTAAAGTTCATGTTCCCTTCAATGAACACCCCAACCCTGTCACTTTGAGCATCCAAAGATAGTACTAATAAACACCACAACCTATCTCATGAATAGTATCTTTCTAATCAATCCACAACACTCGCACTATCACCTTGACACTATATAGAGATTATACTAAACAGAAGCATCAAGAAACCTCATGATTCTAATTCAATCCAACATAGTAATAACAACTTCATGATAAGTATCCCTCTAATTCAAGGTCCATAGAGTCACACACGGCACCCGCACTTTCACTGTGGTGTCATGGAACAAAGGTGACTCCGGAGAATTATACTAGATAAAACCAATTGAGTACATCGTATCCATTGCATAATGAAGGGGAAAACATCATAGATTCAACAATGATAACATATGAAACGATCACAATCAAGATCACATCATGACAGAGAGAGACAGACTGAGAGATAACCACATAGCTACTAGCACGAGACCTTAGTCCCGAGGAGGGACTACTCCCGCATAATCATGGGAGGCAGCAACATCGATGAAGATGGCTTCGGCGACACTTCACCATCTCGGCAGAGTGCCGGAAAAGATACTTCTATCCCCCGAATTAGGATTTTGGATGACAGTGGAGCTCGGATGCGTTTCTAGAAAAATCTTCCAGTCTCCTTCCAAATTAGGTTAAGAGTGAACTATAAGCAAAGAGGCGACGGGAGGCGGTGCCCAAGGTCCACAGGTGGGTCCTGTCGAATAGTCGTGTCTAGAAATCCCTCGGATGATCCGGTAGGGTTTCGAGTAGAGGAACGATGTACGCGCTGGTGGTCTCGACGGCTAACAAGGAGGCAAGATTTACCTAGGTTCGGGGTCCTCGTAGAGGTAAAACCCTTACTCCTGCTTGTCTGATCTGTATTATGACGAGATAGTCGAGCTGTTTACAATGGCGATGCCATGGTGAGGCGTACGGGGTATCCCGTGTATTGCCTAGTCTAGTTGTGCCTTGTATTTTCCCCTCTCTAGATTGGATCCCTTTTTCTCTCCTCCCTCCTCGCTTTATATATGCAGCCAGGAGGGGGTTACATGAGTCCTAGTAGAGTACGTATAGGATTTCTTGTCTTGATCCGCAAGTCTTGCGGGTGGGCTTCTGTTGGGCCTTCTAGAACCGCGGGATATCACCTGTCTTTGGGCCTAGGTCTTGGGCCTTGGACCGGGTAGGCTCACCCGATAGGTCCAGGAGTCATCCCCACGTCATTAGCCCCCGAGTGTTTATTCGACTGAGAATAGTCGGGTAAGCACTCAAAGTTCGTTCTTGATTTCTTCGGTTGGTCATTCAATCTCCTGTTTTTAGGGTGTATACCCTGTGCGCGAAGCGCTCATGTACTCGAGCATCGAGTGATAAATGTGCCTTGTGTTGGCTGTTTTCGCAGAAGGATGTGGCTCAGTCGCTTGACTCTCCCGAAAGATCAGGGCCAATTAATTGCATCTAGGGCAAAAACGGTTCTGGCCTACACGACTTCGAGACCTCCGACTCGAATCCGGCGAGGTGATCATTGCGAGTGGGCCGTTGAGGTCTTACCGAGTCGAACTTAACCTAAAGGGGTACCCGGCGCGTCCGCTAGGATTTTTCTTCGTGTTGTTGACACGGGAAATTTACCGGAGGACGCAGCTTGAGTGCGATTCCAGGCCCAAAAGAGAGATCCTTGGGTCTTACCTTCGTACACGAAAGAATACGGCATCCGGATGTGCCTAGTCGGCCGAACGATCTAGGATAAGGATGTGCAAATACATCGTGTGGTAGAGTTGCGGGAGCCGCACACTCGCGATTTTACCTTAATCATGTTCTTGCGATTCTTCGGGTGAAGAGATCTTCCTTCTTGATCTTGTGCGAAAGAGATTTCACGTTATGAAGTTTACGCGAGAGAAATTTTGTCTCGACGTGCCCATACGAAAGAGATTTCGTGTCAGGGTGACTATGCGAAAGAAATTTCGCGTCTTGTTGTGCCCATACGAAAGAGATTTCGTGTCAGGGTGCTTATGCGAAAGAAATTTCGCGTCTTTGATGTGCCCACACGAAAGAGGTTTCGTGTCGGGGTGCTTATGCGAAAGAAATTTCGCGTCTTGGTGTGCCCATACGAAAGAGATTTCGTGTCAGGGTGCTTATTCGAAAGAAGTTTCACGTCTTTGATGCGCATACGAAAGAGATTTCGTGTTAGAATGCCCATACGAAAGTAATTTCGTGTTAGTGTGTCCATGCGAAAGAAATTTCGCGTCTTGATGCTCATACGAAAGATATTTCGTGTTAGTATGCCCATACAAAAGAGATTTCGTGTTAGGGTGTCCATGCGAAAGAAATTCCACGTCTTGATGCTCATACGAAAGAGATTTCGTGTTAGAATGCCCATACGAAAGTAATTTCGTGTTTAGGGTGTCCATGCAAAGAATTTTCGCGTCTCGATACTCATACGAAAGATTTTTCGTGCCGTGAGATACTCAATGATGTCACCTCGCACTTGCCTGCACTCGCCTGCTCCCGATGGGACGTGACGAAGTGAGGCAGAGCGCGCGAAGCCCATATGAAAGTAAATTCGTGTTAGGGACTCATGATTTTCTTTTGGACGTGTAACAAGTGCTGTCTTTTGTTTCGAGTGATGTGTCTGTACATTGTAGTGCAGAGTCGTGGTTTTTGCGGGAGCCGCATACTCACAATCTTCTCCCCGCTGCGTGGCGAGTGGGTTTTTGTTTGAAGATTCCGACAAGAAATAAGCCTGCTGGATGATAGTCGCGTGATGTCGTGATGCACTGAGCACTTGTTCTGCCTCCCGATGGGACGTGGCGAGAAGTGTCAGAGACTAGACGTGTCGGAGTCGACGCGGTGGAGGTGTACTCGACACGACGGACGGAGTTGATGCGATGGAGATGTACTCGACATGGTAGACGGAGTCGACGCGAAAGTCGTGTAGTCGATGAGGACGTGGCGGAGTCACACGACGACGTGGAAGTCGTGTATTTGACGCGGACGCTCAGCCACCAAGTCCACACAAAAAGATGGACCCGAAAAGTCTTCAAGATGTTCTGATTTCGCGAATTGGCCCGCGATGTCGTATGCGTCTCGTCGAGGCGGACAAGTTTAATGTTTTGCTTTTCTTCATCCGACTTAGTATGCGGTTTGTACGACCACAATAAGGACCTGGACGAAGAAATCTGACAGAGCTCCTCAGATACGCGGCCAGCGTGTTAGATGTTTCCGACGCGGTAGTACGTCGAGTGAGCGTGTAGCGCTCGTCGGTTGTGCGACCATCGCTCCCGATGGGAGTAGCCCCCGAGTCTATTTGCGATTATTTGTAATCGGGCATAGACTCAAAGGTCTTCCAACGTTGCTTCTTCGATTTATCGGGTGCACGGCAGTGCTCCCGATGGGAGTAGCCCCCGAGGCTATGCTCGACTCGCAGAGTCGGGCATAGGCTCAAGTTGTTCTGAAGCTAACCCCTTGTGCTTGTCTTATGTTGGCTCGTGGAGGAGGACATGCGTCGACTCCCGGAGGAGGATATGTGTCGAATGTCGACTCCTAGCGGAGAATTGTGTCGACTCCGAGCGGAGGATTGTGTCGACTGTCGAAGTTGCAGCCGACGTTGTGGTTCCTGCGTTGCACTTTGTATGACACTGCCGTAGTCGACGAGGAGGTGCCGAGCGACGGAATCGATGAACCGGACTCGTATGTAGAGTGCGGCTGTTTCGCGCCTTAGCCCCCGAGGGTCGAGTGCGGTTGCGGCAAATTCTCGAGCGCGTCTACTTTGCAGCACAATCCCCGAGCAACGAGTGTGGCCGCGGAGAAGGACAACCCCCAAGACGCTTAGTCGAGAGGATTCGATGTAGCGGAGTTGTGCGGCGGAGTCGCGATGTTTTCTGGACGGAGTCGCGATGTCTTCCGGAAGGACTCGACGAGGCGGACCGAATCGATGCGGCGGAGTCGCCATGCTTCCCGATGGACTCGATGCAGCGGACCGAGTCGACGCAGCGGAGTCGCGATGTTTGTCCGAAGGACTCGACGCGGCGGACCGAGTCGACGCGGCGGAGTCGCGATGTTTGTCCGAAGGACTCGACGAGGCGGACTGAGTCGATGCGGAGGATTCGTGATGTTTGTCCGAAGGACTCGACGATGCAGACCGAGTCAACACAGCGTAGTCGCGATATTTGACCGAAGGACTCGACGCGGCGGACCGAGTCGACGCAGCAGAGTCGCGATGCTTCTTGAAGTACTCGACGCGACGGAGTCGCGATGTTTGTCCGAAGGACTCGACGCGGCAGACCGAGTCAACGCGGCAAAGTCGCGATGCTTGTCCGGAGGACTCGACGCGGCGGACTGAGTCGACGCGGCGAAGTCGCGATGCTTCTCTGAATGACTCGACGCGACGGACTGAGTCGACGTGGCGAAGTCGTGATGCTTGTCCGAAGGACTCGACGCGGCGGACCGAGTCGACGCGGTGGAGTCGCGATGTTTGTAGTGTGTACACTGAGGGCAATGTTGATGTCGAGCCCCTGGGCACTAGTATGGTGAGTCGCCATGTTTCGTTGACGTTGCTTGGTCTTTGTGTCGACTCGCAAATTGCCGAAATAGAATATGGATCCGCGATTTGAATTCGCGAACTCGTAGAGATCCAAAACATGTCGCAGTGCGCGAGCCGCTGACGGAGATATAACCGTTGGAATTGTCTCAACAAAGACGGAGTGGTGCGGGATTGTATTCCGCAGCTGTTCAACGGTGTGATCTTAGAATTGATGTCCGAGTCGACTGTGATAATTGTTTTCCCAAAGTCGCACGGAGTTCCGTCAGATTTTGACAGAGCTTCAGTGTTCGGGTCATCCACGGAGATCTAACCGTTGCAATTCGCCGATCCTTTTTGGAGCCGAGAGATAATTTGAGTTCTCATCTTTCCACCAAAGGAATTTTCCAGATGAGTTCGTATTCTCCATTGATGGCGTCCGCAATATGTACGTTGCTGCTGTCCTGCAGCCTGCGCGTGAAGAACGATGTCGATGTAGATGATGAAGTCCGTGCGTGATGCCGGCGAGTGATCGATCAAGTTGAAGGACCCGCAAGTAGATCGAATCCGTGGGGTCGAGGACCCGAAGCTTGATATAGATGAGACCGGCGAGACCGTAGATCCAGCGCGTGTCGTTCCCACAGACGGCGCCAATTATCGAAGAGTCGTGTCTAGAAATCCCTCAGATGATCCGGTAGGGTTTCAAGTAGAGGAACGATGTACACGCTGGTGATCTTGACGGCTAACAAGGAGGCAAGATTTACCCAGGTTCGGGGCCCTCGTAGAGGTAAAACCCTTACTCCTGCTTGTCTGATCGGTATTATGACGAGATAGTCGAGTTGTTTACAATGGCGATGCCATGGTGAGGCGTACGGGGTATCCCGTGTATTGCCTAGTCTAGTTGTGCCTTGTATTTTCCTCTCTCTAGATTGGATCCTCAGATTGGATCCCTTTTGCTCTCTTCCCTCTTCGCTTTATATATGCAGCCAGGAGGGGGTTACATGAGTCCTAGTAGAGTACGTATAGGAGTTCTTGTCTTGATTCGCAAGTCTTGCGGGTGGGCTTCTGTTGGGCCTTCTAGAACCGCGGGATATCACCTGTCTTTGGGCCTAGGTCTTGGGCCTTGGACCGGGTAGGCTCACCCGATAGGTCCAGGAGTCATCCCCATGTCAGGTCCCATGCATGGGTAGGGTGTTGCGGCGCTTGGGGAGGCTGGTGTCCCGCTGGCTCTCCTCCGGGTCTCCTTCTGTCTTCAGGAGTCTTCCATGAATAAAAAAACCCTTGTAAATTTTCAGCCAATTCTGAGCACTTCCATTTTTGGACCTTTTCTGCAATTCACAAGCAAAACAGACAGAAACTGGCACTGGGCATCTTGTTAATAGGTTAGTGCAATAAATGATAGAAAACATAGGAAAACATAGGCAAACCATGTAGAAAACAAGCATGGAGCATAAAAAATCATAAATACATTTGCAACGTATGAAATAACAAGCATGTACAATGTAGATTTCGTATCATACGACTATTCTTATGTGAGGTGAGATGAATATGTGCAAAATTCATATGAATCTCAATTTGTCGGATCCGTTGACAAAGCCTCTATGGCTTGCAAAGCACGTGCAACACCGGAAGCCATAGTTCTTCGAATGCTAAATGTAAACTATACTATTGACTCTAGTGTAAGTGGGGTACTGACAAAAATATGACCTATAGGTAATAATAAATGGAT
Source organism: Alopecurus myosuroides (assembly GCA_028641055.1). NCBI lineage: Eukaryota > Viridiplantae > Streptophyta > Magnoliopsida > Poales > Poaceae > Alopecurus > Alopecurus myosuroides. The sequence continues at coordinate 503,130,144 of CM054057.1, forward strand.
TATTATTCGTATTTTGTCATAATTAATTTTATTGTTCTGTGCTATAATTGAATTAGTTCCGGATAGTGCGTATTTGGAGGAAAACCCCTAATACATGTGTGGAATAATATACACCATTTAGATATCCCAGTCTCACCTCTAAGACTGTTTCATTTGTTATTGGTAGTCTTTGTTTCCTGACTATGTGTAAAATAAAAATTGTTGTGAGATTTATGATGGTACATGAGACCAAATTTGTTGGAGAACAACAACGATGGATTTGTAGCGTTCCCACATTTAAATAAAGCAAGAACACTTGTGTTATTGTGCTAGTTCCTGGATCAATTGCTAGCACCATAGTGCAAAATGAAATGTCATGCAAATGCGTCAAAATCTATTACATCGCATGATCCAATCTTTACAAAAATAACATTACAACTTGCATAGTCTCAAAAGACTAGCTGGAAATATAGAATTACAGCGGAAACATAGTACAACATTGAGCCTCATCTTCTTCATGTGCCACGGGCAAAACATGTTGGTTGTAGACTCGAGATCCTAGACGAAAGCCTCACTCGTTATCTCCATCTGCAAATTGGAATGTGCAGCAACAAAGGGGTCAATACAATTTAATGTAATTGCAAGTAACACTGTGGTGGATATAAATGGCAAGACTATAACTACATGTACATTTGGCTGAGTGGAGCTTTGGCTTAGTTTGCATAAACCAAGTTTTTGTCCTATCTCTTTTCATAAAAGACTTTCATCTTTAATAGAACCAGAACTAAATTAAGGAGTACCACTAGTAGAAACCAGAGAAAATTCCTACCCATGTTCACGCATCGAAATTTTATTATGAAGTTGGCATTATGAGATTATTCCATCATTCCTTGTCCAGTTGTTCATAGTTGTCCATAACCGTCGACACGGCTAAGACCTTAGTTTGTTAACTCTATAGAGTGTGTGCACTTTCACCTTTAGACTCAATCAGCCCAAACATCCTATACACTCAGAATGTGTTAAGCAAAGGAGAAGATTGAGACGAGATCTTTCAGAAGCATGAATTCAACCCACTGGCAAGACCCTTTCCATCCTACAACCCCCCTACATCTACTTGTCAAGCCCAGGTTGAACCCTCACAACTTATTCAATCAAGACAGAGCCCATATGTCAAAAGGCTGCACTAGAAGCATCAAAACTTAGAAGAACATAGTAATCTCTTGGTTCCTAGGTGTCCATCCACAAGTGTATCCTTTGGTGAAAAACATCATAGACATGGCCCTAGGGAGCCACTCAACATGACCCAAGCCTTTCCACTTTCACCCAGGTGGTTCATTAAACTTTATACTAAGAATTATTTCCTCAACATCACGTAAGATGGTTTAGCAGCATTGCATAGCATCTATCAAGCTTTAAGGCTACAAAATAACAAGGTAAAAGGGATGGCTACATACTACTAGGATAATAGCATATCATAATACTTAGTAAAACCTCATATAATGCATACTACTCAAAAATCAACTAAAGCATATATAAAATAATGGGTAGTTGATGGTGTGTTACTTGCCTTTTTGAAGTTGGTGTTGATTCACCCACTTTCTTCACAAAATAGAACGTTGCTCTCCATACAATATATACATTGAAAAAATACAATAGTAGAATAAACATGCATGATAACAAACATACAAACAAATGAAGAAAACATACAAATCAACTAACAAAGCAAAAAGTATTTAAACAAGTTAGTTAAGAAAAGGTCAAGGTGGTTTAAAATGTTTAGGACTTAACTTAATTCACAAAAAGAATCAAAGTGTTTTGGGCTGAGTTTTCCCTTTTGGTTAAGGTAGGCCTCGTCTATTTTATCCATGAGTATCTTCAAGTTCTTGTTTTGCTTCCTTGAGTTGTTTCTGATGTCTAAGTCTTTATGCATGTCCTTCAATGGCATTTCTTGTATTCCTCCTTATTTAGTTGAAGAAAATCATCTGAAGTACATATCTAGGATTTCAGGGGCTTGGTCATATAGAATAAGAGAAGTAGATGGCATTGCTAGAGTTCCCTTAAGAAGGAATCTTAAATTATTCCTCTTCTTATTATTAATCTTTGGGAGAGTATTCTTCTTGGGTTGGCTTTTTGTTGAAGTCTTGGTCAAAAGATCTCATCTCACTTGAAAACTAATTCTAAGTCTTCGGAAAAAAAACAAACTTGATACTAATCATCTTGAATAGGTTGTAGCTCCAAGTATTCACATTGGTTGGTCTTCTTAAGGATCATCTTCAAGATCTCTTGTAGTTTCCTCCTTGGTATGGTGACTTCATTGACTTTGCAACACTTGATGGCTTAGGTAAAAACTAGGGGCCGGTCTTGATCTAACTTAGCCACACCACTAAGTCTAAGGGAAAAGAAAAGAAAGGAAGAAAAACTTAGAGAGAGATGTGGTTGGTATTCTTGAAGTTCCTCTTGAGTGCTTCTACTTCTTGGAGATGCTTCTAAAGTCTGTTTTCTTTGCTAAGTCCTTCATTGGTCTTCCTTGAAGTAGCTTCATGCCAAAAATCCCAAGTTGACAAATGGAGCATCTTCCTTGCACTTCATAAATATTCACAAATCCTGACTTGGTGGTTTTCAACTAGGAGGACCAACTATAACAATTTACATGGGATTGGTTTCACGGTGTCCAATGGCTTAGGTTTTTATCTCTCTGGTCTAAGGTGAGTACTTAGAAAATAATTTCTAAAGAAAACATATTGGAAATATTTAGAGAATTTAAACTAAGTTATAAAATACCCAACAAGGCCAATCAAGTCTAAATTCAAATTTAATTGGTTCACAAATTATTTTGGGACAAAGGATATGAAAGTAAACATCCTAAGGTTTCCAAGGATATTTTATTTGCAAATTTTAGAATTGTAGAATTTGAACTATGACAAAAATGATCAAACAAACACATTTGAAATTCAATAAATTTTAATTAGGACATTTTTAATTTTGGCAGTTCTAAACGATTCTACATGTTCAGGGCTTTTCAAAATTCCAAGTTTTCTAAGTTTGGTCTTATGGATAAAAAGTTATGATAGATCTAAGATGCAGGGGCTTTTGTGCAAAACTGCCAATTGATTTTCTATTCGGGAGATAAATCAGAAAAGGCTGGGTGATACGTCCCAAACATATCTATAATTCTTTGACGCTCCATGCTTGTTTACTACATGTTTTCCCTATGTTTTCCTTTTTTCTATGATTTATTGGACTAACCTATTAGCAAGATGCCCTAGTGCGAGTTCATGTTCATTTGTTGGTGCATTGCAAAAATAGGTCAAAAATCAAATTGCTCGGATTGAGGTGATTTTTTTTTTGGATTTTTTAGTCCCCGAAAAATTCTAGGAGCCACAAGGGAAGCCAAAGATGGGGCCCACGGCCCGAGGACGGCCATGGGAGCATCGGCCACTGCCTCACGTCCCCCCTTCGCTCATAAATTCACCTGTGACCTCAAAACAATGGGACAATCGATGATTTTTCCAGAAACACATCTGAGCTCCACCGCCATCTAAAACTTTACTTTGGGGGACATAAGTTCCTATTCTGGCACCATGCTGGGATGGATAAGTTCCCCGGTACCATCTCCATCGACCGTTCTTCCTCCATGATGCTTCGTGAGTAGTTTTGCTGTGGACTATGGGTTCATATTAGTATCTAGTTGGTTCTCTCTCCTCCTTTTTGATCAATACCACGGTCTCTTGAGCCGCCTCACATGATTGAGATCCATCTTATGTAATGCTATGTGTTGTGTTTGCTATGATCCGATGAACCATGGAATTATGGTTATTTTTTTCATGTTATTATATGAGAATCTTAACTTATATCCTTAGAGTGTTTTAATGTGTTCTTATATGGTCTCCGAACGTGTATTATTATCTTGATCACATAATTGTATGCATCTCCAATAGGGAGTATTTATGCTAGATAGTGGGTTCATGTCTCCTTGTTGCCTGTGCTCGAGTGACATAAACGTGCGGGGGAAGGATGTGATGTTCCCACTAGGGAGAAAACATCGGTGCTCTTGTGTACGGATGAGAACCATTGCTTACATTACGTATTATTTTTAATGCAGTTGTCTGTTGCACCAAAGAAATCACTTCGTTGGTGCAACTTAATACCAGAGAGATTTGCTGGATAGCTTTCTTGAGGTGGACTATTAGCTATAGATGCATACTGGATAAATGTCTATATGCCTTGACATAATGCCTACCATGTTAGAACCTGTGCAGTATATCTCGTCATAATAGCATTGTTATTCCCCCATGATTTTTCAATTGCCTAGCTATAATTTGTTTACCCATCACTTGTTCTATTGTTTTGAGAGTTGCCACTATTGAACCTGTGAACCCCGGTCCATCTTTTATTATTGCTACTATTTTTACATGATTTTACTACCTATTTCCTTGCTGGTCCGTTTTTTACAGATTACACATATCACTTGTTTCACTCCATATTTCACCACTTTCACTATCTTTTCGCTGAACTAGTGCATCTACACAATTGCCATTGTATTAGGTGTGTTGGGGAAGCAAGAGAAACATCACATCATGTAGCGCCCTACCTTTTGATAAAGGTAGAACACCTGTGTAACCTGCTATTCCCGGGATCTGTGATAGCATACACATGACAAAATGAAATATTCATTGCAATAGCATCATTCTACTTAGTTGATCCAGTGGATAAGAAATAAAATAGTCTTACAATTGGCATAGTCAACATGGACTAGCCCAAATAACAAGGTCTCAAAGTAGACACATCGGAAATAAAACTTCAATGAGCCTTCTTCATCTTTATGCGCCACATGCAGAACATGCTGGCGATAGACTCGAGATCCTAAACGAAATCCTCACTCGTCTTCAGATTCATCTGCACGTTAGAATATGCAGCCCCCACGAGGGAGGAAGTCAGTACAAACAATGTACTGGCAAGTGACACTTGTATGGTGGCAGTTTTGATGAATAAACTAACTACATGATATTTGGCTGGTGGAGTCTGGGCTATTTACATAAAGCCAGTTTTGTCCTATATTTGTAAATCATTCTAAACAAATGAAACATTTGCACATTAATGCCTAAACCACCATAAAGTTGGACAAATCATCATGGCTAAACCACCATGAAGTTTGATAAATCATCATGGTAAACCACCATGAAGTTTGAAAAGTCATCATGGCTAAACCACCATGAAGTTTGATAAATCATCATGGCTAAACCACCATGAAGTTTGATTGTGGCATCATGGCTAAACCACCTTGTGCCCTATAAAGGGTTTCTACCATCTTTTTATTTCATTCAGAAAAGATGAGGAGATCCTTCGGAACCAACTTTGTCTAGCTGCTCAACTGGCCCATAAACGGGGACACGGCTAAGATCTTAGTTTTTAACTCTGCAAAGGTTGTGCACTTTCACCTTGAGACTCGTCCTCCCCGAAAGAAGAATGAGACAAGATCGAAGAGGGATTCAACCATACCAGCATGACTCGACGCTCCTAAAATTCTACCACCCAATGTCATACAACAGGATGAACCCCCACAACTTACTTAATCTTGGCAGAGCCCATATTACCTCAAGGCTGCACTGGAAGCTAACTATACATTCAAGACCTACAGATCTCTTTATTCCTGGGTGGCGGTCCACAAATGTAATCTCAGGTGACAACCCCCACATTCATGGCTAAACCATCATGAACATGGTCCTGAGTAGCCACTCAACATAATCCAAGCAAGGTTCAATCCACTCAGGTGTTTCATTGGGTTGTTAATTTTCAAATTTCAAAACATCACAACCCGACAAGTAACAACAATAGTTGTGATAGCATTCTAGTATAGCTAAACTAGTACCTAGCAGGGGTTTCAGGTTGGCTACACACTACTAAGTGTTCTAAGCATGGAATCACCTATGATGCATACTATTGAAAACACTAATGCAATGTAAAACAAAACTGGGACATGAGTATCACTTGCCTTGTGGAAGTTGGTATAGAGACACTCTCTTCACAAATAGAACGTTTCTCTCCGTACAATCTAAACAATACAAATAAATAACAATAAACAAGCAATTCATCCACAAGCAAACAATTACAACAAAATAAACAATACAGAAGCATAACAATTTATTCAACTTGATTGGTGTTAACATGGACAAGGTTTTGACACATAATTTAATATGCAAATAGAACTAAGTGTTTGGTCATGGGGTTTGCCATTAGTGGTTAAGGGTTGCCAAGGAATATCACTTCACTCAATATATAGAAGAAGTGGATGTGATTTTGTTTAGGGTTTAACACTTAATTCAATGTTCAAAAGGAATTAAGATGTTTTAGGTCAGGCTTTCCACATTGACAAAACAAACTTGTTTCAAGGGTCCTAGGGTTATTCTTGGTCACAAAGATCACACAAGGCTTTGGTCTAAGGATTTTAGAAAACAAATTCATGATCAGCATGATTCATTTCATGGATTTGGTTAGTAGGATTGAAGAAATTTACAATATGGCTTGTAAATTTTACAAAAGGTATTGGGTTATGGGTTTGTTAACATGAAATTGGTGCTGGTTTGATCAAAATGTCCATACCACAATTTTCCTAACAAGGGGTTTCATCAAACAAGAGTTGAAGGACGATGATTGACTACCATGGGTGGTTTATATGGCAAAGACTACACCGAATGGGTTCTCTGGTCACAAATAGTTTGGATACTGGTTTCTCTGGTCTAAGGTTACCAATTGGAACAATTTTCCAGAAGAAACCCAATTAAAATTATTTATATAATTAAAACTAGGTGCAAAATACTAAATTGGTTATTTAAATACTAAAACCCATTTTAATTGGTTCAATTATTATTTTGGGACACAAGGTATGAAAGTACACATCCTAAGGATTCATAAAATATTTTATTTGCAATTTTTGGATTTGTAGAATTTGAATTATGTCAAAATTCATCAAACAAGCCTATTTGAATTTGAACAAATTTTAAATTGTCAAATTTGAATTTGGGCAGTGCTAAAAGTTTCTACAAGTTCAGGGGATTTCAAATAGTTCAAGTTTGTTAAATTTGGCCTTGTGGTTAAAAAAGTTATTATGATTTGAAGTTTTAGGGGCTATTATGTAAAATTGGTATCTATTTTTATTCGGAAATAAAACCACAGACGGGCTGGGTTCAACTTTTTATATCTGTCGCGCGGGGAGACGGGCAGGGAGTGGGCTTGGGCCAGGTTAGGCATTGCGCAGGCGGCAGATAGCTAAACGACACCCAAGCACATGTGACACAACCCTATTGGCCGGTACCCCTCTAGGTTAAAATCTGATCACGACCGTTGGTTTATGATCCTACGCTTGGGATTTAGGGTTTCTCACCAAGGAGGAGCTGGTTGCCGGTAATGGGGGCGTGGTGGTGCTTCGGCACGGGGATCGACGTCGGCGGCGTTCCTGGTCTCCGAGAACGGCGAGGATGACGACGACGCGCGGCGCGGCACCACGGGCACGATGGCGAAAGTGGCTCTCCCTGCAGGGCACTAGGGCGACGACGACTTGCAGATGGAGACAGCGCATCTCCGGCGAGTTTCAGCCGCACCTGCTCTCCTTGTTCCCCTACCGGAATTTCCAAACAAAAATGGTAAGTAGGTGCACGTGGGTCGGAGCATTGAATGGGGAAGAGAGGAAGGCCGGGACGTGGTACGGTTGTCGGGATCAACAAAAACGGCCGGCGGGTGAATGCAACTCCGGTGAGCAATTTCTCTAGACTCGAGACGCGAAATCGAGGGGAGAGTGAGGGGAAACCGAGAGGAGCAGGGCTATCTAAGGAGGGGCTTCTGAGGCGAGAAGGGCCACGGTGCGAGGAGACCGTGTGCGTTATTTTTGGCAGATCGTGGGGGCGGTTGGAGGCTGAAGACGTGGTGATGTCACCATGACGTGAGCACTTTTTTTTTTGTTTATTTTTTTCCTCATTTCTTTAATAACTTCTGTTTTGATAACCCAATAGACCTCATTTAAATTTCTAAAATCTTGAAATGAAAATATCTATCAATTAGAAACCTCATTTTGTTGTTTCCAACACATTTAAATTTTTATATTTTGAAAATACAATTAATCCGCAAATAGTACTTAAAACCATTTTTAAATAGAAAAAATATAAATAATTAGAAATGGGTTTTATAAAATTACAGAAACATTCTAATAGTCAAATACTATTTTTGAAACCCATTTCAACTCATTTTATTATTTTTATATTTTTAGAAAATGAGGGATTTACAAATAGCACTTTATTGTCATTTTCCACATAGAGAATAATTAATTGAAAATATGCTCAAACATAAATTAGAAACGCAAGACCTTCCAGAATATGTTTCTCAAGTTCTTTTCACAAAAAAATTGGTGGAAACATTTTGGTACTTAATACTAGACATATAGTAGTTGAAAAGTGATATGGTTAATTTTGGGCTTTGAAAATATTTTCAAAATAATAGTCAGATAGAAAATAATGGCTTAAATAAGGTTTGCTATAAAGAAGCAACCATTTTTAAATAAGAAAACTTATTTTAAAAGGTTTAAGCTTTATGGAAAACGGAGGAACTTGGGTTTTATTTCCAATAACATTGAAATATGTATTTTTTTCATTTGTTTCTTCCATCTCATTTGAGTTTTTGTGACTTGTTTAGCATGAGTATAAAAAGTTTCAAATATTTGTGATTTTTGCACTTTCCAAAAATCAGGGATGTTACACATCACCACTGCATCCACTATTTTCTTGCACCTTGTGTTACTAATATCATTTGCTAAGTGCTTCTCAAGTGTGGCTAAATTGACAACTCAGTTTCTAAGGCTTATATGTATTCTTTCGATCCCCTTGTGTCGAATCTATAAATTGGGTTACACTTACCCTCGAAGACCGTTGTGATCCCTTACACTTGTGGGTCATCAAGACTACTTTCTAGCACCATTTCCGAGGAGCATAGCTCTATCTATAAGTTAACTTGGGAAGTAAACTCTTGCTTCTTACTTGTTTTATTATTGTTGTTATCTATGGTTGATTTCTTTGAAATTAGATCTTATTGGCAAGGTGGGTTCACGGAAGGACAAAAAAAATTATAATAAACACCTCTTTTCACAAAAAGGGATACACTTATTGGAACAAATAAATAAATTGAATGAGTACGCTAAAAACTTGTGCTGTACTTATAATGTTTCCTATTTCTTTTATAAATCTTGTTTCTGTAGGAGGTATAAACACCTTCCTTTACAATGTGATTATAATTATAATGATACCATAGCTTCTTATGTTAGAGGAATTTATGACTTTTATGATGTGGAAAAAATTGAAGAATTTATTGCTTGGAAGGGTGCATTCGAAATTGCTTATTTACTTGAAAATATTGATGATGCTCCTTATAAATATGAGATTTATATACTTGAATATTTCTTTGATAATTACAAGGATGTTAATGGCTATGTAATCAAATATCTTGATAGATTCTCTACCCCAAAGGAGGAGACTAATGCCTTGCAGGAGCTTATGGAAGAAGAAATTGCTGAAACTATAAGCTCATTGGACAAAAAAGAGGAGGAGAGTGACGTACAAAAGGAGGAAGAATGGAGTAGCTACCCATGTCTACCTTCCAATGAGATCAACCCTTTAACTCATACTTTATTTGATTTCACCCCACGCTTTCCAAAGGAGGTTGCGTGCTATATTGATGAATGTGATGATCGTATTAATTCTTTTGAAATGTCCCTTTTTGATGAAATTCATACTTGCTATACTTGTGACCTTGATGCTTCTATGAATGAAACTTGTGGAAGTGATTTTGATACTGTTATTTATGATAATGCTTTCTACTTTGATAAGTCTTATGATAATCTCTTATTTATTCCGACTATTGAATGCATGATAATGAGGAAGTTTGGTTAGTAAATTTTATGATAATACTCTAGATGATGGTCCTATGTTACTTGATGTTATAAAGTATAATGCTACTGAAAATGGAATTTCTATAAGGTGTCCCATTTCTTTTGAGAGTGACCAATCATCTTGTTATTCTATTGTTAAAAGTTGGATAGAAGAGGTTTTGATTTCAAATTTTGATCTCACTATTTTGGAGCCTTATATGAGTTATGTGATTTTAGTCATGACAAACATGATTTATGTGATAGTTATGTTACTGAGTTTGTTCATGATGCTACTAAAAATTATTATTATAGAGGAAAATAAGGTTGTAGAAATTTTCATGTTACTAAAACATCTATCTTTATGTTGAAAGTTTTGAAGTTGTTCTTGTTTTTCCCTTCTAAGCTGGTTTCTTTGTGCTTCTTTGATTTATTTCTTTACAAGATTCCTATGCATAGGAAGTGGGTTAGACTTATATGTGTTTTCATATTTGCTTATTGATACACTCTTTTGCCTCAATTCATATTTCTTGTTTGAGAATCTTGAGAATTACTAAGCCTATCTTAATGGCTATAAAGAAAGAGATCTTGGGAGACAACCCTTGTTATTTTTGCTTCCAATTTTAATTTTTTTCATTTCAGTTTTGAGTTTTTTCTCTATCTCCTTTATTGGCAGGGAACACAAATTAAAAAAAGTTGTTCTTGTTATCTAAAAGTTTTCAAAAAGAGAAGTGATTAAGAAGGTGAGCACTAATGAAATAGGGGTCGACCTTGAGGACTTATGTTCATGCCTATGGAAACGATGTAAATCTTCTCATGGAAGATTCTCAGCTAAAAATATGTGTTTATTGTGTTTTATTCCATTGTATCATAAAAATAAAGTCCCTGAAAATAAATGCCTAACTAAAAGGCGTTAAAGAAAAGCGCTTGTGGGAGACAACCCACTTTGTTTTCCCTTTGTTTTATTCTGTTTTTTTTTGTGTCTGGGAAGTAAACCGCTCCTTATCCTTTTTATCTCATTTTTGTTCCAAGAGTAACCTCTAATAGAGAGGGACTGCGATTTGGGGAAGTTGTTGTTCTCAAGCAGATTTCTGGGCTGTTACCAAAACATTCATATCTCTCGTCCAGAACGTTGGATTGCTTTGAAAAAACGTAGACACATGACCTAGGCTGTTATATAACTTCCTTTAGTTTCACACTTTTGTATTTGAGCAACTTAAGATTTTCCAAAAAAAAATCATCTTTACCGACCATTGTGTTTTGATAGATTTCTGCCAATATTTGCATTTGCGTCTTAATCTTTTTTATGTTATTTTGAAGATGTTACAATAGCTAATGTTTTGATTAAATTGTGAGACTTGTGTTGGAACTGAACCAAGTCGATTTATTATTTTTATTACACTAACGTTGCTAATGAAGATTGTGAGAAGTTTTACGTGGAGGAAGTTTTCAAGTGTAGGGAGAGAAGTATGATCTGATGAGATGAAGGATGGACACAAGCTGAAGCTTGGGGATGCCCATGTCACCCCAATACATATCCAATAAGTACAAGCGTCAAATTTTGGGGATGCCCAAGGCATCCTCTTCTTCATCAACAAATATATGAGGTTTCTTTCAAAACACTGTATTTTTATTCCTTCAAATGATATGTGTATTCTTGGAGGTTCATTATATTTTTCTTTAAGTTTGGTTTTGTTTTATTTTCTATATATTTTGGTTGGATCCTAACACTTTTATTTTTGAGAGATACACGCTGCATTTTCATTGCCCGGAACACTCTAGTTTTCACTCTTATTGTTCTCTGAGTGTTCAAGTTTTTCTAGTATTGCATTTAGCTCTTGTTTTTTCACTCGAATTTTATTCATAACTTGTTGGTTTGCTTCATTTATATATTATTAACTCTCTGGTCTTTGTTGACTATTTTCTATTAGAGTTGTTTCAAACAAGTTAATTAGTGTTAGTAGGAACGGGAAAATGTTGTGAATGTGGTAGTGGTATGAGAAAAAACTGCTTAATCTGGTAGAATTAAATTGTTTCACTGGAATCATTCCTGTGGTTTTGAGATATTAACATGCTTAATAGGTAAACTTTCTTGTTTGTTAAATTAAACAGTTAATGGTTGGTCTAAAAGCTTGAAACTGTGCCACACTCGAATAATGGATTGAAAGTACAATGGTATATGACTTCTAATGTAAATAGCAACCATGATGATTTTTGTTACACTCTATGGTCGGGGTAGCCAACAGTGACTTGTCATTGCCATGGAACCTCTTGGAGTAATTTTCATTACGCCCTGTAATATCATATTGCTCGTTGTAATCTTTAAACTTGTGAGTTCTAAGTTGTGCTTTTATGGCGCTTTCACTAACCATATTTGCTAGACTCTATGGTATTGTGCTTTTCCCATTCTCACATTTAGAGTTGGTGCAAACTTCTTCGGTACATCCAAACCCCATGGGAGGACTTCATCATGTTCTCCTACACATAAGCCCATATATCTTCATCAAAACATCCACCATACCTACCACGGCATTTCCATAGCCTTTACAAGATATATTTCCATACAATATCCATCTAATTTATGTGACTTGTTGACGAGCTTTATCTTTATATTTCATACTACTACACTGGTAGGAGCATTCAGTTTGATACATCAAATACATGCTTTATTGTTATATTGAATACTGCTACACTGGTAGGAGAATTCAGTTTGATACATACGATATATTTTATTATGAGTTATGAGTACTAAAAGTGTGATGATTAGTTGCAATATAGAGTGTTGCCTCTACTAGAGATGATTAAAAAAGAACCAAAAAAGAAAAAGAAAAGGTGGCCAATCAGAGTAAAAGAGATAGGGGCATCACTACTATCCATTATTACACACTTGTTCGTATGTTTAGCACCAATACTTCAGTTTTGAGAGAGTTTTCAAATAATGACTTGCATAACTACGTGGGGAATCTTACATTATAGAAATTGTCTTATATAGTCCAATGATGAGCCTCCTCAAAAGTGCTCTAGGTCTTCGTGAGCAAGCAAGTTGGATGCACCCCCACTAGTTCCATGGAGAGGTTTCATACACTTATAGATCTATGTGCATCCTTTGTGTGGAAATCACTACTCCTTGCATATCTTCGATTATAAGAATTCCTCTTGTCTAATGATCAGTTTCAGTTGTGTGACATTTTCTTCCGTTGACCATCCATACCACCCATAATGTTCTCTTAGCCATAACATCCTGGTGCGAGGAACCAATACTAACCGCTTACTTGTTTTAGTTGCACAAATAGTAAGTTGATTTTCTACGTGCATATTGTTATCACTTGACTTGATCCTAACATAAATTGTTGTGAGTGTTTGGTGCATTGGATGATTATATTATTGCGCTTGAATCTTAAATCATCTTTAATATAGTTTTCACAATTGATTGTCTTTTAGTATTCATTCATTGAAAGTATTTACTTTGTTTTTCCTAATGATTTTTACATGCTCATTTTATAATGATGAGGACGTGATCACACGCTCGTTGGGATACCCCAAGAGCAAGGTATGATGCAATCTAGAGTAAGTATTCCCTAGTAAAGAACTAGAGTTTATTGAACCAGTAGGACTTCGTAGTCTTGAAGAAGGTGCTAGTATCAACGAAGCTACAAAGTACTAATGTGTAGTTGACAGGAGGGTGGAATCTGCACACAAACACAAACTCTCTCTTGCCCCAACTTTCCGGAAGGTTGCCAATCTTCCGGTCTTGCTGAAAACACGAGAATTAAACATATAGAGTCTTGGAAAACAATAAAATAAAAAACGGGCAGAAAGGAAACAATTATTAAAGTGCTTGAAATAAGGTTTGCAATATGAGTAAAATAGGATTGGGGGCCATAGATTCACTAGTGGTGTCTCTCCAAAGAAAACAAACATGCTGGGTGAACAAATTACAGCTAGTCAATTGAAAAATCCTGAACGTATAACAATACTATTATGACGAGATAAAGTTCACATATTCTAACATTGTAGGAATTATGTCAAGGCATATGGACCGCTATCCAGCATGCATCCATATCTAAAAGTCCACCTCAAGAAAGCTATCCAGCAAATCCCTTGGTATTAAGTTGCAGCAATGAAGTGATTGTTATGTGTGAAATAGACAAATGCATTAAGATCAATACGTAATATAAGAAGTGGTTCTCATCCGTAGACAAGAGCACCGCTGTTTTCTCCCTGGTGGCATCAACACATCCTCCCCCCACATGTTTATGTCACTCAAGCGCGGGCAACAAGGAGGCATGAACCCACTATCTAGCATATAACCCCTCTCTTGGATGTGAAAACAACTATGTGTCCAAGGTAATCATAAACACTGGAGAGCATTGCAAGACAAGATTAAAACTCTCTACAAATATAAGTGAAAAAACTCAGATTGACATGAACAAAATAATCATAATCTCATGGTTCATCAGATCGCATCAAACACAACATGCACAATTACATAACGATGATCTCGATCATGTGAGGGATCTCATGATACTCTAATCATGGAGCCATAGGGGAGAGATAAACCATCTAGGTACTGCTATGGACCCATAGTCCCGAGATAAACTACTCAAGCATCTGTCGGGAGGCGATCATGGCGATCTAGAGGCCTCCGGTGACGACTGCCCTCTCTAGCAGGGTGCCGGAGCAGGACTTCCGAAGCCCTAGATTGGACTTTTGAGGTGACGGTGCCTCTCTGTATGTTTCGTGGAAAATAACATTGTCCACGATGATTTTATGGTTAAGACAATTTATACACGAAGGGGGACGCGAGGTGGTGCCGGCAGCTCGAAGGGGCCCACCAGGCACGTCCTAGGGGGCGCGCCTGGCACCCTCCTGGTGGCCCCTGGCTCCCCTCCTTCTCTCCTTTGGACATTTTCTTCTTTCCGGGTAAAAATTGATCTCCCAAGATTTTCATCCCTTTTCGAGAATATTTCCTTAAGAAGTTTTCTGAAATAAAAAAATAGCAGAAAACAACAACTAGCCTAGGGCATCTTGTTAATCGGTTAGTCTGTGAAAACATCCAGAAAAACTAAGGAAAACATAATAAAGTGGTATCCAGCTAGTCTTTCGTGTGGTAGAAAAACATAAATATCACAATCATGAATGAATCAATAATAAATTTTGGGACTATGCACGTTATACTCAGAATGACAACTATGCTTTCTTAGCTGGTGCATAAAGTGAGAAGATGAAGACTCAGCGTAAAAGTAAAAGAAAGACCCTTCGTAGAGGGAAGCATGGATTACTCATCTGCTAGAGCTTTTTATTTGACAAAAAAGAGATACTGAAAACAATTCTGAGAGAGGAGTATGTATATATCAATGAATGGTAATGAAAAACATATAATAATCCATGTCAAGAAAATTCTTTAGAATTTTGAGCGCAGTTTCCGTGTTTTATTGTTTGACACTTCCCCCACCTTTCTTTTAAAACCCAGGGCTAGCCGTGTTCACGGAAACTCACCAGATTTCATCAAACCATGGGGAACCGCCTTTTGTTATATTAATTCGCACCAACTCTCTGCAAATTTAGATGGGCACGGGTTACATACTCATCGGGTGAAGGAAGGAAGAAGAACTTTGCTTGACACAAACCATAATAAATTTTAGGGATTATTACTTCTCTGCCCCTGATTCCTTAGTTCTACTCACTTTTCCCCACGGTTGAAAGTTTTACTCACTTTCCCCATCTCCTTAGGTGAAAATCTCACGACTACTCACACCCGACGTTGATATGTCTTCTGTTAACTATGACTAGTGGGGCCGTGTGGGACTGTATCGCTCGTTGGACCTGACCAGTGGGACAAGTGCGGCTGTGTTTCTGTGGCATTATCCGTTGGGCCATTGTATGCTTCGTACATCGTAGAATGGGCTGAGTTTGTTGATAATTAAATTCAGCCTGCTAGCATACCCATGCGCGCGGTCAGCCTTTTATGCATGTCATTGTTTAAGCCTGCTAAGTATGCGCGCGGCGTTGGCATTGATGAGCGCAGCGTTGACTAGTTTGCATGCACGGCTTAAAAGGTTGAGATTCAGCCGCCACCTAGCCATGCATGGCTGCGATTCAGTGGCAACGCTGCCATGCACACCATGCACGCAGCCTCCTAGCCACCTAGCCATGCACGCCATGCACGCAACCACCTAGCCACCTAGCCATGCACACGGGTGTGATTCGGTCGCCACCTAGCCACGACGCCTGCAGCTTGATTCAGTCGCACGCTCGACTAATTTGTCGCGTCGTTTCACGCGTCGAGCCACGCTTCGGGGCACGGCCGGACTAAGTGATGTGAAAACATGCAAAAAAATACAACCACGACACCTCGATGCAGTGTGAAAAAACGATGGTTCCATCCACCCCCTCCTCTCTCTTGGCTACTTAAACCGTGTCTCGTAACCTCCTCCTCCACATCTTCAATCTCCGCCTCCTCAACATTCTCTTCTCTTCAACCAGAGCCAAAGCACAACCGACGACTCGACGTACGTGAAGATGCAGTTCTACGTGCCCACCTTCCGCTTGCCGCGCACCATGCCGAAGGTCCGCTACCCCCCGACAGGGTCGTTGAGACCGCGCTGCGCTTCTGGGCGTACTCACGCTGGAGGGACGATACAGTGTTTGCCCGTGGCTTCCTCCGTGCGGGCTTTAACCACCTCCCGGCGGGGTCGCCAGTCATGTTCCGTCTGGAGAAACACCGCACCCAGTCCAAACAGGTTTGACGCGTACTACCTGCTTGGCTGCGTGTTCTGGTGTGGACGCGAGTTCATCGCCTTCACCACCTTCAACTTGTACACCGACTTCAAGAGCATCTTCCCCGAGGAAAACCACATGCACACCCTTCCCTAATATCTCAGCGATGATAGCCTCGAGGAGCAGTGAAGATGACGAGTACGGCGGCAAGGATCTAAGAATCCCATGTAGGGATGTAAGAATCCCATATTATGTAGGGATCCCTATTATGTACCGTCATATCATGTGTGTCATATGTACTATGTAGTATATCATGTGTTCCCCGTACTATATACCGTACTATGTAGGGATCTAATAATCCCATATCTAAGTTATTTATCGTTGGTGTGTGATGAGTTCTTTTTTATCTGTATTCATATTATTTCCATGTGGTTTGCCCCAAGTTTAGGCCTTTTCGAGTAGACGCTAGGATTAAAATCTGGCCAGTTACTATAGTTTCCAGTCCGAGTACGAGGTGCTAAGATCTTTTTTTCCAATGCATGTCTACAAGAGGCTAGAGTTGTACACGACGAAGCAAATTTATGAACTAGTAGTTACACTACTTTGTGAAAAAGAGAAGAACCCATACTAACAAGTAAGCAAGACAAATTTATGAAGTAGTTCTGTGTATGCTGAGATAAGGACAGAAAATCAAAACATATTTGTGAACTAAATAAGGTTAGATATCAAACTAGTCGAAAAAAATAACTCAATTTTTGCACGTGCATGACAACTAACTTGTGGAAAAAAGAAAAATAATATTCCTTCCTTTCTTTTTTTGGCATTCTTAAAACCCTTTGCATTTTGTAAACACTTTGTATTTTACTATCACCTCCAGCAAATAGAATAGGGTGGGCAATCAAACCTCAAATAAATGAAATCTCTTTGAATCGTTGAAAAAAAATCAGAGCATCGCGTGTTTGTGGATTTTTCCTAGAACTTGGTTTAACCAAACTGAAGCTAAACTGAACTAAAGAGAGTGTTCCTCTAAAGAAGAGATGATCTCGAGGTATTTGTGCTGCGCAATTAGTTCTAATTGTCATCTCGTCAACTAAAAAACTAGGTAACAAACAAACTTAGATGATCTCGAGAGATGCGCATTGAAATCCATCGCATTAAGGTTTCATGACATGGACTTAATAGACAATTAACAATACACAACATCTCTAACGAGGGTTGACCAACAGGTACACAAATCCTACCGCAACAATGCAAAAAAGAAAAGCCTAAAGCTATCATATTTGCTTGCTACATCACTTGAATCATCTGCTTCAAGTTCTTGTTCATGTTCTTCAATTCACCCTTCAGATCTGCATCCCCCACCGTCGGATCATCCTTCAACTCTGCATTCCCCATGTTCTTCACGGATGGAGGCAGATTGAGCTCGAGGGTTGGAGCCCCCTTTAAATCAATCAAGCCCTCCCTTTGAAGCCTCTCCACATACTCATCCATCCACTCGAAATGATTGCATTTTTCACGATCTGGAAACAAAATAATGAAGCATAAATCCCAACTCTGTGGATGCAAGAATAGAACCCATATATGGAAACGAAACATTCAGAGCTAAAGGATGCGAGAGGAACCAAGATCTACCTGCCCCTCCATCCTGCTCTCGCATCTGACGAACTCGCGCCCAAAGTTGCCATTTTTCTCCTCCTTCGAAGTCCACTGCTTCAGTGGCGCGATGCGTGGGCAATCCAGACACGGCTGCATCAGCACTGAACCATACGTGAGCCATGAGGGGCGGGAGGATGAACTGGAGGTCGACATTTCGCCGGAGAGGAAGAAGAACTGCTCTGTCGCCGAGATCCAAAGGGGAGGCGAGCATGGGCTGCTGTGTGACTGTGTCGATGGGTGGAGGAGGGTACGGGCTGCTGTGTGACTGTGTTGATGTGTCAGTGGAATACAACGGCGCGGCCAAACATGATTTAGAACCAGCCTCCTCAGGATCGCCCTCCCTTCTAGAAGACTGAACTCTAATCTCAACCGCCGACGCCATCCAACGTCGCGGAGCCGGAGCGCGGGCCTGTCCCCAGAATTTCTTCTAGAAGGTCAGATCTTACGGCTGGCATTGGCGGTAGGGTATGATCGGATGGCTGACGTTCGGCGCTAGGGTTTTGAGGTTACGAGGTTATCGGTGTTTTGGGGTTATTAGGGTACGACAAAACTTCAAATGACCATAACTAATTCAAAAAAAATCAAAAAATGGAAACGAAGTGTAGTTTGTTAGCTTATAAGATATAGTTACTAGAAAAAAAACATGCTATAGGAACATTTTCAAGAAAAAACATTTTCACAAGCGAGCCATCAAAATCAGGTTCAATTGACCATAACTAATTCAAAAAAATCAAAAAATGATGACAAGCTCACATAGCCGCCATATGTGACATGGTTATGAGAAAAAAAAATAAACTCGGTGTCAAGACATTTTCATGAAAAAGGCTTCTCACAAAGGATCAATTGTGTATAGACCTGTTCAGAGTTCGATGGAGAGTGAAGGAGGGTTTTGATTTTGGAAAAATTCAAATAAATCCAAAAAGTCACCAAAGCTTCCTTTTAGAGTGAATAAGACGGTTCTGAACTTACTTTTACATTTTCATATCTCAAACATGTGTTTTGGTGGTTTTCAATTAAAAGAAATTTTTCAAAAAATAAAAAAATAATATGGAAATTAATTCTATAAATAGAGAGATTTAGATGGAATAGGTGTCATCCAAAAAATATTGGCTCATTTAGAGAAGGTCGAAAAAAAACTTGATTACAAATGGGGTTGTTTACCCTAGATTGAGAGCTCATTTGTAGCCCGTTTCTCCTTCGGATTGATCACCTTCAAATATTGGGGTTCAAATATTGGTAAAAGTTCAACTTTAGCTCAAACAAGTACTAAAGATAAAAGGACTTGAAATTTTTGTACAACTTCAACTTTGGCTCAAATTATAATTTTGTTCCAAATTCAAATATTGCTTCAAATTCAACCTTTGTTTCAAATATGCATTCTGCCTCACATATGGTACCAAAGCACAAACAATATTATTAATCCTTATAAGTTATCACAACATCTCAAGTTGACAACACAATTACCTAACTACAAATCCATCAAATTCAAATTCATAGTTCAAATTCAAATTCATAGTTCAAATTCAAATCTTCGACCTACTCCTTGTGTGAGCAGATGGCTTCCCCGTCTTGCTCCGGGTTTCCCTAGCTGGAGTACTCTTTGGAATCATCTTGTTACTTCTGATCTTCCCTTGGGGTTGTGGCCGTGGAGGTGGTGACGGAGTAATTCCACTCGGCGAGCACTCGATGACAAGTTGACGGTCATGTGCGTGTTCGGTAATCCTTAAAGGAACAACTGGTACAATTACTCTGTCCTTTTCTTCTCTTATAGCTTCAAAACCATCAAGAGCCATGTATTCTAATTCTAAGCCATCCGATGATGACTGAACTTCATTTTCTTGGGCTCTAGCCTCTTCTTCTCTTATAGCTTCCTCTCTACACCTTTTGTTCCCTCTGCCTCCATTTATCCTAGTGTTGAGAAATAAAATTATAAGACATATGGAGAAAAGAGAACAAAATGCATAAAAAGGGAATGCACACACATACCAAGGTGCTGCTTCAACGAGGAGTCCATCTTCAGACTCAATTGCTGCTGCATTGTCCCCTCCATCTTCAATCTCCATTGCTGATGCATTCCCCTATGCATTTGCTTATGTCCATGAGTCCTCTTCTCCAAATGATGCATGCACTGGATTGGAACAAAGCCTAGCAATGTGCCCCTGAATTCCACATTTTTTGCACGCCCTCTTTTTTGGTACACGACCCTCTTCACATGGTCTGTACCTGTTTTTTCTTGGTCTTCCTGGTGGTCTAGTCAGTAAAGGAGAGTGGAGTTTGAACCCTAGATCTACTATGTTCCATTGGTCTTTTCCCACGAGTGCATGCACATTGTGAGCATAAGAAGCCTTAAATTTAGCAATAGAGAAATACTCAGAGCAATACTGATCAACTTCACCATCTTCACGCCCAACCAGAGTCATGAGATGTAGAGCATGTATGCATGGCTTCCCACGAATCTTCCATTGCCTACAACTACATTTCCTAGTGGCTAGGTTCACTGGATACCTCCATTCTCTATTTTTACTGTCATTGTATGCTACCTTAGCCTCGTATGTCGACGATCGAATGCATCTCATCTTCAGTCCTCTTGCTTTGTGATGCAATGCCTTAATCAGTGATGGGAGTATAACATGGTCAACATATTGTATTTCAGCAATTCTTTTGCGAAGAGCCATCTTTATCATGATCATCTGCCTCATCTTGTCAAAATGCTTGCCAAACCAAATAACCCTTCACTGACTTGAACTTTGCATTGAACCATTCTTCAAGATTATTGGTCACATAGTCTACTTTGCATATGGTGTTGAAATTGCTTGTTGACCACACCTTTCCATGATGTGCATCCATATACTCCTTCAACTCTGGATGCTTCTGAGCATACAACACTCTCAAATGGTGTTCATGCTTCCTTTCGTTGCATGTGTATGATGCTGGCCATAAGTTCTCATAAAAAACTTTTCCTTTGAACTTCTTTAAAAAAAATTGCGCTAGGTGTGGCATACATTCCCTATGCTCCACTCCAGGGAATACAATTTCTACTGCACTCTCTAGACCTTTGTAAGCATCTGTATGTGTAGCTAAACCTGGGGGTGTGTCTATAATGTTGCACAACTACTACAGAATCCAGACCCAACTTTCCTCGGACTCTGCCTCCAAAACACCAAATGCAACTGGGAATAGCCAGTTGTGTCCATCAACTGCAGAAGCTGCTACTTGCTATCCTCTCCATCTTTCAGTCAAATGGGTAGCATATATATCCAAATAAGGCATGCGTCCATCAAGAAACCCCTGCCAACAAGCCTTGAAACATACAAAAGTCCTTCTGAAGCACTCCTTCTCAAATGACTTCCCTTTTATTTTGAATGGAATTGTCTTCTTGTCAATTTCTACAACACTACCTGGACTAGCCATCTCCACTTCAGCTTTGAAGGTGTAAAGAAACTGAAAACTTTCATTCCATTGACCATTAATCCTGTCAAGAGCCATTTTGTTAGCATTGAAAATCCTCATGTAAGGAATTACAGTCTTATACTTCTCAAAAAGCTTCCCTTGGAGTGTTGTTGGACCAAGACCAGGTTTTTCCCTCAGCCAATCCAATATTTCATCTGCCACCCATCGAGTTTTTGCTAGTTTCGATTTTGCCTTCCCACCTCCCCCTCCAGGTGGACATGTGTGCTTGTGTGGGTTTTCTTTATCTGAAACAAAATAAAGGGTAAAAAAATAAGGGATAAGAAACATTACTCAATGAACTGAAATAAAATAAGCAATCAACTTGGAGTACCTGAATCAGTTTGCTCTTTAGCATACGGGATGTGTCCAACATCCAGATACACCAATCATATGGACAATAAACTGTGAACCTTCTTGGCTCACTCCTTTTAATCTTATAGGAATTTTCAGTAAGAATGCCATATGTAGTTTGCATTCAGATAGTCCACCATCGATTGCAATATTGTGCCTTCAGTAAGCTCAAGATTCTCCCTGTTCCACTCAATTTTTGGCACGTCGTCACCATCGTATTGATCCAAAACTAATCTATCATTGTTCTCCGCATCGTCTTCATCGTCAGTGTCATCAAACCTAGCTCGGCTCATGGGATCCTCCGGATATTCATCATCCACTGCTTGCTGACTGGCTCTATCTACCAGTTCAGGGTACATCATCTCGTCTTCATCATCATTTCGAGGCACTTCCTCGTTAGGTTCTACATCTTCTTCTATAATGACCATAGCAGGTACAGGAGAAGTAGCACTACCGGCAGCAGATTCAGCAGCAAACATGTTGTGGCTCCACGAACCACTCGCTTTATTTGGTCTTGACCTACAAGGAGTCCTGGGGTGCTGGCTATTAGCAGAGACAGATGATTGCCAAACACCCTTCCCATTGACTGTTTATGCGCGTGGCTGAAGCACGTCGATATGAAGTTTACCAAAACGGCTGCCAGCATTCAGAGTAAAAAACAACCCGAGATGCTCGTCGCAAGTTAGTGGGAGAAATATTTGCTCGGTACTTCTGAAGTAACTCAATTCAATAGCATCGGCATCGCTCCACGGATAGGATGAACGAAGGGTAGTTAGAAAATATCTGGTGGAAATGTTTGTTTATGTTACAACCGGATAGAAAAATGAATGAAAAAATGTGGTTTAGTACCACGCAACACACTAGTTTCCATTCTAACCGCCAACCGGAAAGACAGCGCTGGATCAATCCTATTTAGTTCAAACACACGGCTGCAGTTAGGCATGGGACAGAGGAGAGAAATTGGAACGATTCAAGCTAAAAAAAAATATGGTCTTACTTACAGGCTAGAACACCAATTCAAGGGGAAACGTTGCTTACCGGGGTCTAATACATGTAGTATCTATCGTTGATTCGACCCAATCCTCTCCACGGCTGAGGGCCTTCTGGGAGTCCTGGATCAACATGGCTTCAAAGATGGTGAGGTGGGGTAGATGTGCCGGAGAATGCGGCGGAGAGGATTGGGCGGCGGTGAACGCGCCAGAACAGCGACGGAGGGGATGGGGTGGCGGCGGAGGGGGCGAGGCTGCGCGATGCGGCGGTGTCGATCTGTTTCAGCTTTAGACAAGCTAGCATACGTGTCTCCTTGCAGTCCCACTAGGAAAGCAATGGTCAAAGGAGGACCGGGACCCACTCGTCAGCATGAACCCATCAGTTGACGGTCAATGCATTGACTGGACGGCAAACGACAGTTTTCAACTTTTGCGAGAGTTTCAGGTAAGAGAGTGGGGGAAAGGTGAGTGAAATTTTAGAGTGTGGGGAAGAACGAGCAATACTAAGGAATCGGGCGCACATAATTAAATATCCCTAAATTGTAGACTACTTCCTCATGAGCTAAAGCAAGAACACAAAATAGGTTATAATTTTGAAGGTTTAAAGGTAGCACACGAGAAATTTACTTGGAGTGGAGGTTAAATACCACATATAGGTATATATGGTGGACACATTTTGCACTTTGGATTTGGGGAGTTGGATGCACGAATAGAGCTCATACTTAGTACAGGTGTAGGCTAGCAAAAGACTGGTAGCGACCAACTAATAGAGCAATAATGGCCATAATGATGCAACACAACAACATCATTAATTAAAGCATGAAGTGATATTACAAGTAAAAAAATAAATGATCATCAAGGCTAGAAGTGACTTTGTTTGTAGTCATAACATGGTGTGAGCATGCGCTAAGTCAATCCGGATAAAGCATTCAAAGGACAAATACCACAATACCATGCTTCAATATGAGAGAACAACACATGATTAAATTCAATGGCATATTAAGAACTCTTAGATATTTTAGACTAGTCATGATACACCATAATAACTAATCACACAATTAAAATATCATCTAACATGACATGCCAAAGCCTATGCCACAGTCAAAACAAGCTTCCTATTGCACCACTATAAGCATGAAACAATTTACTCTTTTCCAACACTAGTCAACTTATTAGAAACAACTCTCAAAGCAAATAAACATCAAATACCAGATATATAATCAAATATAACTGAAGCAAACAACCAATTTGTGAAACAATTGAGTTAAAACAAGAGCTAAATGCAGTACTAGCAAACACTGAACAGCAAAGAACAATAGAGTGAAAACTAGAGTGTTCTAGGCAGTGGAATCGAAGCGTGTCTCTCCCAAAATAGAAGTTATAGGATCGAACAAAAGGCTACATAAAATAAAACAAAATAAACAGAAAGAAAAATAAAATGACGCTTCAAAAATAACACATCATGTGAAGCAATAAAAATATAGTATTTTGAAAGAAACCTAATATTTTTGTTGATGAAGAAGAGGATGCCTTGGGAATCCCCAAGCTTTGACGCTTGTACTTCTTGGATATGTCTTAGGGTGACATGGGCATCCCCAAGCTTCAGCTTTTGTCCATCCTTCATCTCATCACATCATTCTTCTCGCCCTACATATGAAAATTTTCTCCACCTAAAACTTCCTAAGAATCTCCATTAGCAACTTTAGTGTAATCAAAATAATAAATCCACTTAGTTAAGTTTCAACACAAATCTCACACTTCAATTAAAACATTAGATACTTTCACAACTTATTTGAAAGCTATCTCTCTCAAAAAAAACACCAAAAGAAAGATATTAAGATGCAATTGCAAATATTGGGTGAAATGTGTCAAAACAGAATAGTCTACAAAGACGGATTTTTAGAAAATATTATGTTATTCAATTAAAAATGTTGGGAACTAACTAAAGTTAGATAAGAACCTAGGGTGTGTGTTTTTTCAAAGAAATCCGACATTCTGGGTGAGAGATATGAATGTTTTTGTAACAGCCCAACAATCTATTTCAGAATAGCAACGTCCCCAAATCGAACTACCTCTCAATTAGAGGTTACTCTTGGCACAAATGAAATAAAAATGACAATGAGCGGTTGCTACAGAGGTAACAACGTCCAAAACAGAAAAATAACAAAAGAAAACAGAAGAAAATAAAAGGATAATGAAGGAAAACAAAAGTGAGTTGCCTCCCACAAGAGATTTTATTTAACACCTTTCAGCTAGGCATGAAGGACGAATCAAGTATCCTCATTCAATTTGAGGACATCAAACTCATCATAGAGGTATTTAATTTTCCACACACAAGGATCAGAATCTCCTCTCTCCTTTCTTTTAGGTTTACTATTTTCATCAAAGAGATTCTCCGGAACAACCCAACCAAAATTCTCCTCTGAAGCGCGAGACATTGCTAAAAGTTTGAATGATATAGGGATATTAATTTCTTTTTTGCATTCAGTTCTTCCCTCATATTTCATTCTATCATTATCTAAAGTTTTCAAAGTATGATTGATGGCAAGACTGTAGCCAGGCATCTTATAACGGGCAAAAAAAATTCTAGCTTCTATAGCAATTTCATTAAATTCTAAGAGTAAAGCATTCGACACAAAATCTCTTTCTTTTCCTGGCTCCATGTTATATCAAGATTAAGAAGCATTTTTCGTATAATAGGATTGATATTAAAAAAAATTAGCTTCTATCATGGCAACCAAAGAGGCTACAACAGTCGCGTAGTTATGAGCAAGTTTAACTACATGTTTATCATTAAAATCACGAAGCTCATTAACATGGTTAAATAATTCTTCAATATTATTTCTCCCTATAATAAATCCACTTCCTACTTGCAGATCTTTCATAGAAAATTTAGGAGAAGACATCTTAGCAAAACGGTAACAAAAACTAACACGAAGACGAAAACAAAGTAACAAGGAAAATAAAAGACTAGAAACTAGAGAACTATTTTTGTCCTTGTCCTTGGAGGACTCCTCCATCCCTCTTGGCGCCTAGCCACCTATATAAGGAGGGGTGGGAAGTGTGTGCAAGGCATCTCACGCACAAGGCGCACCACCCCTGCCCCCATAGACCCACCACCTCCTTCACCCCTCCCACGCCGTTGTGCTCCTGCACACCTCTATCTAATGCGTATACGATGCGGGAGCTGCCAGATCTCTACCTAGGCTTGATCTAATTCTCGCTCGTGATCGCCGATTGCCTCGAATCTTCAACGACAAAATCCCCGATTCGTCATCGTTCTTGATCATGCTAATACGCGGCGTTTCTGATCTCGTACCTGAGTATACCGTGGAGGTGTTGCACGTGTGACTCTACTTCATGGGATAACACATCTCCTCCTGATTTGACAAGTATAATTTTAAGGATCCACTATGTCCACCTCCATGTTGACCTTGTTATTTACAAATTTGTGCTAGTTTGATCTATGAGGTTACATTTCATTGCCTCTCCCTCTCGCATATGATCTTAGTTATGCGCTAGAATTTTTTGTTTTTGTAGTGCCTTCCCCAACATTGGCACCAAAGTCCCACATGAGCCGCAACGTTGTGCAACCCAGCAACCTCGTATCCCTCGCTACTAAGACGACCACCCACATACAACGATCGTCGCGCCAAATCTTGAGCCTCCGCCCCGGCGTAGCAACATGGACAAACTTTGCATTGCCTCAAGCCGAACCCATCGAATCAACGTCCTTGATGCCCGTAAAACATTAGGAAACTTTCTATCCCGTACTAGGCCATGACACTGCTGATAACGCACAAGTGTAGGAGATCAATTTTGGGTAGCTGATGCATCCAAAATATGGCACATCTTTATACATGTTTAAACCACCCGTACTAGGCCATGACACTGCTGATAACCCACAAGTGTAGGAGATCAATTTTGGGTAGCTGATGCATCCAAAAAATGGCACATCTTTATACATATTTAAACCAAATATTTATCATGAAAATATAGAGATATCACTCTAAACCTACCACTAATCACTAATGTGCAATTTATTTGCAAATCTCCATGTCATATTTTTTATTATAGATATTGGACAAGGAATCACAGGAAATGAGGGCTAAAAGGAAGGGAAAGATAAAGATCAAAAATAAATTAAAGCTGTCCTCGCAGCACACTTGACGAGATCAGTATGGTCAGTGGCGACCGTACTACTCACCGTACTAGATGTGTGAAGGACAGTCAAGTCAAACCGACTAAAAGTCATCAAAGCGTCCAGAACCAATTCGCAAAACAAGACGCCTCAAAACCCTAGTCCATTCACTGGAGCCCCATTATAAGGAGAAGAAACATCTCCCAGAAGAGAACCACGTATCATATCATCTCCACAACCGTCACCATCGTCCTCTCCACGCAAGACCACGAAGTGCTTCCGCACCTCCACCACGTCATCTCCACCACCAACATAGTCATAGCCATACTTATACTTTGTAATCTGGATCCCATCGCGACTAGCAACAATGTAAGAACTACCAATCAATCCAATTCAAGTATTATTTTTGCCTCAATGTTTTCTATTGCTGATATAACCGCGATGTGTGAGTAGTCCCCCTTAGGCTATGGGTTGAGGCCTAACCTTGCAGCTATGTTCTTGATCTAACCCATGGGATAATTAGTCTAATGAGTTCATTTATGTTATTTGTGTGTTCTACTATCTATGCCTCGCTCCTAGGACTTGTCAGGTGATACGTCATAAACATATCCTTAATTTATGATGTTCCATGTTGTTTTCATGTTATTTGCTACATTTTTCTATACACATTATGTAATTTTTATCGATTTCCGGGACTAACCTATTGGGAAGATGCCACAGAGCCAGTTCCCTGTTTTTTGTTGTTTTTAGTTTCAGAGAAGTTGTTCTGAAAATATTCTCAGAATTGGAAAATTCAAAGCCCAGAAGTCTTAGAATTACCGAATGCTCCATGGAGTCCCAAAGAGGCCCGGAGAGGGGCCACAGGGGGCCACATCATAGGGAGGCGCCCCCCCCCCGGCCGCGCCTGGGGGTGGTGTGCCCCCCTCGCCCTTTCGCCTATTTATTCCCCCCGATACGTTAACCCTAAAAGTTTGAATGGCATAGGGATATTAATTTCTTTTTCGCATTCAGTTCTTCCCTCATATTTCATTCTATCATTATCAAAAGTTTTCAAAGTATGATTGATGGCAAGACTGTAGCCAGGCATCTTATAACAGGCAAACACTTTTCTAACTTCTATAGCAATTTCATTAAATTCTAAGAGTAAAGCATTCAACACAAAATCTCTTTCTTTTCCTGGCTCCATGTTATATCAAGATTAAGAAACATTTTTCGTATAATAGGATTGATATTAACAAAACTAGCTTCTATCATGGCAACCAAAGAGGCTACAACAGTCGCGTAGTTATGAGCAAGTTTAACTACATGTTTATCATTAAAATCACGAAGCTCATTAACATGGTTAAATAATTCTTCAATATTATTTCTCCCTATAATAAATCCACTTCCTACTTTCAGATCTTTCATAGAAAATTTAGGAGAAGACATCTTAGCAAAACGGTAACAAAAACTAACACGAAGACGAAAACAAAGTAACAAGGAAAATAAAAGACTAGAAACTAGAGAACTATTTTTTTTCCTTGTCCTTGGATGACTCCTCCATCCCTCTTGGCGCCTACCCACCTATATAAGGAGGGGTGGGGAGTGTGTCCAAGGCATCTCAAGCACAAGGCGCACCACCCCTGCCCCCCATAGACCCACCACCTCCTTCACCCCTCCCACGCCGTTGTGCTCCTTCACACCTCTATCTAATGCGTATACGATGCAGGAGATGCCAGATCTCTACCTAGGCTTGATCTAGTTCTCGCTCGTGATCGCCGATTGCCTCGAATCTTCAACGACAAAATCCCCGATTCGTCATCGTTCTTGATCATGCTAATACGCGGCGTTTCTGATCTCGTACCTGAGTATACCGTGGAGGTGTTGCACGTGTGATACTACTTCATGTGATAACACATCTCCTCCTGATTTGACAAGTATAATTTTCAGGATCCACTATGTCCACCTCCATGTAGACCTTGTTATTTACAAATTTATGCTAGTTTGATCTATGAGGGTACATTCCGTTGCCTCTCCCTCTCGCATATGATCTTAGGTATGCGTTAGAATTTTTTGTTTTTTGTAGTGCCTTCCCCAACATTGGCACCAAAGCCCCACACGAGCCGCAGCGTTGTGCAACCCAGCAACCTCGTATCCCTCGCTACTAAGACGACCACCCACATACAGCGATCGTCGTGCCAAATCTTGAGCCTCCGCCCCGGCGTAGCAACATGGACAAACTTTGCATTGCCTAAAGCCGAACCCATCGAATCAACGGCCTTGCTTCCCGTAAAACATTAGGAAACTTTCTATCCCGTACTAGGCCATGACACTGCTGATAACCCACAAGTGTAGGAGATCAATTTTGGGTAGCTGATGCATCCAAAAAATGGCACATCTTTATACATGTTTAAACCATATCTTTATCATGAAAATATAGATATATCACTCTAAACCTGCCACTAATCACTAATGTGCAATTTATTTGCAAATCTCCATGTCATATTTTTTATTATAGATATTGGACAAGGAATCACAGGAAATGAGGGCTAAAAGGAAGGGAAAGATAAAGATCAAAAATAAATTAAAGCTGTCCTCGCAACACACTTGACGAGACCAGTATGGTCAGTGGCGACCGTACTACTCACCGTACTAGATGTCAGAAGGACAGTCAGGTCAAACCGACTAAAAGTCATTAAAGGGTCTAGAACCAATTCGCAAAACAAGACGCATCAAAACCCTAGTCCATTCACTGGAGCCCCATTATAAGGAGAAGAAACATCCCCCAGAAGAAAACCACGTATCATATCATCTCCACAACCGTCACCATCGTCCTCTCCACGCAAGACCATGAAGTGCTTCCGCATCTCCACCACGTCATCTCCACCACCACCATAGTCATAGCCATACTTATACTTTGTAATCTGGATCCCATCGCGACTGGCAACAATGTAAGAACTATCAATCCAATTCAACTATTATTTTTGCCGCAATGTTTTCTATTGTTGATATAACCGCGATTTGTGAGTAGTCCCCCTTAGGCTATGGGTTGAGGCCTAACCTTGCAGCTATGTGCTTGATTTAACCCATGGGATAATTAGTCTAATGAGTTCATTTATGTTATTTGTGTGTTCTACTATCTATGCCTCTCTCCTAGGACTTGTTAGGTGATACGTCATAAACATATCCTTAATTTCTGATGTTCCATGTTGTTTTCATGTTATTTGCTACATTTTGCTATACACATTATGTAATTTTTATCGATTTCCGGGACTAACCTATTGAGAAGATGCCACAGAGCCAGATCCCTATTTTCTGCTGTTTTTAGTTTCAGAAATTTTTTTCTGGAAATATTCTCAGAATTGCAAAATTCGAAGCCCGAAAGTCTTAAAATTCCCGAATGTTCCATGGAGTCCCGAAGAGGCTCGGAGAGGGGCCACACCATAGGGAGGCTCCCCCCCGGACATGCCTGGGGGTGGTGTGCCCCCCTCGCCCTTTCGCCTATTTATCCCCCCCGATACGTTAACCCTAAAAAGAGACCACTTTTCCATGAAAAACACCCGAGACCGCTGTCATCGACAACCCGAAATCGGGAGGGTTATGGAGTTCTCCTCGGCACCCTGCCGGGAGGGAAAATCATCACCGGAGGGCTCTACACCACAATGCCCGCCTCCAGAGTGATGCATGAGTAGTTCATCCATGGACTACGGGTCCATAGCAGTAGCTAGATTGTTGTCTCCTCCACTTTATGCCTCATGTTTAGATCTCGTGAGCTGCCCTACATGATCGATATCATCTTATTGTAATGCTAAATGTTGTGTTTGCTAGGTTCTGATGAATGTTGAATGCTATGTCTCCTCATTATCAATCTATCATGTTATCTTCATGCATATGTTATTTCTGATCTTGCATGCTCTCAGTTATTAGTAGATGCTCTGGCCAAGTAGATCCTAGTGACTCCAAGAGGGAGTATTTGTGCTCGATAGTGGGTTCATGCCTCCTTTGCATATGTGCTCGAGTGACAGAAACATGACGGATGGAGGATGTGATGTTGCCATTAGGGAGAAAACAATTATGTTTACTTAGTTTACATTGTTTACATTACACAATTGGCTTACTGCGATTATCTGTTCCTTGCAACTTAATGCCTAACGTTTGTTCGGATGATATTCGGAGGGAGGATTATTAGTCATAGACGCGGTTGGATGACAGTCTATGTATTTTGTTGTAATGCCCACATGAATCACATAGTACTCATCATGTCATGCATATGCACTACGATGCAGCCTTCATTTCTATCAATAGCCCAGCTATAGTTTGTTCACCACACATGTTATTTATTTTCCATGGAGAGACACCACTAGTGAACTGTGGACCCCGGTCCGTTTTCTCATACTGATAATAAAATCACTCCAAATATTGTTTCCACTCTTTTCACACTGCTACTACTATTTTCCACACCATAAATTTAAGCTCTTTGTTATCAGCAAAACCGGTGAGATTGACAACCTCACTGCTTCGTTGGGGCAAAGCGAATTGATTGTGTTGTGTAGGTTCCACGTTGCTGCTGAACCGGTAGTACGCCCTACCATCTCAACTGCATCAACCTTCTGAAGTTACTCCTTCCTCCTACTGGTCGATTCAACCTTGTTTTCTTTTGTGTGGGAAAACTTGCTGCTGCACTCTTCACACCTTCCTCTTGGGGTTTCCCAACGTGTGCAAGACCTGCACCATCAAGACTTTTTCTGGCGCCGTTTCCGAGGAGGAAGAGAATTTCTCCAAGGAGAGTCTCTCGCTTCCAATCTCGTTACGTTGTTATTGTTTTGCTTAGTTTATTTTATTTTATCTTGTTTGCTTCTCTTTATAAAAAAACACCAAAAATTAGTTCTTATTCTAGTTGTTACTTTTGCTATCTTGTTTTTGTTTTGCTTGTTACTTGCTTTATCATGCCTACTATCAATGGTTGATGTCTTTGAAACTAGATCTTTTTGGCAAGGTGGGTTCACAGAAGAACAACAAAAATATTATAAGGAACACCGCTTGTCACAAAAAGGGATACACTTATGGGAGCAAATTAATAAATTGCATAACTATGCTAAAAACTTGTGCTCTACTTATAATGTTACTTATTGCTTTGATAAATCTTGTTGCTGTAGGAGGTATAAACACCTCCCTTTTCAATGTGATCATAATGATGATGTTACCATATCTTCTTATGTTAAGGGAAATTATGACTTTGATGATGTGGAACAAATTGAGGAATTTATTGCTTGGAAGGGTGCATTCGAAATTGCTTATTTTCTTGAAAATATTGATGATGCACCTTATAAATATGAGATTTATGATATACTTGAATATTTCTTTGATAATTACAAGGATTGTAATTACTACATAATTAAATATCTTAAAAGATGCTCTCCACCAAAGGAAGTAACTGATGCCTTTCAGGAGCCTATGGAAAAATAAATTGCTGAATCTAGAAGCTTATTGGATGAAAAAGAGGAGGAGAGTGATGATCAAGAAGAGGAAGAATGGAGCTACCCATGTCTACCTCCCAATGAGAGTAACTCTTTAACTCATAGTTGTTATGATCATGTTGATTCTTTTGAAATATCCCTTTTTGATGAAGTTGATACTTGGTATACTTGTGAACTTGATACTACAATGAATGAAACTTGTGAGAATGATATTGCTACCGTTATTTATGATAATCCATGCTACTTGATAAATCCTATGAGAATCATCTATTTATTCCAACTATTGACATGCATGATAATAAGGAAGTTTGTTTAGAAAATTTATATAATAATGCTCTAGATGATGGTCCTATGTTACTTGATGTTATAAATTATAATGCTACTGAAAATATTGTTGATATAATGTGTCACATACCCTTTAAGAGTGACCAATCATCTTGTTTTGCTATTGCTAAAAGTGGGAAAGAAGAGGTCTCTATTTTTAATTTTAATCCCACTAGTTTTTTTAGCTTGATATGAATTGTGTGCTTTAAGACCATGACAAACATGCTTTATGTGGTAATTATGTTGTTTAGTTTGTTCATGATGCTACTGAAAATTATTATGAGATAGGAAAATATGATTGTAGGAATTCTCATGTTACTAAAACACCTCTCCTTTTGTTTAAAGATTTGAAATTTCTCCTGTTCTACCTTTCCATGATTTCTAGTTTGAGCTTCTTTAATTTATTTATTTACTAGATTCCTATGAATAGGAAGTGGGTTAGACTTAAAAAAAATTATACTTGCTTCTTGATGCTCTCTTTTTCTTAATTCATATTTCTTATGTGAGCATCTTCTTACTTTCTATGCCTAGCTAAAAGGCGTGAAAACAAAGCACTTCTTGGGAGATAACCCATGGTTTTATCTATGTTTTCTTTGATTCAAGGGGATGTATACTTATGTAGAAACTCCTTTTTATATTTATTTTCATGTATTAGCTGTGCCAAGTAAAGTTTCTAACGAAAGTTGGAGTTGGTTTTGGATTTCTGCACAGAAAACAGATTTCAGCTGTTCACCGTAAAAAATCGTATAAAATCCAGAAAGATCAAAATGATCTGAAACTTTTTGTGCTTATTCCTCAGCTAATTTAAAAACTTTTAGTTCTTCAAGTTTTTTTATTTGAGCAACCTAAGTGCCCCTACAAAATTCTTCGTTACAGACTGTTCTGCTTTTGGCAGATTCTTCCATTTTTCTTGCATTTGCTCGTTTACGATGTCAAGTGGATTTCTTTGCTTCACGAAACATAAATTATCAATAGAACTTGTGCCCATGCAGAATACGTGAATATTTTATTGATGCACTAACCCTCTAATGCGAATTACTTTTTGAGTGTGGTGTGAAGGAAGTTTTCAAGGGTCAAGAGAAGAGGGTGATATAATGTGATCAAGAAGAGTGCAAGGTCAAACCTTGGGTATGCCCCCGTGGTTCATCCTAGAGAATTCCAAGAAGAATCAAGCATCTATGCTTGGGGATGCCCAAGGCATCCCCTTCTTCATCAACAAATTATGAGGTCACTTCTAGTGAAACTATATTTTTATTCGGTCGCATCATATGAAATTTACTTGGAGAGTCTCTTTTTTTTTTGTTTAATTGCTGCAATAAACATCATTGGAACCTGGAATTCTTGTTTGGGAGAGAGACACGCTCTGCTTTTTCATATGAATACTCCTTATGCTCGTATTCTTAGTTTTTCTTCTAGTTACTGCAATCCTTTTAGCTCCTGTTTTGTTTTCGTGCATCTCTTATTCAGAGATGTTAATTTTAGTGGAGCTACGTGAGTACTATAATGCTTTATTTCTGTATCATTTAGAGAGTTTCTGTTCGAACATATTTTGTATGGTGCTTGTTGGGAAAAGAAATTGTTGCAGTTGGTAGAAATTATAACAATGCAAGTAGAAGCTTGTACAAACTGTGGCTAGACTTTTTCATGTCACGCTAGATGTTATTTTAATTCTAAAACCTAGTGTTATTTTTGTAGCATGATTTGTCTCAAATAGCTAAGAGTGTTTAATGTGCCTTTGTAAGAATAATGAGTTGTTCTTGTCATATTGAAGCATAAATTTTTGGTGTTCTCCTTTGAATGTTTTATTTAGTTGACTTGGTGCATGCTTACACCATGTTTATGACTACAACCAGTCACCTATAGCCTCTATGATAATTTAGTTTTTGAACTTGTAGTACCACTTATGCTTTCATTAATGATGTTTTTGTCATTATGCATGATTATGGCCATTATGCTCTCTTGATTTGTCGCCCCCAATCTTTTACTAGCCACCACCTGTACTGAGTATGAGCTCTACTCGTGCATCCAACTCCCAAAAACCAAAGTATTCCAAATGTGTCCACCATACGTACCTACATGTGGTATTTAACCTCCACTTCAAAGTAAATTGCTCATGTGTTAAATTTAAAACTTTCAAAATTACTTCTGTTTTGTGTTCCTGTTTTAGCTCATGGGGACGTGAATAGAGAATCTTTATCTCACTTGTTGATTGGATTTCACACCCTGGACTAGTGGCTTCATCCGCTTATCCGATTGATAGAAGAGTTGGCAGCGGGGTGCCCAGCCCCAAATTAATACAAACAAATTCTCTTCACTATCCCCCCCCCCCCCGATTTATCAGTCAAAGCATAATTGTGTAAACAAAAGGGAAAGAGGGATGACCTTCTACCCACTTGCGTCCTTCAATGGGAGCCGTGATACGTGTGAACAAACGTTTGTTGAGAGACCCCAAAAGGAAGGTATGAAGAGTGCAAAAGCAAGTTTCCCTCAAAAAGAAACCAAGGTTGAATCGACCAGTAGGAGGAAGGAGTAACTTCAGAAGGTTGATGCAGCGGAGATGGCAGGGCGCACTACCGGTTTAGCAGCAACGTGGAACGTACACAACATAATCAAATCACTTTGCCTCAACGAAGCAGTGAGGTTGTAAATCTCACTGGTTTTGCTGAACACAAAGAGGTTAAATGTATGGTGTGGAAAACAGTAGGAGAACAGTATGAAAGCAGTATTAATAGTATGAAAGCAGTGTGAAAGCAGTGTGTGAATTATCATAATGAGAAGAAGGACCGGGGTCCTCAGTTCACTAGTGGTGTCTCTCCGTGAAAGATAAATAACATGTGTGGTGAACAAATTACAGTTGGGCAATTGACAGAAATGAAGGTTGCACCGTAGTGCATATGCAAGACATAAAGATTACTATGTGATTTATGCGGGCATTACAACAAAATAAATAGACTGTCATCCAACTGCATCTATGTCTAATAATCCACCCTTCGAATATCATCTGAACAAATGTTGGGTATTAAGTTGCAAGCAACAGATTATCGCAGTAAGCAAAGTGTGTAATGTAAACAATGTAAACTAGGTAAACACTATTGTTTTCTCCCTAATGGCAACAACACATCCTCCATGACGAAGGGACGAACCTTGGACCTGGCGAATAAGGATACCTGGTCCTAGGCCCAAGACTGAGGCCCAATACGGGAAGCTTTGGACTACTCTAGAAAGCCCAGTTGAAGCCCACCTGCAATGACTTGCGGGATAATATAGGAAACTTGTAACCGACATAGGTTTAGAGTTTGAGTCCTCCCCGGGTACGGTTTGGGACCTGGCCGCCTATATAAGGCTAGGAGAGCCATCGGGAGAGGGCCAAGCAATACCGCATCATCAAGCCTTGGGCTCGAGATCGTACTCTCGACTTGAGCAATCCCCCATTGTAACCTATCTATTCGATAATACAGATCGACAGAGGCAGGAGTAAGGGTTTTACCTCTACGAGGGCCCCAAACCTGGGTAAATCGTGTCTCCTGTCTAGCCGACGATCGCCACCAGCGTCCACAGGTTCTCCTATTCGAAACCCTATGGGTTCACCCGAGGGACGTGTTGACATGCAGATTCGACAATTGGCGCCGTCTGTGGGAACGGCGGGCGCTAGATCTCCGGCGTCTTCGGCTTCATCGACAACCAACTCGCGTTGGAAACCTTCGACTTTGACCCCAACCAACCCGATTCGGATCGGATCTGTCGTAGTCACCCCTCACTCGCCAGAATCACGCCCGGAATTCAGCAATCTGGAGTAAGCGTCACCTTTACGTTCGGGAGCTTCAAGTTCTACACCAACAAAGACGGGATCCTCCACTTCCCTGAAGAATCGTGATCTGAGTCGATTTCTAGCCCAGGAGCTGTCGATTCACGACCCTACTTGGCGAAAAGTGGCGAGTCAATCCGCCTCAACACCAGCAATTTCCATACCCTCTCTACAGAGGAACCCTCTCGGGTCAGGAAGGCCTTTCGAGTTGCACCTAGGACTCACAAGCCATGTCTGGCTCAAGTCTGCATGGCGGGATCAGAATAGCCACCTGCGGAGACTGAACAGAGCGCGAAAGAACGCGCCGAGATCAACGTTTCACGAGACGTCTGGCTCCGAGCAAAGGAAGCCATCCGCACAAGCAAACCACCTGCGGCCGGGGTTCCACACGAAGACATGTTCGCCTACCACTACCATCTAGTGAGAGCGGCCACTGCTATCAAAGAAGCTCGAGAAGATATGGTCGTGCGAAAAAGAATGGCGGACGAGTCAAGTCAACGCCGAGCGCAACTATCCCTATCACCTTCCGTCGGGAACCGCCCCCAGAAGAAGGGACGCGCCTCGAGAACCGCGACTATGGACGGCGAATCCTTAAGCGGAATCAGCAAATCACTTATGCGTGTGGACGAAGATGGAAACATCCATCTGCAAACTCCCGCAGCCGCGGTGCTGGCCGCAGCTACCTACATGCAGATAAATCAACCAGGGGAAAACGATCCCCGCGCGGAACAATACAAGCAAGTACAAAAAGGACTAGGCATGGCAGCCGCAAAATTTGCCTCCTATGATCGCAGGAAGGCGGCCGAACCGAAGGACAAAGAAGCACCCCGCGGACGCAGAGACACTTCACCCGATAAGGACAAATCACCCTGCCGAGCACGGGGAAAAGAAGCCCGGCGACGAGGAGATAGCCCGAGTGGCAGCGATAGCAACCCAAGAGGTCGAGACCGTAGCAGCAGTCCGAGAAGAGGTGGAGATCGCAGCCCACGGAAGAATCGAGATCGCAGCCCGCGAGGAAATCATGATCGCAGCCCGCGAGGAAATCGTGATCGCAGCCCGCGAAAAGATCGAGACCGCGGTCGCTCGCGGTATCGCAGTAAAGAGTCGAGAGGAGACGCCAATCGAGATGAGCCCGGATACAATGCACGATCGGACATCGCCCAGCGCAGGGTCGATAAAGGTCGGGCGGCCAGAAATCGCTCGCGCTCCTCGTCCACATCCTCTGATGATGAAGTCTGCGGAGCCCTATGTTTTACCCGCAGCATCCGCGAAGCACCGCTACCCAAAAGGTTTAATCTATCCACGGAAGTACAGAATTACGACGGTTCGCAGGAGCCTTCTGCCTGGTTGTCGGATTACCTCACGGCAGTAAAATGCCAACGTGGGAAAAAAACACAGCTATGCAGTACCTCAATCTACACCTGGTCGGTGCAGCTCGCAGCTGGCTCGAAGGAAGGCCGAAAGCATGCTACAGGTCCTGGGACGACCTAAACATGGATTTCTGCAAAAATTTCCAAGCAACATACAAACGGCCTGCGACCATCGAGGAGCTACGAGCCTGCAAGCAGAAAAGTGGCGAGTCTACTCGCGAATATATTCAGCGATGGACCACGCTAAGGAATACGGCGGGAAATATATCAGAAGAAGTCGCGGTTGAAGCATTCGCCAAAGGAGCACGCCGAACCTCTTTCAGGGAAGAACTGGGGCGACTAGCACCCAAAACCATGGGAGAATTAATGGCCATAGACGATAGATGGGCAAACGGCGAAGACGCAGTGCGCAACGAGAAAGATTCATCCCCAGCACGTGATGACGACCTCCATGGCCGAAAGAAAAGAAGAAAGAACTACGACCATGAAGATCGAGAAGAATTCGTGGCAGCGGAGTTCACCAAAAACCGCGACAACGGATATCGTGGGAAGCGCGAGTGGAAACCTAAGAAAGAAGAAAAAACCCTCGAGGAGGACCTCGACGGTTACTGCACGCTACATCTATTCACAGATAAGCGCACGGGCAAAACTAAGGCAACACACCTTCTCAAGGATTGCCGAAAGTTCATCGAAATCCACGAGGCCCTCCTGAAGAAAAACAGAGGAGCCACTAGTCAGGGTTACCCGCAGTTTCCCGGAGGAGGAGCTCAAGGATTTCAACAACCGCAAGCCCTGCCTCCAGCAGGAAACCAAAACGCAATGCTAGCCGCGCTGCCAGCGCCACCCGCCCGAAACCAAGGATCCAACGAATACCCGAACCCAGCAGGCCTCTTAGGCATGATACAAAAGGTCTGTCCATCACGCAGAGCTCAGAAGACAAACACGCAACAGCTGTGCATGGCTTTGCAAACTCCAGCTACAAAAACTGAGTATCTGAAGATGGCGGAGCACCCGATAACTTTCTCCAAGGAAGACCACCCTCCGCGAGTCTATCGACCAGGACACGCCGCACTTGTCATACAAGCACAAATTGGCAATTACGAGCTGGCTCGCGTGTTCATGGACGGAGGCAGCGGCATCAACATCATCTACGCAGATATGCTCCGGCGTATGAACAAGAATTTGGACGGACTCGCAGAATCAGAGACATCTTTCCACGGGATAGTTCCAGGAAAGGCAATCCATCCACTCGGAACGATCAACCTAGAGGTGGTGCTAGGCAACCGAAGCAATTACAGACGAGAATTCCTCGACTTCGAAGTTGTCGACTGGCCCTCACAGTACCACGCCATTCTTGGTCGAACAGCGTTCGCCAGATTCGTGGCAGTACCGCAGTACGCATATTTGAAGCTCAAGCTACCCGGAGAATATGGCACAATCACCATCGACGGCGATTTTCAGAAGTCCAGCAAGTGCGACATCGAATTCAACGAGATCGCTCAATCTTTCGGGATGCAGGAGGAACTAGCAGAGAGAGCAAAAACCACGGATCACAGCGTGATGCCCCTCACCAAGAAGAACGCTCTAGAGCTCGAATTCAACACAAATAGCGGTACCCGCAAGCATCAAATACACCCGGCGGATTCTGTGAAGACGGCGATGGTGTCCACCACCCTTTCACCAGCATAGGAAAGTGCGCTCGTCGAGCTCCTCCGTGAGTACTGGGAAATGTTCGCCTGGCAGCCTTGAGATATGCCAGGAATACCCAGGGAGTTCGCCGAGCACTCACTCGAAGTCTACAAGGACGCAAAGCCCATCAAGCAGACCACCCGACGGTTTTTCAGAACCTAAGCAGAAAGCGCTCGGAGAAGAGATAAACAGATTGCTCGCAGCAAAATTCATCAGAGAGATAAAAATATCCACTTGGTTAGCAAACCCAGTGCTGGTCCCGAAGAAAAACACCAACATCCTTCGAGTGTGCATCGACTACACGTCGCTGAATGAACACTGCCCCAAGGATAACTTTCCCCTCCCGCGAAACGACCAAATCGTGGACTCCACTACAGGCTGCCAACGCCTCTCCTTCCTGGACGCCTACTCGGGATACAACCAGATCCGGATGAAATACGAAGATGAGAAAAAGACATCATTCATCACACCTCACGGTGTATACTGCTACACGACAATTCCCTTCGGGCTCAAGAACGCAGGCGCAACATATCAGTGTTGCATGCAAAAATGCCTCGCCAAGCTCATTGGTAAGAATGTACAAGTGTACGTTGACGGCATCGTCATCAAGACTCGAGTGGAAGATACGCTTCTCGACGATATCAGAGAAACATTCGACGCGTTGAACGCATACCGAATAAAACTCAACCCGACCAAGTGCGTCTTTGGCGTCCCCGCGGGACAACTTCTCGGGTACATGTTCTCCGCTCGAGGAATTGAAGCCAACCCGGAGAAGATACAAGCAATCTTGACCATGAAGGAGCCCACCAATCTACGCGGAGTCCAACAGCTCGCCGGGCGACTAGCCGCCCTGAGCAGATTCATCGCACGTTTGGGCGAACAGGTGTTACCCTTCTATAAACTGAGAAGACGGATAAATTCGAGTGGACACTTGAAGAAAAGCAAGCATTTGCAGATCTGAAGCAAACACTAGAGCAGGCGTATCCTGGCTACACCACACGAAAGGGAACCGCTATACGTATACCTAGCCACAACAAACCAGGTGATAAGCACAGCCATCGTAGTAGAAAGACCAGAAGAAGGCAAGGCATATGGAGTGCAAAGGCCAATTTACTACATCAGTGAGGTCCTTTCGTCATGCAAACAGCGATATCCTCACTACCAGAAGCTTGCATACGGAGTCGTCCTTACAGCTCGAAAGCTTAAACACTACTTCCAGGAGCATACCGTAACGATGCTAAACGACGCATCACTCGGTACTATAATGAACAATCCAATGGCATCAGGAAGAATAGTGATGGAGGGATGATAACCCGGTAGGCCAACGCCAAGGAGTAACTCGGCCCAGAGGACGCTGCGCAAGACCCGGCTTATGGAAAGGGAGCTTCTAGAAGGCCAGGAGTGTAGGCCTCGTAACCCGGATTGTGGGTTCCGATAAGGAAGTTTAGGGTTTTGTAAGTAGTGTCC
Source organism: Alopecurus myosuroides (assembly GCA_028641055.1). NCBI lineage: Eukaryota > Viridiplantae > Streptophyta > Magnoliopsida > Poales > Poaceae > Alopecurus > Alopecurus myosuroides. The sequence goes on from CM054057.1 coordinate 503,171,448, forward strand.
GGGTAGGATTCCGAGTACGCCTTGGATAGCAAGCCAGGGGATCCGGGCACTATATAAGCTGGTCCCTAGGGTTAGATCGACGAGTTCACCAGATTCACTAGTTCACAAGAGGCACAAGTTTACGAGATAGAGATTGTGAGATATCGAGCATCCATTGTAACACGAGTATCGAGATAGTATATTCAGATCGTAGACTCGGCGACTTGATTGCCGGCTACCAGATTGCGTATCACCATGCTTTCCCTTGAGCTAAACCCTCTCCCAAACACCAGAGTCGATTTGCCCCAAGACAAGTTACCCCCGGTAACGTCTCCCGTGATTATCCCACGACAGTTGGCGCCCACCGTGGGGCCTACGTCCAAGGGTGTTTACATCACGGGAGAAGCTCGAGAGAACATGAAGAACCTCGTCGTCGGCGAGATCTACATCAACCCTGAAGGAGAGAAGATGGTGGACGATTTTGGCTGGGGGCCAGAGTCGGATCTTCTCGAATCCGGATCCGTCATCACGATCGGCCGGGTCAACGTCTTCGTCGGCATGGTACGTGCGTTCGGTTCAATCCCTGACGATTTCGGATTTGATTCTGTGTCAGGAGAGGCCACCCACGTTCAGTCGGATGGAGAAGAATCGGTCGGGACGACGGATCCGACAGAGGAGCCCACCACGAAGAGGGAACAGCCGGAGGAGCCGGCATGGACCCCGCGTGGCCGGGTCATAAGGGAGGATGATACCGAGTCTATCTTGCACCTGCTGGAGGACCGGTACGAGGAAGATAGCTACGATGAGGAGGAGTATGAGTCTTCGCCAAGCATTGCGCGCCAGGTCGCGGTCTACACGGCCCCTGCAACCAACCTCAATCAGGGGAACGTGACTACGGCCGCGGTCGGAGCGGCGCAAGCGTTGGCCCAGCAGCAAAATCCGGCTGAAGGAAATCCGGTTCTGACCCGGGTTGACGGAGAGTCGGCTTCAGTCACCAGCCGAGCGGCGGATAGCGAGATGCAGGCAAACATGTTTGGGTTCTTGGCCCACAGGACGCCGGGGCAGGTCCTTCGAACCCGCAACACCCGGCCCTGTTCAGTAACAATATTGTCTTGGACCCAACAGTGTTAGCGACTGTGATAACCCCGGAAAACGCCGCGGCACGTGCCAGGGACTTGGAGGTAGCACGCCGCGCGCTAGAGCAACAAAGAAGAGATGTAGAAGCAGAAATGCAAGGGGTAGCCACGCGCCAACGCGAACTGGACGCGTTGGAGAATCGGCTCCGAGCTGAGACAAGCAGGGTGCATCAGAGATATCAGACAAGATTACCGGCGATGGGAGGAGTCATAAACCCTAACGCACTATTCATTACACCCCAGGATCAGCCGATTCCGGCTGTGAATCAGGAAACTGTGCATCAACCGGCAACTGGAGCAGGACAGCCGGCAAACGTGCAAGCCGGGTTACCCACACTGCAGACTGGGGCCCCTGTCGGCAACACAGCGCCACCACCACCACCATCACGATTTTGTACGCCACCAGGTCACTTCAATAACCCCATGGATAACGTATATGCCGCAACGTTAGCATTGAATCAGGTCCCCGTAAGAGAGTCACCCCATGCGGAGCAGACCCGACGGGCGATCGATTTGTTGCATACGGCGGTGGCTCAGCAGGTTAATTACCCGGATAACAGGAGTGGAATGCATGGAACGCCTTATATCAGCCAGCAACACGGCAATGCCGGTAATATGCAAACAAGTTCAGCGCGCCGGAGGGCAGAGCAGCAGCAAATGCCGCCTCCTCCCCGCGTGCAAGCAGCACCAGCAGTATCAGCAGCACAAGCTATTGTGGATAGTTCCAGAGCTAGGAGAGCCGCGGCCGGGTCTGTGGTGCATGGACCAGCAGTAGCGCCGCGTCCAGCCGTACCCCCCGCAGGAGCGCATGTTTCCCGGGTGAGACCAGTACCGACTAATCTCGCTGGGCCCAAGTGTCTGACGGATAACATAAGGGCTGAGCCTTACCCGGATAAATTCAAGGAACCAGGTAAAGTAGTGAACTATGAGCCGACTATGGACCCTGAAACATGGTTGAGCAGTTACGAGATGGCTATGTCGATCCGCAACGCGTCTGAAAACCTTCAAGCCAAGTTCATGTACCTAATGATGTCGGAAGGAGTAGCAAAGTTGTGGTTCAACAATTTACCGGAAGGATCTATCAAGTCATGGGGAGAATTGAAAACTGCGTTCATCAAGCACTTTCACGGAACATGCAGGAAGTTGTTTACTATCGACGATCTAGAACGGTGTGTGCAAAAGAAGGGAGAGTCGGCGCGCAGCTGGGTGCGCCGGGTTATGGAGATATTGCATTCATCTACAGATATTCAGCCGAAAGATGTGTTGCAGGCTATGGCCAAAACATGCAAGTATACACCTTTGGTGCAGAAACTAACTCGCATGAAATCCAGTCGGAACGCTTCAGAAGTTACAATGGGAGAACTAATGGATGCGTGCAACAAACATGCTGCGACGGATACCACGGAAGAGGACGTTGATGACAAGAAAGCAAAAGCAAATACAGGCAATAATGGAAGAACCGGCAATGGATCTACGCCGGGTAACCATGGAGGTAACAATGGGAACAACCAGAACAAGCGCCCGTTCGAGGGAAATTCCGAGTTTGTCGCCAGCACAGAAGCCGGGTCTTCAAGGCCCAGGGCAGAAGGAAATTTCAACGCAGGAAATCATAACGGAGGAAATTATCAAGGGCCACCAAGGCCGGGTAACAACTGGGATATCTTCAGAATGGCGTGCCCAAAACACAGCAGGAACGGAAGGCCAGCTAACCACTCATTGGAGCAATGCGCGGATTTGCAGAGATGGAAGAACGAGGAAGTGAACAAGGCTATGCGAGGTGCAGGCCGGGGAGGAGGACCGGGTCCGGGTGGAAACCCGGGCAACGGCCCACCCCCAGCAGGCAACCCGGGAGTTGGGAATCCGGGTAATAACCAGGGAGGAGCCGGAGGCTTCCAAGACAACCCCAAGCAATTGGGCCAATACCACGTTCACACCACAGGAATTTGTAACAAGGATAGAAAGATACTAAAGAAGGCAGTAAACTCGGTTTCCTCAGCTGTCCCGAGATACCTGAGGTGGTCCGAGCAGGATGTAACATGGAGCAGAAGAGATCACCCGGAAAGAATAGAACACCCGGGAGTGCTAGCATTGGTGGTTGCGCCACAGGTTAATGGTTATGAACTGAAAAAGGTCTTAATGGACAGTGGAAGCAGCATCAACATTCTATATTCGGAAACTTTCTTGCGCATGGGTCTCAAGGAGTCTCAGCTACAGAAAAGTTCAACAGTTTTTCACGGGATAGTGCCGGGTCATTCGGCGTGCCCTGAAGGAAATATCACTTTGGAGGTTGCTTTTGGAGAATCAAAGGATAATTTCCGGGTAGAGTGGCTCACGTTCGAAGTGGTGAAGTTGCGCAGTCCTTATCACGCGCTATTTGGGAGGCCGTCTTACGCCAAGTTCATGGCCAGGCCATGTTACGTGTACCTACAGCTAAAAATCCCGGGTCCTAAACAGACCATCACTATACATGGAAGCCGGGATATAGCGGCTGAGTGTGACGAAGGAGATGCGGCAATGGCAGAACAAGCCTGTAGAAAGGAGGAGCTTAAGTACTACCGGTCTCAAGTAGACCCGGATGACAGGACAGCGCTGAAAAGGCCGAACACCGAGGATGAGAGAGCAAAATTCAAAGCAGCGCAAGATACTAAGATGGTAGCTTTCGTTGAAGGTGATCCCTCCAAGCAATTTGCCATAGGATCTAACTTGGATGATGAGCAGGAAAAAGCACTTGTGGAGTTTATTCGTTCAAATCAGGATGTGTTCGCTTGGACGCCTAGCGATATGCCGGGTATCCCTACAGAGCTGGCAGAGCACAGTTTACACGTCGACCCCAAGTCCAGGCCCGTGAAGCAGGGACTGAGAAAGATGAATGAGGAAAGAAGAAGGGCTATCGGCGAAGAAATCGCTCGGCTGTTGACAGCCGGCTTTATCATGGAAGTATTTCACCCGGAGTGGCTAGCAAATCCGGTTCTCGTGATGAAAAAGACCAATGAGTGGAGGATGTGCATTGATTATACGAGTCTCAACAAGCATTGCCCAAAGGATCCGTTTGCACTTCCAAGGATAGATCAGATCATAGACGCGGTAGCTGGAAGTGACCTATTATGCTTCCTGGATGCATATTCCGGGTATCATCAGATCAAGCTCAAAAAGGAAGACTGGGAGAAAACGTCGTTTATAACCCCTTTCGGGGCCTTTTGTTACAAAACCATGACCTTTGGATTGAAGAACGCCGGCGCAACCTATCAGCGGTGCATTCAGAAGTGCTTTGAGGACCAAATTGGGCGCAACGTTCACGCTTACGTGGACGACGTGGTGATCAAGACCAGAAAGGCAGAGACATTTATTGATGATCTGAAGGAAACATTCAAAACCTGAGAAGATACTAGATGAAACTTAACCCGACAAAGTGTGTATTTGGAGTCCCAGCAGGGAAATTACTCGGTTTCATTGTTTCAGAGAGAGGAATTGAAGGAAACCCGGATAAAATCAAAGCTATCCAGAGTCTGAAAAAGCCGGAAAACCTGAAGCACGTTCAGAAGCTTACGGGGTGCGTAGCAGCGCTGAGCCGGTTTATATCAAGACTCGGAGAAAAGGCAATACCCTTGTACCGGCTCTTGAGGAAATCCGATAAATTCGTTTGGGACCAAGAGGCGGATGAGGCGTTCGAGGCATTAAAGAAGCAGCTATCGGAGGCACCAGTTCTAGCAGCCCCGGGTCCTAAAGAGCCCATGTTACTATACGTTGCAGCGGGGCCCCGGGCGGTTAGCGCAGTGGTTGTCGTTGACGAAAGGAGGATGGAAAGGACCACCCGGTCCAGAGGCCGGTTTATTATGTCAGCGAGGTGCTATCAGAAGCAAAGCAGCGTTACCCACATTGGCAGAAGTTGGTTTTCGGGGTCTTCATGGCCAGCCGGAAATTGAAGCCGTATTTTCAGGAACACCGTATAACAGTGGTTAGCTCTATACCAATGTCGGATATCATCAGAAACTCGGATGCAACAGGTAGAATAGCCAAGTGGGCGATCGAGATGGGAGATTATCACATCAACTACGAGCCCAGGTCAGCAATCAAATCCCAAGCTCTAGTTGATTTCATTAACGATTGGACTCACACAGGCATGCCCACAATGACTCCAAGTTTCGAGTCTTGGATAATGCACTTTGATGGCTCCAAGCAGTACGAGGGATCAGGAGCTGGAGTGGTACTCACATCACCTAAAGGAGACAAGTTGAGCTACGTATTGCAGATTTACTTTGATTGTTCCAACAACGTGGCCGAGTATGAGGCATTATTGCATGGATTGAAGATAGCCAAGGAGATGAATATCAAGAGAATACGATGCTATGGGGACTCGGACCTTGTGGTACAGCAGGTCTCGGGAACTTGGGATAGAAAAGATGCAACTATGGCAGCATACCGCAGAGAGGTGGACCGGGTCGCAGGGTGCTTTTCCGGGTATGAGGTGGAGCATGTAGATAGAAGAAAAAACGAGGCAACAGATACACTTGCCAGACTCGGCTCGCGCAGAGAGCCTGTTCCACCCAATGTGTTCCTGGATGAGTTATGGCGGCCATCAGTTAAAACCGAGTCTGAGGAAGAACTGGCTAATAAAAGACCTGGATTTGGAGCTCGTGGCCACAATACGCATTGTTCCCGAGTGGACATAGCCGTTCCTGGCTTACCTATCACGGGGCGAGTTACCACAGAAAGAGGTACTAGCAAGGCAAATTTTGAGGCGAGCAAAAGGTTATTCCATCATCAACGGGGAGTTATATAAAAGGAGCGCTGCAAGAGTATTTTTGCCTTGTGTAGCACCAGAAGAAGGCCGGCAAATACTGAAAGAGATCCACGAAGGCGACTGTGGGCATCACGCATCCACAAGGTCCCTTGTGGCCAAGGCATATAGGCACGGTTTCTTCTGGCTCACAGCTTTAGCAGATGCAGAACGCTTGGTGGCAAGGTGCGACGGATGCCAAAGGTACACCCGCCAAATCCATGTGCCGGCTATGGAGTTAACCTGGCCTTTCGCCGTCTGGGGTATGGACATGGTTGGCCCCTTTCACATGTCACCTTGCAAAAAGACACATCTCCTGGTGGCTATAGATAAATTTACCAAGTGGGTTGAAGTTATGCCAGTCACCAATTGTGAAGCGATTACGGCAGTTAAGTTCCTGAAAAGGATTATCTACCGGTTCGGGTATCCTCACAGTATAATTACCGACAATGGAACCAACATGTCCCTTGGCGAGATGGAGAAATTCTGTGGTAATAACGGAATCCGGCTTGACATAGCTTCCGTAGCTCATCCACAAGCCAATGGACAAGTGGAGAGGGCAAACCAGGAGTTACTTCATGGATTAAAGCCACGATTGCGAGTCCCATGTATCAGAGCTGCTGGAGCATGGGTTGAGGAGTTACCTTCAGTGGTTTGGGGTATCAACACTACACCTAACAGATCTACTCAGATGACACCGTTTTTCATGGTTTATGGCGCAGAAGCGGTGCTGCCGAGTGATATCATCCACGACTCGCCTCGAGTATCGGCTTATGTCGAGGTGGAAAACGAGAAGATCCAGCAGGACGCCATGGATATGTTAGAGGAACACAGAGAAGAAGCTTTCGAGAGATCAGCCATATACCAGCAGGATTTGAGGAGATATCATAGCCGGAGAGTCAAAACCCGGGTCTTCCAGGAAGGAGACCTGGTTCTGCGCCTAGTACAGTCAAAGGAAGGAAAACACAAGTTATCCCCACCATGGGAGGGACCATTCATCATAAGCCGGAATCTGCATAACGGATCATATTACTTGATAGATGCAAGGGAAGGGTCGGCAACGGTTAATGACACCGCCCATACCACTTCATCTATGCAAGAGACAGAAAGACTTTGGAACGTAGCTCAGCTGCGTCCCTACTATACCTAGTCTAGACCAGACTTACAAGTGAAATTACATGATGTAACAGGCAACAGGTTTCAGACGCACTCTTTTCCTATCCAGTGTACCTAAGGGGACTGGAGGGTTTTTTATGAGGCGGCTTGCTGACCTAACTTTTCTCATATCAATAAAGAGATGGTTAAACAATATACTCTTTCCTTTTCATGTGTTTTTTATCAAGTTTTTTATCTCTGTTGTGTTTTTATTTTCTTTTTCCAGGTAAGTATTATTTATTGTTCTTAGTACATTAGTTTCTTTAGTAAATTGCATATATTTAGGTCTTGGGGGCTGATTGCTTGAATAGCACAGTTACAAACTCAAAGACCCGGCCATGATGCCTATGAGTTATAAGGGCCGATTATTTGCAAACAAGTACGGCTGCAAGCTTATAACCGGACAAAGGAGCCAAACTTCCTTGACTTTTCTTACTTAAGCTCGATGTGACTCGCACTAAAGTGGCATGATTCGCTAGCGTATGATTACAATCAGTCATGATGCCCAATGGGACTTGCCTGACCCTGTCTTCATACAGCTATAGCAACATGATTATCCACGCGAAAGCCGGCTTACAGTACAAGAGAGTCAAAAGGGTCATCTAAACCACAAGTTATGCAGAGTACAAGGTTAACAACCGGAAAATCAAAGTTTATTAAGCATAACTTCAAAACCTATGTGAAACGGCTCTAGGTTTTGGGCTTAGCACGTAACAATTTGTTCCTTTTGAAAGACCCAATACCCCAGACTCGGAATTTCGGGCCTTGGGGACTCGGGAATTTGAAAACAGAAACAAGTTATCTAGCTATTCAGCTCAAAAACCCAAAAATCCGAGTCTTGGGGACTTGGGGACTTAGAAAACAGTCCACTAGTCAAAACCCACGAGACCCGAAAACCGAGTCTCACAATAGGAATCATATTCGAAAGTCAGAAAATCAAAGATGAAAAAGCTCAAAGCTAAGAAATATCAAAGTTCAAGCAAAAGGCCAGAAGGGCCACGAGATATATTAAGGTATCAAAGAGCATTACAAGCCACGATAGTAGTATCATAAAGCGCACAGGCGCGCCATCAAAAGAATAATTGTTTTAAAAAGGCCCATCGGCCGGATAATGTGCCTAAGACGGTTACCGATAAAAATCTCACTCGGCATCTTGGGCCGAGTCGTCCATCTTGCCCTTGCCCTTGGCAGCCGGGTCTTGCTCCTTGCCTTGGTCTTCAGCGTTCTTGGTAGCGGCTGCACCCAGGTCAGCAGTAGTGCCGGCTCGTGCGGGAGGAGGGACGACTGGCGTGGAGGTAGCAGGCGCAGAGTCGGCCTCAGCCTTCTTCTTCGCGGCCTCTTCTCTCGCCTGGGCAGCCTCCGCCTTCCATCGGGCCAGCATGTCGTATGGCTTGGGAAGATCCGACTTAATCGCCTTGTCATCATCATCATATGCGGGGGTAATTGAACTGACATCCAAGCCATCGGCAATCACACTGGCCGAGTGACGAACCTCCTTCTGGATAGCTTTGAAATTTTTCACTGAGAACCTGGACCCGTCGTGGTTGAACTCTGGAAACCCGCCTACAAGCTTGGCCGGCTCGAGTTTGGGAAAATACGCCTTAGCCAATGCAAGCCCCCGGGTTACTCCAACCCGGCAGGACGAGCGTCTCCAGTGCTCAATCCACTCGGGGATAGTGGAGCACGCGTCAAGCAGCGTCTTCAGGTTGCCATGCCCGACACCCGGCCACTTCAGATCCTGAAGGATCCATTTGGTTCCGGCGCAGAGCTGCCGGATAGTGCTCTTGATGGTTTTCAGCTTGGCGATATCATCTTCGTCCGGGGTTACATCATCCGGACCTGCAGAAAATAGGAAAAAGCAGCGAATAAGGAAATCCGACTAATTATTAGAATGAGAATCCGGGTTATAATTATCAAGTTAGGAATCGTACCGGTCAAAGCACGATATGTGTCGGCAATTTTAACGGAAAGCTTGGTCAGTTCATCTTCTGCTGCATGAGCCCTCCTTCTATATTTCCTTGTGATCTTCCCGCTCCTCTTAGCATCAGCTTCAGCCGACTCACGCAGAGTCGCATCCTTCTCGAGGAGCTTGGTGGCCTTCGCCAATGCTTTCTCAGAGTGGGTCACGAAGGCCTGCGTGGAGACACAAGGAAGGATTAGCCGGATAAAAAGCAAGCTACCAGTCGGATATACTACGAAGTTCCAAGCAAATTATCAATAAGTTCACTTGGAACTTGGGGACTAGACAAGGATACAGGCAATGTTATTCGGATTTACCTCATGTTTGGCTATCAAAGCTTCTAGGATATTTTCTTCATCAGCCCTCAAGGTGTGCAGGGCTTCAAGCATCTGGGAAAAAGTCATATCTTCGGGACTGACACCGGAAGAGCCGGCAGCTTGATCACCCGGCGGGCGAACCTTCTCCGACTTTGGGGTCGAGACCCGGACTGTCTGGGTGTCCGGATTGGGAGAGCCCATCCTTGTGTCCAGGATCTCGATGTCGTCGTCTTCAGCCTCTTCAGATGGCTTGGGAGACCCGGTTTCCTGCCGAGCCGGGTCAGCCAAATGGTCTTGCTCCTGGTTGTTTTCAACACCACCTCCAGTCGCGGCGTCCAAATCATCAGTCGGCCCCTCCGTCTCCCGGTTGTCCGTGTCCATGATATCTTGGTCACTGATCGTGACCTGGGCGCTAAGGAAAGGAAAGAGAAGAGATTAGCAACAAAAACATGAAGGTTATTAAAAGGACTAGAGTATTGCTTAGCCGGAAATATGACTTACCCGGCATTCACCACGAAATCTGCCGGAAGCGAGCTGCTGGACGTGGATGAGGCTGTCACAGAATCCGAGAGTGAGACCCGGAGCTGTCCGGCTAATGGATGATTGGGAGAAGGGTGTTTTCGAGGTGAGTTGATGGGATGAGATGGAGAAATACCAGTACGACGAGCCGGGGACGTAGGAATACCCGGGTTGAGGGGATCCTCGCCCGGGGAATTCCGGGTTACTCTGCGCTTGGTCGGAGGCGGATCCTTCAAGTGTGGCGAATTTGATAAATGTCGGTTAAGCTCGCGCATATTATCAAAAGAGTAGGGTTTGGAGGACATGGAAGAATAGGGAACCTTGAAGACGACCCCGCGGGTTTTCCTCTTGGTCCCGACCTCGACTTCCGGCTCAACTTCGCTGTTGTCGCTCTCGGTTTCTTCCGAGTCTTTCTGGTCGTCCTTGTCACCCTTGTCATCCATCCCTGAAAGGCACGAGCATATGGTTGGAAAAAGAGAAGATGGGAAAGCAAAGTAATAGAGGTTGAGGTGATTAGAATCTGGGTGATACCTTCGTCGGTGTCGGCCGGTTCTTCTTCTTCTTCCTCCGGGTTTCCGGAGTTGGGAGGGGTCTCAATGCTCCAGAAAGCATTGTCGGCCTGAGATAAAAGCGTGAAAATGAAAGTTAGTGGTTGTATCAAGTCAAAGTACGGGAATAAGTGGATAAGTATCGGATTTTACCGCTGGAGCCGGGTTATCCCGGGTGAACGGCGCTAACCCGGCCATATTCTTGATCACATCCAGCTTCTCAGTCAGGAAGCTCTTGATGGTCTTGTTGGTGTCACCAGCCGGATAGTTCTTCGAGGAGTAACGGAGCGCGTCCGTAACGTGCCCCGAGTATTCGCACATCATCTTTGAGCGGATAGAGTTGGGCTGAATGCGGAAATCTACCCAAGTCTTAACCAGGTTGAGCCCAGCGAGACCGTGGGCGAAAAGGACGGCTATCCTGGCTAGGTGGGGCTGGATGGCTTCCCTGTCCGACTCAGGGGGAAAGGCATTAAAAGTATCGGAAAGATCTAAGAGACCCTCCGAGTAACCCGGCAACTTCCTTTCGCCGGGTGGGGAGGTATCCCGGCAATAAAAGAAGGATAGCTGCCAATGCTTAACATGTGAGTTTAAGTTTAGAGTCGGCATGGGGGAGTTTTTGCGGCGCTGGATGGAAACCCCGCCGCAGGCCAAAAGGGCCCCGTCACCGCTTTCGCGGCACGGTTTGCATTGGAAGAGCTCGATAAACAAAGCCAAGTTTGGCGGGATGCACAAGTAAGATTCACAGAGGACTATAAAGTGGGTTATGTTCAACATAGAGTTAGGCCCTATGTCGAACACCCGGAGGCCATAATGGCGCAGGACTTCACGGAAGAAAGAGTGACCCGGGGGGCGAAACCCCCGGATCACGTGCTCGACAAAGCATATTACCTCGTCGGCATTGGGGGTAGGCCGGGTCTCGTCACCCGGAACCCTCCAATGAATCTCCTTCTGAGGAGGGAGGATGCCTGACTCGGCCAGTTCTTCCAGCTTGGCCTGGGTCACGGAAGACCGCGCCCAATTGGCAGATATGGACTGGGTCGTCCTTGTTTTTGCCAGCTGCTTCCCTTTGTTCCTAGGAGCCATTGGTTCAGTCTGCAAAATACAAAGCAAAATGCACGAAACGTTAAGACTCGGAAATCATGAGCTATCCGAGTATTCACAAGCAGTATCAGTAAGAGGCACTGAAACTATGAGTTGTCCGGGTATCACTGGGCAGAGTGAAAATTACAAACTATCCGGGTATTGACGAGCGGTACAGAAATTATGGGATATCTACGTATCGGCAAGTAGTTATGAAAAAAGATTGGTTGCCTATGTATCTAGTGCAAGTAAAAGAACCGCAAGTGGTGGATTTTCCGGGTATCAAGAGCAGCCGCGGAAGTTTGGGCGAACTGAATCCAGATTAGAAATTTTGTGGATGATTTCGTCGAGAAATTAACGATTACAAGCGATAGGGGAGTGATGTGCAGTCATCTGTTAAGTGATTGGACAAGCTAGGATGGGGCTACGCGACCTAATCCGGCGTGAAGCAAGAAATGGCCCGCGGCGGACCTAGATCCAATCTAGTTCAAACGGGGAAATTTGAAGCTAAATCAATGAAAGTAAGAAGCTTACCGGTGTGGATTGGAGAAGGGCGCGATGGCGGCAGATGGCGCAGTTGTGATGTCCCTTTGTGACTCCCGGCGGGCAGGTCGAGGACGCGGCGGCGGAGATTGGCGGCGGCGCGGGGCGAGCCGTGGAAGAACGCAGATGGCGGCGGCTTTGCTCCGGCGGCGCGCACGAGGTCTCCGTGGTGGCGCTCTGTGGGCTCGAATGAGGAAGAACTGGCGAGGAGGAAGAAGAAGAAAGAATGAACCGTTGGGGTTAGGTCACCCCCTAGGTACCTATTTATAGGTCCGGGTGGGGAAACCTAGGCCAACGGGCGGGAACCGAAATTTTCGGGATAAGGGATACCCGCCCTGATTTTCTGGGATACGCGTTAAGTATTGGACGAGATATCCGGAATGGATAGGAAGCAAATCTCTCCCGTGATATCTGGACCAATTAACGAGTGAAGTAAGCCGGATCTTTGGCATTCTCATCAGGGCATTGACCCGGAAAAGTAAAAGATGGATTCAGAGGAAACCGGGTTATTATATGGACCACCGATGGAGTTAGGCCTAGCTGTTTATTAAAGCAACTTAACCCCGGCCTCTATGAATTTGTATGTTTGTTGTTTTTGCAGGGAATAGCATGCGCTTCAAGGAGGGTCCCGTGAAGCCCAAGCTATTCTGGGGACTACTGATGGAGGGATAATAACCCGGTAGGCCAACGCCAAGGAGTAACTCGGCCCAGAGGACGCTGCGCAAGACCCGGCTTATGGAAAGGGAGCTTCTAGAAGGCCCAGGAGTGTAGGCCTCGTAACCCGGATTGTGGGTTCCGATAAGGAAGTTTAGGGTTTTGTAAGTAGTGTCCGGGTAGGATTCCGAGTACGCCTTGGATAGCAAGCCAGGGGATCCGGGCACTATATAAGCCGGTCCCTAGGGTTAGAACGACGAGTTCACCAGATTCACTAGTTCACAAGAGGCACAAGTTTACGAGATAGAGATTGTGAGATATCGAGCATCCATTGTAACACGAGTATCGAGATAGTATATTCAGATCGTAGACTCGGCGACTTGATTGCCGGCTACCAGATTGCGTATCACCATGCTTTCCCTTGAGCTAAACCCTCTCCCAAACACCAGAGTCGATTTGCCCCAAGACAAGTTACCCCCGGTAACGTCTGCCGTGATTATCCCACGACAAATAGCAAAGTGGAGCATCGAGCAAGGCGCCTGGGACATCATCTATGCAGGACGCAATTCCGTAAAGTCACAGGTACTCGTAGAATTCCTGAGCGAATGGACGAAACTACAAACACCCGGACCGCCGGAATATACGAGTAACTGGATCATGTACTTTGACGGGTCAAAAAGAAATGAAGGAGCTGGAGCTGGGATCGTCCTAATATCACCGAGAGGAGATAAGTTGCAGTACGTCCTGCGATTGGACTCGCCCCCCCCCCCGACAATCCAGCATCAAACAATGACGCAGAATATGAGGCCTTGTTACATGGTATGAAGATGACAATCGCATGTGGAGCCACCCGGCTGATGATCTATGGCGATTCTAATCTCATCGTGCAACAGACAATGAAGGAGTGCGACGCTATCGCAAAAAACATGGTTGCCTACCGGGACATGTACAATCTACTCGAAGGAAGTTTCAAAGGATGCGAGCTGAAGCACATTGCGAGATCCAGTAACGAAGAAGCAGACGGGTTGGCAAACATGGGGTCCACAAACACACCCATACTGCCTGGTATATATTTTGAAAGGATGACCAAGCGTTCAGTCAAGGTCAAGAAAACTGCTGAAGCACCCACAATATTGGAGACAGAGGTCAGCCCGCAAATTGCTATCATCGAGTTCAGCCATGGCATCTCACGACAAATTTTTCTGGTCGAGCCAGTCTGGACGCAGAAATATCTCGACTACTTGTCCGCCAAACAGCTCCCAACAGACCCTCGCGAGGCTCGACAAATAGTGAGACGCAGCAAATCTTTTCGGGTACTCAACGGCGAGTTATACAAGCAGAGCATCTCGGGCATACTGCAAAGATGCATAACACCCGAAGATGGCAAGAATTTACTACAAGACATACACCAAGGAGATTGCGGACATCACGCCAGTTGGAAAGCAATCATGGGCAAAGCTTTTTGAGCAGGATTTTACTGGCTTACAGCAGCCCGAGACGCAAAGGAATTGGTCAACAGGTGCAACGCTTGCCAGCAATTCGCACCCAAACCTCACGTTCCCGCTATAGAGTTGCATATGATACCTATCGCCTGGCCCTTAGCACAATGGGGGCTGGACATGGTAGGGCCATTACGCAAGTCTACACCCGGTGGATACACACATTTGCTAGTGGCAGTCGACAAATTTACGAAGTGGCCCGAAGCAATGCCAGTGACCTCGGCTAGCGCCCAATGCGCTGTCAGATTCCTCGATTCCATCGTCTGTAGATTTGGTGTACCACACAACATCATCACCGACAATGGCAGCAACTTCACGGCAAAGGAAACACAGCAATTTTGCGAAGAAAAAGGAATCATCCTCAAGTTCGCTTCAGTGGCTCATCCGCAAACAAACGGCCAAGTCGAACGATCCAACGGATTAGTTTCGGCTGGCATCAAGAAACGACTACTCGATCGCGTACATCCAGCAGCGGGACACTGGGAAGAAGAGCTATCCTCCGTGCTATGGAGCCTCCGCACAACTCCAAATCGATCCACAAAGTACACACCATTCTTCATGGTATACGGGGCTGAAGCAGTCCTTCCCGAGGACGTCCGATTCAGCGCCCCACGGGTCGTTGCTTACAGCGAAGAAACCTCTAACAGGGCACTCGCAGACGATATGGACGCACTCGACGAAATACGCGACATTGCACTCGCAAGATCAGCAGTATACCAGCAGTCGTTGCAAAACTATCACAGTCGCCGAATACGCCATAGAGCCTTCGCGGTGGGAGATTTGGTGCTACGGCTCAAGCAGAAGGAAGGACACAAGCTCGAGTCACCATGGGAAGGACCCTTCATAATACACGAAGTTATCCCAGGTGGCGCCTATCGATTGAAGAATCCGACGACTGGAGGCATCTACTCCAACCCTTGGAATGTTGCACAACTCCGCAAATTCTATCCCTAGATTTACTTTACCCATACAAATAAGGCTATATTAGCCATCTTGTAGCTCGAAAGAAAAACACACGACTTCTCAGTCATTGCAATAAAATACATGGTTTATCAACCATAGCTACTCGCGTTCTCCATCCTTGCATGCTCAAAAGAGACATGTATACACCCCAAAATACACGGGGGCTACGCCTAACTTAGCATGAAAGGAAAATTTTCATATATACAAGGTCTCAAACAAGGTAGACACCTTACAAAGTTTCGAGCAACTATACAAAGTAACATGATACATACATCCTATGACTACATATGGCGACGACTGTTTTCCTCGGCCAAAACCTGATCCACCTCTTCTGAGGTCAACCGAATAATCTCCTCTGCTGCAGGTCGAACAACACTGTAATGAGGAGACATATCGATTTCACCATCAGGAAGCCTGGCCACAGAGTTGAAATTTACTTCAGGATGCCACAATCGGACGAAGGAAAGTTGCCACTATCGAGCCGCAGATCATTTGCCTAAGGACACACTCGCGAATTTCTCCTTCTCGCACAAAAATCCTGAGGAGATGGCTCCAATCTTCGGGACCCCTCTCCAATGGGTAGAAAGCAGAATTCATAGCAACCAAAATCTCGTGAAAGGAACTCACGAGCATCTTCGCCTGGATTACTCGAGACTTCAAGGTAGCAAGCACAAAACCCGGGCTCTGATCGGACCAAAAGTTATTCGCATGGGGTTTTGAACTGCTAGCTTCCTGAAGGATGTGGTTCTCCACCCACTGTTTCTCACTCCTTTCATCCGGCTGAACAACTGCAAACAAAGAGACACGATCAAAGGAAAATAAATGACGATACAAAAAGCTAGGGGGCTGAACTACTTACAGAGCAAATCCCTGGCGACAGCTGCCAATTCATCCATCACAAACTGCTCACGTTCAACCGCAAGTTTCTGTTTGGACTTGGCTACATCCGCCACCCCACGCAGAGCTTTTAGCTTGCGCTCACCATCCGCAACACGGTCATGGAGGCCCGCAAAGGTACCAACAGCGGCAACAAGAGGATTCGCTTGAGCAGCAAGTCCACCCGAAGACCCCGCAACAACTCCGGTTACCTGGAAGAATACAAGGAAAGTCAAGGAATAAGATGCCCCATTCGAGATATAAGCAACCACCTATTCGACAGGTGCTCGGGGGCTACTCCCATCGGGAGAAAACACATAACAAATCAATCACATGAAGCATCTCAGATATCAGAAGAACATTTCGATTAAACAATGAAAATACGGGAATACATCCCAAGGTTCATTACAATCGAAAGAACGAACTACGAAGAAAATATACTAAGGAGCTGCAGTTGTGCTGCCACTCGCGGCAGTGCTTCCCCTACAACTAGCACGGGCGATCAACTCAGATAACTTATGGGCGAGGACTCCAGCTGGATCGCCAAAACGACGAAGCGCTACCTTTTTTCCCGTAGAAGGATCGACAGGAAGGTCCGAGTACGCCTCCTCCAAGGCCGTGACTCCGTGCGCCAGTGCAAACTGGATAGCAGTCTCCGCCCCGGACTCTGACTGAGCAACCGCGTAGGCGTCAAGGAGATTTCCCTCCAAGAAAACCTTCAGAAGATCACCCA
The DNA here is from genome assembly GCA_028641055.1 of Alopecurus myosuroides. Classification (NCBI taxonomy): domain Eukaryota; kingdom Viridiplantae; phylum Streptophyta; class Magnoliopsida; order Poales; family Poaceae; genus Alopecurus; species Alopecurus myosuroides. The sequence continues at coordinate 503,188,187 of CM054057.1, forward strand.
GCGTAGGCGGGGACACAACGTCGACCAGAAGACGACCATGAAGCTACGTCAGCACTCGAATGGCATCGCCGATCAGGGTGCAAATCCCCTCAGCGTGCTTCTTGAGCTGAGCGCAAGAATCGGTCAAAGCATCCACCCGTTAGACCCTAGGCAGCTCCAGCGGGACGCCCAGAAGACCTGTAGAGAGAAACATTAAAATCTGAGGACCTGCCAGACAGTCGGGAGACAACAAAGGATAAAATGCGAATTACCCGAAAAACGCGGGGCCAAAGGGCGAAGGAAGTCGATGAGGTGGGTGTCCTGCTTGGTGCCAGCCTCCTCCAGCTTTTTCAGAGCATCCTGGGCACCCGCAAGCCTTCCCTCGAGGTCAGTCGACAGCTTGCGAGAGGACTCGAGATCCTGTCAAGCAGCCTCCAGCAGAGCCTCCTGAGCGCTTGCCCGAGTGGAGGCATCTGCCTTCTCAGCCTTCATAAATTCAACTTGAGCTGCATAACGATGGGTTTCAGAATCGAAGAAATTGGCGTAACTGAATAGATGGGATAAAAGAAGTCGATAAACTTACTTCGAAGGAGCTCATTTTCGGAGGCGAGACGATCGCGATCCGACCGAAGGGTCCCGCATTCTATCTCGGCCAAGATAACGCGGCGTCCAACGGCCACAAGGGAGTCAAGGAGTGACTGCAAAAACGTGAAGATGGAAGAATCAGAGAAGAGAAGATTGAGCCTATACACGATTGCAAACACTCGAGTATAGCCTCGGGGGCTACTCCCATCGGGAGCACTCTCGTGTACCCGATAAAGTAAAAAGAAGAGAGAAAAGCTTAAGTCTTTGAGCCTGTAGCCAATCGCACGCGATCAACTACAGCCTCGGGGGCTACTCCCATCGGGAGCACTGCCGTGCACCCGATAAAAAATCCAAATAAACGAAGAACAGTATGAAGAAGAAAACAGCAAAAATTACCTGGCCTTGAGCTAGGGAAAGAGGATCCGCTGATCTACCCGACACTTCCTTCAGAGTCGAGGCCCCAGCAGCAAAACTAGGAATTCTATATTCCGTAGTCGCTGCTGTGGGGGCTGCACTCGGTGAATTCTGGACGGTGTCGACGGTCAGGGTCCCACCCGCAGCAGCAGCTCTTTTCCTCTGTTCAAGAGGAAGGGAAAAGACGAACCGCCTGGGGCTGATGGATTGGAGACTGTCATGAAGAACAACAATTTGTCTGAAGAAATAAAAGGAAACATTCGACTGAAGCAAGAAAGCAGAAACTTACTCGTCATCGTCATCATCCAACATATCCGCGTTCCAGGCGGTATGGATCTTTGGCAAGGAAGGAGAAGGGGCGCGCACACTTAGTGGAGTCACGATGAGGGGCTCCTTCTCAGGTGAGTCCTTACCCAAGGAGTTATCCTTGGAGGTGGCTTCATCATTCTGTGATCGGCGGCGTTTGCGGATGCGGAGGTCGCTACCCGATTCCTCCGCATCATCCAAAGAATCGTGATTGGAGCTTGAATCGGCTTCGGCAACGCTGGTGTCGGCTGGGGCGTCCAGATTGCTCGCCAACAAGTCTGAGACCTCCTCTCCGGAGATTGGCGGGTAGTAGTTGGCCACCGCTAAACTCTAAAAGAAGACAGAAGAAGAAAGGAAAGAAGAATTTCAGTCAACAAAAAACTTTTGAGCAAGAAAGAGACAAAAGACGAAGAAGAAATCGAACTTACTTCAGGTGGTGGAGGTCTTGATGCCTCAAAAGCCGCGACTGGGCAGTCGGGGAAGGCTTCGCCCTCTTTCAAGCTGGTGATAGCCGCAATCTTCTTCTCGAATTCTGCATTCGAGAGTTCTTCTCGGCTCACGCGGCTGGGATCTTCAGCGCCCTGGTACTCCCACATCGTGGAGGGCCTTTCCTGCAGGGGCTGGATCCTGCGCTTGAGGAATATGCTCGCCAGGTGGAAGCCGTTCAGCGCCACTCCTACGGTTTGATCACGGAGAGCAGCCACCTTGGAGAGTAGCGGGTTAACAGTCCGGTTTTCTTCAACCGAAAGTTTGTGCGCCCATGACTTCCGCCTCTTCAAGACAGCGAACGGGTGGAACTCGTGGACTCCACCCGCACTGTTGTCGATGACGTAGAACCATTTTTTCCTCCATCCTTGGGCGGAATCGATGAAGTGCATCAGGAAGTAGCCGCTGTCCGACTTCGCTTGGATTCCGAAGCCGCCGGTGCACAACGGCTCCCCGAGCTCAGTCTCTACCCGCGATCTCTCGTGGAAGACGCGCACCTTGAAGAGGGCCTTCCAAAGGCCCTAATGAGGGCGAATGCCCAGGAAGCACTCGCAAAGGACAACGAAGCACGAGATGTGCTGCACTGCGTTTGGAGGCAAATCGTGGAGCTGTATGCCATAGACATACAACAGAGCCACGAGGAAAGGATGGAGGGGGGAGGAGAGCCCGCGCGAAACGTGATCCGCGAAGATTGGGTACCTCCTCATTTTTGCCGAGGCGCACCCGCTTCTCAGCTTTGGGAGGCAGCAGCCCGTCTCGCTGCATCCCCTTGATGCTCTTGTTCGTGGTGTTGGGCGCGCGCCAGTCGCCTGAACGCGGAGCATGCGGCACGGGAACTTCCTCCGTCGCCCTCGACGAAGAAACGGCGGCGCCGCGCTTCTTGCCTCCTGCCATGGACGCTGGTGTGAGCTCGCAGAGAAGAAGGGCAGAGAAGGAGGATGACGAAGACTGAGGAAGATGAAGGCTGGGGAAATTTTCACCGTTTCACCTAAGGCCCGTAATTATACACGGAGCCTCCCGATCCTGACCGTTTGTTGAGCCACGTGGCATCCATCGCAACCGCCGCGTGCGAAGGCGAAACGAAAGGGTGGCGGATGCTGTTTCGTGCCACGATCCTAACAGTGGATCGTGTGCATTTACTGCGCGCAGTTCGCGTAAAAACCGGGAACGACGTCTCGTTTCCGGTCAAAAAGCTGACAAGGTGGGCCAACTCCTCTGCTATCACTCCGTCACGTCCCATCAGGAAGATAAAGTGTGCCGTGACGTCATGGCGCGCATCATCAAACTGGAAAATTATTTGAATAAAAGACCCAGCACGCGAAATAAACTTCGTATGGGCAGATCAAGACGCGGAAACTCATTCGCAAAAGTTCCAAACACGAAGTAACTTTGTATGGACAAATTATGGCATGAAAATTCTTTCACGTAAAACAAGACCCTGGACACGGAAACTCTTTCGTATGGGCATGAAGATTCCAGACACGAAAATCCTTTCGTATGGACAAAATAGCTTGATTTTCTCACTCGAGAAATCACAGACCTAAAACGTCGCGGGTGCGCAGATCCTGCCACTCCATCACATGATGTCTACACATCACAAACCTGGATTGTTCAGCCGACTAGGCACATCCGGATGCCATATTTTCTCGAATGTGAAGGTAAGACCCAAAAGATCTTTCTTGAGGGCCTGGAATCGCACTCAAAGTTGCGTCCTCCGGTAAAAATCCGTGTCAACAACACGAAGAAAAATCCTAGCGGACGCGCCGGGTACCCCTATAGGTTAAGTTCGACTCGGTAAGACCTCTACGACCCAGTCGCAATGATCACCTCATCGGGTTCGAGTCGGAGGTCTCGAATCTGTGTAGGCCAGAACTGTTTTTTCCCTAGTTGCAATTGATTGGCCCTGATCTTTTGGGAGAGCCAAGCTACTGCGCAACATCCTTCTGCAAAAAATAGCCAAAAACACGGGCACTTTCACCACTCGATACTCGAGTATTAAACTCATCACACTGGGTATACACCCTCCGAATGGAAAACGACTATTATAGTCATCCGAAGGAAAGAAAGATCTGAGCGTCTACCCGACTGGAAAAATCCCAATCGATCAAACGCTCGGGGGCTACTGACGAAGGGACGAACCTTGGACCCGGCGAATAAGGATACCTGATCCTAGGCCCAAGACTGAGGCCCAATACGGGAAGCTTTGGACTACTCTAGAAAGCCCAGTTGAAGCCCACCTGCAATGACTTGCGGGATAATATAGGAAACTTGTAACCGACATAGGTTTAGAGTTCGAGTCCTCCTCGGGTACGGTTTGGGACCTGGCCACCTATATAAGGCCAGGAGAGCCACCGGGAGAGGGCCAAGCAATACCGCATCATCAAGCCTTGAGCTTGAGATCGTACTCTCGACTTGAGCAAACCCCCATTGTAACCGATCTAATCGATAATACAGATCGACAGAGGCAGGAGTAAGGGTTTTACCTCTACGAGGGCCCCAAACGTGGGTAAATCGTGTCTCCTGTCTAGCCGACGATCGCCACCAGCGTCCACAGGTTCTCCTATTCGAAACCCTATGGGTTCACCCGAGGGACTTGTTGAGATGCAGATTCGACACTCCATCTGTCACGTTTCTGTCACTCGAGCACATATGCAAAGGAGGCATGAACCCACTATCGAGCATAAATACTCCCTCTCGGAGTTACTAGCATCTACTTGGCCAGAGCATCTACTAATAACGGAGAGCATGCAAGATCATCAATAACATAAGCACGAAGATAACATGATAGATTGATAATCAGAAGACATAGCATTCAACATTCATCAGATCCCAACAAACACAACATGTAACATTACATAAAGATAATCTCGATCATGCAGGGCAGCTCACAAGATCTAAACATGAGGTATAAAGTGGAGAAGATAACCATATAGCTACTTCTATGGACCCGTAGTCCAGGGATGAACTACTCACGCATCAGTTCGGAGGAGGGCATGGTGGTGTAGACCCCTCCGGTGATGAATTCCCGTCCCGGCAGGGTGCCGGGGAGAGCTCCAGAACCCTCCCAATCTCGGGATGACGATGACGGCGGCCTCGGGTGTTTCTCGGGACCAAGTGGTATATTTTTAGGGTTGACACGTCGAGGGGTATAAATAGGCGAAAGGGGAAAGGCGGTGGAAGCCTGGGGGCCCCACACCACCCCATGGCGCGGCCAGGGGGCGCGCCGCCCTATGGTGTGGCCCCCCTCCGGGCCTCTTCGGGACTCCATGGAACCTTCGGAAATTCTAGGACCTCCGGACTTTGAATTTTCCAATTCCGAGAATATTTCTAGAACAACTTTTCTGAAACTAAAAATAGCAGAAAACAGGGAACTGGCTCTGTGGCATCTTGTCAATAGGTTAGTCTGGAAAATCGATAAAAATGACATAAAGTGTATATAAAACATGTAGGAAACAACATGAAAACAACATCGAACATCAGAAATTAAGGATACATTTATGACGTATCGACATCCCTAAGCTTAGTTCCTACTTTTCCTCGAGTAGGTAAACAATAAAAACACTTAATTTCTAAGGTGACATGCTACCAACATAAACCTGGTCATCAAAAATGTAAAAGCATAAGTAAGCTGAGATCATAGAACTTCAACACAAGCATGATAAATAGAATTTTAACAATAAAGCATAGCAATAACCTTGCATCATGATAAGTAACACAAATAAAAGATCATGAATAACAATGCAACAAAAGATATACATTTTTTCAAGTATAGATAAAACATGGCAAAGTGATATTTGTCAAGTCCTTAAGAGTGGGGAAAAACATAAATGTCAGTACACCTTCAAAATTCACGAGGAATACTAGAACAAATAATTAGAGAACAAGCAATAACACATCATGAATCAATTAATAATGTTTCTAGGACAAATGCACATAAAACTTAGAATGGAAACTATGCTCTCTCAACTATGCATAAAGTTAGAAGATGGAGACTCAACATTAAAAGTAAAAGAAAGGCCCTTCGCAGAGGGAAGCATGGATCAACTCATGTGCTAGAGCTTTTTATTTTATTAAACAGAGATATTGAAAACATTTTTAAGAGAGGTGTATGATTATGTCAACGAATGGTAAACAGAAAATACACTACGTCACAAGTCAACTAGACTTCACAACAGCGGCTCCCATAGAAGGAAGCATCTCGGTAGAAGGCCATCCCTCTTTATATTTTGTTTACACAATTATTCTTTGACTGATAAATCAGGGGCAAAAATAGTCAACACAACTTGTTGTTATTAATTTGGGGCTGGGCACCCCGCTGCTAGCTCTTCTATCATTGGATAAGCGGATGAAGCCACAAGTACATGGTGTGAAAGTCCAATCAACAAGTGAGATAAAGATTCTCTATTTACGTCCTCATGAGCTAAAACAGGAGCACAAAATAGGAGTAATTTTGAAAGTTTTAAAGGTAACACATGAGCAATTTACTTTGGAGCGGAGGTTAAATACCACATGTAGGTAGGTATTGGGCAAACTTTGGTTTTTGGGAGTTGTATGCACGAGTAGAGCTCATACTCAGTACAGGTGGAGGCTAGCAAAAGACTGGGAGCGACAAATCAAGAGAGCATAAGAGCCATAATCATGCATAGCGACATAAACATCATTAATCAAAGAATAAGTGGTACCAAAAGTTAAAAAACTAAATGATCATAGAGGCTATAAGTTACTGGTTCCTAGTCATAAACATGGTGTGAGCATGCGCCAAGTCAACCAAATAAAACATTCAAAGGAGAACACCACAAATTTATGCTTCAATATGACAAGAACAACTCATGATTATTTCAATGGAACATTAAAAACTCTAAGCTATTTGATAATAATCATGCTACTAAATAACCACAAGGATTTAGAATTAAAATAACATCTCGCATGATATGAAAAAGTCTAGCCACAGTCTATACAAGCTTCTACTTGCACCATTATAAATTCTACTACAAGCAACAGTTTCTTTTCCCAACAAGCACCATACAAAATATGCTTTAACAAAAACTCTCTAAATGTTAAACCAAGCAAACATGAGAGTACTCACACAACACTACTAAAACTAACATCTCTGGATAAGAGATGCAAAGAAAACAAGAGCTAAACATGAATGTTTGCAGCAGCTAGAAGAAAAACTAAGAATACGAGAATAGTAAGTATTCAAACGAAAAAGTGGAGTGTGTCTCTCTCCCAAACAAAGAATTGTAGGGTCCAACCATATTATTTCAGCAAGGAAAACAAAATAGAATAAGAGAAAATAAAATAAAAACAAACAGACGCTCCAAGTAAACTTCATATGATGTGACCGAATAAAAATATAGTTTCACTATAAGTGACCTAATAGATTGTTGATGAAGAAGGGGATGCCTTGGGCATACCCAAGCTTAGATGCTTGAGTCTTCTTAAAATATGCTTGGCTGAACCATGGGGGCATCCCCAAGCTTTGACCTTGCACTCTTCTTGATCACATATATCACCCTCTTCTCATGACCCTTGAAAATTTCCTTCACACCACACTTAAAGAGTAATTCACATTAGAGGGTTAGTGAAACAATAAAAAATTCATGGGTTCTGCATGGGCACAAGTGCTATTGATACTTTAAACATTAGCTACAGCCACTTATGTTTTGTGAAGAAAAGAAATCCACTTGACATCGTAAAAGAGCAAATGCAAGAAAAATGGCAGAATCTATCAAGACCAGAACAGTCTGTAAAGAAGAATTTTTTCGAGGAACTTATGTTTCTCAGATAGAAAAACTTTAAGAACAAAAATTCTGCGTAATTAGCCGAGGAATAAGCACAAGAAATTTCAGGTCATTCTGATTTTTATGTCAATTATACGATTTTTTACAGTGGACAGCAGAAATCTGTTTCATGCGCAGAAATCTGTTTCCTGCGCAGAAATCCAAAACCAACTCCAACTCTCGTCAGAAACTTTATTTGGCACAACTAAAACATGAAAATAAAGACACAAAGGAGTTGCTAAATAAGTGTAAAACCCCTTGACTCAAAGAAAAGATATAAAAACAAAGAAAAAATAAAACCATGGGTTATCTCCCAAGAAGTGATTTTCTTTAACGCCTTTTAGCTAGGCCCAGAAAAGTGGAATCAAGTGTTTTCAAGTGAAGAAGCATCCAAATTGTAAATTGTTCGAATAATAGAATCAAAAGGCAACTTGATTCTCTTTCTAGGAAAGTGTTACATACCATTATTGAGTGGGAACTGAAATTTAATATTCCCCTCTTTCATATCAATAACAACACGAAGAAAAGGTCTTCCCAAAACAATTGGACAAGAAGCATTGCATACAATATTCAGGACAAAAAAATAAACAGGGACAAGATTATTATTAACCATGATAAGAACATCATAACCTCTCCCCAAAGGTTTCTTTCTAACATTATCAATAAGACAAACATCCAAATAACAGGGTTCCGATGGTGGTCAATCAAGAATATCATAAAGTTTCTTGGGCATAACAAAGATACTAGCACCAAGATAACATAGAGCATTGCAATAAAAATCATTCACCTTCATTTTAATAATGGGTTCCCAACCATCATGTAGCTTCCTAGGGAAAGAGGCTTCACATCTTAATTCATCCTCTCTAATTTGCATGAGAGCATTTGTAATATGTTTTGTGAAAGCCATATTCATAGCACTAGCATTAGGACAACTAGCAACCTTTTGCAAGAGCTTAATCACTTAAGTTATGTTACAATCATCAAAGTCAAGATCATTTTTTATCAAGGATAATGGGACCATTATCTCCCATATTTCTAAAAAATGCAGCACTTTTATCAAGAACATTTTTAGCGGTTTCAGGCATTTTTGCATTTTTAATAGCAGAAGTGGGAGTGTTTCCAACACCAATTACTTTAACATTGATAGTAGAAGGTTTTATAGCATGAGAAGCTTCAGTTTTACTAGTGGTGGTAATGGTGCAAACATTAGCTATATTATTCTTTCTAGATATTTCATCTTCTTTTTCCCATCTAGCATGCAATTCAGCTAACATCCTAACATTATCATCAATTCGAATTTGGATAGCATTAAAAGTGTTACTTTCTTTAATATCATGAGGCATAACCTTTAGTTTCAGAAAACCAACATCAAGAGCAAGGCTTTCAACTTTAGAAGCAAGAACATCAATTTTGCCAAAATTTTCCTCAACGGATTTATTGAAAGAAGTTTGTGTACTAATAAAATTCTTAAGCATGTTCTCAATATTAGAGGGTACACTTTTATTGTTGTTGTAGGAATTACAATAAGAATTACCATAAGCATTGCTATTATTGGGAGGATATGGCATATAATTGCTGCTACCAAAATTATTCCTATAAGCATTGGTGTTGGAATTATTATTTTTAATGAAGTTCACATCAACATGCTCTTCTTGAGCAACCAAAGAGGATAAAGGAAAAATATTTGGATCAATAGGAGTATGGCCATTCACAAGCATAGACATAATAGCATCAAGTCTATCACTCAAAGAGGACGTTTCTTCAACAGAATTTACCTTATTATCAGTTGTAGCTCTCTCAGTGTGCCATTTAGAATAATTTAACATCATATCATCAATAAGATTTGTTGCTGACCCCCAAGGTAATGGACATAAATGTTCCTCTAGCAGCTGAATCTAGAAGGTTTCTTGAAGAAAATTCAGACCTGCATAAAAGGTTTGGATGATCATCCAAGTAGTCAGTCCATGAGTGGGACAATTCTTTACTAAAGATTTCATTCTTTCCAAAGCTTTAGAACCATGCTCATTATCAAAATACTTAAAATTCATAATGCTACTTCTTAAAGATATAATCTTAGCAAGAGGATAATATTTTCCAATGAAAGCATTGATACGTCTCCAATGTATTTATAATTTCTGATGCTCCATGATCATATTATGTCAATTGCTACATGTTTTCTCCCTTATTTATAGCATTTTATACGTTTTCCGGGACTAACCTATTAACACGATGCCAAGTGCCAGTTCCATGTTTTCTGCTGTTTTTGGTTTGAGAAAAGTTGTTCTGGAAATATTCTCGGAATTGGACCCCACAAAGCCCGAAGTGCCTATTTTCCCTGGAAGCATCTAGAAGACCGAAGGAGAGTCGAAGACGAGCACTAGGGGGGCACACCATAGGGTGCCGCGGCCCCCTTGGCCGCGCCAACTATGGGTGTGGGGCCCCTAGAGCTACACCGCCTTTGCCCTTTCGCCTATTTAATCCCCTCGGATGGAAAACCCTAGGCACCTAATCAAATATCCCCAAAAAGTTCCGCATCCGCCGTCACTGTCAACCAGAGATCAGGGGGGTTTTGAAGCTGTCTCCGGCACCCTGCCGGAGAGGAAATCATCACCGGAGGCCTCTCCATCACCATGCCTACCTCCGGAGTGATGCGTGAGTAGTTCATCCTTGGACTACGGGTTCGTAGCTGTAGCTAGATGGTTGTCTTGTCCTCAGATGCCTCCATGTTTAGATCTCGTGAGATGCCTATCATGATCGAGATTGATCTTATGTAATTCTATATGTTGTGTTTGTTGGGATCCGATGAATATTGAACTTATGCCAAGTTGATTATAGTATTTATTGCATATGTTATTTGTGATCTTGCATGCTTTCCGTTGCTAGTGGTTGCTCTGGCCAAGTAGTTGCTAGTGACTCCAAGAGGGAGTATTTATGCTTGATAGTGGCTCCATGACTCCTCACCGCCTTGCTCGAGTGATAGAAACATGAAGGGGGAGGATGTGCTGTTGCCATTAGGGAGAAAACAGCGGTGAGAGTGCCCGCGTGCATAATCATTGCTTAATTACACATTTTTTTAATGCAGTTATTTGTTGCTTGCACTTTAATACCTAAGGGGGTTCGGATGATAACCTGAGGGTGGATTATTAGTCATAGATGCAGATGGATTTCGGTCTATGTATATTGTTGTAATGCCCGCACTAAATATCAGTAGTGATCATGTTATAATGTGCAGTACGGTGCAACCTCTATTTGTCAATTGCCCAGCTGTAATTTGTTCACCCAGCATGTTATCTTTATGGAGAGACACCACTAGTGAACCTATGAACCCCGGTCCATTTTTCCACACTGTTAAACAAACCATGAAAATATCCTGCTTTCTTTACTTACTGCAAGCATACATCATTTTCCACACTATATGCTAATCTTTGTTTTCAGCAAGACCCGTCAGATTGACAACCTCACTGTACCGTTGGGACAAAGTATTTTGGTTGTGTCGTGTGCAGGTTCCACGTTGTTGCTGACACCGGTGAGCCATCACCACAATCAGTGGCATCAACCTTCCGAAGGTCCTCTTTCTCCTACTGGATTGATAACCTTGGTTCTTAACTAAGGGGAAAACTCCTACCGCTGTGCTCATCACACCCTCCTCTTGGGGTATCCCAACGAGTGCCAGATCTGCACCATCAAGCATCTTTACACTTAATCCAAGAATCAATACAATTTTAGTTTAATAATATCTCCATCTACATCTTTATATTTTTGCATCTCACATAGTTCAACAAAATTATTAAGATGGGCAGCAGCATCATCAGTACTAACACCAGAAAATTGCTCTCTCATAGCAAGGTTTAACAGGGCAGGCTTTATCTAAAAATCAGCATTGGGAGCAGGTGGAGCAATAGGTGTGCTAATGAAATCATTGTTGTTGGTGCTAGTAAAGTCACACAACTTAGTGTTCTCAGGAGTAGTCATTTTCACAAGATTAAAAATAGGAATAAAACTACAGCTAGAATAGGAACTATTTTTTTTGTGTTTTTCATAAAGAGAAGCAAACAAGACAAAATAAAATAAACTAAGCAAAACAAAAACAAAGAAAAGAGATCGGAAGTGAGAGACTCCCCTTGCAGAAATTCTCTTCCTCCCCGGCAACGGCGCCAGAACAGTGCTTGATGCGTGTGAACACACGTTCGTTGGGATACCCCAAGAGGAAGGTATGAAGAGTGCAGCAACAAGTTTCCCTGAGAAAGCAACCAAGGTTGAATCAACCAGTAGGAGGAAGTATTAACTTCAGAAGGTTGATGCAGCTGAGATTGCAGGGCGCACTACCGGTTCAGCAGCAACGTAGAACCTATACAACACAATCAAATCACTTTGCCCAATGAAGCAGTGAGGTTGTCAATCTCACCGGTTTTGCTGAACACAAAGAGGTTAAACGTATGGTGTGGAAAATAGTAGGAGAACAATATGAAAGCAGTAGTAACAGTATGAAAGCAGTGTGTGTATTATCAGAATGAGAAGAAGGACCGGGGTCCACAGTTCACTAGTGGTGTCTCTCCGTGAAAGATAAATAACATGTGTGGTGAACAAATTACAGCTGGGCAATTGACAGAAATGAAGGTTGCAACGTAGTGCATATCCAAGACATAAATATTACTATGTGATTCATGCGCACATTACAACAAAATACATAGACCGTCATCCAACTGCATCTATGTCTAATAATCCACCCTCCAAATATCATCCGAACAAATGTTGGGTATTAAGTTCCAAGCAACAGATTATCGCAGTAAGAAAAGTGTGTAATGTAAACAATGTAAACTAGGTAAACACCGTTGTTTTCTCCCTAATGGCAACATCACATCCTCCATCTGTCACGTTTCTGTCACTTGAGCATAGATACAAAGGAGGCATGAACCCACAATCGAGCATAAATACTCTCTCTTGGAGCTGCTAGCATCTACTTGGCCAAAGCATCTACTAATAACGGAGAGCATGCAAGATCATAAATAACATAAGCATGAAGATAACATGATAGATTGATAATCAGAAGACATAGCATTCAACATTCATCAGATCCCAGCAAACACAACAGGTAGCATTACATAAAGATGATCTCAATCATGTAGGGAAGCTCACGAGATCTAAACATGAGGTACAAAGTGGAGAAGACAACCATCTAGATACTGCTATGGACCCGTACTCCAGGAATGAACTACTCACGCATCACTTCGGAGGAGGGCATGGTGGTGCAGACCCCTCCGGTGATGAATTCCCCTCCCGGCAGGATGCCGGGGAGAGGTCTAGAACCCTCCCGATCTCGGGATGACGATGACGGCGGCCTCGGGTGTTTCTCGGGATGAAGTGGTATATTTTTAGGATTCACACATCGGGGGGTATAAATAGGCGAAAGGGCAAAGGCGGTGGAAGCCTGAGGGCCCCACACCACCCCATGGCGCGGCCAGGGGCGCGCCGCCCAATGGCGTGGCCCCCCTCTGGGCCTCTTCGGGACTCCGTGGAACCTTCGGGAATTCTAGGACCTCCGGACTTCGAATTTTCTAATTCCGAGAATATTTCCAGAACAACTTTTCTGAAACTAAAAACATCAGAAAACAGGAAACTAGCTCTGTGGCATCTTGACAATAGGTTAGTCCGGAAAAATCGATGAAAATGACATAAAGGGTATAGGAAACATGTAGGAAACAACATGGAACATCAGAAATTAAGGGTACGTTTAGGACGTATCAAGCCGCTTTTGTGAAGTCTAGTTGGCTTGTGACGTACTGTATTTTCTGTTTACCATTCGTTAACATAAGCATACACACCTCTCTAAAAATTACACACTCCTCCATGGTATGTGATTGTTGGCAGGCACCCGAGGATTCGGTTAGCCATGGTTTGTGTAAGAAAGGTTGGGAGGAGTTTCAAACATTTTATACCTCTGTTTCATAAAATAAAAAGCTCTAGCACATGAGTGATCCATGCTTCCCTCTGCGAAGGGCATTTCTTTTACTTTTATGTTGAGTCTCCATCTTCTAACTTTATGCACAGTTGAGAGAGCATAGTTTCCATTCTGAGTTTAATGTGCATTTGTCCTAGAAACATTATTAATCGATCCATGATGTGTTATTACTTGCTCTCAAATTATTTTTTTTAGTCTTCCTCTTAAACTTTGAAGGTGTCCTGCATTTATGTTTTTCCCCACTCTTAAGGAAAAGCGAAATATCACTTTGCTATGTTTTCTCTATACTTGAAACAGACATATAACTTTCAATGCATTTTTATTCATGATCTTTTATTTGTGTTACTTCTCATGACGCAAAGTGATTGCTATGTTTTATTGCTAGAATTATATCTAACATGCTTGTGTTTAAAGTACTATGATGTTAGCTACATATGCTTTTACAATATTGATGATCAAGTTTATGTTGGTAGCATGTCACCTAAGAATTATGTGTTTTTATCGTTTAACTACTCGAGGAAGAGTAGGAACTAATCTTGGGGATGTTGATCCGTCATAAATGTATCCTTAATTTCTGATGTTCCATGTTGTTTTCATGTTATTTGCTACATGTTTGCTATACACTTTATGTCATTCTTATCGATTTCCAGGACTAACCTATTGACAAGATGCCACAGAGCCAGTTCCCTGTTTTCTATTGTTTTTTGTTTCAGAAAAGTTGTTCTAGAAATATTCTTGGAATTGTAAAATTCCAAACCCGGAAGTCTTAGAATTCCCGGAGGTTTTACGGAGTCCCGAAGAGGCCCGGAGAGGGGCCACAAGGGGGCCACACCATAGGGCGGCGCGCCTGGGGGTGGTGTGGGCCCCTCGGTCGTCCACCGCCATCGCCCTTTCGCCTATTTATTCCCCCTGATACGTTAACCCTAAAAAGAGACCACTTTTCCACGAAAAACACCCGAGGCCGCCGTCATCTTCAACCCGAGATCGGTAGGGTTATCGAGTTCTCCCCGGCACCCTGCCGGGAGGGAAAATCGTCACCGGAGGGCTCTACACCACCATGCCCGCCTCCGGAGTGATGCGTGAGTAGTTCATCCCTGGACTACGGGTCCATAGCATTAGCTAGATGGTTGTCTCCTCCACTTTATGCCTCATGTTAAGAACTCGTGATCTGCCCTACATGATCGAGATCATCTTATTGTAATGCTCCATGTTGTGTTTGCTGGCATCCGATGAATATTGAATGCTATGTCTCTTTATTATCAATCTATCATGTTATCTTCATGCATATGTTATTTACGAGCTTGCATGCTCTCCGTTATTAGTAGACGCTCTGGCCAAGTAGATGTTAGTGACTCCAAGAGGGAGTATTTATGCTCAATAGCGGATTCATGTCTCCTTTGCATCTGTGCTCGAGTGACAGAAACGTGACAGATGGAGGATGTGTTGTTTCCATTAGAGAGAAAATAACGATGTTTACTTAGCTTACATTGTTTACATGACATACTTTTCTTACTACGATTATCTGTTGCTTGCAACTTAATACCCAACGTTTGTTCGAATGATATTTGGAGGGTGGATTATTAGTCATAGACGCAGTTGGATGACGGTCTATGTATTTTGTTGTAATGCCTACATGAATCACATGGTAATCATCATGTCATGCATATGCACTACGGTGCAGCCTTCACTTCTATCAATTGCCCAGCTGTAATTTGTTCACCATACATGTTATTTATTTTCTATGGAGAGACACCACTAGTGAACTGTGGACCCCGGTCCATTTTCTCATACTGATAATACAATCATTGCAGTTACTGTTTCCAATGTTTTCAAACTGCTACTACTATTTTCATATTGTTTTACTACTTTTCCGCACCTCTTTGTTATAAGCAAAACCGGTGAGATTGACAACCTCACTGCTTCATTGGGGCAAAGTGAATTGATTGTGTTGTGTAGGTTCCACGTTTCTGCTGAACCGGTAGTGCGCCCTACCATCTCAACTTCATCAACCTTCTGAAGTTACTCCTTCGTCATACTGGTCGATTCAACATTGGTTTCTTTTCTGAGGGAATATTTGGTGCTGCACTCTTCACACCTTCCTCTTGGGATTTTCCAACGAGTGCAAGACCTGCACCATTACTCTATTGAAGTTGTTGGTTATTATACAATATTCTCATTACTCGCGATACCAAACTTACCTGAGACAATTGTTTCTGGTATTGCCGTGAAACAAATTTTTGTTCACTATACCTTTGTTTATCTCGTTAATCAGTAAGCTTCCTTTTACTCGTTAATGTATTATGATATCTCATATGATGTATCATCATCATGCATTGTCTGTAGGAAATATGCATATCAAGAATACCGAGTGGGTCCAATCTTTCTTTTTACAGAGGAGTAATTCTCATCTCAGAACATCGAGATAATATATTCTTTGAGAATTACCAAGTGTCTACCGTTTTGTTCACCCAGTTTACGGTGTGACTCTTGATAGTACCAAAATAAAATCTCTAGACTATACAATACCTATAACCTCATGGTTAAAGGATATGTTGTAATATAACCGTGTTGTGATATGTCACTAAGGACAAAAGATATCGCAATGGAATTTCTTATCATGTCAACTACTAGGTTGTACCTAACATATTATTCCCTTCCGACAATGTGCTATTTATTGATGCTGATATAAACAATATCCATGACCCGGAAAACACAGTCATCAAGCATCCAATAAATTAGTCGTAAAGATTAAGGTTATAAACTTTGTTCATGTTACTACACGTGAACGTGAGATTTTCCTATGAATTTCATATTCAGGAGGCACGTCAGTTATAGCATAATAATATGAATCATAATTATAAAATAGATATACAAATATTATTGCCTTTTGGTCATGCATCCAACAATACCGACCCCGCCGCCAGCCAAGATCCCGCACGGGAGAACCCTATGAACCGAGAAAGGGCCCCACTGCCACCTTCCCCGGGGGGCGCACGGCCTTTGCCAACACCCCCTCTCGCGGCGGCGATGCAAAAGAAGGGCCAGAGAGGCCCTAGGGGCCGAGATTTAGGGTTTCCACCCGAGTTGGGGCGTAATTTCTTTCCTTTTCTTCATTCTATCTTCTCCAACTAAGCAAAAATCCGACGTGTCAACTATTAGAGAGCCATTGCACTCATTGTGCATTCTCTTAGGATCATTTTTAACAGACCATCTTGTCGGATGAACCGTCTCACACGTCGTTTTTTTTCTCCAACGTGCATAACTCGGCCCGATTATCAAACCACTCGTTCCACCTCGGATCTAGTGTCATCTACATACGCCGGTACGCGTGATCGATGAAACCCAAGTAACGGTTCGTTCATTTCAACTGAATTTGCACATACATCGTCACAAAAAAATGTCACTAAAGAACTTTCACTTACATAGCCCCATAAGGCCACAATCTCTGAGCAGCCTCTGAAGCAACACAGATGCAGTTCATATGTGTATGTGCACGATGCAGAGCTCAGAGCTGCAGAGGCACCCGTCGATGGATCATGCAGTAGGTGTGAACCACGCACGACGCATGCATGCAGAGTCGACTTGAAGGCGGGCCAGAACAGAGTCGCAGGCGACGTACGTACGTAGATGATGTGTACTAATTGCATTGCATGCTTTAGCATGCATGTAGAGAGCAGTAGATGCTACGACGCACAGGAGGCCAGCTCTCTGTTTGTGTAAAGGCGTTAATGGCCTCAAATTGGTATACCGTGTCTGTGTCGATATCGACCGGCCGTACGTGTATATTTCTGCAATCCTTCCTGCATGTCGTCACGTACGTACAGGGTATAGCATGCATGCCGCCGGCAGAGTTTGAAATTTGGATCGATAGGAAGCTTAATATCATGTGCCTTTTGCAAACAAGGCATGCTCCTTCTTTGAAAGAAAAAGGATGCGTGTAGGTCTAGTGCTTACAAAAGAGTAATTAGCGCCTCTCGTGCTCTACGCTCCTGCTAGGGAAATACATAGGCTAATTTTTCACAGGGTTTACGGAGGTGCACGCGCGAGTACGTCCCCTTTGGTGACACAGCTATACGGCGGGGAGTTCTGATTCTAGACATCTTCGACGTGCTTCTAAATTTTCACAGAAAAGAAAGACCCTCCTGCTCAGCTCATGTATCTCAATCCCTACTAGGTACCATTTTCCGTCTGGTCACTAAGATGGACAGCATCACATTGCTCTTGGGTCTCCTACGAAAGCAGCCGAAGGGACCAAAATGCTCATATATATCTGTCTCCTAGCCGTAACATAATTCCCGGTGCCTTTCAAACCCAGTTACTCATCTATATCCAACTTAACCAACTTTGTGGACATACATATGTATGATTTCTATTTGTCAACACAGGTTGGAACTAAGATTCTTGGGAAGGCATATGCTTTTATATGTTGGAGGTTTTTGAAGTGAAGGGTATTTCACTACATTTCTTGACTTGTGTGGTTGCTGGCTTTTAATTTCAAGTACATGAGGGATTTTCTACCATGGCCTGATTTGCCATATTCGCATTTTACGCGAGAACCATATCTTTGATGCGTCATAGACTTACATGGTTTTAATATGTTTGCACACATCTCAACCGTATGTTGCATCAAGTGCCCACATGACTACTACTCGCTTTGTACTCAAGTTTAAGAAAAAAAAATATTTGATTGTGTGAGACAAAGCTTTCACCGACAATTGTTTCATTAAAGTGCATATATATTACAAATTAAGGTACATATGAACATTAGGTTTTAATCATACACTCGTGTTAATTAAAATACAATGTATACACACATGTTATTTGTAATTTATACAATGTATTTGCTTGTTGGTCTGCGTTGAGTCAAACCCTCTAGTTACCAAGGACATTGAGATACCTAGCTAATTCATGCCTAATCCCCCTCTATCTGTCTCACCTCGGTCATGCCACACACGGATAGAGGGTACATAATCCCTTCTTCCCCTCCCACGTAGACCCGGACAATATATCCTGAGGGACACCCACACATAACAGGCTCGCCCGGGATCCCAGTAGCATTCTCTTTGATTTTGTTATTCTACCACTACTTAGCCCATCGTTGTTCGCACCCGAGCTCTCCGGCCTAAGTGTCGTCCTTCCTTTATGGAGACCAGGAGGCCTCATGGGCGGAGCTCGAGATATGAGTTTCTCCGCCATATTGAACCGAGAGACATGGTTGACCGATGGGAAACGGGTCTAAGGTAGCTAGATCCGGAGATCGTGGGGCTCCGTCAAGCCCGGAGGGCGACGGAATCGTGGTTCTATTAAGGTTAATAACTTGCCGGTTTTGTATGAATGATTGTTCTTCACATGTTGCAAACTTGAGTGTTTTTTTTTTTGAAAGCATGCGCGTGATGTTGCGACAGGCATGAGTCTCTGTTGCAAATTTTGCTTCAAGCAATACAAATGTGTTCGTGAAGTGCTCAAAACGGTTGCTTACCATGTTACATATGTGTTTTGACTATTTCTAAAACTATTTTATATGACGGATGGGGATTTACTGCTTAGTGATATATTTCTAGAACGGTTGTTTGTGTATATATCGACTGGCCGTACGTGTATATTTCTGCAATCCTGGCTGCATGTCATGTACGTACAGACATGCTGGGTCGATCAGGTATAGCATGCATACGCGAAACAGGTATGCTCCTTGTTGAAAATAATCAAGGATGCGTCCAATGGTGCTCAAAGAGTAGCGCCTTCTTGAAAAATTTACTCTTTCACAGCTAGAAAAATAAATAGGGTAATTTTTGACAGGGATACGGAGGTGCACTGGCGAGCACGTGCCCTTTCTTGAGAAAAATATTTTACAAAATGCCAACAAAATTAGAAACAGTTATACATGTGTAGAATTATGATGTTAGACATCTTCGACGTGCTTCTAAATTTTCACAAAATAGAAAAAACGTTGTCCAACGGGGGAAGGATCCCTCCCTTGGCTCTACATTGTTAGGTAGATAAGACACCCGGTTTATTCGAGTAAGTTTCAGCTGGGACTCGATTTTTCGAGTATGCCGCAGCTGGGACTCGAACCCGGGCGGGTCGGCTCCATACCCGGAGCACTAACCACTAGGCCAGCGCCTAGTTCTCAGTTTTCACAAAATAGAAAGGACCCCCCCTGCTCAGATCATGTATCCTAATCCGTATACTAGGGCAGTACTATCATTTACATCTGATCACTAAGATGGACACGATGCCCTTAGGTCTCCTAAGGAAAGAGGCTAAAGATGCCAAATTGCTCATATTTTTTAACGGAAAAAGTCCGAAAGATCTGGAATCAACATAACTAAGTGGAGGGTGTACAATTATACAAAAGATCTTAGAAAATAAAGAAATCACAACGAGGTCTATAGCTTTTACGCAAAACACCCTGAAGAAGATCACGGAAACACGGCCGGGTTTAGATTTGCCGCCGTTGGATAACAGCCTGGAGGCACGGCCGCCCCTGCCTCCACCAAGGACGGAACCACTTGTGGCAGCACAACCATGAGGTGTGAATATCCTCCCAAAAGAGAAAATACAAACTTGAGCTGCCACGCTCGAGCGCAGAGCTGACAGCCACCACACATTTCCTATCCTCTTCCTCGCTGCCTAGGCCGACCAAGAGGCAGAAAATCACGTTGAGACCGTAGATCTAAGAATAGAGGGGCTTGAAGAGGGAGGTCTCTCCGAGCATCCCACTCTCATCCTCCCTTCTCCCAAATTTCTCATGTGGACCCACCTCATAGCCGTAAAATAATTCCCGATGTCTTTCAAACCTAATAACTCATCTATATACAACTTGATCAACTTTGTGAGCACACACACACACACACATATATATATATATATAAGCACATGTTGAAACTAAGATTCTTGGCACAGGTTGGAACTAAGATTCTTGGAAAGTCCTATGCTTTTATATGTTGGGGGTTGTCGAAGTGAAGAGTGTTTCAATGTGTATCTTGAATTGTGTGGTTGCAGGTTTTTAATTTCAAGCACATGCGTGATTTTCTATTATGTTCTGATTTTCCATATTCGCATTTTATGCCAGAATCATATCTTTGATGCGTCATAGGCTCACATGGTTTTAATATGTTTGCACACATCTCAATCATATGTTGCACCAAGTGTGAACATAACTACTACTCGCTTTGTAATCATGTTTCTGCAAAAAAAACTATTTGTTTGTGTGAGACAAAGCTTTTACCAACAATTGATTCATTAAAATGCATATACATATAAACGTTAGGTATTAATCATACACTCGTATTAATTAAAATACAATACAAGCACTCATGTTATTTGTATTTATACAATGTATTTGCTTGTTCGTCTGCGCTGAGTCAAACCTTTTGGTTACCATGGATACGAAGATACCTAGCTCGTTCATGCATAATCTCCCTCTATCTATCTCACCTCGGTCATGCCACATACCGATAGAGGGTACATGATCCATTTCTCCCCTTTCACGTACAACAGGAGCAACATCAAAAATAAAAGGAAAAGCCTATGGTGCACCCGGACAATATATCGTGAGGGTCACCCGCACATAACTGCCTCGGCCGGGATCCCCACTAGCATTGTCTTTTATTTTTTTATCCTACCGCTAATCAGCCCACCACTGCTCGTGTTATAGATGATAACAAGAAAACGATGAACAAAGAAATCAAGAATATGATAGGGGACACGATATTTTAACGTGAAAAACCCTTCCAAGAAGGAAGATAAAAAAAAACCATGGGAGCTAGCTAGCAAAAGTTTACTACTCCCTCCGTTCACTTTTATAAAGCATTTTAAATTTAGCCACATACATTATAAATGAGTGAATCTAGACTCATTTTGTACATAGATTCACTCATTTTACTATGTATGTGGTTAAAATTGAAATGATAAGTAGTGTGCCTTGTAAAAGTGAACGGAGGGAGTATATCGGATGCGGTTACAAACGTCGGTGATTTACAACTCGTGACCTATCCTAAACCAGTAGCTTACATGAAGTATATAAAAGGGTGAAACCCTAAACGAGGTGGAAACCTAATTGATAACGATTCGGACCAAAGTTGGCCCTATCTTTATATGAAATTGGATCACACCAAAATAACAGCTCGTAGCCGAACTCACCGGCCTAAGAGCGGCCCTTCCTTTATGGGGACCCGGATGTCTCACAGGCGAAGCTCGGGATCTGAGTTTCTCCGTCATATTGAACTGAGAGAGATGGTGGACCGATGGGAACATGTCTAAGGTCGCCGGATCCGATAATCGTGTGGCTCCACCGAGCCCGCGGCGTAGCGGAATCGTGGTCCTATAAAGGCTAATAACTTCTCAAGTGTGCATGAATGATTGTTTCCACATGTTGCAAACTTGAGCATATTTTTGCTGCGAACGCATGAGTGAGATGTTGCGACAATTATGAGTCTATGTTTGCAAATTTTTCTTGAAGCTATACAAATAGTTCTCGTGAACTGCTCAAAATGGTTGTTTACCATGTTGCATATATGTTTTGACTATTTCCAGAAATTTTTGATATAGTCGATGGGGATTTGTTGCGACATGTGCGGATCTGCTGGATACTAATATATTTTTGTTGCATCGGTGTTTCTATAAGTTGCAATGCATTTTTACTGTTTTCCACCCACCGCGGGATGAAATGCTGCAACGATGTCGTAATAGCAAGGTTCAAAAAAGTGGTAAGCGCTAAGAGAGCGGCGACGCACCGCTCAGAGGAATTGTCGCTTAAGCGTTCTGTACGAAAAGAACAAATGGAGGCAGTTTTAGGATATATCAGCAATTCTATACAGAAAAAGGGACAAAGTGGGTTGGCCACCATCCGGCCTAGCCATGCCAACGGAACACTCATGCCCCAACATCCAAACCCTAACCCCACTTACCACGCCCCAGGAATTGCCAACGCAACATTCTCTTCTCCCTCCCTTCCGTCTCTCACCTTCTCCTCCTCTCGTGCTCCCCCTCTCGCCCCTCCTCACGGCAGCGCCCACCGCCACCAGCTCTCGTCCCCATCGCCTCCCCTTGCTCCCCGCCGTTTTCTTCCCCGACTAGGACCCGCCACCAGCTCCCCTCCTGGCGCGGCAGGCAGCCAACCTCTACCCCCTCCCCACGGCATCTTCGTCCTAAGCGGCGAAGAGCTTGAGCTGGCGAATTGGCGACGACCTAGCTGGCTAGCTCTGACGCCCAAGACAAGGTCGCAGATGGCGGGAGAGGGGCGAGGACAAGGGGAGGAGGGTAGGAGGGAGGAGCTTCAACAGGTGTGAAAGTACAATATGGTCAACTAGAGGGGGTGAATAGGTGACCTACAAATTTTAATATTTTCCCTTTTAATTAGGCTAGGCAGGTAAAATACAAGGTTGTCTAGATGTGCAACTACATGAACACCTTAAGTGATACGAAAAAAAGTACGCAACGAAAACACTATGTAAATTACAAGATAACCACAAGTGTAAACAAGGAGACAAGAATATGTTCCCGTAGTTCTTTATCAAGAGAAGTACGTCTACGTTGGAGAGGTGGGGAACCACCTAGGCGCTCCTCAATAGCATGGATATGCACACCTTATTCTCCTTGAGATTCTCCAGTGAGGGAGACTCTCGTTTCCACTATGAGGTCGACTTGAAGGTGTTGACCAAACCTTTACACAAGGTTGAGGATACTCCACAAGTTGGATGGATTCTCTCAACGATCCGAAACTTCTTGCAACAAGGTGGAAGCTACAAGCACTAGGGTTTATCTAGGATGACAAGGCAACCAAGAGATTTACAAGATCCCAAAGGGGAAAGTGGGGGAAATCGATTTTTGGCTCGGTGAATTTGTAGATCTAGGTCTTCTCCACCGAATCCTTGAAGGGCATCAAGTTCCGTTGGTTGAGGAGGGAGATCTATGCGTTTTAAGCTTTGAATCTATGGAGGAGAGAGAGGAATGGACGAGCTAGCTGTCTAGAGGAAGAAGACGGCTATTTATAGCATCCTCCGAATTCTAGTCGTTTCTGTTCTCTAGGGCCAGAATATTCCGGTATAAGTACCGAAAAAATTTGGACGCAGGGGCC
This sequence comes from Alopecurus myosuroides, assembly GCA_028641055.1. NCBI lineage: Eukaryota > Viridiplantae > Streptophyta > Magnoliopsida > Poales > Poaceae > Alopecurus > Alopecurus myosuroides. The sequence continues at coordinate 503,211,777 of CM054057.1, forward strand.
GGATATTTCAATAATCCGGGGGCCGGAAATCTCCAGCCAAATTTCTGCCCCCATTCTAGAGAGCGGGCATCAACGACGCATCCTCTTCGTGGGGGAAAATAAGGTCCGAATATTTCCTCCTGAAATTTCCGGCCAAATTTCCGCTCTAGCACCCGAGAGCGGGCAATTGAGACGCACAATTCCTTGGCAGCTGGTCTTCAAGCAGGCCGGAAATTTCCGGGGTCAGGCCCGGAAATTCCGCCCTTTAGACACCGGAAATTCCGGCTTACGTCCTGAATATTCCAACCTCAATAATCCCAGTTGTTCTTGAGTTTTTTGCGCGAGTCTTTTACAAAGGTTTTCTTCTGTTCTTGATCAAGACTATAATCCCAGTTGTGAACACTTAAATATGATGTTAGTAGAATAACCCGTGTTTTTATCACCACCAAAATAATTAGAGGAGACATGAGCTTTCAATCTCCCCCTTTTTGGTGAGTGATGACAACACGGGTATTTGCACAGAGGTAATCATATGATACGAAAGTAGAGACGAACATCATAGATAGAAATAGCTAGGAGACATGCCTCCAAATAATAAAGGTTCACAAATAAGAGTTCACCAATAAAACGAAGTGCACACGAGAGAAAACAAATGAAACAAAGAAACACAAAGAGGCCCACCCAAGAAAATCCCCGATCCCTAGATCTTCTCCCCCTTTGGCATCAGGATACCAAAAAGGAGAAAGAGAGGTCTAACGTCCCATGGAACAAGCTCCTAATCCGTGGCACCATCCTCGGGATCGTTCTAAGAGTCACCATCCTCACTAGCAGACTCCACGTCGTCGTCATCAGGAACGTCAAGGTCCCAATCAACATCGCGGTTGTTCCAGTTGCGATACGGAATCAGAGCGGGTGGAGGAGGAACCTATGGAATGCTCAGGGAAATCATGATAGCACGCAGATTAGTAAGAATTCGGCGACGCTCAACATAGGCATTGTAGTTTTCCTTGTGAATACATACATTCATGCACAACACCTTCTGAATGGCACAAACGACCCACGATCTCTTCTTGTTGCCTCTTCTTTCAGCAGCATGTCTCATGCAAGGGTCACGATGACCACGGCATATATCTCCAACATCATGTGCCGCCTGCTGAACATGGGCACTGTTCTTGTACAGTTTGACGTCCTTGTGGGGCTCACAGTCGAGCTCGAGACTCTCACGCTCCTTAGCAGGGTACCTAGACTTGATGAGTCTCATGATGTAGGGTGCATATGGAGGCACCTTGCGGTGGAAGACGGCAAAGTGAATCTCGCTAAATATGAAGTCCATCACATCAACCTTGTGAGCTTCAGTATCCTCCAGGTTACCCTCGGTGAAAGTTAGATAGGTGTGATGCAAGAGGTTCACCAGACCGCCCACGAATCTCATCATTGTTGCCGCCACTGGGTGAAATGGACTCACGGAACATGCGCAGAAGAATGTCATAAATAGCATGGAGTCCCTTAGCAGAACCCACAATGCCTCGAGCCCAATAGAGTCCAACCAGCTTGTTCTTGTCATACTCCACACCGTGGACATGCATCCGAGCACCCCGGGGACCTAAAAGGCCAGCAAAAGGATACTCCAGCACATAGGCAAAGTCGTGGAAGGTGTTGGAGAGCTGATACGGTCCAGACATCTAAGTCATACCAATATCCTCAGAATCATAAAACACATGTGTACCATAGAATTGCTGGATCATGGGAATGTTGTAGGAGCACTGAATCTCCATCAGAGGACGCAGACCAAGGACCTCAACAATACTCACAGAGTTTCTAAAGTAGCTTCTTGCGAGCTGCCCTATTCGCATCGATCCGACGCTCATACTCGCGCTGGTCCTCACAATGACGCTGATGAATCACAGTCTCATCCACATATACCCCCTCATCATTCTGAATAAACTTACAGAACCGCTTGCGGCTGCTGGTGCCTTTGGATTGAGAGCTTGAACCATTTGCACAAAGAGGCAAGGAAAAAAACGTGAAAAACACAAAAACCAGTAAGGCTCATGTTTGCAAAGTGGAAGTGAGTCACTGCAAAGAAACATAGAGCAGGCCGGAAATTCCGAAGGGCAAAGGAAATTTATGGGGGGGCGGAAATTCCAGCCTTGAGGCCGGAAATTTCCGGTCAAGAAATTTCAGTTGCCTACTGGAATTTGAGACATGCTTCTGTTGCAGCACGTGACGGAGGAACCCTAAGAATATACAATGTGGTGGTTGCGAACCAAAATATTCAGAGAAGGCCTGAAATTCCGGCCCGTTGTGAAATTTCCGGGGGGCGGAAATTCCGGTGTTAAACCAGAAATTGCCAGCCTTGGATAGATCGTGACACGGCATGGAAACCAGGCATTCGGAGAATACTGTGAATGGAGACAACCATATGGGAAGAAGGGAGACAAGGAGGTGCTAGGAAGAAAACACTAGAGAATAAAAGGGAAACAACCTAGATTGGGGAGAGGGCACGACTACCTACAAAGGGAGAACCGAAGAGGAGAATGCCCTCGGCAAGAGAGGAGGTGTCGGAGGGGAAGGAGAAGAGGCGGAGAGGCCCTCGGGGATCTGTTGAGGCGAAGGCGGTGGTTGGGGGCAAGGGAAGTGAAGAAGGGGAGCGACGGGGGTGGAAAGGCTGGAACGCAGCCCACCCCGTCGCCTTATATCGGCGCCCAACACTAACCCGGGATTATTCCGGTGGAGGGGTGATGACCCACAAGTATAGGGGGTGTATCGTAGTACTTTCGATAAATAAGAGTGTCAAACCCAACAAGGAGCAGAAGGTGTTGACAAGCAGTTTCAATGAAGGAATAATTGTAAATACTGAAAGATAGATTTGTAGGGTTTTTTAATATTGCAGATAAATAAAGTGCGAGTAAATAAAATGCAATAATAATAATTGCAGCAAGTGGCCCAATCCTTTCTTCAGCAAAGGACAAGCCGATGGGTTTACTTATGATTAACAAACGTTCTCGAGGACAAACGGGAGGTTTCTGTCAAGTGCTTTTGTTCCATGCCACTTGATAATCTATATGTTTTGATAAGTGTTGTGTGGGTGAACCTATGCTAATGTACCGTACCATCCAAGACTAATACATACTTGTGATTATACCCCTTGCAAGCATCCGCAACTAAAATAAGTAATTAAGAAATTAATCTAACCACAGCTTTAAATTCCGGGATCCTACGCTCCCTCGTGTAATGGTTTCCTAACGAGGGTTTAGGTTTCTGTCACTCCGGCAACCCCACAATTAGTAGCCAAATACACGATGCATTCCCCTAGGCCCTTAAATGGTGAAGTATCATGTAGTCGACGTTCACATGACACCACTAGAAGAATAACAAAACAACTTAAATATCAAACCATCAAATATTACTCAACATTACTTCACTACTAGCAACTTGACTTCTCGCATGTCCTCAAGAACAAAACTAACTACTCACAAGACATCATATGGATCATAATCAGAGGTGATATAATGGATGATAACAATCTGGTCATAAAGTGCAAACACCGATAAATCTCACAAGCATCAACTACTAGCAAGTAATCCACACCGGGAGAGAGATCTAATGTAAAACAACGATAGAGGCACCTAATTGTTACAACGGGATGACGGTGGATGATGAGGATGATGGTGCTGATGATGATGACGATCTTTATGATGCCCGGAGTGGTGACAGTGACGATGGCGATGATTTCCCCTCTCCGGAGAGGAATTTCCTCGGCAGATTTCTCCCTGCCAGAGTGCTTTTCTCTCTCCGGTGTTTTCCGCCCCGAGGCGGCGGCGGAATAATTCTTTGATGATGGTATGGGGCTTAGGGTTCCCTGAGGGTCAAGTACGCGAAAGACCTCGACCAGAGGTGGGCCAGGGTGACCACACCACCTGGCGGCATGGCTAGGGGCACGCCACCCCATGGTGTGGGTCCTTGGTGGCCCCCCTCTGGCTCCCCTTCTGGCTGGCTTCCTCCTCTGAACTTCTAGACCTCTATAGTATCCCCCCCTCTTCATATGATCTTCTGAAGTAGGGTGTCTCGGCGGTGCTTTTTCCATCAGATTTCTGGTCCCAGTGTTTATTCTCAAAAAATTATGAAACATGCAAAATAAGATAAAATAACATAAGGGATGCATCATAACATGAAATATATCGATGAATAACAGCAAATTATGATATAAAATAGTTATGCAAAATGGACATATCAACTCCCCCAAGCTTAGACCTCGCTTGTCCCCAAGCGAAACTGAACTCAGTAAACATGACCACATATTTATGGAGTGAAGAGTCGATAAATAAAATACGGACAAGAAGCATCACATTTTTCTATACATCAATCATTATAGACAGCAACTTCCTCTCATATAACTTAACTTGAAACGAGTAATGGGAGTCACAAACAAAGATGCAAAAGAGAGAATCAAAATTGGTGATGCCAAACTTTGTTCTTGGTCAGAGAATATTTAATGATATCATACTTATCTTAGGTGAATTCTTTATCGAAAGGCTTATATTGAAGAACTTAACATGTTTTAATTATAACAATCCTTTTACAGTGATTCATAGCTTTCAAAGTAATATTCATTCAGATAATAAAGCATGTGCTAAACAAAGAAGGATAGAAAACATGATTGAATAAATCAACATATAGATGGTGAGATCACAACAACTCAAATGCTTGCTGGGGACAGAAGCAAGTAGTTTTACTGACTCAACATAAAAGTAAAAGATAGGCCCTTTGCAGAGGGAAGCATGGATCACTCATGTTCTAGAGCTTTTATTTTAATAAACAGAGGTATAAAATGCATGACACTCCTCCCATCCATCTTACACAAACCATGGCTAACCGAATCCTCGGGTGCCTGCCAACAATCACAGACCGTGGAGGAGTGTCTAAATTTTTAGAGAGGTGTATGTTTATGTCAACGAATGGCAAACAGAAAATACAGTACGTCACAAGCCAACTAGACTTCACAAGAGCGGCTCCCATTGAAGGACGCAACTGGTATAGAAGGTGATCCCTCTTTCTATTTTGTTTACACAAGTATGCTTTGCCTGATAAATCAATGGCAAAAAGAGTGAAGAAAATTTGTATTATTATTTGGGGCTGGGAACCCCGCTGCCGGCTCTTCTAGCATTTGGATAAGTGGATGAAGCCACTAGTCCAGGTGTGTGAGTCCAATCAACAAGTGAGATAAAGGTTCTCTATTTGCGTCCTCATGAGCTAAAATAGAAACACAAAACAAGGATAATTTTGAAAGTTTTAAAGGTAACACATGAGCAATTTACTTGGAGTGGCGGTGAAATACCACATGTAGAAAGGTATGATGGACACAAATGGCAAGGCTTTGGGCTCAAGGTTTGAATGGACGAGAAGCATTCCCTCTCAGTACAGGGTTTTTGGCTAGAAAGGCTGGGTAGCAATCATAAGAGTTGAGGGAAAACAAACAAATATACATATGATTAAACCAAACATGAATCTTCATTGAAAGCACAAACGATCTTAACTTGTGAATACTAAGTTTATAAGCTAATAGGAAAATTCTTCTTTCTTATACGCATCTCAAAATATTATTTCTACTCACCCAAGCTAAGTTTTCCAAAACCAACTAGATTAACTTAATGATCTCCAGAGTGACACCAAATACTAACAACAAGCTCAACCATATGACAGAAATTGAAAACTAAAATAAGGTGTACAGAAAGTAATTGATGAAACTCATTAATATTTCAAACCGGCAACTCGCACCAATGGATACAACGATAACCAATTAAAGAGAGACACTTCCATACTACAAACCATCTTATATGATAACTTCTCTACTCATGATATGACTTTAATGAAAAGGTAAAAAGATGAAAGATAGTGATGTGAAACCGCGGCACTCCCCCCAAGCTTGGAACAAGCCAAGCGGATGCCAATACCATCGATGATTTATTTCTTCGGCGTTGATGAAGGTGGAATCATTCGGAGAGGAGTCAGAAAGCCTTTGATGATGCAACGAAGCTCAATGTTTTCCGCCTCCATAATTGCTACCTTGGCCTTGAGAATACAATATTGTTCGCAGAATTGATCAGCGACCCGGTGTGCTTCCGCTATCATAGGAAACATGTTGGGGTCTTGATCCTGAGGCACGGTCCCCTACACATTATGAGAGTAGAGACGCTGAGGATTCATGGATCCCACAAAGGTGGGGTTGCTCGTTGTGCAGCCCTCCGGATCTCTTCCCTCAAGTTTTTAACCATGTTTTCCTTCCTTGCATCTATCTCTTCTTCCGTCGCCCATCCCGCAAAAGCACCATCGTTGATGTCTTGCTGGATTTGTCGAAGAGCAATGCAGCGTAATCCTCAATGCTAGAGCCGAAAGAGGACATCTTGACCTAAAAACTCCGAATACTTGACAGGAAAACAGCTTGAAACAGAAATACGACGAGAAAACAATATACGGAGAGTCCAGGTCGAAAACGAGTCGGAGAGGGGCTCTAGGGCGCCCACACCATGGGTTGGCGCGGCCAGGGGTGGGCCCGCACCACCCCATGGTGTGGAGCCTCCGGGCTTCGTCTCCGCCTCGTTTCCAGCTCATAATTTTTCATATTTTCCAAAAACAGTAAAAATAAAAGTTGGAAGATGTTTCACGAAAATTTTCTTACCAAAACTGATACCTATTCGAAAACTGACTCTGCAATTTCTAAAATATGCTTCTTAATAAATTCCTCCGGGATCATGGCTCGAATGCAATCAACATTTTCATTATAAGGATCTCCAGAAATATAATGCTTGAGTCTTTGGCCATTCACCACTTGTGAAAAGTTGTCTTCAAGGGAAACAATTTAAATTTCCCCCGAATGATATACCTCTTCGATAACAAAAGGTCCTTCCCATCTCGAGAGTAATTTTCCTGCAAAAAATCTGAGACGAGACCTATACAATAGCATTTTCTCACCAACATGAAATTCTATTTTAATAATTCTCTTATCGTGACACCTTTTAACTTTCTCTTTAAAGAGCTTAGCATTTTCATATTATTCACTCCTCCATTCATCTAAAGAACTTAAGTCAAGCAACCTTTTCTCACCAGCAAGTTTAAAATCTCTATTTAGGTCTCTCACTGCCCAATAAGCTTTGTGTTCTAATTCTAGGGGCAAGTGGCAAGCTTTTCCATAAACCATTTTATAAGGAGACATGCCCATGGGATTTTATAAGCAGTTCTATAAGCCCACAGAGCATCATTTAATTTCTAGATTTGTTTATAGTCTTTTGCAAGATAGATTTGATTTCTCAATTTGATAATTCCACTTGTCCACTAGTTTGAGGATGATAGGGTGAAGCAATTCTATGATTAACATCATAATTAGCAAGAGTCTTTCTAAAACCATCACGAATAAAATGAGAACCCCCATCATTCATAAGATATCTAGGCACACCAAACCTGGGGAAAATAATGTCTTTAAGCATTTTTAATGAGGTTTCACCATCAGCACTTTTAGTAGGTATAGCTTATACCCATTTAGTAACATAATCAACAGCAACAAGAATATGAGTGTAGCCTTGTGAAGGAGGAAAATACCCATAAAATCAAAACCCCAACAATCAAACGGTTCAATAACAAGAGAATAATTCATAGGCATTTCATTACGTCTAGAAATATTTCCAACCCTTTGACATTGATCAGAAGATAAAACAAACTTTCTAGCATCTTTAAAGAGAGTAGGCCAATAAAAACCTCATTGTAGAACCTTATGTGCAGTTCTATCTCCAGCGTGATGTCCTCCATAAGCACTACTATAACATTTCCTCAATATCTCTCGTTGTTCATTTTCAGGAACTTATCTTCGCATAATACCATCAACACCTTCTTTATATAAGTGTGGGTCATCCCAAAAATAATGCCTCAAATCATAGAAGAATTTTCTTCTTTGCTGAGTTGTAAAGGTAGGAGGCAAATACTTGGAAACAATAAAGTTAGCATAATCAGCATACCATGGACTCTCTTGAGAGCTCACTTTTATTGCAGCTAACTGTTCATTAGGAAAACTATCATTAACAGGAAAAGGGTCATCAGAGATATTTTCTAGTCTAGACAAATTATCAGCAACAGGATTTTCAGCAACCTTCCTATCCATAATATGTAAATCAAACTCTTGTAAGAGAAGCACCCATCTAATAAGCCTAGGCTTAGCATCTTTCTTTTCCATAAGGTACTTAATAGCAGCATGATTAGTATGAATAGTAACTTTAGAATCAACAATATACTGCCTAAGTTTATCAGAAGCAAAAACTACTGCTAGGAACTCTTTCTTAGTGGTAGCATAATTCTTTTGAGGAGCATCAAGAGTTTTACTAGCATAATGAATAACATTTAAATTCTTATCTACCCGTTGTCCAAGAACAACACCTACAGCATAATCACTAGCATCACACATAATTTCAAATGGTAAATTCCAATCAGGGGGTTGAACAATACGGGCAGATATTAAAGCCTTCTTTAAAATTTCAAAAGCTTCTTTACAATCTTCATAAAAAACAAAAGGTACATCCTTTTGAAGAACATTAGTAAGAGGCTTTGATATTTTAGAGAAATCTTTAATAAACCTTCTATAGAAACCAGCATGACCAAGAATACTACGAATACCTTTGACATCCCTGGGACATGGCATTTTCTCAATAGCTTCAACTTTAGCTCTATCAACTTCAATACCTCTTTCAGAATTTTTATGTCCAAGAACAATTCCTTCATTGACCATAAAATGGCATTTCTCCCAGTTAAGAACAAGATTAGTCTCCTCACGTCTTTGCAAAACTTTATCAAGATTCTGCAAACAACTATCAAAAGGAGTTCCATAGACGAAGAAATCGCCCATGAAGACTTCCACAATTTCTTCACAAAAACCATGAAAGATAGCAGACATGCATCTTTGAAAAGTAGCAGGAGCATTACATAAACCAAAAGGCATACGTCTATAAGCATAAGTTCCGTAAGGGCAAGTGAAAGTTGTTTTCTCTTGATCAGGCTTCCTAACAGCAATTTGAGAGAACCCAGAATAACCATCAAGAAAGCAAAAGTGAGTTTTCTTAGACAACCTTTCTAACATTTGATCAATAAAAGGCAAAGGATAATGATCTTTCTTAGTAACATTATTAACTTTCCTAAAATCAATACACATCCTATAACCAACCACCACTCTTTGAGGAATAAGTTCATTATTTTCATTTGGCACAACAGTCATCCCTCCTTTCTTAGGGACACAATGCACATGACTAGCCCATTTACTATCAGCAATAGGATAAATAATACCACCGTCAAGGAGTTTCAATACCTCATTTCTTACCACATCTTTCATCTTAGGATTTAAATGGCGTTGATGCTCAACAACTGGATTTGCACCAGGTTCAATATTAATAGCATGCTCACATATAGCAGGAGAAATCCCTTTTAAATCATCAAGAGTATAACCAATAGCACCTCTGTGTTTCCTCAATATTCCCAATAATCTCTCCTCTTCTTTACCAGAAAGTTTAGAACTAATAATAACAGGATATAATTTCTTATCATCAATATGAGCATATTTAAGATTGTCAGGCAAAGGCTTTAAATGAAAAACAAGATCCTCCTTGGGTGGTAATGTGGTACCCAAGTCTTCCACCGGTAAATTATGTTTCAGCATCGCTGGCTGATGTAGTAAAATCTCGTCAATTTCATTTCTTTCTTCCATAAAAACATCACTTTCGTGGTCTTCCATGTATTGCTGCAAAGGATTGTTAGGAGCAAGAGCACATAGCAGCCAATTGTTCAACTCTATAATTCTCATTAGGTAATTCAGCTTCATAAGGTGCTTTAGCAAATTTGGAGAAATTAAATTATAAGACTCTCCATCAAACTTTGTAAGGATTTTCTCCTTTTTACAATCTATAACAGTAACACAAGTGTTTAAGAAAGGTCTACCAAATATAATAAGACAAGTATCACTAGCAGAAGTGCCTAGTACTAAAAAATCAGCAGGATATTTAGTTTTACCACATAAGACCTCCACATCTCTAACAATACCAAATGGAGAAATAGTTTCCCTATTAGCAATTTGAATAATCACATCAATGTCTTCAAGTTCACAAGAACCAATTTCATGCATGATATCTCTATAAAGCTCATAAGGAATAACACTAGAACTAGCACCAATATCACACAAACCATAATAGCAATGATCACCTATCCTAACAGATAGCACAGGAGCACTAGGTTCCCTAGATTTACTAGGATGAGAGACAATATTATAAGCATCTTCACAAAATATAATGTGTCCCTCTTCTATATTTTCAGAAACAATGTCCTTTACTATTGCTACTGTAGGTTCTACAGTTATTTGTTCCTCGGGTTCTACAGGTTTCCTTGCACTTTTATTAACCACACTAGCTAACATAGAATGTTTTCTTTACCTTAGCAGGGAAAGGTATTTTCTCAATATAAGGTTCAGGCAAAATAGAATCAACGGTATGAACTTCTATATCTCTAGCAGGAACACAATTAACAGTATCTTTATAAGGTGCATGGTACTTATCCCATTCCTTTTTGGGAATATCAATATAAAAAGCAAAATCCTTATATAAGTTTGTAGCAACTTGAGAATCAAGACCATAAACAATACTAACATTATGAAAATCATCGGATGACGTAAAAGTTTTAATGCATTCATAATCATAATTTATACCTCACTTTCTACCTTTGTCATTCTTCCATCCTTTAGTGTTTTCTTGAATACGGTCAAGAATATCCCATTTATCTTCATCCTTCATACGTGTAAATGATTCAGAACAAGAAGCATCCAATAAATCCTTATCATGAAGAGAAAGCCTTGCATAGAAATTATTAATAACAATATTACTGGGGAGCTCATGAATGGGGCATTTGAGCATTAGTAACTTCAATCTCCCACATGCTTGGGCAATACTCTCTCCATCATGAGGACAAACATTATATATATAATTCTGATCTGTATGAATTTCACTGGGAGGATAGAATTTAGAATAAAAGAGAGGCACAATTTTCTCCCATCCAATAGTCTGGCTATTTTTCAGCAGTTTTAACCATTCAGCGGCTCGGTATGTCAATGATATAGAGAATAATTTCCTCTTCGCTTGTCCCATTGTAATACCTGCACACTTGAATAACTCGCATAATTCATGTAAAAAGATTAAATGATCACCAGGATGGACAGTTCCATCACCTGAATAGGAGTTATTCATAACATGTTTAACAATCTTTATAGGTATTTTATAAGGATCCAAATCATCAGGCGGTGGGTCACTTACTACCCTAGCAGTGGAAGCAGTGCCCGCAAATAAGTACTCTAAAGGAGATCCAAACATAGTGTAATAAAGTAGTAGACAGTAATAAAAACAGCACTTACAAAAGAAGCTTCCTTTATCAATTCCACTTCCCAATAACGCTTCACTCCCCGACAACGGCGCCAGAAAATAGTCTTGATGACCCACAATGATAAGGGGTGTATCGTAGTACTTTTGATAAATAAGAGTGTTGAACCCAACGAGGATCAGAAGGTGTTGACAAGCAGTTTCAATGGAGGAATAGCTGTAAATACTGAAAGATAGATTCGTAGGTTTTTTGATGTTGCAGATAAATAAAGTGAGAGTAAGTAAAATGCAGTAATAATAATTGCAGCAAATGGCCCAATCCTTTCTTCATCAAAAGGACAAGCCGGTGGGTTTACTTATGATTAACAAACGTTCTCGAGGACAAACGGGAGGTTTCTGTCAAGTGCTTTTGTTCCATGCCGCTGAATAATCTCTATGTTTTGATAAGTGTTGTGTGGGTGAACCTATGCTAATGTACCGTACCATCCAAGACTAATACATACTTGTGATTTTACCCCTTGCAAGCATCCGCAACTGCAAGAAAGTAATTAAGAAATAAATCTAACCACAGCTTTAAACTCCGGGATCCTACGCTCCCTCGTGTAATGGTTTCCTAACGGGGGTTTAGGTTTCTGTCACTCCGGCAACCCACAATTAGTAGCCAAATACATGATGCATTCACCTAGGCCCATCAATGGTGAAGTATCATGTAGTCAACGTTCACATGACACCACTAGAAGAATAACACCACAACTTAAATATCAAACCATCAAATATTACTCAACATTACTTCACTACTAGCAACTTGACTTCTCCCATGTCCCCAATAACAACACGAACTACTAACAAGACATCATATGGATCATAATCAGAGGTGATATAATGGATGATAACAATCTGGTCATAAAGTGCAAACATCGATAAATCTCACAAGCATCAACTACTAACAAGTAATCCATGCCGGGAGAGAGATCTAATGTAAAACAACGATAGAGGCCCCTAATTGTTACAACGGGATGACGATGGATGATCAGGGTGATGGTGCTGATGATGATGGTGATGATCTTGATGATGCCAGGAGTGATGACGGTGACGATGGCGATGATTTCCCCTCTCCGAAGAGGAATTTCCCCTACAGATTTTCCCTGCCAGAGAGCTTTTCTCTCTCGGGTGTTTTCTTCCCCGAGGTGGCGGCGGAATAATTCTTCCATGATGGTATGGGGCATAGAGTTCCCTGGGGGTCAAGTACGCGAAAGACCTAGACCAGAGGTGGGCCAGGGTGGCCACACCACCTGGTGGCGCGGCCAGGGGAGGCGCGCCACCTCATGGTGTGGTCCCCTGGTGCCCCCCGTTTGGCTCCCCTTCTGGCTGGACTCCTCCTATGAACTTCTAAGACACCCCCGGTGTCCCCCTTCTTCTTCTGATCTTCTGAAATATGGTATCTCGACGGTGCTTTTTCCATCAGATTTCTGGTCCCGGTGTTTATTCTCCAAAAATTATGAAACATGCAAAATAAGATAAAATAACATAAGGGATGCATCATAACATGAAATATATCGATGAATAACAGCAAATTATGATATAAAATAGTGATGCAAAATGGACGTATCAAGGGGCCAGAAATTTCTGGGGGGGGGGGAGGGGGCAGATATTTGGGCCAGAAATTCCGCCCAAAATCTCCGGGTGTGTCTAGAGAGTGGGCACTGGGGGATTTTGGATGAGTTCTCGGTCAAAATATCGAACACCGGGAATTTCCGGGACCAGGACACGGAATATTCCGGTCACCGGATATTTGGCCTGGAAAATTCCGCACCAACTTTCCGCCCGTGTCCAAAGAGCGGGCACGGAGGAAATTGGGGAGTTTTCTGGGGCAAAGATCAGGGGACCGGAATTTTCCGCGCCTTGGGCCGAATTTCCGGGATCCCAAACACAAGAGCTCCTCAAGGAGAATGAAAACAAACATGAGCCTAGTGTGGAATTTTTGGAGAACAGGAAAACATGGCAAAGAAAAGCACGAACTAAAAAGAGAGAAGAGTTACAACAAACCCAAATAAAAAACACACGAAAATAAAGTGTTGGTGGATGAAGCCACCGTGTTTGAGTATGCGCCAAGGATCCGCGAAGATATATCTTAGGACCAAAGGAACGACTCACATTGAAGCACAATGAGTCACAAAATGACTAGATATGCATGAAGTTTTGTTTTTCGCATGATAGGAGGAGTGTTGACTCATGAATTGAGTTACACTCCCCCTATGTCCATGCCTACATCCAAACCAAATAGCACGTGTAATGAAGGTATCTATGCAAGGTATCAAGTGAAGTTAGACGAATCGATGACATTTAGTTCATTCCTCAAACCCCTAAATCTTGGTTCATCAAGGGCCTTCGTGAAGATGTACGCAAGTTGCTCCTTGGTCGACACATAAGAGAGATCAATATGGCCCTTCTCAACGTGATCCCGAATGAAATGATGTCGAATCTCGATGTGCTTCGTCTTGGAGTGAAGAATGGGTTTGTAGGCGATCTTGATGGCACTCTCATTGTCGCACAAGAGAGGCACTTTGTCGAAGTCGATACCATAATCCCGCAATGTTTGCCTCATCCACACAACAACTCGCCGCGGAGATGTACTCGGCCTCGGTGGTGGAGAGAGCAATGCAATTTTTCTTCTTGGAAGACCAACACACCAAAGAGCGACCAAGAAATTGGCAACCCCCAGAGGTGTACTTCCTATCCATCTTCTCTCCCGCATAATCTGCATCCGAATACCCAATGATATGAAAGCTTAAACCCTTGGGATACCAAAGACCAAAGTTTGGGGTATGAACTAAATAGCAAAAGATTCGTTTAACCGCTTCAAGATGACTTTAACTCGGAGAGCCTTGAAACCTTGCACACTCACCAACTCTATACATAATATTCGGTCTATATGCACAAAGGTAGAGCAAAGAACCAATCGTTGAGCGATATACCTTTTGATCTACCTCTTTACCACTCAGGTCGGGTTTCAAGTCAAGAGTGGTGGACACGCGAGTCTTCATAGGTTTGGCTTCATGCATGTTTAATATCTTGACCATATCTTGGGTATACTTGGCTTGCTTGATGAAGGTTCCTTCGGGATGTTGCTTGATCTAAAATCCAAGAAAATATTCCAATTCCCCCATCATGGACATTTCAAACCTATCGGTCATGACCTTGCAAAACTCTTCGACTTGAGAGAAACCTTGAGCCACCAATCTCGCCTTGTTACGGATGACGATACCATCTTTGTCTTGTTTGTTCTTGAACACCCACTTGGTGCCGACGACATTCTGGCAACCCTTGGGCCTTGTAACCAACTTCCATACTTTGTTGCGCTCAAAGTTGTTGAGTTCATCATGCATATCTTCAAGCTAATCTTGATCTTCAAGAGTCTCTGAAACTTTCTTCGGCTCAAAATGAAAGACAAAAGCATGTGCCTTGCTAAAATCCGTCAATTGCCTTCTAGTGACCACCCTTCCATGAACTTGCTCAAGAATCATGTCCTCTGTGTGACCCGCACTCTCAGGACTTTCTAGCCTTATCTTTGCTCTACGAGCTAGAATCTCCTCCAGAGTCTCCTTCGATATAGATTGAGCATCACCTTCTTCATCGGGGTCATGTCCATCTTGATCTTGGACTTGTTCATTAATGGGAGATGGATCCCTTCTTGGTTGAGATCTCTCAACAACGTGAGAATCTTGGTCTTGTCCTTCATTGTTAGCTTGGCCTTGATTGATAGCTTGGCCTGAATGTTAGCGCAGCCTTGACCATTATTTTGGCCTTGATCATTAGCTTGAGGGCTTGGTGCATCTTGTTGGATAGCTTGCGTATCAATGTATGTAGCCAATGGCTCCACTTGAGTAGAGCATAGTCCTTCTCCCTCTGTCATCCGGTAACCCTCAATGGGGATTATTTCACCAATCCCCATTCTTCTTATGACGAGGGGAGGAGTTGCATATCCTACAACACCATGATCTATACGACCCCTTGGGACCCATTATCCTCATCAAACGCCACGTCTATAGCTTATTCAACTGGTCCGGTGGACTTGTTGTAGACTCTATAGGCGTGAGAGTTTGTGGCATAACCAACAAAGATACCCTTGTAAGATTTGGTCTCGAATTTTTACAAGCGTTTAACTTTATTGCGAATGAAGCATTTGCATCCAAAGACCTTGAATTATGATACATCCGGATTCTTGCCCGTGAGAATCTCATAGGGAGTATTGTTCAAGTTCTTGCGGAGATACAACCGGTTGCTAGCATGACAAGTGGTGGAGACGGCCTCGGCCCAAAATTTTATGGAGAAGAGAACTCCTCAATCATGGTCCTTGTCGCATCCATTAGTGTTCGGTTCTTTCTCTCTGCTACCCCATTTTGTTGAGGGGTATAGGGAGTGGAATATTGATGAGCAATCCCTTCTTCACTAAGAAATCCCTCCACGGTATAGTTCTTGAACTCGGAGCCATTATCACTCCGGATTGTCATGACGCTTGCATTATGTTGGAGCTCCACCAAAGTGATGAACTTGATGACCCTGTTTTTAGTCTCACTCTTCCTCTTGAAGAAATACACCCAACAATATCTTGAGTAATCTTCCACAGTCACCAAGAAATACTTCTTGCCTCCAAGATTATCATAAGATAATGGACCAAAGAGGTCCAAATGAATAAGCTCAAGAACTCTTGAAGTGGTGATGATGGTCTTCGTAGGGTGTGATTCTCCATGTTGTTTTCCAAGTACGCAAGAGCTACACACACGATCTTTGGCAGACTTAGCATTCGTTAGTCCTAGAACATGATTGTCACTTTGGAGGTCATGCAACATCCTCATTGGTGTGGGCTAACCGGCGATGCCATAGCCAACCCACATCAACTTTAGCCATTAGGCATGTCGCGGCACATGTGTCTCCTTTAGAGAAGTTCACTACATACATGTCGTTCTCGACATGCCCAACGACGGCTACTTTAAGAGTCATTTCCCAAGTGACAATCACATTCTCCTTATTAAAGAAAGAGGTAAAGCCAAAATTTGAAAGTTGAAGAACCGACATGATATTGTAACCAAGGGACTCAACAAGAAGAACATTCTCAATCGATAAATCATTTGAGATGGCTACCTTGCCCCGTCCCAATACATTTAGCTCGGAGATATCACCAATAGTGACACAATTGAGATATGGTGAAGGAGGTGAAAGATCACTCATTGCGTCTTTGCTTCCGGTCATATGTTGGGATGCACCACTATCCACCGTCCATTTGCCTGACCCGGAAGCATTCCCCTACAAGAGAATAATGTCTTGATTTAGGTACCCATCTTTGAATGGGTCCTCTTTTGTTAGCAACAAGGGTCTTAGGAACCCAAATAGTCTAATGGTAATCGTCACCATAAGAAGTACCAACATATTTAACGTAAACATTGTTAGGAATAGACAACTTGTATACCTCGGGGCCAAAGGACACAATATATATATTACATGTACAGGGCAAACATGCAGGGAACACCCTAATCTATATACATATATCGCTAACAAATATGACCATCTCTAGATTTCATAAGAACATAAGATGGATTATATTTTTCGGCAAAGTCATTGTGAGTGGCGCTACCCCTAGAAGTTTCACCACCCACAATGGTGTTCGTCTCCTTTTCTTTGATCACCTCTCCTTTTTTCACAAAGGTGGTCTTTTGTGAAAGAGAGGCGGCATTCTTCTTCTTGTTGTTCTTCTTTCTCGACTTAGCCACATAGCCAAGTCACTCCTTTCAATTCTTGACTCTTTGAGAGTTTATCACCTTATCGACAATTCTCTCACCTCCTACAAGATTAGTTGCAACACAAGAATTGCTAGGAGAGAAAACAACATTAGTACATGGACAAGACATGACTTGTTTATTAGATTGTTGATCTAGGAGTTTGTCACGAGACTTGGTTAATTTGTCATGAACTTCTTTAAGAGACATGAACTCCTTTTCTAGTTTTTCATGACTATCAACAAGTTCCTTGTAGGCAATTCCTAGCTTCAAATCTTCATTTTCAAGAGTTTTAACAAGAGCAAGAGATTGTTCATTATCCTTCCTAAGTTTGGAAACACTTATAGCATAAGCCTCTTCGTGACTAGACAATTTCTTCTCAAGAGAGACTCTAATGGAGCACTCATTTTCAAGAGCCTTTTCAAGCTCTTTATCATTGCTAGAGTGACCTCAAAGATTTCCAAGGTCATGATGATTTCTTCCTTTTCATCCACAAGAGAGTTAGCATCATCAAGTTGCCTTAAAAGCGCATTCACCTTTTCTTTGGTTTCACCCTTAAGGCTAGCCAACCACATGCCTGACACTTTTGCCTCACCATCATCCTCACAATTGTTCTCAACACAATCCAATAATGAGGGAGGGTTAATGACAATAGCTTTGGAGTTAGAAGAGATTACTGGAGCGGCTTTTTCCATGAGACATGTAGGTCGGATAGGCGCGTTCTCATTGGGGGATTCAAATAGAGAGACCGATGAAGAGGAACAAATAGCTATGGCAACACCTATCACTTAATCTTCTCCTTCATCTCCGGAAATGTACGTTTCCAACACGGCCCCTTCTTGAACATAAAGAGCTCTTGGGACTCGTGTAGCATAGTTCTTGTTTTGTGGAGCCTTGGTCTTATGTTTGCGAACAAGCTTGCCTTCATTTTCCTCTCTTGGATCAAAAGGACACTCCTTGACAAAGTGGTTTGCACTTCCACAATTGTAGCATGTCCTTGGCCGCTGCCCCTTCTTCTTGTAGTTCTTGTTTCTTGGGGGTTTTGGAACATCGACTTTATGAGCTTCCCATCTCTTCCAATAGCCATGCATAGCGAGGGCAATGCACTTGTAAGCACCCTTGTACGTGTCCTCATAGTCCTCCTCCTCATCATCATCATACTCTTCAACTTCCTCTACTCGAGCAATTGCTTTTGACTTCAAGGCTAGATTGGGTGTCTTTCCCAAGCCTCTTGAGCGAGCTAGAGCATCATCGGCACTTATGTGAGATAGCGATACAGCAATGAACTCACTAAGAACACCAATGGAGTTGAGAGAACTGTAGTCCGCTCTTGTACGAATGCTCGTGGCGAGGTTCTTCTGTAAAGGGGTGATCGCCTTGACAAATTTCCTCTTGATCCACTCATCGGTGATCTCCTCTTTTCCGAAATCCCTCAATTGATTTTCAAGAGTGACGGTTCTTCTATAGAGATCTTCCGGAGTCTCATCCTCTTGCATAACGAAGTTTTCGTCCTTGTCGAGAGCAACATCATACTTGGAGGATTGGATGCTCTCATTTCCTGGAAACAACATGTTGAGACTATCCCAAGCCTCCTTGGCGGTCTTGCAACCTCAAATGTGAATGATATGTTCCCGTGGGAGAGACTTTTGGATGATGTTGAGGGCGGTCTTGTTAAGTTGTGATTCAACGTCTTCCCTTGGAGTCAAGTTGCTTGCATCGTGGGGATGAAACCCATGAACCACACTTCTCCACAAGGCGGTGCACGACCCGGAAATGTGAGACTCCATTTCAAACTTCCAAGAAGAAAATTAATTAGTGTTAAGCATGGGAGGAAGTCCAACATTTTAAATGTGTGTCATTTGGATAATGGGATGGATAGAGTCATAATTAGAAGGTGGTGGAACTTGTGAGTTACTCCCCGAGCCATTAGGCGTTTGAGACTTGGAGCCACCGGAATTCCCCTCTACCTTAGCCTTTTGTGCGGCTTTCGCCTTGACTTTGGAAATGTTTACTTTTGTTTCGTATGTGTCCGGGATAGCATCACTATCTGAACTTTCCGCATCGGAAACATGGGGAGATTCCTCAGTCCCCTTGGACTTACCCATCATGGCCTCCAACATGTTCTTAATTCTAGAGACCTCTGAACCAACACTAGAGCTAATCTTAGTCAATTAGGTTTGGATCGTTCCAACGGTCATTTGTAGGTTAGCTATAGTGTCGGCCATTTTGAAGATCTCTTCCTTAGAAGCGTCGGAGTCATCTCCGTTGACTATAATACTCTTAGGCGGCTAAGCCCGATAAAAGAGTCGAAACTCTGATACCAATTGAAAGTGAATTATGGTCAACTAGAGGGGGGGCTGAATAGGTGACCTACAAATTGTAATATTTTCCCCTTTTTAATTAGGCTAAGCAAGTAAAAGACACGGTTGTCTAGATGTGCAACTAGATGAACACCCTAAGTGATACGAAAACAAGTACGCAACGGAAGCAATATGTAAAGTACAAGATAACCACAAGTGTAAACAAGGAGACAAGGATATGTTTCCCGTAGTTCATTCTCAAGAGAAGTACGTCTATGTTGGAGAGGTGGGGAGCCACCTAGGTGCTGCTCAATAGCACGGATGTGCACACCTTATTCTCTTTGAGATTCTCCGGTGAGAGAGGCTCTTGTTTCCACTATGAGATCGACTTGAAGGCGTTCACCAAACCTTTACACAAGGTTGAGGCTACTCAACAAGTTGGATGGAGGCTCTCAACGATTCAAAACTTCTTGCAACAAGGTGGAAGCTACAAGCATCAGGGTTTCTCTAGGATGACAACGCAACCAACAGATTTTCAAGACCCCAAAGGGGAAATTGGGGGAAATCGATTTTTGGCTCGGTGAATATGTTGATCTAGGTCTTATCCACAAAATCCTTGAAGGGCGTCAAGTTTCGTTGGTTGAGGAGGGAGATATATGCGTTTTAAGTTTTGAATCTATGGAGGAGAGAGAGGAATGGACGAGCTAGCTGTCCAGAGGAAGAAGACGACTATTTATAGCCTCCTCTGAACTCTAGCTGTTGATGTTTCCAGGGCCGAAATGTTGCAGTATAAGTACCGGAAATTTCCGAGCGCAAGGGCCGGATATTTCCAAATCTCCATGGGACGGATATTTCAATAATCCGGGGGCCGGAAATTTCCGGCCAAATTTCCGCCTTGGCACCGAGAGCGGGCAATTGAGACACACAATTCCTTGGCAGCTCGTCTTCAAGCAGGCCGGAAATTTCCGGGGTCTGGCCCGGAAATTCCGCCCTTTAGGCACCGGAAATTCCGGCTGACGTCATGAATATTCCGGCCTCAACAATCCCAGTTTTTCCTGAGTTTTCTGCATGAGTCTTTTACAAAGGTTTTCGTCTGTTCTTGATCAAGACTATAATCCTAGCTATGAATACTTAAATACGATGTTAGTAGAATAACCCGTGTTATTATCACCACCAAAATAATTAGAGGAGACATGAGCTTTCAAGGTGGCCAGCGCACGAGGACAAGCCGAGGAGGGAGGAGCCGAGCGACGTTTCCTATCTCTCTATGTGCCAGCGCTTTTCCTCTCGCTCATGCCAAAATCTGAGCGGAAGGGCTCTGCTACGCTCTCTTAGACGCGTAAGCGACGCTTAAGCACCTCGTTTTTGAACATTGCGTAATAGTAAAGAAAATTGATACACGGGGTTTGGTATTATGACAGAAACCACAGATTTCACGTTTTAATGGCATCTTACGATAGGGGAGATAAGCCATATAACCCCCAAATCTGTTCGGATGACACTTATAGCGTCCGCCTAACATAAAAAAAACATAGAACTTGCAGCCGGAGACTGAAGGTTCAAACCCCAATTAAGGGCATCTCCAGCCGCCCCCCTCCCCCGAGCCCCCCCAAGGGGCCTTTTTAGCGCCGGCGGAAGCAAAAAGCGCCGTTTTTGCACCACTCGACCCCCCAGAAGGCCAAATAGCGCCGTTTCGGTGCTATTTCGCACTGGCGCACCCAGAAAAAACCCAGCCCGCTGGGTTCGGCTTGGGGGGGGCGAAAAGGCGGGACAGCTCACGCGGGCCAGCGCTGTCAGCGACGCGTGGGAAAAACGCGGGAACAGAAACGCCCGCCCGTGAGCTTATTCTCGGCTCCCGCGGCGGTCAAAGACTGTCGTCGTTTATGACGTGGCGGGCAGCCAGTGCATGCGCCCGTCAAAGCCTGCCGGAGTAATGGCGTGGCGAGCGGCAACGACGGCACGCGGCGCAGTAAATGCCCCGCCAGGGCTACAAAACGCGCCCCCGTCGGCCCACTCTCCCCCAGTCTCGATGTTCATCTCCCTCGCCACTCCCTCTCTCCCCATTCTCGACGTTCCTCCCCTCGCTGTTCCCCGGAGATGTCGAGCTACGACGAAGCCGCCGCCGCCACCTCCGCAAGCATGAGGCCTGGGCGCTGTATCGGGCGGGGTATCCATGCCCGCCCGATATGCGCGTCCCAAGCGCCGCCGCCGGGCAACCGCGGTGGCAGCTCAGCGTGGGTGGGATCCCCGTGCCCCCCGCCCCTCCAGCGAGGCGGAGTTCAGGCAAGCCACGACGAGGCCCGTCGAGGGCCGACGCCGGACCAGGCCGCGCAGCTGCGCTGGAGGGCACGCGACAACGATGCCTTCTGGTGGGAGTACCTCCGACGCCGCCACGACGAGGACTTTCCCGCCGAGGGCAAACAACGGCCCTATCGAGGGCCGTTCCAACGCCATCAGCAGCAAGCGGTGGTGGGGAGGCGAGCACCGCACGCTCGAGTGGGTGCTCGACTACATCGAAGCCGGCAACGAGCCCCGGCTGCAGATGCCGCCCAGCCCGCACCCCTCGTGGACACCGCGGCGGATGGGATGGGGCGGGTCCTCGTCGGCCACCTCCTTTTCCTCCGGCGCGGCCTCTCTGTCGCTCACTCCTCCCCTCCTCAACTCCGGGCGCCCTGCCCCCAGGCGCAACAGCGGCACCCCGCGCATCGGCGAGCCGCGCCAGCGACCCGTCGCAGGCTTCGAGCGCGTCGTGCGCCCGAAGAAGGAGCCGGAGGAGGGGGACGACGAGGACGAGTGGCCTGACATGAAGGCCGCCGAGGAGCTCTCCTTGAACACGCTCCAACCGGTCGCCGACGACGTCGCCATCGACTGGAGTCTGCGCGAGAGTACCCAGGAGGAATTGGAGCTCCAGCGTCGGCTCCTCGCCGAGGCGGAACGGTTCAAGGCGCAGCGCCAGCATGAAGCCGCTGCCAATGCGGCCCGCCGCCGCGTCCCTCCCCCTCCGCGGCCGAAGGAGGTCGACTACATCGTCCTCGACCCCGATAGCGAGGACGAAAAGGAGCTCCAGCGCGCCCTGGCGGTGGCAGGTGGGGCGGCGCCGGCGCAGGCCCGAGCGACCCGCATTGCGGCGACCCCGGCGCAGGCCCGAGCAGGTGGGACGACGACGGCGGCGACGACTACGACTACAGCCAGGCGATCGCGACGAGGCTCGGCCTGCAGTAGACGTAGTTTTTAGGTTTTTTGTGTTTTTTTAATGTTTTTAGTTAAATTATGACGTATTTCTATAAAAATATCGTCGAATCCATGAATTTGCATCTATTTCAACGAATTCCCCGTTTTTGAGTTAATTTGGGCCGAGTCTTGGGCTGGGGCGACTGGAAACCGTGCCCCCAGGTTCCAGATTAGCGACGTTTGGCGCCACGGCGGCACCAAAACAGCGGCGTTTTGGACCCTGGGGGCGACACGGCTAGAGATGCCCTAAGTTCAAACCCCAATTAACACAATATAAATAATTCCTGCCTTCCTGTGCTTATAAATCCTAAACTTGGTTCGTTGCTTGTATATAAAAACCATCGGATATCCAAACCATGGTGCCACATGACACTCCCACGTCACTCCTCTAGAGAGAGAAGAAAATCGGTCGCGCGCTCGTCACTTTTGTGCTCCCAATGTGCATAACTCTGTCTTAGTGTTTCCCCGTATCCATGCACTGCGTACGTTGCATATATGTGAGCCTATGGATTTTTCACGTTCTTCAACGTACATATATAGGAAAATAAATACTTATATAATTCATATGTGTGCGTGCATGGTGCAGAGCCAGTGTCGATCCACTGATCATGCGGTAGGTGTGAACCATGCACCCTGCATGCAGCAGCGACTTGAAGGCAGGGCAATGCAATGGCTGACAGGCATACGTATTCCAATCACACACATCTGCAGAGTTTTTTTTTCTGGTAACAAATATATGCAGATTTTCAGGCAACTAGTACATACGTAGATATGTGTAGATAGTAGTAGATGCTACGTACGTACGACACAGAGGAGGCATCTCTGTAAGATCGATTGATTTGTCGGCAATCTTGCCTGCATGTCACGTCCGTATGGTAGCGCCTCTCGTGCTCTAGGCTCCAGCTTGGGAAATTAATACATGGAAGTTCGGTTTCCTCAACCTATTCCCAAATTTCCACGCAAAAATCAGCCAGGGCCTCTTAAGTATTTTTTTTCTTAAAATTTCTCTGCTTACCCTCTTAAAATCTTTTACGCTCTAGCTACTGAGGTGCACCACAAGCGTATGCTCCTACAAATGGCGATATTTGTAACAATAACCACATAACACAATGTTCGACTTCCATTTGAAAGTGTTCATTTAAGAATTCTTTGGTATGAGTATTGGATATTTAAATTGTTAGAAATATTTCACACATTGTACAATTTGTAGTATGAATACGACAAGATTTTTTTCAGGGATTCCTTCACGCGATAATTTAAACTGGACGTATGCATCATTTTGATGCAGAGGCTGGGGCAACCCCCTATTTAAAACAAAAGTAGATCACTAAGATTGAAACTATGCCCTTGCGTCTCCTAACGAAAGAGTCTAAAGGGACCAAATTGCTCATATTTTTTGAACGGGAAAAGTCCGGAGGATTTGGAATAAGCATATTAAAGCGAAGGGTGTACAATTATACAAAAGACTTTAAAAAATAAAGAAATTACAACAAGGTCTAGAGGTTTTAGATCACACAAACGTTGTCGAGTTTAGATTTGCCGCCGGTTGGATAACAGCCTCTTCCTCTTAGATTTGCCACTGTTGGATAACAGCCTCGAGGCATGGCCGCCGCCAGGGACGGAACCACTTGTATCAGCAGAACCATGTTGCGCGAAAATCCTCCAAAGAAGGAAATACAAACTCGAGGACCACTGCTCGAGCGCGGAGCCGACATCCACCAGCATCACCAGCGCTCACCACCTCGGCCGACCAAGATGAAAAAAAATAGACCGGGACCACAAATCTAAGAATGGATGTGCTTGAAGAGGGAGCTCGCCCTGAGCATCCCACTCTCATCCTCCCTCCTCCCAAATTTCTCATATGGACCCACCTCATAGTCGTAAAATAATTCCCGGTGTCTTTCAAACCTAGTAACTCATCTATATACAATTTGATCAACTTTGTGAACATATATATCTATGATCTCCGTTTATCGGCACAGGCTGGAACTAAGATACTTGGAAAGGCCTATGCTTTTA
Organism: Alopecurus myosuroides; assembly: GCA_028641055.1. Taxonomy (NCBI): domain Eukaryota; kingdom Viridiplantae; phylum Streptophyta; class Magnoliopsida; order Poales; family Poaceae; genus Alopecurus; species Alopecurus myosuroides. Next base: position 503,236,476 of record CM054057.1, read on the forward strand.
TATGTTGGGGGTTGTCGAAGTGAAGGGTGTTTCAATACATATCTTGACTTGTGTGGCTGTAGGCTTTTCATTTCAGGCACATGCGAGATTTTCTAATCTTGATTTTCGATATTCGTATTTTATGCCAGAATCATATATTTGATGCATCGTAGGCTCACATGATTTTAATATATTTGCACACATCTCAACCATATGTTGCATCTAGTGCGCACATGACTACTACTTGCTTTGTACTTATGTTTCAGCCAAAAATTATTTAATTGTGTGATATAAAGCTTTCACCAACTATTGTTTCATTATCATGCATATATTTTACAAATTAAGATACATATGAACATTAGGTTCTAATCATACACATGCGTAAGTAAAATACAATATATACACTCATGTTATTTGTATTTATACAATGTATTTTCTTGTCGGTCTGCGTTGAATCAAACCTTCTGTTTGATACATTGATCATTCATGCCTAATCTTCCTCTGTCCATCTCACCTCGGTCGTGCCACGTATGCCTAATCACATCCATATGGTAGCGCCTCTTGTGCTTTAAGCTCCAGCTAGAGAAATTAACACATGGAAATTCGATTTCAACCTATTACCAAATTTCCACGCGAAAATCAGCCAGGGCATCTTAAATATTTTTTCTTAATATTTCCTTTGCTTTTCTCTTAAGATATTTTATGCTCTAGCTACTGAGGTGCACCACAAGCGTATGTTCCTACAAATAGCAATATTTGTAACAACAACCACATAGGACAAAGTTCAACTTCCATTTGAAAGTGTTCATTTAAGAATTCTTTCGTACACTATTGAAGATTCAAATTGTAAGAAATATTTCACAAATTGTATGAAGTATGAATCCCACAAGAATGTTATCAGGAACTCCTTCACGCAACAATTTAGACGAAAACTTTCCCATTTGCTCCAATATCCGCTAGAATCCTTTTTTTGTGTATTGTAGTGCATTGACACAAACTCTAGAACAAATTCAGTCCTTGAGGACTAGAGTGGGCATGCCAAAGCCATGAGTCAAAGAGGCTCCAAGTTCCGTGCATTATGTCTGAAAACAAATTTAAGGCTTCAAATAAGGTATTTTCTTGCCTAAGACACTAAAAAAATATACCCTCTTTTCCATTTTTAATAAATATAAAGCTCTTTATTGAAAAATGTGTGTCCTTTCCAAGTTGGTTTACTTTTTATGCATTTCTTCTGTTCACCGCAGGTATATGGACATCCATGATCCATTTAGTTATCTGCCTTAGTTGGTCTGCTGTTCTTAAAAATTGTGCAATCTTCCTACTAAAAAGTCGGTTTTGCTAAATCTAAGATCTTTTAAGTTTGGTCAATTGAGAAAAGTGCATCTACGGTTTAGAAAAAAAAGTGCAACTCACATCGTTTTTGTTCTATTTTTCTGCTAGAAAAGAGCAACAGAAACAAGTTGCACTTTTCTTTAAACCCTAGCTACGCTTTTTTAGACTTAAAAATCCCAGTGGCCTGAGACTTAAACCGACTCTTTTTTTTTTTTTTACAAGAACCGACCCTTAAAATTGATACAACAAAAAATACAAGATAATTGTTACCATGATTTACACAATCAAAAAAAAAAGTATGCTCATTGCGGCTGTGCGCTGAGCCGGACCTTCTTAATTAACTAGCATAGGACACAAACAAGCATGGTCTACCATTCCAAGACAAACCTACCCATGCATTGCTGGTCGATCTGATCAGCCACCAACTCTACAAACGTACGGACGTACCCAGGTCAGCTAAGCTCGATCATGCTCCTAATCTCTCTCGTACGTACTGTACGGCGGCGAGCCACGGAGAGGCAGTGCGTTTACAAAGTGCACGGCTGGTTCGTCGCCGGTCGTAGTCTGGTGGTGGTGACCACCATGCCACCGACGACGTCATGACCGCGGCACGATCCCTCCGTCCCGGCCTATCCCCTCGTACGCTCTACAATTAAAGGGGCCCGGGCCCACCGAAGCCCTGCCGCCGCGGCGGCGCCGGCCTCACCGCTAGCCCCGGAGATCCGCAATCCCGGCTCCGCCGTTTCGCGCGCAAAACAGACTTACCAAACTCTTAAACCTCCCTCGATTAAGCCATCCCCTAAACCCCCATTAGCCATGCGCCTTCTTATCGCATTCTAACAGGTGGCCCCCGGGACCCACCTGCCATGGGCTCGGTAAAAAGCGGTGGCGCAACGTGCCGAGCGAGAAGATGAGGCGGTTGAAAAGGGAAATGGAAATCCGGGGAGGACCCCACGTACACGTCGCCGCTGGCCCGCTCGCTGACGCCATGGGCCCCGCGGCGCCAGCCTTAACCCCTCTCCCTCCGCCCCGCCTTCTCGCCCTTCTCTCTCTTGGCACCACACCTCCTCTGCTTCCCCTGCAGCGCTGCGCAGCGGCTGCCCCCCGAAAGCAACGACAGTCACGTCGCTATCGCCACCACCACCACCACAGCCACGACAAATACATTGCGACCCCCTCCCCCTCCCCATCTACTGCGCGCAGGAGAGGAGGAGGATGAGGAGCGGCTCGGCTGCGCGGTAGCTTCCTCGCTCCGGGTTTCTTCTTGATTCCGTAGCGAGGGAGCGGAGCCGAGGCGGCGGGAGAAAGAAAGAGAAGGAAGTGTTAGACTTTAACAAACTCGTGTAAATCCAAACCTCCAAATGAGATGGTTAGGATGGATAGGTTCGAACCCCTTAATCTTCTCTGTAATCGCTGGCATCGTATACTGCCCTATATAAACACGTAACCGGTGCGAGATCCAAGCACCGTTCCCTGCCAAGTTCGATATGGTATCAGAGCCAAACTCCCTTCCGTGACATCGAGTGAAACACCCAAAGCCAAAACCAATCTACCGATCTCAGATCGTTTGATCGACGAACACCCAGCACACCCGATACCCCAAACACCAGCCGATCTACAAACACCAGCAGATTCACCTCCAAACCCAAGCACAACCGATCACCAAGTACCCCAAACACCGGCCGATTCACACCCAAAACACCCAAGAAACACCCAATACCCAAGGAACCTAGATCTAATGGCTTCATCCACTACCACCCCGCAGCCCCTAGGAAACCCACCGGCGGAAAAGCTGAAGCGCACCAACCACCTTCTCTGGAAAGCGCAAGTCATGCCCACCCTGCGAGGCGCGCGGGTGATCGGGCTTCTGGAAGGAAAGGAGCCGGTGCCGGAGGAGTTCATCGTCACCCGCGACGGTGACAAAGAGACCAAGCTGCCAAACCCCGCCTACGACACTTGGATCCAGAAGGATCAGCAAGTTCTCAGCTACTTGCTGAACTCTCTCTCGGTTGAGATTCTTGCTCAAACCGTGGGATTGGAGCACGCCGCGGAGGTCTGGGCGCTGATCACCTCCCTTTTTTCGTCACGCTCCAAGGCGAACGTGGCCCATCTTCGCGGAGAACTCGCCAACACCAAGAAAGGCACGATGACGGCGGATCAATACATAGGCAAGATGCGGGGCTTCGCCACTGAACTTGTGGCGGCCGGACGCACGGTGGACGAGGATGAACTGGTTGAATTCATCCTTAATGGGCTCGACGACGACTATACCTCCCTCGTCTCCTCCGTCAACGTCATGGCCTCTTGCTCCGTGAGTGAACTTCACTCCATGATGTCTGCATACGATATGCGGCAGATGCGTCTCTCCGGAGGCAAATCGTTCGAGTCCTCGGCGAACGTCGCGCGGCGTGATCACCGCGGCAACTACACCCCCGGCTACACCAACACCAACACCGGCAACTACAACCGTGGCAACTACACCCGCGGCAACTACACCGACCACCGCGACCGTGATGGACGCGAGGAGCCCCGAGGCCGCGTCTATGATCGAGCTGATGATGGTGCCAGGCGCGGTCAGTTCTATGACCGTGCCGAAGGAGGTGGTCACCGCGGCGGTTTCGGTGGTCACCGCGGCGGACGCGGGCGTGGCCCTGGTGGTCGTGTCCCTACACCATATCAAGACGTCGATTGCCAGATATGCAAGAAGCACGGCCACCCGGCGGGAGAATGCTGGTGGCGCTATGAGGAGAGCAATGACCGTGGAGGACACCGTGATCGAGATCAAGCCCGGGGTGATCAGAACAGGGGTGCCAATGCTGCCTATGCCTACGGCGTAGACACAAATTGGTACCCCGACACGGGGGCAACCGACCACATCACCGCCAACTTGGAGAAGCTCATGACTCGTGACAATTATCGCGGCAACGACAAAATTCACACCGCTAGTGGTGAAGGTATGGAGATTAGTCACATTGGCAATTCATTTATTCAAACCCCTAGCTCAAATCTTCAACTCAACAATATACTCCATGTTCCTAGTGCGACTAAAAACTTGCTTTCAGTTCATAAACTCACCCTTGATAATGATGTTTTTCTTGAATTTCATCCTTGGCATTTTCTTATTAAGGACCGGGCCACGAGGGAAATTCTTCTTAGAGGACAATGTGAAGGTGGCCTCTATCCTATCATCTCCTCATCATCCAAGGTCAAGCAAGTCAACACCATCACCAAGCCCACCTCTTCAAGGTGGCATAGTCGCCTAGGACATCCAAATAAATCAGTAGTTCAATTTGTCTTGAATAAATTTAGCCTCCCTTATTCCAAAGATTCTAGTTTTGAAACTATTTGTGATTCATGTCAAAGAGCGAAAAGTCATCAATTACCATATCCTGTTTCCACAAGTGTATCCATGTTTCCCTTGCAACAAATTTTCTCTGATGTTTGGGGTCCTGCTACCACTTCTGTAGGACGTCATAATTATTATGTTAGCTTCATTGATGATTTTAGCAAATTCACCTGGATATACTTACTCAAAAAGAAATCTGATGTCTTTGATGTATTCCAAAATTTTATGAACTTTGTTGAGCGCAAATTTGATAGGAAAATCATTACTATGCAGACAGATTGGGGAGGAGAATATGAGAAATTAAACCCCTTCTTTCAAAAACTTGGCATATCACATCATGTTTCTTGTCCTTATGCTCATCAGCAAAATGGCTCCGCTGAGAGAAAACACCGTCATATAGTTGAGATTGGTCTTGCACTCCTAGAAAATTCATCCATGCCTCTAAAATTTTGGGATGAGGCATTTCTTACTGCTACATACCTCATTAATCTCATGCCAAGTAAAGTTATTAGCAACATGAGTCCATCAGAAAAACTTCTTGGAGTCACACCCAATTACCTATCCCTTAGAGTGTTTGGTTGTGCATGCTGGCCAAATCTACGCCCCTACAATAATCGAAAATTAGCCTATAGATCCAAGCAATGTGCTTTCCTTGGGTATAGCCCAAAACATAAAGGAGTAAAATGTCTAGACATTACCACTGGACGTGTTTACATTTCTAGGGATGTTGTGTTTGATGAAGATATTTTTCCTTTTGCTTCCCTTCATCCAAACGCGGGAGGTCTTCTCAAACAAGAAATACTCCTTCTTCCCGAGCACTTGTTTCCACAATTTAGGGGTGCGAATAATGATGAACCTGTGACTAACCATACCTCACAAATTCCTGTTATTAGTGTGCCACAAAATACTGCAGGAAATCTGGAAGCATTTGGTGAAAATCTGGAAGAAAACGGTGCAGAATCCGCTTCTAGCGAGCAGTCAGAAAACGACAGCACCAGCCTCGAGGCGGATACGGAATCCAGCTCCGATCCCGGAGTCGATCACGGGGCAGATCCCGGAGCCAATCATTGGGGGACCGTGTCGCCTGACCACACGGCGTCTTCGCCCGCGTCCCCGACCGCGTCGCACGCGTCCCCGAACGCGTCATCAACAGCAACCCCGACACCTGCCTCGACCCCATCAACCGAAGCGCACCCGCACCAACCACGCGGTGCCACGACACCCCCGTCCTCTCCGACCGGTCGGCCTGCGCCCTCTGCGCGCCCGACTGAGGGGACAAGCATCCAGGCTGAGGACAGCCTGCCCGCCACGCGTCAGCGCTCGGTTCGCCGTGCCAGGGAGCAGCTCAGCACTGACCAGGTGCTGTCTCAGGTGCCCGGATCTTCTGTGACGCTGGATCCTGCAGCTCCACCAGCCAGGAGTACACGGTTACAAAAAGGCATTACTAATCCCAAAATTTTTAAGGATGGCTGTGTTCGCTATAATTTTTTGTGTGTTACAGGAGAACCAAACACATTACATGAGGCACTTGACAACCCCGACTGGCGCAAGGCTATGGATGAAGAATTTACTGCACTTCCGAAAAATCACACATGGCATTTAGTTCCTCCACATCATGGTAACATCAATATTATTGACTGCAAATGGGTTTGTAGGATTAAAAGAAATGCTGATGGTTCTATTGATCGCTATAAAGCCCGGTTAGTTGCAAAGGGGTTTAAGCAAAGATATGGCATTGATTATGAGGACACATTTAGTCCAGTTGTTAAAGCTGCTACTATTCGTCTTGTTCTCGCTATATCTGTTTCCAGGAACTGGATAATCAGGCAACTCGATGTCAAGAATGCGTTTTTGCATGGCGTTCTGGAAGAGGAAGTGTACATGAAACAACCTCCTGGGTATGAAGATGCAAATCATCCTCATCATGTCTGTAAGCTTGACAAAGCATTATATGGTCTCAAACGGGCCCCAAGAGCATGGTATGCACGTTTGAGCACCAAACTTCAGCAATTGGGTTTCAAACCTTCACAAGGAGACACATCTCTATTTATTTACACTCAGTCAGGTATCACAGTGTTTGTTCTTGTTTATGTGGATGATATTATTGTCACCAGTTCATCAAATCAAGCAATTAGCACTTTGGTAGATGATTTAAATAAACATTTTGCTATTAAAGATCTTGGAGAACTTAGTTATTTCTTGGGTATTGAAGTAAGGAAAAATAATGATGGATTGATTCTTACCCAAGAAAAATATGCTTTGGAATTACTAGCAAAAGTTGGAATGAGAGACTGCAAACCTTCCAATACACCACTTTCTGCCACAGAAACACTGTCTGTTCATGAAGGAGAACCTCTTGGACAAGATGACATTACTAGATATAGAAGCATAGTTGGTGGATTGCAATATCTAACACTCACAAGACCTGATATTTCATTCTCAGTAAACAAAGTCTGTCAATTTCTTCATGCTCCTACTACAGTACATTGGACTGCTGTGAAAAGAATATTGCGCTATATACAGAGTTCTCTTGCCCTTGGACTTACTTTCAGGAGATCTACTTCTACTCTTATAAGTGCATTTTCAGATGCTGATTGGGCAGGATGTGTGGATGACAGAAGATCCACTGGTGGCTTTGCTATATTTTTTGGGCCAAACCTTATATCATGGAGTTCTAGAAAACAAGCAACTGTTTCAAGATCAAGTACAGAGGCTGAATATAAATCATTAGCAAATGCCACAGCTGAAGTTATATGGGTTGAAACACTCCTTAAAGAGTTGGGTATTATACTCAGTGAAAAACCATGTTTATGGTGTGACAACATGGGAGCTACTTATTTATCTGCTAACCCTGTTTTTCATGCAAGGACAAAACACATTGAAATTGATTTTCATTTTGTCAGAGAAAGGGTTGCTCAGAATCTGCTGGATATTCGGTTCATTTCTACCAAAGATCAAGTTGCAGATGGATTCACCAAGCCACTACCTTATAGAGAGTTAGAAGATTTTAAACGTAATCTAAACTTGTACAGGTTTTGATTAAGGGGGGATGTTAGACTTTAACAAACTCGTGTAAATCCAAACCTCCAAATGAGATGGTTAGGATGGATAGGTTCGAACCCCTTAATCTTCTCTGTAATCGCTGGCATCGTATACTGCCCTATATAAACACGTAACCGGTGCGAGATCCAAGCACCGTTCCCTGCCAAGTTCGATAGGAAGGTGGTCGCTTTGGGGTTTCTGTCTCTGGGAATGGCGGCAAGGGCGCCGTCGTGGCGCTGGTGGGCGGGGGTGATGATGGTGGTGCTGGTTCTTGAGGCGGCGGCCGCGGCGCCGGAAGGGGGAGACGGAGGTGGAGGGGACGGGGCGGCGCTGATGGCGGTCAAGGCCGGCTTCAGCAACGCCGCCAACGCGCTCGCGGACTGGGACGGCGGGCGCGACCACTGCGCCTGGCGGGGCGTCGCCTGCGACAACGCCTCCTTCGCCGTCCTCTTTCTTTCTCTTCTTCTTCTTCCTGCGTGATTTTCCTCTTGCCGTGCTCTTCTGACATTGCGACGCGATGCCAAGATTTTCCCTCTGCTCTTTTGTTTTTCTCCTTGCCCGTCCATGTTTATCATCTCGAAAGGCATTTCGATCGACCAGGACAGTTCTTGTTTCAGTTCTTGGTGGTTGCTTGCCTGTAAATGTCCGCTCTTGAAAACATATCGCCTGCCCAGTAAATTAATGTGCTTTCTTGGGGGACTATTGGGTTTTTCATGCATTTGTTACATTGCCACTCTTGGTACTTTTTCTGCAAGTACCCCACCGTCATCGTATAAGTTTATTAACCAACAAATTAGGCACCTTGGAAGCAAGAGTGTGCATTACTATAGTTTACGAAATCAATTACTCTGTTTGCTATACAATGTAAAATGTGAATGTCCATGCAACACACTTAGTAAAAAATGCGATGGCCATCCCAAGGTTGCTACCCTGAAAAAAAGTTGGGATTTAAACCTCAACTTCTTCTGTTATTTCTGTCTGATGTCATAGGGTTTGCGTAGCAAATAGTGATCTGATAGTGATATAAAAAAGATGCGCTTGCACGAACCTGAAAGCTCCATTTGCAAGTTGTAGTATGTACTAGCTTGCTGTGCATGTAGCGCCATCGTAACATTGACAACAACATTTTAATCTGAAATTTCTTCCTTGCAGATCATGATTTGGAGAGGCTTGCCGTGGAGACTGAAGGTAAATTTTGCTTTTATCGGAAAGGCTCTGCGTACGACCTTTCTCAAGTGGAAGGAGCATTAATCTTTCTGTTTGTTTACCGTGCTGTAGCTGCGAGCACTGAGATACGACGATTTCAAGAGCGCGATGACCGTGATAAGGCCGAGCTTGCAGAAGAGCAAATGGGAGGAGCTGCAGAAATGGAACGACGAGTTCGGTTTAAGCTGACAAGGACGACGAGCTTGTTAAAAGATGTTAGCGACACTGTATAGATACGATCCAAATCTCTTCACGTAAACTCAACAGATAGATAGATAGATAGATAGACTCTAGTTCTGTTAGTTTGTTGTAATCCTAACTACTTGTAAACCCTATCTCGTTTGAGCTGTATATAATAAGGACCTGGCCGCTGCATTGAGGCACGGCACAATCTCATCCCTAATCTGTTACTTTTTATGGTATCAGAGCCAACACTCCTAAACACCCATGGCTCCCAGCACATCACCGCCGCCCCCTGCGCCGATCAACATCATCGCCACACTGAGCGCCGCCATCACCACCAAGCTTGATGGGGATAACTTCCTGCTCTCGAAGGCTTTGGCTCTGCCTGCGCTCTATGGCAACGATCTGTTCGGTTTCGTCGACGGATCAAAGGCGGCGCCGCTAAAGAAAGTTGCAGTTGCAACGGACAGCTCCGACCTGATCGATAATCCAGAGTATTCGATCTGGTTCAGACAAGATCAGCAGGTCCTGAGTGGCCTGCTCGCCTCTCTCACGCCCGCCGTGCTCGGCCACGTCCAGATGCTCAAGACGTCCGCGCAGGTGTGGGACGCCCTGGATCGGACCTTTGCGTCCAGGTCCAAAGTGTGGATCGTGCAACTCCGCACCGCGCTGGTGAAACCCAAGAGGAGGGACATGTCGATGTCCAGCTACTATAACAACACCAAGCGCATCTGAAAGTGCAAACACGCTTAAATCATCTTGTTTTGGTGTTTGTTAACAACACATGTATTCTTAAGTGTGTTGATGTTTTTCAGGGCCTAAACAACATATTTGATATGGTGGTAGTGAGTTACAAAAAGGTGCAAAGTTCCAGGAATTCATTCTGCTGGAATTTATTCCAGACCGGAGTCTCGGGTGTGAAGAAATTCGTGGGACTTGGTTCTCTAGATTTCTGGTGTCGCCCGCGGTACCCAGACTGGAGACTTACCGGAGATGCACCAGAGTCTCCGGTGTGGGCTTTCCCTTTGAAGAATCTAGCCGAGTTCATCTGGTGTCGCCTGTGGTACCCAGTCCGGAGACTTACCGGAGACAGTCCGGAGTCTCCGGTGTGGCTGTTACCTTTTGCTGTCAAAAGACCTCAGACACACTCTGGGCTCAGGCGCAAGTTGTGTGCTGGACAAGACCGGAGTCTCCGGTCCACCAGACCGGAGTCTCCGGACTGGTGATTTCCTGAAGAATATGAAGGTGGAGAAAGTGGTGTAGCCCGCTGCATCGACACCTGAGACTTTACGGAGACTGTCCGGAGTCTCCGGACTGGTGGTCTGCGAAAAACTTCAGACCGGAGTCTCCGGCCTTTACACCGGAGTCTCCGGTGTGAGTTTGGCAGAAATGCCTCCAACGGCTCCAAACTTTATGAGGGCTATAAATACCCCCTCCCCTCCACCTACCTCTAGCTAGCTCGTCCCAAATAGATCTCACCATTGCTAGAGCTCACCCACCTTGCTAGATCTCCAAATCCTTCCACCCAAAAGCTTTGATCTTTGGAGGATTGAAGGAGAAGGCCCCAATCTACGTCTTCACCAACCGGATTTCATTTCCCCTCTCATTTTCTTGAGGGATCTTTGTCTAGGGTTTCCTCTTGTGGAGAACCTAGGCTTCTTGCTACTCTTGGTGATTTATGTTTGTTGGGAACCCTCAATTTGGTTGTGGGTGTGTGCCCCCAAACTTGTTTGTAAAGGACTCGATTCCCGCCTCAAAGGGGATCAATAGTGGAAGGTGAACTAGGCCTTTGTGGCGGGGTTCATCGGAGAATAGGGGGAGGCCTTTGTGGCGTTGAGTAGGCCTTCGTGGAGAGCTCACACCCCTCCAACGAGCCGTACTCCCTTATCAAGGAGGAACTCGGGAATACATCGTGTCTCCGCGTGCTTCCTATCGGTTATCTCGTTCCCTTATCCTTTACTCACTTGTGTAGCATTTATTGTTGTACTAGTTGCATTTATTTTTGTACTAGTTGTATTAATTGCTATCCTTGTCATATATGTAAATTAACCTTAGTTGCACTATCTAGAGAATGTATTTTTGTGTCAAGCCTAATCTTAAGGAAAAATTAAAATTGGTCATAGCATCTATTCACCCCCCCTCTAGGTGCCCATACAATACTTTCAATTGGTATCAGAGCCTTGATACGTCGAAAACGTATCTCCTTTTCCGAACACTTTTCTTATTGTTTTCCTCTAAACTTGTGTGTTTTGAATACAACTAACACGGGCTAACGCTGTTTTCAGCAGAATTACCTTGCTTTCTTGTTTTTGTGCAGAAAAATCAACTTTCGGAAAATTGCCCAGAAAAGACTCCATTGGTGTTTTCACACCGGAAGACCTCGGGAGCCAGAAGGGGGCCAGGAGAAGAGCCATAGGGTGGCCACACCCCCTGGCGCCCCCCTGGCCGCGCCAACATAGGGTGTGGGACATTCAGAGCCCCCCTCGGACTCCCCTTTCGACTACAAAAAGTCTTCAACCCTAAAATGCGAGGGGGTTCGATAGTTTTCCAGAAAGAAGTCCGTAGCTCCACCTCCATCCCGAACCTCGATTCGGGGATCAGAAGTTCCTGTTCTGGCACCCTGCCGGGACGGGAAATTGGAGGAGATCATCGCCATCGTCATCACCAACGCCTCTCCATCGACCATCCATGTGTCCCCCATCCATGTGTGAGGAATTCCCCGGGTGTAGGCTGAAGGGGATGGTAGGGATTGGATGAGATCGTTCATGTAATAATGTCGTGATTGTTAGGGCATAGTGCCTAGTATCTTCTATTAGTACTAATGACATTGTTGCGATTTGTTATGCTTAATGCTTGCCACTTTGGGCCCGAGTGCCATGATCTCAGATCTGAACATGTTATTGAATCACAATGATAATTATTATTTCTTGATCATACCTGCAAGTTGTTTACACATATCGTTGTCCGGAACCCGAGGCCCCGAAGTGACAGAAATTGGGACAAACAGAGGGGATGGCTGTGATGTGAGGATCACATGTGTTCACGGAGTGTTAATGCTTTGCTCCAGTGTTCTATTAAAAGGAACACCTTAATTACCAGTAGTTCCCTTGAGGCCCCGCTGAAAACGGGCTGGTAGGACAAAAGATGGTGTGCAAGTTCTCATTGCGAGCACGTATGACTATTTACGGAACACATGCCTATGGTTACTTAGTGCTTGGATGCTTTATCTTATTTATCTGCAATGCCCATGACTTGATCATTATATGAACTATCTTATCCATGCAACGCCCGTTCATCCATCCCTATGCCTACAGTATTTAATTCCGCTGTTTACTTCAAACACTATTGCTGCTGTTTTCATTCCATTGCTACTATTATTTCACTACTGCTGCTACTATAAAATTGTTACTACTGATAAACAATTGCGAACAAAAGTACTTTCAGGTGCAGGTGAATTGACAACTCCCTTGTTATGGCTCACAAATATTCTTTGGCTCCCCTTGTGTCGAATCAATAAATTTGGGTTTTACTTCCCTCGAAGACTATTGTGATCCCCTATACTTGTGGGTCATCAAGACTATTTTTTGGCGCCGTTGCCGGGAAATATAGCTTTATTTGCGAGCTCACCGGAGAGTATTATTATCTACTGCCATCATTCATCATGGGTAAGACTCCTGATGGAAAGTTTCCTATATTATCATCCACTACAAGAAGAGGTACAACTCTGAACACCTCTGTTGCTCTTGATTCACCGTCTGTTATAAGTAAGCTGCTTACACCACCACATGCTACACATGCTACTTCTGCTAAATATGAAAATACTTTTGATACTTTTGATGATGTGTAGCATCCCAACTTTTAATAAAGATGGAATACCTGTGTTATTGTGCTAGTCCCTGGATCAATTGCTAGCACCACAGTACAAAATGAAATATCATGCAAATGTATCAAAATCTATTACATCGCATGATCCAATCTTTACAAAATAGGATTAAAACTTGCATAGTCTTAGAAGACTAGCAGAAAACAAAGAATTACAGCGGAAAACATAGTACACCATTGAGCCCATCTTCTTCATGTGCCGGAGGCAAAACATGTTGGCGATAGTCTCGAGATCCTAAATGAAATCCTCACTCGTCTTCGGAAACATCTGCAATATGGAATATGCAGCCACAAGGGAGTGAATACAATTTAATGTATTGGCAAGTAACACTATGGTGGATATAAATGGCAAGACTAATACTACATGCTTATTTGGCTGAGTGGAGTTTTGGCTATGTTTGCATAAAGCCAGTTTTCTCCTATCACTTTTGTAAAACAAACTTTTCTTTTCAAAAGGGTGGCAACATTGGATTAAGATCCAAGCACCACAATACTGTTCACTTGGTCAAAATTTTACTTATTGAAATTGATGATGAGATTCTTCCGTCAATCCTTGTCCAGCTGCTCATAGTTGTCCATAACCGGGGACACGGCTAAGATCTTAGTTTGTTGACTCTGCAGAGTTTGTGCACTTTCACCTTCAGACTCAAATCAGCCCAAACATCCTATACACCCTGAGTGCATTAAGTAAAGGAGAAGGTTGAGACGAGATCTTTCAGAAGAAATTCCACCACCGTTTGGCTTACCCGTGCCACCTATAATTATGCTACATCTGCTGGTAAGCCTAGTGAGTTCATTCAACTTAGTTGATCAAGACAGAGCCCATATGACTAAAGGCTGCACGGGAAGCTACTAAACTTAGAAGGACGTAGTAATCTCTTTGTTCCTGGGTGGCCATCCTCAAGTGACAACCTCAAGTGGAATAACCCTTAGACAAGGGCCCTGAGGAAACACTCAACATAAACCAGTCTTACCACTTCCACCCAGGTGGTTCATTCATTAGTTATACTTAGGATTTTTCCTCAACATCTAGTAAAACAATTTTTGTAGCATGGCTAAGCATCTAAATAAGTACCAAGGCATCAAAATAACAAGGTATAAGGATGGCTACACACTACTAGGATATAGCATAGCATAATATAACTTATTAAAAATCCCTATCATGCATACTACTCAAAATCAACTAATGCATATAGAAAATAATGGGTAGTTGATGATGTGTTACTTGCCTTGTTGAAGTTGGTGAAGCTATCACACTCTCTTCACAAAGGATCGTTGCTCTCCGTACAATCTATTCATTGACAACACAAAACCAAATAAACAAGCATCCTAACAAACAAACATACAAGTGTAGAAAACATACATAGCAACTAACATATCAAAAGGGGCTTAATCAAGTTGGTTAGGACAAGGTCTAGGTTTGAGTTGGAAGATTCATTCTCTAATGGTCTCATACTTGTTAAGGAAATTCCAATGGTTTACTTGGGATGGACTAGGTTGAGTTTGTAGAAAACTAACTTTATTATAACCATACTTGTCGAGGAAGTTCCAAGAGTTCACTAAGAATAAACATATTACTTCTTCAACTAAAGTAATACATGCAAACACTTGGTCATATTCACCTTCAAAAATCTTTGAGTGACTATGTTAGTGTTTTCCATTGTGGTCAGGGTAGGTCTACTAACTTCATCATCAAAGGGAAAATATTACTAAGTCTTGGGTTTTCCATTTGGGTCAATGGTTGGACAAAAAAATAACTTGTTATTCTTCAACTTGTATGGATTGCTTCTAGTCCTCATGTGATTGCCTTCTTGAAGATCATCTTCATGCTTCTATTGTAGTCTTGTTCCTTGGATGGATTCTTCTCTTGGTCTTGATAAATTCTTCATGGCTTTCTCACTAGTTGTTTCCCAAGTGGTGTGGTCACAACTAAGTGTTTTATTTAACAAATGAGAAAATATCACTAAGTCAATTGGGAAGAATATAAGAAGAAAGATAGAAAGAGAGAGGGAGATGTTTTCTACTGAATTTCTTCACACTTGTACTTCTTTAGTTGCTTCTAGTTGTTGTGGAGTCTAAGTCTTCTCTTCAAAACTTCTTCATTGATCTTCCTTGTAGCTCTTCATGTTGCCACCAGGTTGAAAGGAGAAGAATAGAAAAGGGAAGGAAAAGACTTAGAGAGAAAGGGGTTTACTCTTCTAAGTGCTTCCACTTCTTGGAGATTGCTTCTGAAGCTTGTTTTATTTGCTAAGTTCCTTCATTGATCTTCTATCTTCATGTTGAAAAATCTCTAGATGGTTAAGTCCTCCTTTGCACTTCATGGTTCTCACAAATCCCAACTTGGTGAAATCTTGAAGCAAGCATGGGAAAGTGGAGAAGATAGAAAACTAAAGTTCACTACTTGGTACTATATGTGATTGGCACATTCTAAGGACATGGCTTGGCTCCAAATGGACATAACATCAAATAATAACAGTTGAAAACAATTCCTAAGTCATGGTGAAAATGGATGAATCAATAGGTTGGGTTTTTGGTCAAGAACACAAGGTCATGGTCCAAGGATGTCCAAAATGGTTAGGCACTAATGCCTCTGGTTCAAGGTTATCAAATGGAGCAATTTTGCAAAATGAACTATATTGAAAATATTTATAGAAATTAATCTATGTCAAAAATACTCAAATAGACAACTTAATTCTAAATTCAATTTTAATTTGATCAACAATTATTTTGGGACAGGGGATATGAAATTACACATCCTAAGGTTTCCAAATATATTTTATTTACAATTTTTGGATTTGTAGAATTTAAATTATGCCAAATTTCATCAAACAAGCATATTTGAATTTGAACAATTTTAAGTTTGTCAAATTTTAATTTGTCCAGTGCCAAAAGTTTCTAGATGTCAAGGGCTTTTCAAAAAGTCCAAGATTGCTAAATTTGGCTAAGTGGTTGAAAAGATATGAGGATTTGAAGTTGCAGGTGCTTTTCTGCAAAAATTACTATTTAATTTCTATTCCGGAAGAAAAACAGAAAATGGGCTGCTATTTGCTGCGCTGGGCGACAGATAAGGGGTGGGCCTGGGCTGGTTAGGCGTTGCTCGAGCGACAGATAAAGAACCCAACGCTCGCTGACTGGGAAGGCCACGTGGCGCATTACGATTCGACGATACCGGTTCGTTTAAGTAATCTGTTTATGCGCGTTGGATCTAAATCAAACGGTGTAGATCAAAAGGGACTCACTGGGTGGCGCGGATCTCGCCGGAAATGAAGTCGCGGTGGCCGGTGCTCACGGGATTTCGACAGTGGCGCGTTCCGGTGGACCTCGGGGCTCGGGGAGTGGTCCAGGAGGGGCAGGTCGACGCCTTGGACTGGATGGTGGCCTCAGTTGACTCCGGTGGTGCTCCAATCGCCGGCGCGGTGTAGATTCCGACATGTCCGCTCCGCCGAGCTCAAAAATGGACGGCGCCGTCGACGTGCTGTGCAAAACCAAACAAGAAAACATCTAAGGGTGCGCACGGTGTGGACAAACAGGGGTACCAAGTGAGGGCAGCGGAAGCATGCTACCTTTGCCGGAATTCCATGAATACGGCGGCGGCCGTGAGCTACTGCGGTGAGGAATTTTGGAGGCGTGGGGCGTGAAACAGAAGGGGAGAAGAGGGGTACTGAAGAGGAGAGTAGGGATTTAAGGAGGATCAAACGGGGTATCAAAAGATGGTCTTAAACACCCGGAATCAATCGGAGAAGAAACGGCCGTGGCAGTTTCTTCCGTGATGAAGATGATGATGGCGTCATTGATGACGTCATCAATGTTTTTTTTTTATTCATGTTTTCTTATTTCATTAATAACTTTTGTTTTCTCTATCCAATTAATGTCCAATAAATTTCTAAATTTCTGTAATATTAATATCTTTCAACCCATATCATTTTTGTAAACTTTTCAATATATTTTTATTTTAGAATTTGGAATTTGAATAATTGCCTAATAGTTGCTTAATGTTATTTTTAATTTAGAAAATTATAAAATATTATTATTAGTCAAATAAAATTTTAGTGGCTTTATAAAGATCAAATACTATTTTCCAAAACCATTTCAAAGTGTTCTCATCCCTTTTTTTGTTATGAAAATATAATCGATTCATTAATAGTACTTAATACCATTTTAAAATATAAAATAATAAAATGGGTTTTTCTATTAAATAATATTTTAGAGACATTATACATGTCAAATAGTATTTTTGGAATTCATTCTTAAACCATGTTCATATTTTATAAATTTAGGATATGAAGGATTTATTAATAGTAACTTAATTTCATTTTTTTAGATAAATAAATATAAAAGTGGCTGAATAAAATTTGGGAAAAATCCTACAAGTCATAATATTGTTTTCTAAGTCTTATTTTATGTTAACAAAGCAAAGCATTTTATATTCACTCCTTTATGTTTAAAAGTTGGAATAACATTTGCATATCAATATAAATAGTTGTTATTCTCATAAAAAAATTGAGGCATAAAAATTATTAGAGACAATAATTCTCTGGTTTCAAAATCTATAAAACATTTTCAAAGTAATAGTTGATTTGAAAACATGTTATAAAATAAGCTTTTCTAAGAGAAAACAATTTCTTTGATTAATGAATATTTATTTTGAATGGGCTTTTAGGGTTTATGGAATAGAGGCATAATGGAATCTTAATTTAAATTTTCATTGAGTTATGTATTGTTTCCTTTTATTTCTTGCCTCTTATTGGTTTTTGGTGACTTGCCTAACATGAAAACAAAAAGTTTCAAATTTTTGTGATTTTTGCATTTTCCAAGAAATCAGGGATGTTACATGATGCTTCTACTGTGCTTGACGAGAGTGGTTCTCTCGGTCCTTTCTTAGATGCTATTATTGCTAAAGCTAAAGATATTGCAAACACTGAAACTCCTGATAAAAAACATGTTACTCCTGCTGTTTCACCTGAGCTTATAGAGAATCCTAGTGATGATTTTGATGATTCCTATATTGATCTTATTGATGAAATATATGCTATGAAGGATAAATATGTTGTTATACGTCTTATTGAAAGTCGTGCTGTTAAATATAATTATCTCCTCATGCTAAGTTTGCCACTTCTCCCATTAATATTAGGGATAAGGATTATGATTTCTCTCTTGATTTATCTTATATATCTATTGTTGAGAAAGAACCTTTTTGTGGTACTGAAAATGAAAGTGCTATGAAACATATGAATGAGCTCTCCTCTTTGAGTAGTTTATTCTCTGATGATCTTAAGAAACGTAGCTAATTTGTTGCTAAAATATTCCCTTCCTTATTAAAATATGGAGCTAAAACTTGGTTTAATAATTTGTCTCCGGGATCTATTGATAGTCCTATTGGTTTGGTTAATGCTTTCTTTCATAAATATTTTCCTGCTAGTGCTCAACATGCTGCTTTACAAAATATATTTAATTTCAAGCAATTGGAAGGAGAGAAATTGCATGTATCTTGGCAAGGTTCTGTTCTTTAGTTAGGGCTACGCATGGGCATAAGCTAGAAAATAATGAACTTCTTGATATATTCTATAATTGACTAACTGTTGAATGTAGGACATACCGGGATAGTTTTGTTGGTTGTGTTTTCAGGCAAAGAACTCCAGAAGAAGCTGAGGAATTAATGGCTAAAATAAGCCAAAATCATGATGATTGGACTATGGTTGAGCCCGAGCCGACTCCTACTCCAGTATCAACACCAACACCCAAGAAGAGGGGAATGATTGAATTAAATGATGAAGTGATGAGAGAAGCCAAGAAATCTCTTAAAGAGAGGGGTATTAAATCTGAAGATTTGAAGAATCTTCCACCTATAGAAGAATTATGTAAGCCAATCCCTCACTCATCCACCATTGAGGTACAATCTCTCCAATATTTTGATAGTAGAGATATTCCCTATAATAAACCTCCTAATCAATGTTTAGATGAATTTAATAATTATGTTATTAAGCAAGATAATTTTAATATGAGAGTGCAAAATCACCTAATGGAAAACTATAGAGCTATTGATAATTTGCATGGTATTAAAGAAATAACCTCTAATGATGTTAAAATGCTTGTTAAACATTTTCAAATGGTTCAAACTCAAATAGACCAACTTGCTAAAATGCAAAAAGATTTGCTAGTTAATGCTCCCAAAGAAAAACATGCTTATGAAATAAGAACTAGAATTGGTATTGCTACACAAGATCCTTTATATCCCGAGGGACATCCTAAAAGAATTGAACAAGATTCTCAGCAAACTAATAATAATGATATTTATACTAAGAAGAAAAAGAAGAAGAAACATAAAACTGCTGTAGAATCCTCTGAACTTGCTAAAGATCCTAATAGTATATCTATCTCTGATGCTGAAACTGAAAGTGGTAATGAAAAGAATGATGCTTCATATAAAGAAGAACCTGTAGCTGAACCTGAAAAGCAAACTAAAAATACAAAGTACACTAAGGAAGATTTTATTGCTAATAAACATGGTAATGAGAGAGAACCTTGGGTACAAAAACCAATGCCTTTTCCTAATAAGAAACACAAATCTAAGGAAGACGAACATTATAACAAGTTTTGTGAATGGATGAAACCTTTGTTCTTGCAAATTCCTTTAACTGATGATATTCTATTGCCTCCTTATGCAAAATATATGAAAGATATCGTCACTAACAAAAGGAAGATTCATAATGAGGAAATTTCCACTATGATTGCTAATTAATCTTTTAATGGCAAGGTTCCTAAGAATCTTGGAGATCCTGGTATACCAACTATTCCCTATTCTATTAAAAATATGTTAGAACTGCTTTGTGTGATTTGGGAGCTGGAGTTAGTGTCATGCCTTTTACTATCTATAAAAGACTCCTCCTAGAAAAATTGATACCAACTGATATATCTTTGCAAATGGCTGATAATTCCACTGCTATTCCGGTGGGTATATGTGAGCATGTTCCTGTTCAAGTTGCTAATAATTGTATGATATTAACTGACTTTGTTGTGTTGGAAATGCATGAAGATGATAATATGTCTATTATTCTTGGAAGACCTTTTCTTAATACCGCAGGGGCTGTTATTTATTGCAAGCAAGGAAAAGTAACTTTTAAAGTTAATGATAAAGAGCACACTGTTTATTTTCCCAAGAAGATTGATAGAAAATTTGGTCTAAATTCCATTGAAAATATTGAGACCATCAAGATTGGAAGAATTTTATTGTCCAATTCCAAAGCCACCCAAAGAATATGAAATTATTGTGATTGGGACTATGTCTATCAAGGTTGAGGTAACATGAGTATTTAGTGAGAAACAAAGTTTTGTTTCATATAAAATTATTTTGGTAGCAAGACTTGATCACCCTTGTTAACAAAATGATTTTAAATGAAGTGAGCAATGTTTTCACTATGTTTTCACCTTTCCCATTATGTTTTCACCATGTTTACTTCTGTTATCACATTGCTACTTGAGTACAATCATGTTTTCCACCATCCTTATGCATGTTTTCCTGATGTTTTCACTCTGATTACTGAGGTTATGCATGTTTTCACCATCCATACTTTTGTTTTCACCACTACCACCTTTGTCTTCTTTGGATATTCTTTCATTAGAGTGTCATAGAACCTCTGTCGTGCTGGTTTTGGTTTTTTTCCACCTTTTCACTTTCGTTTTCCCGATTTTTATTAATTATTAAAATTCTGGAAATACCTCAAAATTAAAGTTTCTCGAAAAATTCCAGAAAAAATATAATAAATTTTTACGTCAAAAATGAGGCAGAAAGCCATCTGGGAGGCCCCAGGGGGACCCACCAGTCAGGCACACCACAGGGTGGCGCGGCCAGCCCCCTGGTGGCGCCAGCACATGGTGTGGGCCCCCTGGCCCTCCACTTACTCTCTCCACTGCCAAAGTCTTCTCTCTCACCTCCCAAACTGAAAACATTTCCTGGAACCCGTGTTCTTGTTGTTCTTCTTCTGGATGTTCGATCTCCTTCTTCAGCCCATCATTTGTGCTGATATTTGGTGTGTTTGATCTCCGGTATGTGACTCCTCCGATGATCCAAGTAGAAGTTTGTTTAGTGAATTATTTCTTGAGTATTTTGCCATAGTAGGTGACAGCTTATGTGAGTTTGATGCTTGATTTGAGTAGAAATAATGTATTTTTGATGTCTGTTCAGCTCTCATATAAGTCCCTATAGTAGTATCCACCTTATAGTTTCTTGAAATTAATTTTTGTGATGATTGTTGAAAAATTTCAGAGATGGATAGTTATAATTTTGGACAAATATTTAGGAGTGGTGCTCCTAGAAGGATGAGGCCCTCACGCTCATCCACTTCAGTGAGTCCATCGTATAAATGAAGACGTTATTGCATCGACTATTGACGTTGAAGGAGATGATGGTATCGTTCACCCATCTAGCTTCCCTTGCAATACATTTTTAAGAAATGCAGGTTTATTAGATGACTTTCGTATGATTATTGAAAGAGTTGGTCTCACCAACTTTATGAAGGATGAAAGCCCTCAGTATGCCACTCTCACAAAAGCTTTTGTTAAGAGCTTTAAATTTCAGAACACTCAATATGGTCCAACTGTTGCATTCAAGTTATATGGTAGTCCTATTTCTTTGTCCTTGGTGGATTTTTGTACTATTATTGGTATCAACGCCACCGGGACAACGAGAAGGATTCAAGATAGACCAGGATACCTCTAGGGGCTCTACCGAGAGATCAATAAACGATGACGGTCGCTCATCCCGGCGTGGGAAGATAAGGAATACTCAACTTCCTGCTCTTATATACTTTACTTATTATCTTACTACTAGTATCCTTGGTAGGGAGAACACTAGCAACATTTCTAGTTACCACCTTGATTTTATTGATGCTGCATTGAACCATAGCACGAAGTATAACCTTGGTGCACTTGTTGCACGCCGCCTTGCTGCTTCTGGGCCTATTTTTGGGGATATTATTTCTACACGTGTAGCGGCTGCTTTAAATTTTTTCATTAACCCCAATGATGAAATAATTTCTCCATGTAGGCTTAACCTTGCTGCCATCAAGTCCCATCAATTTGTCACTGCTAACTCTACTAATGAACTTTTAGTGTATAGAGTTTTATATATGGATGGAGAGGAGCGGAAAGTTACTTTCCCGCAGCCTGTTTTGTTTAAGATTGACAAGTCACCATGGTCGCTCTCCAAGGAGCAGGTAGACGAGCATCTAAGAACCATGGAGTTTTACCGGCAGCAGGAGAGGCGAGATGCGCCTCCCGAGGACCACAACACGCAGTACACCGGTGCATCCTCGAGCACATATCAGGAGGAGGGTTCCTCCTCAGCATATTACGGGGCGCCGCCTCATGGTCCCCTTGGTGATTGATCTCCACTTAGGCCAAAAGTCTAAGCTTGGGGGGAGGTATACCGACATCACACTCATTTATATATCATGTTCGGTCGGTTCTTTCTATATCCATGTTTTCTTTTCTTTCATTTGTTTTAGTTTCTCTTTGTTTCTTTCGTTTCTTTTATTTCTCTTTGTTTTTATTGTTTTGTTATTGTTTTCCAAAACACAAAAAGACCAAAATATTTCTGTTGTTTCTCTTTGTTTGCTTCTTTAGTTTCTTTATTTTGTTTGCTTTTTTAAGTTGCAGTTTAATATTCAAAAATATAAAAATATTTTGTTTTGTTTGCTTGTTCTCTTTCTGTTCGTTCTTTAATTGAAAAACCCAAAAATATTTGTTGTTCTTCTTTGGTTTTGTAAAGTTGCTGCAGAGTTCAACAGTCGTCCGTGACTCCATTGGAGCTTAGTTTTCATTATATATTATTCGATCCACAAGTGAAGAGCAATAATGGTGATCTATCACAATTCAAGTTGTGGTGAGAGGCTGGTATGAACTCTATTTGCTTTCATTTTTGTACATATATCCATCTATGTGAGCATGCTTAGTTTGTTTGTATAAGATATATGTGACTTAATGGCTGCTTAATAGTTCGTGCTCTCTCATGTTTTGTTCCAATTTATTAATAGTAAATAACATGTCATATAAATATTTGTTCCTGTTGTTCTATTCGTAGAAGGGTATGATATTGTGGTAGCCTCCTCTGACTGTTTCATTTGGATCGACTTGGCACATGCTCACGCATGCTAAGACTAAAAACAAAAAGTCAATAAGCCTCGATGATTTATTTTGCCTCAGAGTTCCAGTATCAATTTTATGCCTCAGTTAATTTTAGTTGTCGCAAACATGATTATGATAGTTGTTGCTCTCTTGATTGTCTCTCCCTGTCTATTTGCTAGCCTTCACCTGTAATGAGTATGAGCTCTACTCGTGCATCCAAATCCCTAAAACCAAAGTCTGCCAAATGTGTCCACCATACCTACCTATATGTGGTATTTAACCGCCACTCCAAGTAAATTGCTCATGTGCTACCTTTAAAACCTGCTAAAAATTATTCCTGTTTTGTGCCCCTGTTTTAGCTCATGAGGACGTAAATAGAGAATCTTTATCTCACTTGTTGATTGGATTTCACACTCTGGACTAGTGGCTTCATACGCTTATCCAAATGATAGAAGAGCTGGCATCGGGGTGCCCAGCCCCAAATTAATACACACAAATTCTCTTCACTCTTTTTTCCCCTAATTTATCAGTTAAAGCATAATTGTGTAAACAAAAGAGAAAGAGGGATGATCTTCTACCCAGATGCGTCCTTCACATGGGAGCCGCTCTTGTGAATCCAGTTGGCTTGTGACGTACTGTATTGTTTGTTTACCATTCGTTGGCATAAGCATACACCTCCCTCAAAATGTTTTCAATACCTCTATTTAATAAAATAAAAAAGCTCTAGCACATGAGTGATCCATGCTTCCCTTCGCGAAGGGCCTTTATTTTACTTTTATGTTGAGTCTCCGCCATATTCTTTGAGCACTTTCTTGAGAGCACAATGGTCATTCTTAGTGTGATGTGTTTGTCCCAAAGTACGGTTGATTGTGGTATAACTTTGATACTTGTATCTTTGATATCTTTACTTCTAGCCTTCCCTTGAACTTCAGAGGTGCCCTGGCATTTATGTTTTTCCCCACACTTAAGGGCAAGCAAGATACCACTTTATTAGATCCTTTTATAAATATTACAATCTTGCAAATAGTTATGCTTCATGTTGTTTATTATTAATATGTTGTTATCTCCTCATGGTTTGCATAGCTATTAAGTGACAGTATCTTGCATGTATCTTATCATGAGCATAATTAAGTATTTGATCATATAGTGAATATGCTTACATCATATGAAACATTTGTGTTCGTAAAAGTCGTTTATCGCACTCACTTGTCACTGAATTGCTTGAGGACAAGCAATAAGCTAAGCTTGGGAAAGTTGATACGTCGAAAACGTATCTCCTTTTCTGAACACTTTTCTTATTGTTTTCCTCTAAACTTGTGTGTTTTGAATACAACTAACACGAACTAATGCTGTTTTCAGCAGAATTACCTTGGTGTCTTGTTTTTGTGCAGGAAAATCAACTTTCGGGAAAATGCACAGAAAAGACCCCATTGGTGTTTTCACACCGGAAGACCCCGGGAGCCAGAAGGGGGCCAGGGGAAGAGCCACAGGGTGGCCACACCCCCTGGCGCGCCCCCGCTTGGCCGCGCCAGCATAGGGTGCGGGCCACCTAGAGCCCCCCTCGGACTCCCCCTTTCGATTACAAATAGTCTTCAACCCTAAAATGCGAGGGGGTTCGATAGTTCTCTAGAAAGAAGTCTGTAGCTCCGCCGCCATCCCGAACCTCGATTCGGGGATTAGAAGTTCCTGTTCTGGCACCCTGCCTGGACGGGGAATTGGAGGAGATCATCGCCATCACCAATGCCTCTCCATCGACCATCCATGTTTCCCCCATCCATGTGTGAGTAATTCCCCCGCTGTAGCCTGAAGGGGATGGTAGGGATTGGATGAGATCGTTCATGTAATAATGTCGTGATTGTTAGGGCATAGTGCCTAGTATCTTCTATTAGTGCTAATGACATTGTTGCAACTTGTTATGCTTAATGCTTGCCACTTTGGGCCCGAGTGCCATGATCTCAAATCTGAACATGTTATTGAATCACAATGATAATTATTGTTTCTTGATCATACCTGCAAGTTGTTTACACATATCGTTGTTCGGAACCCGAGGCCCCGAAGTGACAGAAATTGGGACAACCGGAGGGGGTGGGTGTGATGTGAGGATCACATGTGTTCACAGAGTGTTAATGCTTTGCTCCGGTGTTCTATTAAAAGGAACACCTTAATTACCAGTAGTTCCCTTGAGGCCCCGCTGAAAACAGGCTGGTAGGACAAAAGATGTTGTGCAAGTTCTCATTGCGAGCACGTATGACTATTTACGGAACACATGCCTATGGTTACTTAGTGCTTGGATGCTTTATCTTATTTATCTGCAACGCCCATGAATTGATCATTATATGAACTATCTTATCCATGCAACGCCCGTTCATCCATCCCTATGCCTACATTATTTAATTCCGCTGTTTACTTCAAACATTATTGTTGTTGTTTTCATTCCACTGCTGCTATCATTTCAATACTGCTGCTACTAGAAAACTGTTACTACTGATAAACCACTGCGAACAAAAGTACTTTCAGGTGCAGGTGAATTGATAACTCACTTGTTAAGTCTCACAAATATTATTTGGCTCCCCTTGTGTCGAATCAATAAATTTGGGTTTTACTTCCCTCGAAGGCTGTTGCGATCCCCTATACTTGTGGGTCATCAAGCCTCGGCTCTTCTATCGGGCTTAACCGCCTAAGAGTTTAAGTATGGTCGATGAGACGGAGACCGCCGGTTCCGAGGCGCCGGTCTCTATGAATGATCTCAATGAGTTGAAAAATTCATTGACCTCATCCATGGAGACCAAAATCGATGAGTTGCGTCAAGTCTTGATGCAACTCTTGAAAGCCAAAGGACCAGAGGTCACCGGTTCATCTCCTCCGGATGAAAATCCGGAGGGTGCCAAGAAAGGGGATGATGGTGATCCATCTAAAAATGCTTCCGCCGAAAACTCCACCGAGAAGGGTACGGAAGGAGAGGAAGAATATCACTCCGTCAAGGGAGGTTATTCTCCCGATCCTCCCGTCCCACATCCTCATATAATTCCTAGGGGAGATCCACCTAATTTTTTTCGTGAATGGCAATATTACATGGAGACTCACTTGAACTCTTCTTGTATAGAGCTTTGGAGGGTCACTCGTGATGGATACAAGCCTCATGACCCCAAGAACTTAACAAGAAGAGAAGTCGTAGATTGTCAACTAAACTACACCGCCTTGTCAATTCTTCAAGAAGCCATGGGTCCTAACCACATGCTGCATCTTTAACAATATTCCACCGCCAAGGAAACATGGGACGCTCTCGTCGTCCTGTTTGTGGGCACTGAGAGCATGCAAAGGAATAGGTATGATGCCTTGAGCAATGAGGCCAAAGGGTTCTATATGCATGATGGAGAGAACAATGAAGACATGTACCGAAGGCTCAAGACTCTTGCCACCGCATTCTCCAATGTTGGTGCCAAGTACATTGACGATGCTTGGATCAAAAGGAAGTACATGATTGCTCTCATGCCATTTGAGCCCGCGGACTTCAAGAGCATTCAAGGAAGACATTACTTTGCTTCTTTGACCTCAACCCAAGTTATGCAAGAGATGTGCTCCTATCAAGTGCAAACCAAGAATGTTCTTGAGAAACGTGCTAGGGCCATAGGAATGCACAAAGGGGCATCAGTTTCTTTGAAGTCCAATGTTGTGTCAAGAGAGGTTGAGTATGAAAAAAAAAATCCATGAGGAGTTGGCACCATTGAAGGATCAAGAATATGATCCCCTGCTCAAGGATATCATTTCTCTCACTGTGCAAGAGTTTTGGAGGAATCCTCCCAAGGCCAAGCAATATGTTGAGGAGAAGACCAAGTCTCGCTATGGCAATGATGGAACTCAACGTGTGAGGTCTTGCTTCAATTGTCAAGATAAGAACCATTTCATTGCGGAGTGTCCCTATGAAAATAGAGAACTCCATGGTGGCAAGCTCATTCGCAAGTACAAGTCCAATGTTGACTACAAGAAACCTCACTTCAAGAAGAAACCATTCAACAAGAAATCTCCCACAAAGTTTGTGCTAGTGACTCAAGAGGAATATGATTCCGGAAGTGATGAAGAAGAAGAAACCACAAGTGAAGTGGCCGCTCTTTCTATTGCTTCTACTCCATAATCTTCATCTCTATTTGAATCCCCCAATGAGAATCATCCTCACCCAAAGGCCAAGTGCTTCACGGCTAAGGCCTCGGAGGTATCACCTTTTCCCAACTCTAAGACCCCAAGTGAACTAGAAAATGATGTTAGTCTTAGAGTAGAAGATGAAATTCTCTCCTTGGAACGTTTTATGTCTAACATACAAGGGGAGACCAAGAAGTACTTTGATCATCTCATGAGCCAATTGGGAGAGGCCCATGAAGCTCTTGAGAAGAAAGGTGAGATTGAGAGAAGGGATGCGGATGAGATAGCATCCCTCTCTATGACTCTTGAATAAGAGCATGATGGGAGAGTTTCTCTTGAGGAGGAACTTGAATCTATTGAAGAATCACATAATGAACTTGTTTCTAATATTACTAAGGAACGTGACCTTGCAATTGCTAAATATAAATAGGCTAAAAAGGATAAGGTTGAGTTTGGTGTTGGTCATGGTAAACTAACCGAGGAGTTTGAAAAACTAACCAAGGCTCATAAAGCTTTGGAGAGTCAACATTCTCCCCTCAAAGAGTTCCATGAACAGCTTCAAACTCAACTTAATCAACTTAACAACCCTGGCACCTCTACTTCCTCTTGTGATCATGCAAATATAATTGAGAAAAATGCTAGGTTGAAGGATGAGCTAGCAAGGCTCAAGGGCAAAGGCCCTGAAGTTGAGAAGGTTGTGGCCTCTACCCAACAAGTGGTTGCCACTAGCCCTCATGTGGTTGTTGCTAGACCACAATTGAGTGCTCCAAGGCCACAAGTGGGCAAGCAAGGTCTTGGCTCTGTTGCCAAGAAGAACAATAAGAAGAAGAACAACAACAAGAAGGACAACAATGGTGTCTCGGGTGGTGTTATCATTAGGGATAACACTACTCGTAGCACACCCGCACAAGCTAACAATGTTGCTTCTAGTAGTGGTGTCATGAGGGACAACACTACTTGTAGCATTTCCGCGGGAACTAACAATCCACACCATTTCTTATATGTCGATTATCATGGTGTTGTGCAAGCTAAATATGTTGGTCCTATTGAAGGTTACATTAATTATACCATTTGGGTTCCAAAGACCCTTGTTGCTAACATGAAGGGACCCTCCACGGATCCTAACCAAATCTGTCCATCTGGGCCCGTACCAGCGTGCCGGCCTGCAAGCACGGAGGCACGGCCCTCCGTGGGCCTGGCACGACACGTGCCTTGGCGGGCCGTGCTCGGCCCGTGGCCCGCCGTGGGCCATGCTGGGGCCTGCAGGCTGAGCCCGCGTGCCAGCACGGGCACGGCCCGCTAACCGGCCAGGCACGCTAAGGCACGCCGAGGCCCGCCAGATTAGGCCCAGGTTTGGTTTTTAAGCGTGATTAGGCCCATTTTCAGCGAGATTAGGCCATATAACCAGAATTTTAACCAAAAAAGCACGTGGGCCTAATCGTGCCGCGGGCCGGCACGTTTAACTCAGGGGCCGTGCCTGGGCCTGGCGGCCAGGCTGGTGGGCCGTGCCGTGCCAGGCACGATTACGCCTTGGCGGGCCTGGGCCGTGCCGTGCCGGCCCGCTGGCCAGGTCTGGTCCTAACTCTAGTCAATGATCTCTTGCAAGACTATTCTTCCGGTGGGTCTAAATGGATAATTGATAGTGGATGCCCTAGTCATATGACCGGAAGCAAAGAACTTGTGACGGAGTTGCGCCCAAATGACATTCAAGCAACCGTCGGTTATGGAGACAAGTCCACGTCTAAGGTAATGGGGTTTGGCAAGGTTGTGATTTCCCCTGATATCACTATCATGGACGTCATGCTTGTTGAATCCCTTGGTTACAATTTATTTCCAGTTCATTCATTAGGGAAGATGGGTTCCTCCGTCTTCTTTGATCCTGATATTATGGTCCTTTTGAGGAGCAAGACTCTTGACGTCGCATACGTGGGACATGTTGAAAATGAGTTGTTTGTGGTGAACTTTTTGAAGTCTACCAACTCTCAAGCAATGTGTCTTTTCGGAAAGGCAGACGTGGGGTGGTTGTGGCATCGCCGCCTATCCCATGTCAACATGAGAACTTTTCATAGTCTTCACAAAGGTGGCCTTATTGTCGGACTAAAAGAAAATGTTTCCTTTTCCAAAGATTGCGTTTGTAGGTCGTGTGTTGAAGGAAAGATGCATGATATCTCGCACAAGGCAAAGACTATTATTTCATCAAAGAGGATCTTGGAGCTTCTCCATGTTGATCTCTTTGGTGTCGTGCCCGAGACAAGTCTTGGTGGAAAGAAGTATTGCTTAGTGATTGTCGATGATTATTCAAGATACACTTGGGTTTATTTCTTCAAGTGCAAGAGTGAGACTCAACAAACCATCATCGACTTCTCCAACCAAGTGCAACGTCAACACAATGTGAAAATAATGGCTATTAGGAGTGAAAATGGTTCGGAGTTCAAGAACTACACTTTGAATGACTTCCTTAGTGAAGAGGGCATTTGTCATCAATACTCTGCCACTTACACTCCTCAACAAAATGGTGTTGCCGAAAGGAAGAATCGCACTCTCTTGGATATGTCAAGGACCATGTTGGCCGAGTATTCTTCTCCCCAATATTTATGGGCCAAGGCCATATCCACCGCATGCCACTCCTCCAACCGCCTCTACATCCGCAAGGTCTTGGGAAAGACTCCGTATGAGATCCTCACCGGCAACAAGCCCAACGTCTCCTACTTTCGTGTATTCGGTTGTAAGTGCTTTTATTTGATCAAGGGTGTTAGGTTGTCTAAATTTCAATCCAAAACTGTTGAGGGTATATTTGTTGGTTACCGTGCCAAATCCCACACTTATAGAGTCTTTGAAAAAGCCTCACGGATTGTCATAGAATCTTGTAGTGTGGTTTTCGAGGAAAATGATGGCTCCCAAGTGGCGCAATTCCATGTTTCTAATGTGGATGTTGAAATGCCTCAAGAAACCATAGGAAGGATGGGTGTGGGATTTTTCCGCCCCATTGAGGGACACCTTATGGCGACTCGAGAAGGACTATGCTCTACTCAAGTGTAGCCCTACTCTACAATAGAAGAACAAGTAAAGGAGCTGACAGGGGGATGCTAACCCGGTATGCCAAGCTCTGAGGAATAACCCGGCCCAAAGGATGGTGTGCAGGATTCGGCTAAGAATAAAGAAGCTTGTGAAGGCCCAAACTTGTGGGTTTAACGGCCCGGGTTATGGGCTATTGTAAAGGAAAGTTATGGTTAGCGCGCCGTGTCCGGGTAGGATCCGAAATATGCCTTGCCGAATAAGCTAGGGGATACGGGTGCTTTATAAACCGACCCCCCGGGTATAGTTTTAGGTAGAGATCTAAGAACCCTAGCAATATCGCGTGATATCGAGCGCCCAGTGTAAACCCTAATCGAATTATCATATCGAGAATAGAGATCCGGCGACTTCGATTGCCGGCTATCAGATCAAATTGCACCATGTCTTCCCTTGAGCTAAACCCTCTCCCAAACGCCTGTGTCGACTTGCCCCAAGATCAGTTACCCCTGGTAACATCTGCCGTGATTATCCCACGACAGTTGGCGCCCACCGTGGGGCCTGCGTCCAAAGGTGTTTACATCACGGGAGAAGCTCGGAAGGGCATGGAAAATCTTGTCATTGGCGAAATCTACATCGACCACGAAGGAGAAAAGATGGTGGACGATTCCGGCTGGGGGCCAGAATCGGATCACCTCGAGTCCGGATCTATATTGACGATCGGCCGGATCAACATCTTCATCGGCACGGTACGAACGACTAATTTAAAAGGACAATATCATGTGTATACTACAGGAACTTCCAGCAGGAACGAGAAGACATTAAAGCAAGCGGCAAACTCGATTTCGTTGGCCGCGCCGGGACATCTCAGATGGGCGGAACAAGAGGTAACATGGAGTAGAAAAGACCATCCGGAGAAAATAGAGCGTCCAGGAGTCTTGGCATTGGTGGTTGCTCCACAGGTTAATGGTTACGAATTGAAGAAGGTCCTGATGGACGGTGGAAGCAGCATCAGCATCCTTTATTGGGAAACCTTCTTACGGATGAGTCTCAAAGAGTCTCAGTTACAAAAAAGTTCGACAATCTTTCATGGGATCGTGCCAGGTCACTCGGCGAGCCCCGAGGGAAGAATCACCTTGGAAGTTGCTTTTGGAGAATCGACGGATAATTATCGAGTTGAGTGGCTCACGTTCGAGGTGGTCAAATTGCGCAGTCCTTACCACGCACTGTTTGGGAGGCCGGCTTACGCCCAATTCATGGCTAGGCCGTGCTACGTGTATTTGCAGCTGAAAATCCCGGGTCCTAAACG
Source organism: Alopecurus myosuroides (assembly GCA_028641055.1). Lineage (NCBI taxonomy): Eukaryota > Viridiplantae > Streptophyta > Magnoliopsida > Poales > Poaceae > Alopecurus > Alopecurus myosuroides. The sequence goes on from CM054057.1 coordinate 503,268,026, forward strand.
GACCATCACTATACATGGGAACCGGGATGTAGCGGCCGAGTGCGACGAAGGAGATTCAGTTATGGCCGAGCAGGCATGCAGGAAGGAAGAGCTCGAATATTACCGGTCTCAAGTAAATCCGGACGATAGAACATCCTTGAAAAAGCCTAATACTGAGGATGAGAGAGCAAAATTCAAGGCAGCGCAAGACACCAAGAAGATAGATTTTGTCGAAGGGGATTCTACTAAGCAGTTTACCATAGGGTCTAACCTGGGAAAAGAGCAGGAGGGAGCGCTCGTGGAGTTTATTCGCTCGAATGCAGATGTGTTTGCCTGGACACCTAGCGACATGCCGGGTATCCCTACGGAATTGGCTGAGCACAGTTTGCATGTGGATCCCAAGTCCAGGCCCGTGAAACAAGGTTTGAGGAAAATGAATGAGGAAAGAAGGAAGGCTATAGGCGAAGAGATCGCTCGGTTATTGGCAGCCGGCTTTATCATGGAAGTATTTCATCCGGATTGGTTGGCTAACCCGGTTCTGGTGATGAAAAAGACCAACGAGTGGAGGATGTGCATTGACTTCACGAGCCTCAACAAACATTGCCCAAAGGATCCGTTCGCGCTGCCAAGGATAGATCAGATTATAGACGCAGTAGCTGGAAGCGATCTGTTATGCTTCCTGGACGCATATTCCGGGTATCATCAGATTAAGCTCAAAAGGGAGGATTGGGAGAAAACATCATTCATAACCCCTTTTGGGGCCTTTTGTTATAAAACTATGACGTTTGGGTTGAAGAACGCTGGCGCAACTTACCAACGGTGTATTCAAAAGTGCTTTGAGGACCAAATCGGACGTAACGTCCATGCCTATGTGGATGACGTGGTCATCAAGACTAGGAAGGCGGAGACATTTATCGATGATCTAAAGGAGACGTTCAAAAACTTGAGGAGGTACCAGATGAAGCTTAACCCGACAAAGTGCGTGTTTGGAGTTCCAGCTGGGAAATTACTCGGCTTCATAGTTTCCGAGAGAGGAATCGAGGCAAATCCGGATAAAATCAAGGCCATCCAGAGTCTGAAAAAACCGGAAAATTTGAAGCATGTTCAAAAGCTCACGGGCTGCGTAGCAGCCTTGAGCCGATTCATATCCAGACTCGGAGAAAAAGCAATACCATTGTACCGGCTCTTGCGGAAATCAGATAAGTTCGTGTGGGATCAAGAGGCAGACGAGGCATTTGAGGCACTAAAGAAGCAGTTATCTGAAGCACCAGTACTAGCGGCGCCGGGTCCTAAAGAACCTATGTTACTATATGTGGCAGCTGGCCCCCGAGCCGTCAGTGCAGTAGTTGTCGTGGAACGCCAAGAGGATGGGAAAGGATACCCGGTTCAGAGGCCGGTTTATTACGTCAGCGAGGTATTATCAGAAGCAAAGCAGCGCTATCCACATTGGCAAAAGTTGGTGTTCGGGGTCTTTATGGCCAGCCGGAAGTTGAAGCCGTATTTCCAAGAACATCCCATAACAGTGGTTAGTTCAATACCAATGTCGGATATCATCAGAAACTCGGACGCGGCGGGAAGAATAGCCAAATGGGCGATAGAGATGGGGGATTATCATATCAACTACGAACCCAGGTCAGCAATCAAATCTCAAGCTTTAATTGATTTCGTTAACGACTGGACACATACAGGCATGACTGCAACGGTTCCAAATTCCGAGTCATGGATCATGCACTTCGACGGATCAAAGCAGTACGAGGGATCAGGAGCTGGGGTGGTGCTGACATCACCCAAAGGAGACAAATTGAGTTACGTGCTACAAATTCACTTCGACTGTTCCAACAACGTGGCCGAGTATGAGGCCCTATTGCATGGCTTAAAGGTAGCCAAAGAGATGAACATTAAGAGGATACGATGCTTCGGAGATTCGGACCTTGTGGTACAGCAGGTGTCAGGAACGTGGGATAGAAAGGACGCAACTATGGCAGCATACCGCAGGGAAGTTGATAGGGTTGCAGGATGTTTTTCCGGGTATGAGGTGGAGCATATAGACAAAAGAAAGAATGAGGCAGCCGACGCCCTCGCCAGACTCGGCTCGCGCAGAGAGCCGGTTCCACCTAACGTTTTCCTGGACGAACTATGGCGACCATCAGTTAAAATCGAGTCAGAGGAGGAATTGGCAAATCAAGACCCGGATTCAGGACTCGTAGCCACTGTACGTACTATTCCCGAGTGGACAGAACCGTTTTTGGCCTACCTATCACGAGGCGAGTTACCACAACAGGAGGTATTAGCAAGGCAAATTTTGAGGCGAGCAAAGGGATATTCTATCATCAATGGGGAATTGTACAAGAGAAGTGCAGCAGGAGTCTTTTTGCGCTGCGTAGCGCCGGAAGAAGGCAGACAGATTCTTAAGGAAATCCACGAAGGCGACTGTGGACATCATGCGTCCACAAGGTCTCTTGTGGCTAAAGCTTATCGACACGGGTTTTTCTGGCTCACGGCCCTAGCGGATGCGGAACGATTGGTAGCAAGGTGTGACGGATGTCAAAGGTACGCTCGCCAAACCCATGTGCCGGCTATGGAGTTGCGGACTATCCCGTTAACTTGGCCGTTTGCCGTCTGGGGTATGGACATGGTTGGTCCCTTTCATATGTCACCATGCAAGAAGACACATCTTTTGGTGGCTATTGATAAGTTTACCAAGTGGGTTGAGGTTATGCCAGTTACTAATTGCGAAGCAGCTACAGCAGTCAAGTTCCTGAAAAGGATTATCTACCGGTTCGGGTACCCCCACAGCATAATTACCGACAATGGAACCAACATGTCCCTTGGTGAGATGGAGAAGTTTTGTGGCAATAATGGAATCCGGCTCGATGTGGCATCGGTGGCTCATCCCCAGGCCAATGGACAAGTGGAGAGGGCAAACCAAGAATTGCTTCGCGGATTAAAACCACGATTGCGAGTTCCCTGTGTCAGGGCTGCTGGTGCATGGGTCGAAGAACTCCCTTCTGTGGTTTGGGGTATCAACACTACACCTAACAGATCCACTCAGATGACACCCTTCTTCATGGTCTATGGTGCGGAAGCAGTGTTACCGAGTGACATTATTCATGATTCGCCTAGAGTATCAGCTTACGTCGAAGTAGAGAACGAAAAAACCCGGCAAGACGCCGTAGATATGTTAGAAGAGCAAAGAGAACAAGCCCTGGAAAGATCAGCCATATATCAGCAAGATCTACGGAGGTATCATAGCCGGCGTGTGAAGACCTGGGTATTCCAGGAAGGAGACTTGGTTCTGCGCCTGGTACAGTCAAACGAAGGAAAACACAAATTATCACCACCATGGGAAGGACCATTTATCATAAGCCGGAATCTGCATAACGGATCATATTATTTGATAGATGCAAGGGAAGAGTCGGCTACAGTCAACGACACCGCACACACCACTTCATCTATGCAAGAAAGAGATAGACCATGGAACGTGGCTCAGCTACGTCCGTATTATACTTAGTAAAGACTATATTGGCAAGTGGAATTGCACGATGTAATAGGCAGCAGGTTTTCTGACGTACTCTTTTCCTATCCAGGGTACCTTTGGGGACTGGACGGGTTTTTAATGAGGCGGCTTGCTGACCTACATTTTTTCATATCAAGTAAAGAGATGGTTATCAAGAAAAGAGATGGTTATCAAGAAAAGAGATGGTTATCAAGAAAAGAGATGGTTGTTATCAGATTATGTATTCTCAGTACGATGCGTATATCTAGGTCTTGGGGGCTGGTCGCTTAAATAGCACAGTTACAAACTCAAAGACCCGGCCATGATGCCTATGAGTTATAGGGGCCGATTACTTGCAAACGAGTACGGCTACAATCTTATAACCGGACAAAGAAGTCCAAATTTCTTGGCTATTCTTACTTAAGCTCGATGTGACTCGCATTAAAGTGGCATGATTTGTTCGCTTACGATGGCAGTTAGTCATGAAACCCGACGGGGATTGGCTGGCTACGTCTTCGTATTGATGTAACAACATGGTATCCACGCGAAAGCCGGCTTACAGTACAAGACAGTCAAAAGGGTCATCTAAACCACAAGTTATGCAGAGTACAAGGCTGAATAGCTGGAAACTCAACGACTATTAAGCATAACTTCAAAACCTATGTGAAACAACTCGTGGATCTTTGTGAAAATAGCAATAAGCATTTTGTTCCCTTTTCAAGATCAAGTGTCCTAGACTCGGCAAACCGGGCCCGGTAGCTTGAAATCTTGAAAAGAGAAAAACTGGCTTACTTGTATAGTTGCAAAAATCCAAATATCCGAGTCTTGGGGACTTGGGGACTTCGAAGCAAAATCCGCTTGTCAATACCCATGAGACCCGGAAATTGAGTTCTCACAAAAGGAACAATAAATAAAACCAGATATCGAGAACAGATGAGCTTAAACCTAAAAAAGGCCGGAACAGGCATCGAGTATATCAAGGCCTTAGCGTGCATTACAAAATCCTGGTGAAAAAATATCAAAGGTGCACAGGCGCACCGCCCAAAATATGACTGTTTCAAAAAGTATGTCGACCGACTGGCGCTTAAGAAGAGGCATTGGAAACCATATATCACTCGGCGTCCATCTTGGCCTTACCCTTGCCATCATTGGTGGTAGCAGCAGCACCCGGATCGGCGGTATCAGCCCCTGCAGGGGGCGGAACGACTGGTGTTGACGCAGCAGGAGCAGAGCCGGCTTCAGCTTGCTTCTTGGCAGCCTCCGCCCTTATCGCAGCAGCTTCCTCCTTCCACCGAGCCAGCATGTCATACGGCTCAGGAAGATCTGACTTAATTACTTTATCGGCAGAATCATACGCTGGAACAAGTATGTTAACATCCAGTTCATCAGCAATTACGCTGGCCGGGTAACGGACCTCCTTCTGGACGGCCTGAAAATCCTTTACTGAAAACTTGGATCCGTCAAGCTTGAACTCTGGGAAGCCGCCCATAAGCCTCGCTAGCTCGAGCTTGGGGAGATAAGCTTTCGCAAGTGCAAGCCCCCGGGTCACTCCAACCCGGCAAGATGAGCGCTTCCAGTGCCGAATCCACTCGGGAACAGTGGATAGGGCGTCCAACAGCCTTTTCAGATCAACATGTCCTCTGCCCGGCCACCGCAACTCATCAAGGATCCATCTGGTTCCGGCACATAGCTGCCGGATAGCACTCTTTATGGTTTTCAGCTTGGCAATGTCATCTTCATCCGGCATGGCTTCGTCCGGGCCTGAAGTAAAATGAGGATATAAGTTGGAAAATTTTTGCTGTTTGTCAAAAGGATAAACCCGGAGAAGGAAGCGTACCAAGCAAAGAACGATAGGTATCAGATATTTCGACGGAAAGGCTTGTCAGGTCATCTTCGGCTTGGTGAGCCCTTCTTCGGTACTTCTTCATTAATTGCCTATTCCTCCTGGCTTCAGCCTCGGCTGCTTCACGTAAAGATATCTCCTTTTCAATGAGCTTGGCGGCGTCCGCAAGTTTCTCCTCGTATTGAGGCACGAAAGACTGCACGGATGTTAAAAAAGCATTAGTCAGGTAGAAGAGCACAGTTATCAGTCATTGGTATAATAAAAGTCCCGAGCAAGTCATGAATGAACTCACTCGGAACTTGGGGACTGGACAAAGGTACAAGCAATATTAATCGAATTTACCTCGTGTTTGGTTATTAAAGACCCCAAGATGTTTTCCTCGTTAGCCCTTAAGGTGCGCAGAGTTTCCAGCATCTGGGCAAAAGTTAACTCCTCGGAGCGAGTCCCGGAAGAGCCGGCAGCTTGATCATCTGGTAGGGGGGTTCTCCTCGCATTTGGAGTGGAGACTCGGACAGTCTGAGTGTCCGGGTTGGGAGAGCTCATCCTTGTATCTAGAATTTCTATCTCTTCGTCTACTGGTTCCGATAAGGAAGGAGATCCGACGGTTTGGGAAAGTGGATTGTTCAGAGGGCCTTGTTCCCGGTTAGTTGTCGCATCAACACCAGTTGCGGCGTCTGCGTCGTCAGTCGGCTTCTCCACCTGGAGGTTATCCGTTTCTATGTTTTCCGGGTCACTGACGGTGACTTGAGCGCTGAAGAAAAAATGAGAAAAGGCAGTTATTAATGATGACGGCGGCCCGAATGAAAGTTCGTCAGATGCAAAAAGAAATAATATAGCAAAAACTTACCCGGCATTTACAGTGTAATCCGGTGGAAGCTCGCCACTGGAAGCAGATGAGGTCTTCGCAGGAACCACTAGTGGAACCCGGAATTGCCCGGCACGTGGGTGGTTAGGAGAAGGGTGGCGCTGAGGAGAGTTGGAAGAACGAGATGGAGGAGCATTGCCACGAGGGACCGAGGGGGCGGAGATGCCCGGGTTAAGGGGATCTTCACCTGGGGAGCTCCGAGTTACTCTGCGCTTGGCTGGGAAAGAATCCTTCAAGCATGACGAATTTGATAATTGATGGTTAAGTCGTCGCATGACGTCAAAGGAGTAAGGTTCAGAGGATAATGAGGAAAAAGGAACCTTGGACACTGTCCCCCTGCCTTTCCTCTTGGCCCCGACTGTTGCCTCTGGGTCAGACTCGGTTCTCTCCGGGTCGTCTTCATTGTTTCCACCCTCGTCCTCTAGCCCTGCGAACCAGGTGTGTATTCATGGGAAAAAAGGCAGACGAGAGGAAAGTAATGCAAGTAAAAATATGCAGATCCTGAGTGAGTACCTTCACTATCGTCAGCCGCCTCGTCCTCCTCTTCCGGGTCTCTGGAGGGGGGGAGTGGTTCAACTCTCCAGAAAGGGTCATCAGCCTGAGGTAAAAAGATAAGATTAAGGCTTAGAAGCAGTATCGAGTTGAAATGTGGAAACAAGTAATGAGCGCCGGGTATTACCGCTGGAGCTGGATTTTCCCGGGTAAACGGGGGTAACCCGGTGATGCCCTTTATCACCTCCAGTTTCTCCGCCAAGAAGCCCTTGATGGTCTTTATAGTATCACCGGTCGCAAAGCTCTTGGTGGAGTAGCGGAGTGCGTCTGTGGTGTGCCCCGAATACTCGCACATCAATTTGGTGCGAACGGAATTAGGTTGGATTCGGAAATCGACCCAAGTTTTTATTAAATTGAGCCCTAGGAGGCCTTGGGCTGAGAGAATGGCTATCTTGGCTAGCGAAGGAAGGATTGCCTCCCTGTCTGAGTCTGATGCGAAGGCATTGAAAGACTCGGAGGGCTTGAGGGGGGTCTCTGAGTAACCCGGCAGCTTCTTTTCGCTGTCGGGGGAGGTATCGTGGCAGTAAAAGAAAGATAGCTGCCAATGTTTAACGTGGGAGTGCAGGTTGAGGGTTGGCATCAAAGAATTCTTACGGCGTTGGATGGATACCCCGCCGCAAGTGAGAAGCGCTCCGTCGCCGCTTTCGCGGCACGGCTTGCACTGGAATAACTCAATGAAAAGAGTCAGACTCGGTGGCATGCACAAATACGACTCAGATAGAACAATGAAGTGGGTAATGTTCAACATGGAGTTAGGCCCTATGTCGAACACCCGGAGTCCATAATGATCTAAGACCTCCCTAAAGAAAGGATGACCCGGAGGACGAAATCCTCGGGTCACGTGTTCAACGAAGCAGATTACCTCGTTTTCTTTGGGGGTGGGACGAGTCTCATTACCCGGTACCCTCCAGTGGATGTCTTTTTGAGAAGGGAGGGTTCCTAACTCGGCTAGCTCGTCCAATTTGGCTTTCGTGGTTGTGGAACGCCCCCAATTGGCGGATATGGTTTGGGTGGTCCTCGCTGGAGCCGGTTGTTTTCCTTGTCGCTTGGGAGCCATGGGGCCAGCCTGCAAAACACAAAGAGAAGAGGCGTGTGAAATAAGACCCGGGAATGCTGAAATATCCGAGTATAAAGGTATCAAGAAGGTACGAAGCTGAGAACTGTCCGGGTATTGAGCACACTTGTGGAAATTGTTGGTCACTTACGTAGGGAAAGGTATTTGGGGATGACGGATGGTTGCCCATATTTATACCGCAAATGGAATAGCTGGAAAAGGAGGGTTTTTCCGGGTGTTAATGCAATAAGCGGAAAATCGAGGAGGAACGGATCTAGATGGAAACGTTTGCGGATGGTTTTTAAGTAAAATTGGCAATCAATGATGGTTGGGGGATCATTTGTGACTATAGGGCAGATGATTGAAGGAGTTGGCAAGCGTCGAATCGGTCTAATTTGGTGCAATCGGACAAATGACTTGCGGGTTGACCTAGATCCGATCTTGGATAAATTGAAAGTTGTGAGGCTGAATTAACTGGTTGCGAGAAGCTTACCGGGGAGATTGGAGTCTAATACGATGGCGATGAGCGGCGTGGCTTGAATGAGAGAAATGGAGGAGCAGCGGTGACACTTGACGGTGGCGCAGGGCGACTCAAGGGCGGGCGCGGCCGCTGGCGATCTTGTGTTGGTAGCAGGCACGAGCTCCTCACGGTGGTGCTGCGAGGGTGTTAAGAGCAAGGAAGAAGAGGGGAAGTTGTGGCGTGGTGAGGGGCTTAGGGTTACCCATTAAGTGCTATTTATAAGGTAAGGGTGAGCCTATCCTAACGGCCAGAAGCCGGAAGCCGCGGGGTAATGGTTATCAGCGAAGATTTCGCGAGATATGCGTCAAGTATTGGGCAAGGCATTGGGATAGAAGAAGGAAGGGATTTGTTCCGCAATGACGGGAATGATTATCGAGCATGAGATCTTGGCATTTTTATTGTAGTCTGGACCTGGGAATTTGAATCTAAGTGTTTGGAGGACAAGTCCGGGTTATTACATGGCCACCATGGAGTGAGGCCTAGCAGAATATCAAAACATCTTAACTCGGCTTCCATATGCCCGTATGTTCGACATCTTTGCGGGGAATAGCAAGCGCTTCAAGGAGGATCCATGAAGCCCAGGCTATTCTGGGGACTACTGACAGGGGGATGCTAACCCGGTATGCCAAGCTCTGAGGAATAACCCGGCCCAAAGGATGGTGTGCAAGATTCGGCTAAGAATAAAGAAGCTTGTGAAGGCCCAAACTTGTGGGTTTAACGGCCCGGGTTATGGGCTATTGTAAAGGAAAGTTATGGTTAGCGCGCCGTGTCCGGGTAGGATCCGAAATATGCCTTGCCGAATAAGCTAGGGGATACGGGTGCTTTATAAACCGACCCCCCGGGTATAGTTTTAGGTAGAGATCTAAGAACCCTAGCAATATCGCGTGATATCGAGCGCCCAGTGTAAACCCTAATCGAATTATCATATCGAGAATAGAGATCCGGCGACTTCGATTGCCGGCTATCAGATCAAATTGCACCATGTCTTCCCTTGAGCTAAACCCTCTCCCAAACGCCTGTGTCGACTTGCCCCAAGATCAGTTACCCCTGGTAACATCTGCCGTGATTATCCCACGACAGGAGCCAAGTGATGCACCTACCCAAGAACATGTTGAAGACCCTCCTCTTATTGACCAAGTTACTACGCAAGATGCAATCACTCCTATCATCCATGCTAGTCAAGGTCAAGGCCAAGATCAACCATTCTCTTCCTCCTCTCCTCAAGTTGAAGCTAGTTTGTTGATGATGATTATGATGATGATGATCAAGGCCAAGTTGGTCAAGACGGGGACCCAAATGATCAAGTGATCCCTCCTTGCAATAATGAGGAGATCGAAGCCCATCGTGCTAGAAGGATAAGAAGAGCTTTGAAGAAAATTGATGCCCAAGACAACAAGGTCTTGGAAGATATTCAAGCTAGAAGATCCACAAAAAGGCAATTGGCACATTTTAGTGAGCATCAACCTCACATATCTATGGTGGATCCAAAGAAAGTGTTTGAAGCTCTCGAGGACTCCGATTGGGTTGAAGCTATGCATGATGAGCTCAATAACTTTGAGCGCAACAAAGTGTGGAGATTAGTTGAGAATCCCAAAGATTGCCACAATGTTATTGGCACTAAGTGGATATTCAAGAACAAGCAAGATGAGCATGGCATTATTATAAGGAACAAGGAAATATTGGTAGCTCAAGGTTACACTCAAGTTGAAGGCATTGACTTTGATGAAACCTATGCTCCCATGGCTCGCCTTGAGTCCATCTGTATCCTTCTTGCTTATGCATCTTCGACTAATTTCGAATTGCAACAAATGGATGTTAAAAGTTCTTTCTTGAATGGTCCACTCAAAGAGGAGGTATATATTAAGCAACCTCCGGGGTTCGAGAACCTCAACTTTCCTAACCATGTCTACAAGCTTGATAAGGCCCTCTATGGACTTAAACAAGCACCACGTGCGTGGTATGAGCACCTTAGAGAGTTTTTGGATGACCGTGGTTTTGAAGTTGGGAAGATCAACCCCACTCTATTCACAAAGAGAGTAAAGGGAGATCTTTTCATATGCCAACTCTATGTGGACGATATTATCTTTGTCTCAACTAACCAAGCTTTCAATAATGAGTTCTCAAAGCTTATGACTGGCAGGTTCGAGATGTCTATGATCGTAGAGATTAAATTCTTCCTTGGCTTTGAGATCAAGCAATTGGCTCGTGGTACTTTCATTTCTCAAGCCAAGTATACCCAAGACATGATCAAGAGGTTTAATTTCCAAAATGCAAAGATCAAGCCATCTCCTATGAAAGTCAAGTGCCATCTCCTATGAAAGGCAAGTGCCACCTCAAGCGTAACCCGGATGGTAAAGATGTGGACCAAAAGTTGTATCATTCTATGATTAGTTCTTTGCTTTACCTTTGTGCATCTAGGCCCGATATCGTTTTGAGTGTAGGTGTGTGTGCAAGGTATCAAGCGGCTCCTAAGAAAAGACACTTAGTGGCGGTCCATAGGATCTTTCGGTATTTGGTTCATACCTCAAGGTTTGGTTTGTGGTACCCAAAAGGGACACAATTCTCTCTCAATGGCTACATGGATTCCGATTGGGCAGATGATCAAGATGATAGGAAGTCCACTTCCTTGGCTTGCCAATATCTTGTAGGTCTTTGGTGAGTTGGTCTTCCAAGAAGCAAAATTGCATATCCCTCTCCACCGCCGAAGCCGAGTATGTAGACGCCGCAAGTGCTTGCACCCAATTGCTATGGATGAGGCAAACTCTCAAGGAATATGACGTTCATTTGGATAAGGTGCCTCTCATGTGTGACAATGAAAGCGCTATCAAGATCGCCTACAACTCCGCGCAACACACAAGAACGAAGCATATTGAGATTCGCCATCATTTTATCCGAGACCATGTGGCACGAGGTGATATTATACTAGATTATGTGCCCACCAAGTACAATCTCGCGGATATCTTCACGAAGCCACTCGACGATCAAAGATTCATGTTCTTGAGGAATGAACTAAACATCATTGATTCTAGGATCTTGACTTGAGGATCTTGCACACACCCCTATAGATGAAACAAGTTTGGGTTTAGGTGTAGGCATGGACATAGGGGGGGTGTTATCCTAACACATTGGGTTCTCCCTCCCCCCCCCATTATGCCCATAGCAAAAAATTCATTGTTATCTCTCTTTTTCTAATGTTGAATTGTGAGCTTCAATGTCAAGAATTTGCAATGTGCCCAAGATATATCTTCGCGGTGAGATACCATGTTATCTTACATGGTGGCTTAGGCCACCAACCTCTTCCTTTGAAGAGTCGGTTCTTATTTGGTCGTATTTTGACTTGTTGAGAGTTGTTTGCCATTTTGAATAACATACTCAAAAATTTGGTGTTCAAATCATTTCTTGCATTCCTTGAGTATGAAGTTCCCTCCCTGCTGTTGTTTTTCATTTCCAAGCCAAAACTTTCCAAACAAACATGTTTTATTTGTTGCGTACATGTCAAGTCCATTCCTTGGTGTTTTTGGCGTGTGGTCCGGAGACTCCGGTCTGCCACACCGGAATCTCCGGCCTGTCCGTAGACTCCGGTGTTTAGACCGGAGACTCTGGTGTGAGGCGCGGTACTATAAGAAGTGGGGGCTCAGGGAAGTTAGGGTTTTCATCCCCACTTTCCTCCCGCCCCTAAAACTGCTGATGCGTTGCCGACCGCCACCAAGGACGCCTCCGCCAGTTTCCACCATCGGTTTCGCCCTCCCTCGACTTCCCCTCACTTCTCCCCTCTGTGGGAGCCTCAATGGCAGGCTCGGGTGACAAGGGTACCTCTCTCCCCTCTCTTTTTCCTTGTTTTCATCTAGATCCTGTTCTAGGTGACTTTTGTTTTGGAGAGTTGGTACTATCTAGAGACTGTAGATTCACCCTAGCATGTTTCCCCCTGTAGAAATCTTGTAGAAAATGACTTAGAGCAAATTGTAGTAGATTCACATGTCAGATCAGCGAGCAGTCCGGAGACTCCGGTCCTCCAAAACGGAGATTCCGGTGTCTGTCCGGAGACCCCGGTCTGCCAGACCGGAGACTCCGGTGTGAATCTTCCAGAACTTGTTCTGTCCTTTCTGTTTGATTTCTTATTTCATTCTTGGACATGTATGCTCACTGTTTGTGTTTTCTCTCGGTTTTTGTGCTTAGTTGCGTGTGTTTTCAGGGAAAAGGACTAAGTCATCATCATCAAACCCCAACATCGTCCCAAGAAGGAAGTACCGTACCCACTCTCGCAACTATCACGTCACCTATGAGGACACTGGGGTTGGGCAGAGGAGGACTTTTGAGGCTGAGCAGCATCAACGGGAAAAAGCACAGGCTAGGCAGAGGAGTGAACTGGCAAAGAACGCCAGGTTTGACACTATCACCTCTGTGGCATCCATGAGAAAGAAGGAGTATGGGGTCATGAGGGCCAGGCCATTTTTTTACCATGGCCCGCACTGCTGAGACTTCTCATTACTAGAGGAGGGAGTCTGAATTGATTCAGAGGGAGATCTACTCCAAGCTCAGGAAGCCTGTTTGTCCTCAGAAGATTCTCGACTTGGAGGCTCTTGGCAGTTCTGAGTACTTTGAGGAGGCTGTGTGGATCACAAAGAAGCTTGGAATTGAGAACCTTGTTGGCATTCAGCAAAACTACAATATCTCGGCCGTTCAGCAGTTCTTTGCCACTGTTACCTTTGGTGAACATGATGATATTACTTTGAGGTGGATGACAGGATCTCTTGAGTGTGAGTCCTCTATCAGACGTTTGGCTGAGATTCTTGATTACCCTTGGGACGAGAACAATGGTCATCGTATGCATGTTCATGGTGTGGACAAGAGGAGAATGGCTCCTATGTATGAGAAGCTATCAAGCACCGGCACCATAAGGACCTCAAGAGGGTTTACAACATTGTTCTCCATCTCTTCCGCAACAACATTGCTCCCAAGGCCGGGAATGTGGATTCTATTCCTGGGGGTCTCGTGAACTTACTCTACCATGTCTTCAAGTGTCACTTAGGTGGTCCATATGGCGAGGGATACGAGATTGATGCCATGCATTTCATCAAAGAGGAGATCTATTCTGCTATGATTGAGATCAAGAAGGTGCCCGTGTATGCTCCTTATGTGATGAAGCTCATTCTCAATCAGTTCCCGGGCTTGGTGTTTTATGTTGAGCACACAGTTGGTACTCTCCAGGTTCTGACTTCTCACCGTCCTGATACTGACATCCCCATGGGTGATGCTGAGGCTTCTCCTAGGTCCAGGAGGAAGAATGTTGATCCTCCCTCTCGCCGCTCTAGCAGGGAAGAGACACATGATGAGATGAAGAAGTTGTCATGGTTTCAGCGCAACATTCTGTGCATGACGATTGCAGTGCACAAGGAGAACCATGTGGCCTATAAGGAGAGGCGTGAGCTGAAGAAGATGGTCTCCAAGCTCCAGGACCATGCTGGTTGTGGGGCTACTCCTCCTGTTGGTACTCCTCCCACTGTGTCCGTGACCGCGTCCTATGAGAACTGGAACACTGACCTCTTCCCATGGGGTGACTTCGAGGAGGTCACCTCAGCTCCTTCCTCTTCAACCAACTGTGGCAAGGCCCCTATGACCGAGGAAGAAGAGGATGATGAGGAGCATGCTGAGGATGATGATGAGGATCTTGAGTTCTTCAATGATGGTGATGAAGAGGAAGATGAAAATGAAGATGATGATGGAGAAGAGACGGACCGTGTCGATGACGATGACGATGATGACTATGAGGATGATGACTGATTCCTTGGGTTCGTGTAGTGCTTTTTGCCCTTTTTGGTGTCTCGGTGCCAAAGGTTGAGAAGTAGCTTGTCTTCTCCGAGCTTTGCAAGGGTTGCTTTGATTTGGTTTGCTTTGGAACACAAGTCTTTGAACTTGATTTGCTTTTATGACTTGTGTTTCCTTTATCTTAGTTGCTTTGATTTCCTAGTGAACTATGGACGTTCTGTGTGTGGTGAGACTACATGGTGAACCATCTATCATATTATGCTTAATATTGCTTTATCTGTTGTCTCGATGCATGTATGTATATTGTTCACTAGTAGTTGATCTAGAGGGCATTGTTTGTAAAATATAGGGGGAGCTCACGACTTAAGTGTTCGAAATCCCGTCTATCTTTTACAAACATAGCCTAGTTGTGATTTTATTGCAAATATGTGTGTTGTCATCAAACACCAAAAAGGGGGAGATTGAAAGTGCAAACGCGCTTAAATCATCTTGTTTCGGTGTTTGTTAACAACACATGTATCCCTAAGTGTGTTAATGTTTTTCAGGGCCTAAACAACATATTTGATATGGTGGTAGTGAGTTACAAAAAGGTGCAAAGTTCCAGGAATTCATTTTGCTGGAATTTATTCCAGACCGGAGTCTCCGGTCTAACAAACCGGAGTCTCGGGTGTGAAGAAATTCGTGGGACTTGGTTCTCTGGATTTCTGGTGTCGCCCGCGGTACCCAGACCGGAGACTTACCGGAGTCTCCGGTGCGGGCTTTCCCTTTGAAGAATCTGGCTGGGTTCATCTGGTGTCGCCTGCAGTACCCACTCCGGAGACTTGCTAGAGACAGTCTGGAGTCTCTGGTGTGGCTGTTACCTTTTGCTGTCAAAAAGACATCAGACACACACTGGGCTCAGGCGGCAAGGTGTGTGGTGGACAAGACCGGAGTCTCCGGACTGGTGATTTCCTGAAGAATATGAAGGTGGAGAAAGTGGTGTCGCCCGCTGCATCGACACCGGAGACTGTTGGGAGTCTCCAGACTGGTGGTCTGCGAAACATTTCAGACCAGAGTCTCCGGTGTGAGTTTGGCAGAAATGCCTCCAACGGCTTCAAACTTTATGAGGGCTATAAATACCCCCTCCCCTCCACCCAGCTCCCATCATCGCCCATCACCATGTCATCCGCAAGCTCACTCCTCCTCGTCGTCAAAGGAACTGTGGTACCGCCGTCTCGGACATCCTGCGTCACCCGTCGTTCAGTCCATCCTTCATATGAATAAATTAGCCTCCCTTCCGAATAATGGAGTATCCCATGTATGCGATGCATGCCAGCAGGCAAAACTCCACCAGCTGCCATATGCAGCCTCTAGTCGTGTTTCTCTTTCTCCTTTAGACCTTGTTCATACGGATGTATGGGGTCCAGCAATTAAATCCGCTGGCGGGTTCAAATACTATGTCAGTTTTCTCGATGATTTCAGTAAATTTTCTTGGGTTTATTTGTTGAAGCATAAATCCGATGTTGAAAGTGTATTTTATCAATTCCAAAAACAGGTCGAACTTTTGCTTGCACCAAAATTCGCTCGGTTCAGTCCGATTGGGGCGGGGAATACCAAAAACTCCATACCTATTTTCGCCAAACCGGCATTACCCACCGCCTCTCCTGCCCACACACCCACCAGAAAAACGGCGCCATTGAACGGAAACATCGTCACCTTGTTGAAACTACTTTAGCCCTCCGTGCCCAATCTTCTGCTCCCATACGTTTTTGGGACGATGTCGTTCTCACGGCGTGCTATCTCATAAACAGAATGCCCAGCCGTGTCATTGACAACACGACCCCTGTTACCAAGTTGTTAAGGAAACCCGTAGATTACACTTTCCTACGTGTTTTCGGTTGCGCGTGTTGGCCGAATCTGCGGCCATACAATAACCGTAAACTCAGCTTTCACTCCCGTCAGTGTGTTTTCCTCGGGTATAGTGCCGACCATCGAGGTTTTTGATGCCTTGATTGGTCCACGGGCCATATATACGTCTCCCGTGATGTCGTGTTTGACGAACACGTCTTCCCCTTTTCCACAGAGTCGTCCTCCTCCTCTCCACTCACCGAAGACGCTATCCTTCTTCCAGAACCGGATACATATGATCCTCTATGTACTGATACGGCTTGTGCTACTGACGGTGTTGTTTCTCCTCCTGTTTCTGAGATCTTGCAGGTACCGGTGCACGTTGATCCGCCGACCCTCCACGCCCCACCTCACGTCGATCTCGTGGGCGATCCCCATGCCGCCCATGATGGGCCGCACGCTGCTGAGGCCCATGACGCGGACGGTTCTCCACCGCGCACTCCGTCTCCCACCGCTCACGGACCGGCCCGCAACCAACCGACTCTGCGTCGTCGCCTGCAGTGTATCCGCATCCAGTTTTGTTCCATCCCAGGCCGATACCTCTCTTTTTGTCTTTGTTAACAAAAGGGTAATCATCTACATGTTGATATACGTAGATGACATTATAACTACGGGATCTTGTCAGCGAGCTGTGAGTAACCTGATGCAGAAACTTTGAGATTCTTTTGCTGTTAAGGATTTGGGAGATTTGTCCTATTTTCTTGACATTGAGGTGACACGCACGGACAGTGGTATTGCCCTGACTCAAGCCAAGTATGCAGCGGATCTGCTTAGGCGTGCGAATATGCATAATTGCAGGGACATAGCCACACCAATGTCATCCTCCGAGAGGCTCAGCAAAACCTCAGGAACAGTGTTGACAGACGACGTGGCCTTCGGCTATCGCAGCACAGTTGGCGGTCTGCAGTATCTTTGTCTGACCAGGCCAGATATTTCCTTTGCTGTAAATAGAGTGTGCCTGTTCCTAGCCACACCAACGGATATGCACTGGTCAGACGTGAAGCGTATATTGAGGTATGTGAAGGGAATAGTGAATTACGGATTACAAATTCAGAGACCGTCGTCAACCGAGTTGAGTGTTTATACAAATGCCGATTGGGCTGGCTACCCTGACGATCGCCGGTCTACTGGTGGCTATGCGGTATTTTATGGACCAAATCTAGTGTCGTGGAGCTCTCGAAAGCAACCTACTGTTAGCCGATCGAGTACGGAAGCGGAGTACAAGGCTATAGCAAATGGGACAGCCAAAGTAACCTGGTTGCAGTCAGTTCTTAGAGAACTAGGAGTGTTTCAAGCTCAAGCTCCAACTTTGTGGTGTGACAATCTTGGAGCCACGTTCCTCACAGCGAATCATATGTTTCATGCACGATCAAAACATATAGAGATTGATTTTCACTTCGTCCGAGAAAAGGTATAGCAGCCGGTGCACTGAAAGTTCAGTTCATTTCCTCTCGTGATCAGTTGGCAGATATCTTCACTAAGGCACTTGGTCAAGATGTGTTCGATCGCCTGAAGTTCGAGTTGTGTCTAGCTAGTACGATTTTGGATCGAGAGGGGATGTTAAAAGATGTTAGCGACACTGTATAGATACGATCAAAATCTCTTCACGTAAACTCAACACATAGATAGATAGACTCTAGTTTTGTTAGTTTTTTGTAATCCTAACTATTTGTAAACCCTAGCACGTTTGAGCTGTATATAATGAGGACCTGGCCGCTGCATTGAGGCACGGCACAATTTCATCCCTAATCTGTTACTTTTTAGAGCTCATCAGACGGATTGTGTGTGTGCCTGTATAATTTCCTCTTCGTAATTAATGGCTTGCAAGTCGCCGTACATACACACACACGTCCATGTAGGCACCCAAAATCTGTAACAAATACGCACTTCCTCCGGAGGTAGGATGGCTCCCCCGCTCGCGTTCTCCTCCTCCTGTCGGGCTTCGCCACGCCCTTCTCCGCGCTTCCTGCCGCGTCCCTCTCCGCGCTCCTCGCCGCACCCCTCACCGCACTCCTCGCCGCGCCCCTCTCCGTGCTTCCTCGCCGTCGACGCCGTCGCGTCCGAGCCCCTTGGTCAGAAGTGCGCTTCTGGCCATTTGGAGCTCCAGGGTGAGGAGTTCGAGATCGCGTCCTGTGCTTCCACTTCCTCCGGAGGAATCTCCCCCGTTCAAGGTCGGGAGGCGTCGGTGTTGGTCCAGCAGCGGCGAGGTTTGGATCTCGGGTTCGCGGAGGCTTCCCCATGCGCTCGCCGTGATTGTCGGGGCTCCTCTGGTGTTGAGGTGGCCGCGACCTCACCTGCGCCACCACCTCCTCCTTGGCCCGCGGATTGGGTGGCTTTTCCGGCGATCTCTGGCGCGGGAGTTCGGCGGAGTTTGATTGCGTGTGGGCCTAGCTCGTGTGCGGTCCCAGTTTCCAGTGACTTCGAGCGGGACGGTGACGTGGTGGACGAACATTTCGGGCACTTGTGGGCGATTCCGTCATCTCGCCCGTGCGATAGGCCTTATCCCCGCAGCATCCTATGTTGGGTAAGGAAAGGGGTTCCAGATCTGGAACTCGCCATCGCCGATTGCTTCCCCGCCACCAAATCGGCGCTTCTCCACCACCGCCCTCGTGCCATCCTACCTGTTGTGGCCGCGGCGCAGCCTACCTTCGCGGAGGTTCTTCTCCGTCCGATGCAATCTGGCCGTGGGGGCTCCGGGCGGGGGCGTGGAGGCCGTGGGCCTGCTCCTACCGCCGCTGCCCCTCCTCCCCCGCCTGCCATTTCTCAGCCTCCTGATCATCCTGCTATGGCGCCGCCAAGGAATAGGTACGCGCGGAATCAGGCTCGGTACCAACCTCGCAACCCTAGTGCTCACAGTGGCTCAGGTGCTTTTGGAACTGGATCTGCAAGTAATGGTGGTGCCCCTCAAGCTGCTTTCGCTTCCTCGGAGCGCTCTGGTTCTTCTCAGTCTGCGAGCTCTGAAATTCCTCCGAGTCCACGTCAGTAATAGGTACTTGATCCGCGCTACAGCAAGCTAATCTGTTTCAACTGTGGTGACCCTGGACACTTTTTCGGCAACTGCATCAAAGCTAGACTGTGCTTCATCTGCAATCAACCGGGACACCCATTTCAAGCTTGCAACAGGTGGTTGAGTGCTCATCCGTCTGCTGAATATTTTGGCAGCGGCAATTCTGGTCTGGGTTTCTTCCATTTGGAACCCCCCTCTGCTGCTGATATGAAGTGGCTAAACCTCACCAATTGTGGAGTTGTCATTGTGAAGAAGGGTCAGCTCTCGCTTGTCGAACTGGAAGCCAATTTCAAGTCTATCTTCTGTAAGGAAAAACGGTGGCCATGGAAGATTCAGGAGTTGGAACCTAACTCTTTCTTGGATCGCTTCCCGCCGTGGAAGAAGGTCTCCGATCTCAGCGAATTCCCAGTGTTTGACCTGGAGAAGGAAGGAGTGACCATAAAAATCATAGCATGGTCAGGTGATGTTCCCACGTATGGTGCCCTCGAGCAAGTCTGGGTGACCGTGAAGGGCATTCCCCCTAAATGGTGCGCTTGGAAAACCTTCTGTCAGGTTGCTTCTATCCTGGGAGTGCTAATGGATGTGGATTGGTCCTCTCTATTCAAGTCATTCTTTGCTGAGGTGCGCATGCTGGTTGCCGTGAAGGATAAGACGAAAATTCCATCCCAGCGTGTGAATGAATTGAACCAAGATCTTTTCCTGCTCAACATTGCTGTTGAAGCCCCTGCTGATGAAGGCCCTCCTCGCCCAGGCGATGATCCAAATGATACTGAATCTGCTAGGCCCCCACCAGTGAGTGAAATGGAAACTGATCAGTCGTGTGGTGATCTCCCCCTGCTGCTCCGCTTCCCCTGGCTATGATTCCTAGCTCATCTGTGGATAAAGGAAAGCAACTGGCTGATGATTGCGTTAGCTGTCCAGAACTTGCTGCTTTGGATTGGTGTGCTAAATCCACCTCCTCTCTCCCTGATCACCTTGACTATGCTGAGATGGATGATAATGTATGGGAATGGGATCCCCCTGCCCTCTCCAAGAAACAGGGTGTGATTGACCCTGCGGAAGTGGAAAAGGAATGCATCCTCAAAGTGGGATCTACCTCTATCAACCTAGCATACTGCAAACACTTATTTGAAGCTGGAATGGACTCTGGCGTGGATGATATTGATGGAGATTCCAATCAGGATGACTGTACTGAGATCATGGATGCTGAAGTGGTCAAGAAGCTTAGTGGGGTCAACAAGAATCTACTCCCCTTTCTGGATGATGCCTCATCTGTTCCTGCTCCTAAACCTGGTGTGCCAAAAACTTCTAAATGGGGACCTGTGGTGGCTACCAGGAGGAGTGCCAGGAACCATGGAGCTCAGAGTATTGTGGAAAAAGCTGAAAATTATAAGAAGAAGAGGAATCTTGAGATCCCACCTAACTTTAAAGGCAACTCATTTGCTGTCCTTGACTCCCAAGTCCTCTGTGATGTTCTTGAGTCAGTGGACATAGTGTGTGGTAACTCTTTTGATGAGAAAGTAGAAATTGTTAGTCAATTAGTTGACAATGAGATTGCTCTCAATCATGCTTTTGATGTTGCTAATCCTGTGTTGGTTCTCCCTGATTCTATTGAGGAAGGTGGGACTACTGCTAGTCTTAGGCCTTCTCATTCCAGTGTGGCTGTTGATCCATGTTCAGTGGAGATGACTCTGATGGATCATGATAATGATAGTAGCCATTGGACTGTAGTTTCACATAAAAAGAATTCTAGAACCCATTATCATGATAGGGGGATTATGGAACAATAGAGGCACAGGGAGACCTGGCCGAAAACAAGCCTTAGCTGACTTTATCATCAAACAGAAACTAGATTTTGTGGGTATTCAAGAGACTAAATGCAGGGTTTTCCCTGATCACTTTCTTAAATACATCTCTGGCCCTTGTGATTTCACCTGGCTGTCCCTCCCTGCTAAGAATACTGCTGGTGGTATTCTAGTAGGTTTCAAGGAGGATAGGTTTGAAATAATTAGTCACTCTTGCCTGGAATTTTCCATTTCAATTGTTGTGAGAGATTCCTTAGTTGATTTCACTTGGCAGCTTGTGGTGGTTTATGGTTCTCCTTATTTGGAAAAGAAGGTAGAGTTTATTGATGAACTCCATGATATCATGGAACAGAGCTCCCTCCCTACTCTTTTGGGGGGAGATTTTAATCTAGTTAGGAGTGTCCATGAGAAAAGCAATGGTGTGGTTAATGCTAACAAAACCATGCTCTTTAATGACTAGATCAATAGATGGGCCTTGTTGGAAATCAAGCCTGCTAACAGGACTTTTACTTGGTCTAACAATCTAGATGATCCTATCATGGCTACCCTTGATAGAATTTTGGTTAGCACTGATTGGGAGGCTAACTTTCCCCTTAGTACTGTTAAAACATTACCTAGGCCTGTAAGTGATCATGCCCCCTCCTACTGGATACTGGATCTACTGCTAGTCTAGTTCCCAGGCTTTTCAGGTTTGAAAAGTGGTGGTTGGATTATCCTGAGTTCAGTACCATGGTCCATTCTGTGTGGAACTCCCCCCGTCATTTGTCTGATCATGTAGATAGATGGAAGTACAAACTTAGGTTGCTTAGAAGGAAGTGTAAAGGTTGGAGCATCAATGTTGATGCTGCCAACAGAAAAAATAAAAGTGACCTCCTACAGGAATTTGATATTCTGGATACCTTTTCTGAATCCTGTCTTTTGTCTGAAGAGGAAAAGGCTAGACATAAAAAAATCAAGATTGATCTTGATAGGATCCTTAGGGATGAGGAGACTAAAGCCTGGCAGAGATCTAGAGATAGGTATATCAAAGAAGGTGACAGGAATACTGCTTATTTTCATGTTGTAGCTAATCAGAGGAGGAGGAAGAAACAGATAACTGTTTTGGATGGTCCTCTGGGTCCTGTAAGTAGTATTCCTGATATGCTTAAGGTGGCTTTGGATTTCTATAAGCAATTGTTTGCTGCAGAACCAAAAGCTAATATTTCCTTAGGTCCTGATTTTTGGGACCCTGAAGATTTGGTCACCTCTCAGGAAAATGACCTTCTTCAGAAACCTTTCTCTGCTGAGGAAATTAAGGATGATGTCTTCAGTTCTTATGCTGGAGGAGCTCCTGGTCCAGATGGGTTCTCTTTTCTTTTCTATCAAAATTTTTGGGACCTTATTAAATTTGATTTTATGGCTTTGGTTAAGGAATTTGAATCTGGAAGGATGTCAGTCCATAGACTGAACTATGCCATTGCTACCCTGATCCCTAAGGAGCCTGATGCTAGAGACCTGAGAAAATTTAGACCCATCAGTTTGGGTAACTGTAGCCTCAAAATTATTTCCAAAGCCATTAATGATAGGCTCTCCCTGATGGGTAGTAGACTTACTTCTAATAACCAAACTGCCTTTATTAAAGGGAGGTTTATTCTGGAAAGTGTGGTTTCTGCCCAGGAGTTAATTCATGCTGCTCACACAAGGGGGTTTCCCTCCTTAGTGTTGAAAATTGATTATGAAAAGGCTTATGATAGGGTTAACTGGGAATTTCTTGATGAGATGTTGCTAGCCAGGGGATTTGGTCCTGTTATCAGGGCTTGGATAAATTCCTTGCTTGTTGGTGGCTCTCTGTGTATTAGGGTTAATGATGAGAATAGCTCATACTTTAAAGTAGGCAAAGGGCTCAAGCAAGGAGATCCTAGCTCTCCTATGCTTTTTAATTTTGTAGCTGATGTATTCTCTAAAATGCTTGCTAAAGCTGCCCATTCTGGTTTGATCCAGGGGCTTCTCCCTCAAGTGTTCCTGGTGGTGTCATCAGTCTTCAATATGCTGATGACACCATCCTTTTCCTTGAGGCTAATCTTGAGTTTGCTAGGAACCTAAAATGGCTCTTAGCCTATTTTGAAAGTATGTCAGGGATGAAAATAAATTATCATAAAACTGATATCATGGGGATACATGTGGGGGAAGCAGAGATGAATATTTTTGCTCAGGTCTTTTGTTGCAAGAAATCTGATTTTCCCTGTAAGTACTTGGGTGTCCCCCTCCACTTTTCCAAGCTTAGGAGGGAGGACCTTCAACCTATTGTTGATAAAACTTTCAAAAGATTTTCTGGCTGGAGAGGGAAGTTGCTTAACTATCAAAGTAGGCTGGTCCTGTTGAAGGCTTGCATTGCCAGTATCCCTATGTATCTCCTTTCGGTTCTTAAATTCCCTAAGTGGGCTATTGCTGCTATTAATTCCCAAATGTCTCACTTCTTGTGGAGTGATTCAGAGGGGAATAAGAAATATCACTTAGCTAATTGGAACCTGGTGACTCTTAAGAAGGATTTTGGGGGTCTTGGGGTTCAAAACCTTGGTGATTTCAACCTGTGTCTGCTTGCCTCTTGGGTAAGTAGGTACCATAAAGATGAACATAAAATCTGGAAACAAATCATTGACTTTAAATATGACCCTGACCCCAACGTTTTCTCTTCTGTCCCTGGGGTTTGCTCACCTTTCTGGAAAGGTGTGATGTGGGCTGCTAGGGCTGCAAAATGTGGTTTCAAATGGAAAGTGGGCAATGGCCATAAGGTTAAATTTTGGAGTGATGTGTGGATTGGTCATTGTAGCTTAGATGTTTGTTATTGGGATCTCTTTGAGATCTCTAATGAACAGGATATCACCGTTGCTCAAGCTTGGCAGGATGGTGAGCTTAGGCTCACATTTAGGAGAACTGTCTCCCCTCGTCAAATGGCTATGTGGGAAGAGCTCTGCCAACTTGTGGCAATTGTTCCATTGTCTGAGAATACTGATAAACCTATTTGGTTATTTGAATCTTCAGGAAAATACAGTGTGAGGTCTTTTTATGCCCTGGTTAACAATTGTGGTATTACTCCCGTCCATACCCCTGTTGTGTGGAGCCTTAAGGTTCCACCCAGGTTGCACATTTTCCTGTGGTTATTAGCTAACAACAGGTTACTGACTAGAAACAATTTGGCAAAAAGGAGAGTTGTTCCTGATGTGTCTTGTTTGTTCTGTCCTGAGACAGAGTCCTGTCATCACCTGTTTTTTGGGTGCTCTGTGGCTGAGATGGTTTGGGGGGTTGTGTCTGAACTTGTTGCTCGACCTGTTGGCCAAGATTTTGAATCTATTGCTAGATGGTGGATTAGTGAGAAGAATAACTCTTTTATTAATGTGGTTTGTACTGCTGCCTTGTGGTCTATCTGGAAACTGCGTAACGAGATGTGTTTTCAGGGGCTCTGCTGGCCAGGTGTTCGGGACATTTGGCGAAGGATGAGCGCCGAGCTTTCACAGTGGAAGGTGCTGGCAAACGACATTGTCTCGAGCCTCCTGAAGCATTGCATTCTGAAACTGAACAAGAAGCGAGGCGAGCTTTTGCGCATCGCCTGGCGCTGATGCCTCATTCGTGGAACTCGTCGGACCCGATCCCTGCTCCTGAAGCTGCGCAGGAGGAGACCTGCCAGCACCTGCTTGCGAAGTTCTTATCTAAGCGTTGATCGGGGTCTATCCGTGTTGCTACTCTCGGCTGTTAAGCTTTAGTTGCGTCCTTTTTTAGTTTCCCTTGTTGCGACGAAAACTTGCTACTCATCTTGCCTGCCCACCTGTGTGTGGTGCTGTCGTGTCCGGTGGTTCCACCGTTTGTAAAAAAACCCTTAACTTCTGCTGTTTTGATTTCAATGAAATCGGGAGGGCGTCCCTTTTAGTCTAGAAAAATACTGTAACAATGTATACATTGTGTACAAGGAGAACTCTCCGGGCTCTGAGCTGTTCAGATCAAGCAAAATTACAGACGAAAAACTCATGGTGTGTATAAGGCTGGTGCCAACCGGGGCGGTAAGGAGGGGCGGGAGGGGCCTTACCGCCCGGTGGCGGGCGAGAGGGGGCGATAGGGGGGGGGGCGAGAGGAGCCGGCCTGCCGCCCGCGTTGGCGGGGCGACAAGGAGGGCCCGGGGCGAGAGGGGGGGGGCGATAGCGGGGCGACACGGTGCCAATGGGGGCGATAGGCCGGGCGATAGTGGAGGCGAGAGTGGAGGAGAGAGAAGTTACAGCCCGTGCACTGGCACCGTGGGGCGAGAGTGAGGTGAGAGTGGGGGTGAGAGTGAGAGTAAAGATGACGTGGCGAGGCGAGAGTGGGGCGGTGCATTGGTACCAGCCTAATTCAGTGACATCGTCTCTGTGATAGCAATGCAAAACACTATCAGTTTCCATTTCCTAGTCTAAAAAAGACTTATGGCCATGTACTATGCAGGTTGCGGGCAGAGGTTGAAGTTTTAAACGGCCAATTCCCACGGTCGTACTCGTACTACTGCAGCTATGCAGATGCTACTACAGTAATTCTCACAGTAGTTGCTATCTCAGGAAGCTGAGGCAGGAAGAGAGCACATGATCGAAGCCACATAATTGGAGCCGATGGCGACGGGGTAATCATTCCGACGTACCAACCATCGCCGTCGCCGTACCGGGCTTGACGACGGGGGCACGGCACGGGGCGCATGTGCCGGCGCACAGAGCTCACTGTGGATCTCGATCGGAGGCAGGCAGCGCCGGTGGTCCAACCGTCACACGTCCCGATCATGAGCATATATGTTATTCATTTTTCTTTAGAGGAAAATCATTGGCATGGATACGTAATGGAACCGAGTAGAGGGCACGTGGCGTGTACGAACCAACGGTTCCTCGTATGTGCGAAAGAAAAAGATCAGTCGATGGCATGTGGGCCCTGGGTCCGGAACCCTGCGTCTGCCGGCAGCTAGCTGTTGTTGCGTGGTGGTATGTGGTGAGTAAGTCAAGGCCATGCATCATGCGCGCAGCGAACAAATCAAGCACACAGATGAGATCAGATCAGAGGGGATTAGGATCCTAGTTTAGGTGAGCGGTGTCATCACATCAGACGATCAGAGTGCAAATGTTGCTATCTCGCCTGTGAAATGACCCTTTGGTGGGCCCAGATTGTGCGCGCGCGCGCCTTTGGGCCAACTGGTGGGCGGGCCCGGTGATTTGGATCAGAACGTTCTTCCTCCCTACCTCGCTGCCCTCCGGCCCTCCATAACATGCACTGCGCCTGCGTCTGCCTGATGACATGGAGTTCAGGTTCAGCAACTGTTGGAGCTGCAAATTGTACTGCACTCACTCACTCACTTACTCACACATACTCATGGCATTATCATATCATTATGCTTCTTGGAAAACAGTGCAGACGAATCAGTTCTAGTATTACTATACCAATTAACCACTTCTCTTTCCTTTTTGTCCTTTGTGGCAAGCAGTGTATTTTCTGGTACCACTGTATAAGATATCTATGCTATACCAAGGCGTGGCCTACCAAATGGTATTAGTAGGTGTTGTAATCTTCAATGTTCTCGAACCAAATGTCAATCCAGAAGACAGTATCTTGTCAATTGTGAACCCCATGGCCGGACACATACATAACCAGAGGTATAGGTCGGTAGGTGACAGGATATGGGGGCTTTCGAGCCGTGACTTTCCAGCATCCACTCCATCCAGCGCTGATCTACCATGTGCCATCCCCCTGAAATGGTAGCACCAGCTTTACCTTGGCGGCTGCCCACCCATGGCCCACAAGGCAGTCACTTTCTGCACCAAGCTAGACGAAACTTCAAATCCTACTCGTGCTACCAGTACTAGCAGTCTAGCACAAGTGCACAAACAAACATACACAGAGGCAGCCATCTCATGTCAAGATGAGATGAAGCATGTCATTCCATGGTGGATCATCAAGTGGCACCAAAGGAAATGGACTCAGGATTTGGAGGCACCGAGGGATGGACGGACGGATGCATATGGGCTGCCAAGCTAGACTCACATCCCATCACCCATTTGTCGTCTCCTTCCTTTCCTTGTACCGATTTGAGTGAAATTTGAAAGGAGCTTTCCTCTGGCCCCCTCCCTTCATAGGACATGTCATGCGACTATGCGAGCGAGTGAGTGCCGCCCCCCCACACTCCCCTAGTAGCGCATCGCATGAACCTAAAATGAGATCACTAGCCCACAGGCTACCGGTAGAGTAGGAGTGTAGGGACAGATCATTGTCATAGGATGCATCATATGGGCCAATAGGGACGAGCCTCTCCCTCGTTGAGAGGGCGGGCCGCAGCCCGAAGGGGTTTGTGTTGGGGTTGCGGGTGAAAACGGGGCAGCCACGTGGGCGTCTTCCCGTCCGGACGAGCCCCCAAAGGGCCTCGCCGGGAGCCCATTCAGACGCCTATTAGGGGCCTCGACTGGAGATACTCTCATAAAATAGAACCTCAACTTCTTCTGTTATTTCTGTCTGATGTCATGGGGCTGAGTAGCAAATAGTGATCTGATAGTGATATAAAAAAGATGAGCTGAGCCTGAAAGCTCCATTTTTGCAAGTTGTAGCATGTAGCTTGTTTTTTTTTAAGGGAACGATCCATCCTCTTCATCTGGCCGATGCACATGGCTTTTATATCAAACGGAAAACATCCGGTTAACCCAACGCCACGAAAGAACGAAAACAACTAAGCATTAGCTATTGTGGCCACAAAGATCAACCTAAAAACTAACATAATGAAACGACTACCCATTGTAACCGTCCAGGGCCGAACGACCGCCATCAGCCGAGAGTATTCTGCATCAAAACGTCCATGTTGGTCTTCGGGCAGCAGGAGAAACCACATATCCTCTCCGCACTTGGCTACCCAGCGTTTACCGTAGGCACGATAACTGGTACACCAGAGGTGCGTCCTTCCCGAATCCAGTGAAGTGCAACCTGCAAAAAATGTCCAACTTTCAAGTTGTTAGAAATAATATCATTCCTGCAATTCTAAATAGCCTACGAGAAAGCACATACACCAACGCATATACTAGTTTTTGTGGTCTTATCAATTCCGTTTAGCCAATTACCGAACAAATTAGTAACACTAGGCGGAGGTGATATGCTAAATGTAAAATGCACTAATCTCCAGCTTTTGCGAACAAATTAGTATGTAGCTTGCTGTGCATGTAGCGCCACCGTAACATTGACAACAACATTTTAATCTGAAATTTCTTCCTTGCAGATCATGATTTGGAGAGTCTTGCCGTGGAGACTGAAGATAATTTTGGCTTTTATCGGAAAGGCTCTGCGTAGGATCTTTCTCAGGTGGAAGGAGCATTAATCTTTGTGTTTGTTTACCGTGCTGAAGCTGCGACCACTGAGATACGATGATTTCAAGAGCGCGATGACGGTGATAAGGATGAGCTTGTAGAAGAGCAAATTAATGGGAGGAGCTGAAGAAATGGAACGACGAGTTCGGTTCAAGCTGACAAGGATTACGAGCTCATCCGACGGATTTAGTTTGGTGTGTGTGTGTATAATTTCATCTCCGTAATTAATGGCTTGCAAGTCGTCATATATTTACACACACGCCTATGAAGGCATCCAAAATCTCTAACAATGTATATGCTGTGTACAAGGAATACTCTCCGGCTCTGAGCTGTTTAGGTCAAGCAAAATTACAGACGAAAAACTCATGGTGTGTATAAGAGAGATGCTACATCTATGGAAGGTTTTGTTAGGGATTTTGTTTACGGACTGATGTGTCGTAAATTGGTTGCGTGGCCAGAACTGGCCCACCCGAGTGAAATTAGGGGGGCGAATTAAGGGGTAGGTAAACAAATTCGCGTACGATTCCTCTGTAGGTCTAGCATTTTTGTGTGTATAATTCGGCGACTTCACCATCAGTTTCCATTCCTAGTCTATAAAAAGACTTGCGTCCATGTACTAATTTTTTTTTTTTTTTGAAACGAGGCAAAACTTGCCTTTATATTGATATAGGAGAAGCAAACAGATTGGACGAAGCCTAAAAAAAAAGATACAACCCAAGTCGACGACCATGTCACCCTAGCAACAATAGTCGACACTACCATGACGGAGGAAAACCTCAGGCAAGACCGAACCCGGAGTCGCCACTCCGACATCAACGTCGGCCAAGGGGCGGGCCCCTAAACTAGCCGACGACCACGTCACCCTAGCAACCATGGCCGACACTAAACACAGCGGAGACCAACTCAACGCAAGACGAACACCCGGAGCCGCCGCTCCGACATCCACGCCAGCCCAAGGGCCACGCCCCTAAATTAGCCGACGACTATGTTGCCCTAACAACCAAAGCCGACACTAAAACACGGCGGAGTCAACCTCAACGCAGGTCTTCCGGAGCCGCCGCTCCGACATCCACGCCGACCCTCGGGGCCGCGCACCACCTAGCCGTTGACGATGAGTCGCCGCAACCAGCCACCAATAATCCACAACTCCCTCCGGCCGGTGGAACATCCAAAGCAAGGGTCCCAAGAGGCAAGCGACGCAGAAGCGCCGCCCTCGCCCGATCCCGCAAAGGATCTAGGGTTTCCCCCGGAGAGCCCGGCACGGAGAAGCGAGGACACCGCCACGATGACGTCTTCAAGAAGAACGCGGCGCCCGGAGGCGTAGCTGTCGTCGGCCCCGACGGACCGCTGGGGCAGTGCTTTCGCCCCGCGATGTGTCGCAAACCCCGCTAACCGCCCGACGGGGACCGGCCAAACCAAATGGTATTAGTAGGTGTGGTAATCTTCAATGTTCTCAAACCAAATGTCAATCCAGAAGACAGTATCTTGTCAATTGTGAACTCCATGGCCGGACATATACATAACCAGAGGTGGGTCGGTAGGTGACAGGATAGGGGGGGCTTTCGAGCCGTGACTTTCCAGCATCCACTCCATCCAGCGCTGATCTACCATGTGCCATCCCCCTGAAATGGTAGCACCAGCTTTACCTTGGCGGCCGGTCACTTTCTGCGGCAAGCTAGACCAAACCTCAAATCCTACTCGTGCTACCAGCAGTACTAGCACAAGTGCGCGAACAAACATACACGCAGAGCCATCTCATGTCAAGATGAGATGAAGCATGTCATTCCATGGCGGATCATGATGTGCCACCAAGGAAAAATGCCTCAGGGTTTGGAGCCACCGTGGGATGGACGGATGGATGGGCTGCCATTGCCAAGCTGGACTCACATCCCATCACCCGTTTGTCGTCTCCTCCCTTTCCTTGTACCGATTCGAGTGAAAATTGAAAGGGGCTTTGGTCTGGCCCCTTCGTAGGACATGTCATGCGACTATGCGAGCGAGTGAGTGCCGCCCCCCACACTCCCCTAGTAGCGCATCACATGAACCTAAAAATGGAATCGCTAGCCACAGGCTACTGGTAGAGTAGAGTGTAGGGACAGATCATTGTCATAGGATGATCATATGGGTCAATTAATTAGGGACCAGTGCAATGTAACTACACCTACTCTCACTATTTATTTTTTATTTTTTTCATTTTTTGTTGTTGTTGCTCCTGCTGCAATGTTCTGACGAATACAAAGCTGATGTAATGACTATGCCTATTGGGAGTACACTAGTGCAAGTGCACGAACAAACATACACGCAGAGCCATCTCATGTCAAGATGAGATGAAGCATGTCATTCCATGGTGGATCATGGGATGGCACCAAGGGAAATGGACTCAGCATTTGGAGGCACCGAGGAATTGATGGACGACGGATGGCTGCCAAGCAGGACTCACTACCAATCGCCCATTTGTCATCTCCTCCCTTTCCTTGTACCATAGGGTTGCGTAGCAAATAGTGATCTGATAGTGATATATAAAAGGTGAGCTCGCAGGAACCTGAAAGCTCCATTTTTTCAAGTTGTATTATGTAGCTTGCTGTGCATGTACCGCCATTCTAACATTGCCGACAACATTTTAATCTGAATTTTTTCCTTGCAGATCATGATCTCGAGAGGCTTGCTGTGGAGACTGAAGGTAAATTTTGCTTTCTGTTATATGCTCATTTTTTAGATGATGGCCTTTGTGGTCTTTCGTAATGAACTACATATGCCCACAGGATACTCCGGGAGTGACCTGAGAGCCTTGTGCGAGGAAGCTGCAATGATGCCAATCAGAGAGCTTGGCCCGCAGAATATCCTTACAATAAAAGCAAATCAGGTGCAGTTTCTGAACTTTGGATACTGAACCGTCAAAAACTTTGCTGCTTACATTTTGAAATACTCCAGCCGGCAGCATTCTCAAGTGGAAGGAGCATTAATCTTTGTGTTTGTTTACCGTGCTGTAGCTGCGGCCACTGAGATATGATGATTTCAAGAGCGCGATGACGGTGATAAGGCCGAGCTTGCAGAAGAGTAAATGGGAGGAGCTGCAGAAATGGAACGACGAGTTTGGTTCAAGCTGACAAGGATGACGAGCTCATCCGACGGATTTAGTTTGGTGTGTGTGTGTATAATTTCCTCTCCGTAATTAATGGCTTGCAAGTCCTCATATATACACACACGCGCCCATGCAGGCATCCAAAATCTGTAACAATGTATATGCTGTGTACAAGGAATACTCTCCTGCTCTGAGCTGTTCAGATCAAGCAAAATTACAGACGAAAAACCCATGGTGTGTATAGTATAATTCAGCGACTTCATCTCTGTGATAGCAATGCAAAACAGTTTCCATTCCTAGTCTATAAAAAGACTTTCGCGGGGCCATGTACTATGCAGGTTGCAGGCAGAGGTTGAAGTTTAAACGGCCAATTCCCACGGTCGTACTCGTACTACTGCAGCTATGCACATGCTACTAATTCTCACAGTAGTTGCTATCTCAGGAAGCTGAGGCAGGAAGAGAGCACATGATCGAAGCCACATAATTGGAGCCGATGGCGAGTTGGCGACGGGGTAATCATTTCGGAGGGATACGACGTACCAACCATCGCCGTCGCCGTACCGGGCTTGACGATTACACCACCGACGGCGGCACGGGGCGCATGTGCCGGCGCACAGAGCTCACTGTGGATCTCGATCGGAGGCAGGCAGGCAGCGCCGGTGGTCCAACCGTCGCACGTCCCGATCATGAGCGTACGTTTATTCATTTTTCTTTAGAGGAAAATCATTGGCATGGTTACGTAATGGAACCCAGCAGAGGGCACGTGGCGTGTACGAACAAACGGTTTCTCGTATCGTTTGTAGAAGAAAAAGAGCAGTCGATGGCATGTGGGCCCAGGGTCCGGAGCCCTGCGTCTGCCGGCAGCTAGCTGTTGTTGCGTGGTGGTATTTGGTGGAGTCAAGGCCCTGCATCATGCGCGCAACGAACAAATCAAGCACACAGATCGGATCGGATGAGATGAGAGGGGATTAACGCAGCCATGGCTTGATCACTACGGGAATCAGGCGCTACGCCGACGGCCGGCGGCCCTCGGGGTAGGCCCTATCCCCCTCGGCGTAGGGGTACGCCGACGGCCCCCCTCGGCGTAGCCCCGTCGGCGTACACGTCCGTCGGCGTACGTGTCTTGCCCGTCGGCGTAGAGGATCCCGTCGGCGTATACGTGTCGTGGGACCCACCAGCTGTCAGAACGGAGTCCGTTCAACGGAGTACATACGCCGACGGCCAAACTAGACCCCCCTCGGCGTATTGGAGGCCACGTGGAGGTCCCTGCGGGCCTGGCCCAAGGGCTACGCCGACGGCATCCCCTCGGCGTAGGGGTGCATACGCCGACGGCCCCCCCTCGGCGTAGGTGTACAATATTTCAATTTTTTTATTTTTTTTTTTTTGAATTTTTTTTTTGGATTTTTTCTGAGTTTTTTTTATTTCACTTATTTAACCACTTAATCACACTATAGTCACATTTATATTTATCTTTAACTATTTTTATTTTTAATCTAAATTACTCGTTTCTACTAACACTTCCCGATCGGTCACCCATCCTGAGATTGCTCCAGCCCCAGCACGCTTAACTTCGTAGTTCCTTCCTTGTGAGATACCTAGAAACAACGGATGTGTTGTTGTCAATATTATCCAATCTATCCTGTTAACCTTAACACTTGGACCATCAATGTCACACTATTTTATTTTGTGAATTCAAACAATTATTTAAGTAAAAAATAATAACTAATAATAAATTTGAATTCAAATAATCTTTAATTTAAATAATAATTAACATTTTTGTCTTTTCTATTTAATATTGAAAAATTCATATCTATAAATCCGTAAATCGAAATTTGACAAATAATATGTCTATATCGATTAGAAAAATGAGAGAAATTCAAATATGACGTCCATATAATATTTTCCATCATATATAATATTTTTTTTGACGTCATTATATAGGTACTAGTATACACCAAAAATAATAAACTTGGAATACGACAGTTGTGTTGAAAATGTGTTCACAAAAATTAGCTATCTCCTACGAACATTCCCGGGTTTCGGGCCAAATGACGAGTGTTATGGTCATATCCATGGCATAGTTTTTTCAAATGTTCCCATATTACACACAAACATGTATCTTGGAAGCACGAACAATATTGACGGAGGAAGTTTTCCTTTTCATCGAAGAAAAAAACTATTTTCCATGTCCGGAGTGTAAAAAATAGGTTTTTTTGTGAAGGACCTACCGCAAATATGTTGCAAAACTTGAGAGCTATAATTTTTGAAAATTCTAGACCATGTTATATGCACAAATAACAAATTTGTTTCATATGAAAAGGTTTTCCATCCACCTCTTTTGAAGAACAGAAGTTTCTGCCGATTCCGCTGGAAACTGGTCAAATTTGAACTATAGGTACCTCATAGTTTGCTCATGATTTTTGGCAAAAATCATTTTTAGGTACACAAGTACCTATTTCAACATAGATATACCAAGAGTTTCTCAATATTCAACCCCTAGCTACGAACGGTCATGCCCGCCGCTTTGACTTTTTCCTCAAACGGGGTTAGAAAATTCCAAAAAATTCAAAAAAAAATCAAAATGATGCGAGACCTTCGCGTGGTGTCATTATATAGGTACTAGTATACACCAAAAATAATAAACTTGGAATACGACAGTTGTGTTGAAAATGTGTTCACAAAAATTAGCTATCTCCTACGAACATTCCTGGGTTTCGGGCCAAATGACGAGTGTTATGGTCATATCCATGGCATAGTTTTTTCAAATGTTTCCATATTACACACAAACATGTATCTTGGAAGCACGAACAATGTTGACGGAGGAAGTTTTCCTTTTCATCGAAGAAAAAAACCATTTTCCATGTCCGGAGTGTAAAAAATGGGTTTTTTTGTGAAGGACCTACCGCAAATATGTTGCAAAACTTGAGAGCTATAATTTTTGAAAATTCTAGACCATGTTATATGCACAAATAACCAATTTGTTTCATATGAAAAGGTTTCCATCCACCTCTTTTGAAGAACAGAAGTTTCTGCCGATTCCGCTGGAAACTGGTCAAATTTGAACTATAGGTACCTCATAGTTTGCTCATGATTTTTGGCAAAAATCATTTTTAGGTACACAAGTACCTATTTCAACATAGATATACCAAGAGTTTCTCAATATTCAACCCCTAGCTACGAACGGTCATGCCCGCCGCTTTGACTTTTTCCTCAAACGGGGTTAGAAAATTCCAAAAAATTCAAAAAAAATCAAAATGATGCGAGACCTTCGCGTGGCGTCATTATATAGGTACTAGTATACACCAAAAATAATAAACTTGGAATACGACAGTTGTGTTGAAAATGTGTTCACAAAAATTAGCTATCTCCTACGAACATTCCTGGGTTTCGGGCCAAATGACGAGTGTTATGGTCATATCCATGGCATAGTTTTTTCAAATGTTTCCATATTACACACAAACATGTATCTTGGAAGCACGAACAATGTTGACGGAGGAAGTTTTCCTTTTCATCGAAGAAAAAAAACCATTTTCCATGTCCGGAGTGTAAAAAATGGGTTTTTTTTGTGAAGGACCTACCGCAAATATGTTGCAAAACTTGAGAGCTATAATTTTTGAAAATTCTAGACCATGTTATATGCACAAATAACCAATTTGTTTCATATGAAAAGGTTTCCATCCACCTCTTTTGAAGAACAGAAGTTTCTGCCGATTCCGCTGGAAACTGGTCAAATTTGAACTATAGGTACCTCATAGTTTGCTCATGATTTTTGGCAAAAATCATTTTTAGGTACACAAGTACCTATTTCAACATAGATATACCAAGAGTTTCTCAATATTCAACCCCTAGCTACGAACGGTCATGCCCGCCGCTTTGACTTTTTCCTCAAACGGGGTTAGAAAATTCCAAAAAATTCAAAAAAAATCAAAATGATGCGAGACCTTCGCGTGGTTTCATTATATAGGTACTAGTATACACCAAAAATAATAAACTTGGAATACGACAGTTGTGTTGAAAATGTGTTCACAAAAATTAGCTATCTCCTACGAACATTCCTGGGTTTCGGGCCAAATGACGAGTGTTATGGTCATATCCATGGCATAGTTTTTTCAAATGTTTCCATATTACACACAAACATGTATCTTGGAAGCACGAACAATGTTGACGGAGGAAGTTTTCCTTTTCATCGAAGAAAAAAACCATTTTCCATGTCCGGAGTGTAAAAAATGGGTTTTTTTGTGAAGGACCTACCGCAAATATGTTGCAAAACTTGAGAGCTATAATTTTTGAAAATTCTAGACCATGTTATATGCACAAATAACCAATTTGTTTCATATGAAAAGGTTTCCATCCACCTCTTTTGAAGAACAGAAGTTTCTGCCGATTCCGTTGGAAACTGGTCAAATTTGAACTATAGGTACCTCATAGTTTGCTCATGATTTTTGGCAAAAATCATTTTTAGGTACACAAGTACCTATTTCAACATAGATATACCAAGAGTTTGGCAAAATAAAGATTTTTCTTTAAACACACACGCAAACGGCCTGCGCATCGCGATCGAGCAAAGGAAAAAAAAAACAATACCTACGCCGACGGCACCCCCTCGGCGTAGGGTTCGTTACGATCGAACGGGAAGAAAAAAAATTTCCTCCACCTACGCCGACGGCACCCCCTCGGCGTAGGGTTAGTTTTTTTTTCTTTTAAACCTCACACGCGCTCACACGGTACGGTCTAACGCGGGAAAAAAAAATCATTTACCTACGCCGAGGGGGTGCCGTCGGCGTAGCCTATCACATAACGGCGCGTTCGAAGGGCGTAACGGGGCATCCCTACGCCGAGGGGGATAGATACGCCGACGGTGCCCCCTCGGGGTAGCCTCCAGACGCCGAGGGGGAGGAGACGCCGACGGGCAGGCGGAGGGCCGATCCTACCGGCCACCCTACGCCGAGGGGGCCGATAGTTGGCCGTCGGCGTATTGGCCGGCCGTCGGCGTCTATTGGCTCTCCCGTAGTGGATTAGGGTCCTAGTTTAGGTGAGCGGTCGCCCTCTCCTATCGTACGGTGTCATCACATCAGACTATCAGAGTGCAAAAGTTGCTATCTCTCCTGAAATGATCCTTTGGTGGACCCAGATTGTGTGCGCGCGCGCGTTTGGGCCAACTGGTGGGCGGGCCCGGTGATTTGGATCAGAATGTTCTTCCTCCCTCCCTCCGGCCCTCGTAACATGCAGTGCGCCTGCGTCTGCCTGATGAAAATGGAGTTCAGGCTCAGCAACTGTTGGAGCTGCAAATTGCACTTGCACTCACTCACTCACTCACACTCATGGCATTATCATATTATGCTTCTTGGGAAACAGTGCAGACGAATCTGATCTATTACTATACCAATAAACCAGTTCTTCTTCCTTTTTGTCCTTTGTAGCAACCAGTGTATTTTCTGGTACCACTGTATAAGATATCTACGCTAGTCACATATGCTATACCAAGGCGTGGCCTACTATTTCACAAAAGAATGAAACACATGGTATTAGTACTAGTGGTAATCTTCATTGTGAGTTCCATGGCCGGACACATGCATAACCAGAGGTAGGTCGGTACGGGACAGGATAGGGGGGGGCTTTCGAGCCGTGACTTTCCAGCATCCACTCCATCCAGCGCTGATCTACCATGTGCCATCCCCCTGAAATGGTAGCACCAGCTTTACCTTGGCGGCCGCCCATCCACGGCCCACACGGCGGCCGGTCACTTTCTGCGCCAAGCTAGACGAAACCTCAAATCCTACTCGTGCTACCATCAGTACTAGCACAAGTGCACAAACAAACATACGCAGAGCCATCTCATGTCAAGATGAGATGAAGCATGTCATTCCATGGTGGATCATGAGATGGCACCAAGGGAAATGGACTCAGGATTTGGAGGCACCGAGGAACGGACGGACGGACGGATGGGGATGAGCTGCCAAGCCGGACTCGCATCCCATCACCCATTTGTCGTCTCCCCCCTTTCCTTGTACCGATTCGAGTGAAAATTGAAAGGGGCTTTGGTCTGGCCCCTTCGTAGGACATGTCATGCGACTATGCGAGCGAGTGAGTGCCGCCCCCCACACTCCCCTAGTAGCGCATCACATGAACCTAAAAATGAGATCGCTAGCCCACAGGCTACTGGTAGAGTAGGAGTGTAGGGACAGATCATTGTCATAGGATGCATCATATGGGTCAATTAATTAGGACCAGTGCAATGTAACTACACCTACTCTCACTATTTATTTTTTATTTTTTTCATTTTTTGTTGTTGTTGCTCCTGCTGCAATGTTCTGACGAATACAAAGCTGATGTAATGACTATGCCTATTGGGAGTAACCGTCCGTAGATAAAACATGGTAATGGAAGAAGTACTTTTTTCGCACAAACACATTCGGCTCAGCTAGTAATTTTTTTTGGCCTTATCTCTTTCTGCTCATCAGAACTACCAAACCCTGTTCTTTTATCTCCTCCCAATTCTGGCCGGGGGTGCCCGGCCATCATCATCATGCATGCATTGCTAGCTCTGCCTTCGCTCACATGGCCTGCGCCAGCAATAATATGTCCACTGGATCCAGTAATGGGGCACCAGTACCCGCCCACTAGCTAGGTGTAGTATGTGTATTCATCTTTTGGCTTCCAGTTTTTGCAAACCCACCCCTCGACATCTGAAATATGAATCGTATTACTGCGATGCTGCATAGATAGGTGGCGACTTTCTGTGTGGCGCAGCCTTCTTTTCTTTGGCTAGACATGGAGTAGGTGTGCAGGGGTAGATCGATGGAGATGGGCAGGGTGGTGCATGGGAGGGCGGGAGGAGATGTGTGTGGTCCATGGTGTGGCTCATTCATTCTCTTTGTTGCAGAGATTTTTCTTGGTATGTGGATATTGGCGTGGATAGGATCCCCACCAGCTCCAAAGCTTGATTTGTGCCACGTGTTTGTTTTCTTCTTCTTGAAATCGGCAGATTGCATGCTTGCACACCCAAGGTGGCAAGGTCTGTGCCACATGTATACTCTACTCTACTACATGTGGAGAGTGGTACCTCTTTACATTTCCCGTGATAATTCAACTGTTACCGTAAAAATCATCTGTATTTCGAATGAACCAGCAAGAATGAACATATTTTGCTTATAGATTTAGACTTCCCTCAAACCCATGATCATTTTCGTCTCTGCATGTGGGAGTGGGATGCTAGATACACGTACACTACACATTCTGAAAACTATCTCTCGCTCATCTCTCTCCATAAAACTCTATTGTACTCCCTCCGTCCAGAATTAAATGTCACAAAGTTTGACAAAAGTAGATGTATCTAACACTCTAGATACATCCACTTTTGTCAAACTTTGTGACGTTTAATTCCTGACGGAGGGAGTATATATATAGCCCACATAGTGAAAACTTTTTGGAGCATGCTGGCTATATGCCTCCTCCATCATGTCTTGCTCATCAGGGTTGGATAGGCGGAGTAAAGGAGAGCAATCCTCCCATCACGGATCCTATGATGGGTTCAATCAATCCGTCCATCCATCCATCCTCGGTTCCTCATGCATGCAATGCAAGGTCTACATATACATGCCATTAATAATGCACGCAGACCACAAAGTTGTGTTGTGTGTGCACGGAGGAGATTGTGCACAGCGAGGGAGAGAGAAAGGAAACACAAATTGCGTGTGTTTTGTGATTGACGGGACATGTGATCTTGCACGGATAAGGGGCCTGCGCGCATCTGCACGGCGACCGCTGCAGGACGCATTGTACTCATTGCGCCCCGAACTTGCAGCACTGAGTTTCACAACATGCTCACCGATCTGAAGAAGCTTTTTTATTTTTGACGATTCACCTCAGCCTGGCTGGCTGGTTCGGCGTTGATGGATTATAGTGAGAGTTGAACGGAGGTCTGATCATGCGCTGGGATCAATTAATTTGGTCCCATCATTTGGTGCAGTGGAGAATTAACTGTTCAGAGCTCAGACTGTGCAGGGAGTTATTAAAACCTGAGACCTTCCGCGCAAATTAACCGCCATCAGATCTACCCCAGAGAGCAGATGGAAATTTCCGCAGCTCCTGCTAGCCTGCCGCTGGTCCCCTACGACAACACACACATCGATGGTGTGAGAGTCTCCACGCATCCATGGCAGTAGAAAAAAAAGGAGAAGAAGAAACTTAGAAACAGCTCCGGAAACAAAATCGCAAGGCAAAGAGCAGGCGATGGGCGCAGAGATCGCAGGGCATCGGATTCCGAGTTCCGTTGCGATGCTATAACCCTCCGATTCCAGAAACGAAAATAGTTCGGCTGCAATACCCTGTTGCAACAGATCTCTCCGGGGATGCATTCACGGTGGGCCTTTGACTTTGCCCACAAGTAGGCACGCAGGCGTTGTCGCGTCGCATGTGCCGCGGGCTGTGGCATGCATGTGAGCGGTTTTAGCTTGTGGCCTGCGTGCAGCGTCTGCCATTGCCGTTTGCGAGCTAGCTTCCCGTGGCTCTCTGTTACGGCACGGCGGTTTCAAGGCCGCACCGCCTTTGGCATGCAAGAAAGAAAGCCTTGCAATGGCATTGGGGTTCATTGACGAAGGCAAGATATGCTTGAGATGGGCGCGCGTCTTGGAGGTGAGAGAGAGTGGCTTTTGGAATGTTCATAGTATTTGTTTGGTTCTGGCGCCTGTCCTTGTGTTGTGTGTGCCCCGTGGAACTAGTAAACTGCGCCGTAAAGAGACCTCGTGATTTTACCTGTGATGGTTAATTTACTGCCATGTGTCTCGCTGTCATCTTTTTTTTCTTACTTTACCTGCAGGCTTTGTTTGCAGCTAGGCTTAGCTAGCTATGGCGGCGCTGGTTGCGAAGGCTGCAAAGCATCAGCATAAACCTGAGCTGCGCGAAAACGACCTGTGCATGTGTATCTGCGAGCTGCATTGTTTGTCTCGCCTCCAGGATACAGATCATTGGCGTGCTCAAAGAACCCTGTACATCCGAGCATAGAGACCATTCGTGGCCTGGGTCACCAAAAGGCCGGCCACCAAGAAATAAGAAGAGAAAGCGGGACACACTTCGCGCGTCAAATCTACAGACTCCACAAAACTTAAGCAAACTAGAACTGCTACTAAATCTGCATGTGAACGTCGTGCTCAGCTCATGCATGTCAGCCCTAATTTTGACGCCATCTGCCCATCTCCATCGGGGTCCCGTTCTCACAATTACAAAACGCACATTATTAATCTCACCACCGACCTACTAATGGCGATGAAGGATCAGTGTCCCGGGACTGGGGAGGGCCGACATTGATGTAAATCGAAGGAACGCAGAGTCCCTTGTCGTCAGTTTTCTTTTCTTTTTTAACAAACCATGTCGTCAGTTAAATACTTTTTTCCCACATCTAGGATCTGCAAGGTGGGTCAAACGCCCATTTGCCGCATCTCAAAGAGGTTTGTGTGATCAAATTGCCCGCGTGCATCGATTTACCGACCCTAAGAATACACCCGATGCCTCTCAAGCAGACACGACTCATTCCTATACAACATGATCTATAATCTGTGATTCCGAACATATGTATGATCTCTATTCACTGGCACTAGAGGGATATTGGAACTAGCAAGAGTTTTGGGGACGGACCTATGTTTATATGCGAGGCATTGTTGAAGTGAAGGTCTTTCATTGTATTTATTGGCTAGTGCATATCCACCCTTCTTCATTTCGAGGACATGTGGTACTCTTTCCTATTTTATTTTACTTTGATATGTTGTTTCTGTTGAATCGTGTCTTTGTTGCGCCCTTGCTTAAACCTCTCCCCCTACCCCAAGTAAATATCTTTGCAACTTTGTCGTTGGCTGCTTTTCATCAAAAAAAAAGTGGCAGGAGGTTTCGTTTATGGACCTTATGGTGTACAACTCGTTAGAGCATCTCCATTCGCGCCCCCCAATAGGTGTCTGGAGATGGCTCTTTGCGGATTGTCCGGACGAGAAGACGGCATTGGGGGCGGCGCTCCCCACTCGCAGCCCCAAACAGAACACCTCTCTCCAAAAAAAAACTTAAACAAAACTCTTCAAATTTCGATTTCAGTCAAATTTTATATAATTTGAATAAAATTTAAACTAAAACATAAATTTAAACTAAAATCGACGTGTTCACTGGTAGAACACGTGGAAGTCTTCCTCCTTGACGCCGTAGCCTCTGCCGTTGCCGGCGTCCCTCTCGTCGCCTGGAGAGGGCGCCCGATGGCTCGGCCCGGCCTCGTCGTCGTTGGCTGCCGGGGAGAATTCACCATCGCTGTCGAGGTCGATGATGGGCACCCCGGTGATCTCCGCGTGGTCGACAAAGGACCAGGCGCACGCGGCAGAGTCCGTCAACGCCATCGGCGTGTTGTAGGACTCGTTGAAGGCCGCCGCCTGGCCTTCGGGGTCCTCCGGTGTAGCCATTGAGTGCTGGATGGCTAGCATCTCGGCGAAGAGAGTGGAGACGGGCACCTCCGTCTTCACCTCCACCTTGGGCTTCTTCAGCGACGGTGGAGCGGCCGGGCGTGCAGACTCACCAATGAACAGCCCACCGGAGCGGCGCGTCGAGGAGCGCAGTTTCGGCTTGGGCACGCGCATGTGCGGCGTTGCGGGGTACCACATGGTCAAGGCGTTGTATACGAATACTCCAAGAATAATATATTCACGCCCCCCCAGCTCACCATACTTTTCATCAATGAATACTCCGAGAATAATATAGCCTTGACCATAATATAGATACTCCGAGAATAACATAGTCTTCATCATAGGATGAATATTCTCGAAAATGACATAGTCTTACAATAGTAAATAGAAGTAACAACCATAAACCAAATAGAGAGTTCAACTAGGTAGTAAAGCAATTTCGATGATAAAACGAAGGCAAATGGATGCATGCTATGCAAAGACTATCAAATGCAAGATCCCTAGTAGAGATCTCTTAGACACCAGAAAAGGAGAAATCGATGCTACAGTACAAGAACTCATGCCACGAAGTCCTCATCATCCTGATCATCACCGCCATCATCATCATCATCAGCAGCAGCATAGGGTGGTGGAACCTGACTAGAACTTGCCTGAGTGAGATTGGCGGGCCAAAACTGTCCAAGTGAAGTGGCATCATCGCCAAGCCAGTAAGTGTGCTGAGACTTCCACTTATGCTCATCAAGTTATTCAGAACTAGAAGGTCCCGGTGGGAGATGCAAATGCTCCATGATCTGCCTCCGGTGACGATGGTAGGCCTTAAAATCCTTGTTTTGCTTGTCCACAAAGAAACAGTTCATCTTCTGGAGAGCCTTCTTGATGCTAAACTTCGGTTGTCCCCTTGGAACATGAACTAGAGAAGCATCGGGGGAGTCATCATGTGGAGAGCCAGGCGCCTCAATATGAGGAGTAGAGCGAGCTAGTTTAGAGCGAGGAGGA
This sequence comes from Alopecurus myosuroides, assembly GCA_028641055.1. Taxonomy (NCBI): domain Eukaryota; kingdom Viridiplantae; phylum Streptophyta; class Magnoliopsida; order Poales; family Poaceae; genus Alopecurus; species Alopecurus myosuroides. Next base: position 503,310,642 of record CM054057.1, read on the forward strand.
GCAGTTGCTTCCTGAGAAGCGCTGAGGAGAGGACGCATGGTAGAAACAATTGTTGGATAGTTGTTGATGAGCTGAGCAGGAATCTTTGTGTCAATGAGCGTTTGAAGATAAAATCCATAGATGGGGACCTTTTTGTCATGAACCGTAAGCTGCATCTCGTTCGACATGTAGTCTAACACATCTAGCTTCTTATTGTGATTTTTAGCAGTCACAATGTGGTGGAGAAGATTGATCATCCACCTACGAACAAGCCCCTTTTCCCCAAACTTGGCATGGATGATGTTCTGGAGAATAGTATGAGTCACATACAAAAAATCTGAGAAGAACACGACTTTAGGAATATATTGAGAGCCAACACCAGAGGGATAGAAAAGTTTGATACCAGGGTTGGCCTTCATGATCCTCCGCTCATCACCGTGGATCTGAACATGGGAGAAGTATGTATAGATGGCCTCTTCAATACCAAAGAGGGCTCCAAACTCAGCCAAAGTGGCATGGCACTTAACACCACTGATGACCCACAAGTATAGGGGACCACAACAGTCTTCGAGGGAAGTAAAACCCAAATTTATTTATTCGACACAAGGGGAGCCAAAAAATATTTATAAGCCTTAACAACTGAGTTGTCAATTCAGCTGCACCTTAAAGTAGACTTTCTCGCAATATTTTATCAGTGGTAACAGTTTTATAGCAGCAGTAATAGTAAAATAATAACAGGAGTAAAATAGTAACAGTAGTAGCAATCGGGGAAAACAACAGGATTAAAATACTGTAGGCATAGGGAATGGATGAACGGGCGTTGCATGGATAAGATAGTTCATATAATAATCAAAACATGGGCATTGCAGATAATAATAAAGCATCTAAGTTCTAGGTAAACCATAGGCATGTGTTCCAATATAGTCATAGGTGCTCGCGATGAGAAACTTGCACAACATCTTTTTGTCCTACTAGCCCGTTTGCAGCGGGGCCTCGAGTGATACTACTGGTAATTAAGGCGCTCCTTTTAATAAAGCACCGGTGCAAAACATTAACACTCCGTGAACACACATTATCCTCACATCACAGCCATCCATTCCGGTTGTCCCAATTTCTGTCACTTTGGCGCCTTAGGTTCCGTTGTGTGTAAACAACTTGCAGATATGATCAAGAAACAAAATTATACTCGTGAAACAATAACATGTTTAGATATGAGATCATGGCACTCGGACCCTCACTTGTTGATTGTTGGTGATTCTTGGGAGCCCCCAATTTGGTTATGGGTGCGTGCCTCAAGATCATTGTAAAGGAGTCGATTTACGCCTTAAAGGGAATCAATAGTGCAAGGTTAACTAGGTCTTTGTGGCGAGGTTCATCGGAGAATAGGATGAGACCTTTGTGGCGTTGATTAGGCCTTTGTGGCAAAAATCACACCCCTTCAACGAGACGTATTCCCCTCAAAAGGAGGAACTTGGGATTACATCCTTGTCTCCGCGTACTTCCGTTATCGGTTACCTCGTTCCCTCTCCTTTAATTTGTGTTTGTATCTTGTTTATTATTGTTTTTTTCATATAGGTAAATTCACTGTAGTTGCATATCTAGAGAATTTACCTTTGTGTCAAGGATAAATCGAAAAAGAATTAATATTGGTCATAGCACCTATTCACCCCCTCTAGGTGGCCATACTATCCGTTCAGAGAGTACTTCAGTTTGGAAAATACTTTAGCTTAGGAAAATTCTTCAGTTTAGAAAAAAAGGGTGAGACCTCTTTCTCTAATGCTTAAACCACTACATTTTTTGGAACATATTTCAGAAACTGAAGTATTCCATGTGTTCTTCAAATGCAGTTTTAGAAATCTTCAGTATATTTGGTTCTGAAAAAAATACCAAACAAGGCCTGAATGATTCTAAAAATATTAACTGCGGCCTAAATGATTCTACAAAATACTAAACATGGATTAAATGTCCGGTCGTAGGGGTTAAATTACTGCATCCAACAATAAAATTGGATGCTCCTAGACCATCAACGATGAAGGATGTGTAGTCATTTCTTACCCGACACACCGGGTGCAGACGGTGATGTTCCCTACCGTGCGTGAATGGCAAAGTAGGGGAACATCACCTTGAACGTGTAGTTTCACTAGCGGCCGTGCTGCGAGTTTGTCGATTTCGATCGGCGGCACCGTTGCGGGTGGAGCAGCGGCGATTTCCGACCTTGGAGACAACGGCTACGCAATGGATTTGGAGGGCCCGCGAATGAGGGGGAATTGGGATAGAGTGGGCGCCGAATGGGGGAAAATGGGGGAAATTAACTCCCCGCTCGCGTCGAACACACAATTTCCCCTTCGTGCCAAAAGTTCAATATTCGGAGTCTCCGAACAAGTTCGTACAGTCCGGGTATTAATTTGGAGAGAAAGTATTAAAAATATTCAAAACTATTGAAAAGTAAATACATGTAAAGGTGCCTATATGCCTGCCACTATTAAATGAGGTTATAGCAAACACAAAAAAGTTATTACGACACTTTAGTACAAACTTCTTTTGTTTACGTTGAAATGTCCGATACTCTTCCTCGTCGATGAAGACATGCTTGATCATTGTAATGCAACATCGATGCAAGTAATTCAAAAAAAAAACATGAACTGAGATAGTTGGGACATTGCTACACTCAAAAAAGAAATATTCAACTGTTTTAAAACTTCTTTTCCCGAACGGTTGTCTCATTTTTAATTTAAAACGACTAAATAGCAAAAAATTCAAATAATTCAAAAAATGTAAACTTCTTATTTTTGTTTTCCTAAAAATACACATTAACATTATTTCATGGTATTAGTAGGGGAAAAAATGCACATGCATAGTTTAGAGAAGTATTAGATACAGATTTGTGTGTTTCTTCAAATCCGGAGTTTCTCCGGACCATCCGGATACTATATCAGAACGTCGCCTATGACTGGTGGGTCCACCCAGTCATTGATAGAAAAGGCGGTCAACGGAATTTATTGTGGGCGAGAAACGAACGGGATATGAACGTCTTAATGGGGCTGCGGCTCCCCTGCATCGAAAACACGTCCCGTCGCCACGCATTCCAACCACGCGCGTTGCCGGAATAAATCTGGAACGTTCGTGTCGCGGCTATTGATAAACGCGGCCCTGCGTGCTATAAGACTTCCCCTCCAGGCCGTCGCACCCTCGCTCGATCCCCCTCGCTTTCCACCCAAATAAAAACCCCTCGATGACACACCCTCGCTCGATTTCCCCCCTCTATCTCCACGAAAAAATTATCGCCGATGCAAATGGCTCACAACGGAGCGGCTGGAGACAGCGGCGGCGGCTACAAAACCTGCCTCACCATTCTCGAGGCGGCATTCTTCGCCGAGCATCGCATCCGTGTGCCGCCCGGGGTGCACATCCCCTCCTCCAGCAGCTGGGCAGTCAGTGCCATGGGGTACGTTGTGCCACCGTACCCCAAATAGAGGGGAGGCTGCTGGACCCGAGCAACAGATGGACCCGAGCTACGCGGTGGACGGCCCGCTCTGGCCCGACATATTCGCGCAGGAACGGGCTGCCACGCTCAACGACGCCGCCAGAAGGGCCGACAAGGAGAAACGGCGACGCTCGGTGCCGCTGGTGGGGAAATCAGACGATCCCCAGCGTGCTCCATGAGTATGGTACGTTCCTCCTACGAGGGGGCATGTGAGGGCCGCCGTCGTGCCGTGGCTCGTCCCAGTGGCCACTTTTGTGAAGAGGGAGGGCGGCTCATCGCTAGCGTCACCACTTCAGTGCCGCAAGACGGAGGGTGAATGGCCGGCGCCGTCGCAAAGTCCAGGAATCCATGTTATCCTCGAGGGCAGCCAGGAAGCCTCGTCGCATCGGCGAACGGCCGTCCAGGCCACTGTCCCGCCGCCACCGCCGACCTTCGACCGTGACCAGTTCGACCTGGACATGGCGATGGTCATACCATATCGTTCAACGAGGTCCTTGCCGCACCAAAGGAAGTGGCGGAGAAGTGGTACGCCATCGAGCACGCCCGCGAGCAGGGGTCCCCTACGTCGGCAAGGACGATGTCAAGGCAAATGGTCAGGAACCGGTCAAGACGGAGCAGGACATGGACGACGGGGACGTGATCAACGGCCGGGGCAGCGCGGACAACGGCGACTTGTACGACGACATCGCGGACGAGGGAAGCGTAGATGACGCCTACGTGCACGATGGCAGCGCGTACGAGCGGGCGCGACGAGACACAGAGGAATTGTACACCATGTTTCCCCGACCGATTTTTCTAGTTTTTCTAGTTTAATTTTAGGTGATCGCAATGTATATATACTAGTTTATTTCAATGAAATCTGTATTTCAATTTCAATTTAGTGAATTTCAATAGGCGCGTCTACGAGCTAGTCACTCGGCAGATGTGTCGATTGCTGAGAGGACTACGGGCAGCGCAGAAGGATGAGCTACTTGAAGGTATGGCAGTGCGTTTATCGTTTACATCTTTTGATAATGATGTTATTATTGATAATGCGGCTAGACTAGGTGTGTCTCTAGGGGAATCACAGAGTTTGGCTAATAGAACGGTGGATTCTATTAAAAATATTGAACAGTCTCGCCGTCTAGTTACTTTATCTAATAATCTAAATGATGTTAACGAGGTTAATGATGAAGCTAACCACAGTCTAGTGATGCAAACGGCATCAAGTCTGTGTGACGATTATGATCAAGAGGTTGAGGAAGGCCGGGAGGATCATGTGGATCCGGTTTCCCAGGGTGTCAAGGTGGCACATTCTTGTAGAGAAAAAAAAGAGGGGGAGTATTTAAACCTAGAAGGAGTGCTAGAATTAAAAAAAATAAGTTCATAATGAGAGGATACTTCTGGAATTCTGACGGGTTTGGGGATACTGCAAAACACTGGGTTGTTAGGGAGGCGGTTACCGAGATGAAATTAGATTTTATTGCTATTAGTGAAACAGGAAGGAATAGTTTTAATCAAACGTTCTTGAATTTTCTGGCTGTTGGGCTAGAATTTTCTTGGTACTGCCTACCACCTCATGGGAGGTCTGGGGGTATTCTAATTGGCTTTAATTGTGCGACTATAACGATACAGACTGTTATGGCCGGTGAATACTCGGTTAAATTGCATATGCAATCAAAAGAGGATGGCTTCCTTTGGGCTTTGGTGGTTGTCTATGGGGCTGCCCAGGATGATAAGAAACCAGAATTTCTAGCTGAGTTAGTAAGGATATGTGATAATGAGACACGACCTATGTTGGTAGGTGGCGATTTCAATATTATACGAACTAGTAAGGAGAAAAATAATGATAATTTTAATCCTCGTCGGGCGTTTATTTTCAATGCCATTATTCATAGTCTTGATTTGAAAGAATTGGAGATGTTAGGGAGACAATATACTTGGACAAGTAGACGGGTTATTCCAACTCTGGAGAAATTGGATAGAGTCCTTGCCAGTATTGAGTAGGAACAGAAGTTTCCGCTAGTGAATGTTCAAGCATTAACTAGAGTTGGATCTGACCATAACCCACTGTTTCTGGACTCTGGGTCAGCGGCTCATGTGGGGAATAAGTCGTTGTTCTCATTTGAGTTGGCTTGGTTGAGGCAACCCGGTTTCTTTGAGTTAGTCAAGGCAGAATGGGAGTCGGTTCTGGATGGTTCCACTCTAATCGAACGATGGCAAATGAAAATTAGACATCTTAGATGTTTTTTGAGGGGCTGGGCTAAGAATAGAGCAAGTGAATATAAGAGGCTTATAGATAAGCTTTTGTTGCTTATTAATGAGCTGGACTTGAGGGCGGAGAGTGCGCCCTTGTCTGAGGCAGAGCGTTCTTCCAGAGCGGAAGCAAATGCTTTTCTTACTAATTTGCCCCGCGAAGAAGAGTCCAAATGGGCTCAACGTGCAAAGGTGAGGCACATCCAGGAAGGTGGTAGCAATACTAGATGATTCCATCTGGTTGCCAATGGGAGGCACATAAAGAAAAAAAATATTTCAGTTAGAATAAGATGAAGCCACTATTGTGGGCCAGCAAAACTTGAAGGTGTTCATTTCTGAGTATTATAAAAAACTGTTTGGACCGTCGGTTCCATCCAGGGTATCTCTAGATGAGACTAGAATCGATGATATTACTCAGGTTTCTCCGGAGGAGAATATGCTGCTCACCCAGCCTATTACTGAAAAGGAGATTCGTGATGCTATTTCTCAGATGGAGCTTAACAAAGCACCAGGACCTGATGGTTTTCCTGCTGAGTTTTATAAGCATTTTTGGGAGGTTATTAAATCAGATTTGATGGCTTTATTTACTCAGCTGCATGAGGGTGATCTAGACTTGTTCAAGTTGAACTTTGGAGTGATCACCTTTCTTCCTAAAAAGGAAGATGTAAGCAGGATTGAGCAATACATGCCTATTTGTCTGTTGAATGTTAGTTTCACAATATTTACTAAGGTAGGAACAAATAGAGTGACCTCTATAGCGCAGAGGGTTATTCGTCCTTCTCAATCAGCGTTCCTTCCAGGAAGGAATATTTTGGAGGGGGTGGTTGTCCTACATGAGACTATCCATGAGCTCAAAAGGAAAAAATTGGATGGGGTGCTGCTTAAAATAGATTTTGAAAAAGCATATGATAAAGTTAATTGGAAGTTCCTACAACAGACTCTACGCATGAAAGGCTTTGATCCCAAGTGGTGTGAATGGGTTGCGAGATTCGTGCAAGGGGGTAGTGTGGGAATTAGAGTGAATGATGATATAGATCATTACTTCCAAACTTTAAAAGGTTTAAGACAGGGAGATCCGTTGTCTCCTATTTTGTTTAACCTGGTGGCTGATATGCTTGCCCTCCTAATTGCAAGGGCAAAGGAGGATGGACAGATAGGAAGTTTGATACCTCATCTTGTGGAGGGTGGGGTTTTAATACTTTAGTATGCTGATGACGCTATTTTGTTTTTGGAACATGATCTGGAGAAGGCTGTTAATATGAAATTAATATTGTCTATCTTCGAGCAATTGTCTGGTCTTAAAATTAATTTCTATAAGAGCGAGATCTTTTGTTTTGGGAAAGCTACTGATTGTGAGGATCCGTACAGAAGTATTTTTGGGTGTGAAATTGGTGTTCTAGCCTTTAAGTACCTTGGTATTCCTATTCACCATCGCAAGCTACTCAACAGAGAGTGGAAACCGGTGGAGGATCGGTTTGAGCAGAAGCTGAGTTCATGGATAGGAAAATTGCTATCTTATGGAGATCGCTTGATTCTTATTAATTCAGTTCTATCAAGTGTACCGATGTTTCTTCTATCCTTTTTTGTGATACCCATTGGGGTTAGAAAAAGATTAGATTATTATAGATCTCGTTTCTTCTGGCAATCGGACCAAAATAAAAGAAAGTATAGGCTGACCAAGTGGAACATTGTTTGTCGTCCAAAGGACAAGGGTGGTTTGGGTATTGAATGCCTAGACGTTAAAAATAAATGTTTATTAAGCAAGTGGCTTTTTAAACTATTAACGGAGGATGGCATCTGGCACGAATTATTGCACAATAAGTACGTACGGGGAAAACCTCTAACACAGCTGGAGGCTAAACCCATAGACTCACCTTTCTGGAAAGGTATTATGAGTGTTAAGCAAGATTTCTTTAAGAATGTAGCTTTCAACGTAGGGAATGGTCAGAATGTTAGATTTTGGGAATATTCGTGGTTGGCGGGAATACCCCTAACTCTGCAATATCCGACGTTGTATAATATTGTGCGTAATAAGAATGTGTTAGTTGGTAGTAATCTGGGTCAGCAAAATCTCAGTATTGCATTTAGACGCTCTTTACATGGGGACAATTGGGTTAACTGGCTACATCTAGTGGAGAGGCTGATGGCAGTCTCCTTATCAGAGGAGCAAGATTCATTTTCTTGGAAGTTAACAACATCGGGTTGTTTCTCAGTGAAATCCTTTTATGAGGAACTAATGAATGGCAATACGAGATTTTTCCATACGTACCTGTGGAAACTAAAAGTGCCATTAAAGATTAAGATCTTTATGTGGTTTCTTTTTCGTAATGAGGTACTCACGAAGGATAATTTGATGAAACGAAGATGGGCTGGGTGTACAAAGTGTGCTTTCTGTGATTCTAATGAGACTGTTGAGCACTTGTTTATTAATTGCCAACTAGCTAAAAGAATTTGGAGATTAGTCCATTTTACTTTTAGTATAAAACCACCTTCTGATGTTAATAACATGTTTGGGACATGGCTGAATGGGGTAGACAAATCTACTAAAACTAGTATACGCATTGGTGTATGTGCTTTCCTTTGGGCAATTTGAAATTGTCGTAATGACATAATTTTTAACAACTTGGTGTTGGATAATTTTTTGCAAGTGGTTCATCGGGCTACGTACTGGATTCACCTGTGGTCTCTCCTGCTGCCAGACGGTCAGCCTGGACGTTCAGGATGTACTCGGCTAATGGCGGTCGTACAGGCTATCTTCGGTTAGGATGGATGGTTGCATGATAGAATGCTACAATGAATTCCAGACTAGTGTTGTTCGTTTTTAGATGGCTCATCTTTGTAGCTACTTTGGTTGATCGTTGAGCTAGTTTCTTTGTCGTTGCTTTTTGTAAGACTGGAATATTACTCTTTAATAAATAGCCGTGTGCATCTATTCGATGAAGAGGCTGGGTTTCCATTTAAAGAAAAAACATCGTCACAATACATGAATTGCAATGAATTCAGTGTGAATCGCAATCTATCTGAGTCCAGTGTGTATCGCGAGTTGATCATATGTGTGTGAGATATAGTTCAATTTTTTTTTTGCCGCCAACTATAGATTATAGTCGACATATACTAATAGCCGCCTCTAATCAGAAGTATTTAGAGACGTCCACGGATGTTGGCATCTAAAATCCGCCATGAGACGGCAAAACATACAACCCGCCTCGAAAATACAGATTCTTGGAGACGGTCATAATTAACGCCCGACATTGATAATAGTAGAGACGGATTTAGAAATTTGTCCGTCTGAGGACTTACTTCGCAGTTGGTTTTTTTCTCTCGTCTAACCAGCTCTAGGATCCGTCTTCTATAGTCATGTTTGTACTAGTGAAAGCCAGAGTGGTTTGCACCGCCATGGTCACTTCCGGCGGCTCATGTGTTGCCGCCGCCAGGATCTCCACCATCTCCGCCGGAGCAGGATGAGTCAACAACTCTGCCATCGCCATCGAAAAAGACGATGATTAGTTCGTAGAGCAGGCGAGGATGACTACTTGGGCGGACGTCGTGTTTTAATTTGTATTCTATATATGAAACAAATGTATGTTTATGTAGCTATATGAATCGAAACCAAAATTTATATGTATGTTCATGGTTACGGATATCGTGTCTATAACGAGTGGGGCCCCCTCCTGTCGGATGGGCTGCCCAGACATTGTCCAGCGCTCCCGAGCAGGCGCCAAGTTTGACGTGTCTCCTAGGGGTGCCGGGAAATTTTTCGCTGAGACCCGACAATTGGGGCCACTGTTGTGAGAAAAGTTGTCGTCCAGACCCCCAATGGGCCATTGGAGGCCCGTTTGGAGGGGGGTTGTCGGTGGAGATGCTCTAACTATAACAGATCTGGATGTGAAACTCATGCTCAGATCATGTATCTGAACCCTAGGTGACGTCATCTCGACTCGGATCCGGTTTTCACAGTTGGCACAATTGACCCGCATAATTAATCCTACCGCCGACCTACTAAGGGCCTCCTTGAATCGTGGGGAAAACGTAGTATTGCAGTGTCACGTCTACTCCAATTCTACAGGATTTTGCATATACTAAAGTTTGTTTGATTTCACCAAAGAAATGGTAAAAAGTGGTTGGAGAGAATGCTAGATTTCCTATGGGAAATAGTACAAATGAATGTTTAGGAAAAAAATCCTATATGATCCAATTCTACAAATAAACGATCAAGATAGGGAAAATTACTATAGGATCGAATCTTCCAAAAGTCCTCTCCAATTCATTTGAATCAAAGGAGCCCTTATGTCAGGTGCAAAGGTGGAGGAAGGGTCAATGTAATTCATTGGCACTCAAGGGGACACCAATGTAAATTCTTGACGCTCAACATTGTATGTATGCAGTGGACAACCAAAGCAACATGGAATTGTGAAGTCCCTTATTCTCACATGCATGCTAATTTCTTCACACCGTTTGGATCTGCATGGTGTGCCAAATGCCAATTTGCCTCATCTCGAAGAGGTTTGTGTGATCGAATTTCCCACGAACATCGATTTACTGACCGTAAGAATGTACCCGATGTCTTTCATGCCTACACAACTCATCCTTGTACAACGTGATCTCTACTCACCGATTATGAACATTTTATGATCTCTATTCATGACCAGAGGGATATTGGAACTAGTAAGAGTATTGGGAGGAACCTATGTTTATATGTGGGACGCCGTTGAAGTGAAGGTCTTTCATTGCAATTATTGGTTGTGGGTATCCACACTTCTTAATTTGGAGCACATGTCATACTATTTTCCATTTTGTTCATTTTGATCTATTGTTTGCGTTGAACTGTGTCTTTGTTGTCCCCCTGCTTAAACCTTGTCCCCCTAGTAAACGTCTTTGTGTGCCCGTGAAAAATACTGCGCGCGAGGGCATGTCTTGTGGATGGCCATATAGGGTTTATCGAGTAGTCAGAGCAACAAATGCCCTGTTGTGCTAAGAAGCCGGAAACACGACTTGGTGCAACGTTGAGAAATTATATATAAAAAAGAGCTAATAATCCATAACGTGTCTATAACACAAGTAATTTTTATGATTGTTTCTACAGGAAGTAACTATCATGCAAGCGACAAACATCTACAAGAAATGTTTTTGCAGCAAAGAAGTCTCGAGCAGATATCAATCTATCTCCACAAGTCTCGGGGGCAGGGGAAATGAGTCGCAGCAAAGTATAGAGAGACGCTATAGCCAAAACTCGCCGAGACATGAGTTGCGGCATATGCAAGAGCTAGGAGTCCCACCAATTAAAAGATTCACTAGCAATACAATTGCGGCAATAAAAAATCCACAGAGGGAATCCTATATGCACAAGCAAGTTGCGGAGACTTTTCCAAGATCAACCATGCAGCTGAGATTGCACACAAATGACTAGCACAGGTAACAACTATGAAGCATGAACTCAAACAGATCAAACAAGATAAAAGATCACAGCGGTGTGAAAGATAGCCCAAGCATGGAAAGTCGCGATTACAAGATATAAAAGTTCAAAGATAACATGCCACAGATGGGCCTCAAGGATTACATAAATAAAAATAAGAATGAAGAATGAGTGTAATCGCTGGTGTCTTCCTCCTCCCTGATGTGAATCTTCCCTTTAGAGTCTTCCTCGGTTCTCGAGTCGCTGCTTCCATCGAAAGCTCCTTCCTCAGAGTCAGACTCGTCAGATTCACTCCCTTCATTGGAAGCATCATCTTCAGTGCCGCCTTCCATCCAGGTGCACCTGTGATGCAGAGTGCCTTCAAAGCCTTTGAAGGCGAGAACGTCCATACTGTAAACTTGTAGAAGAGAATGTAGGCGGGACGAAGGGTACCGTAGGGGAAGGCCTTTCACCCATTGGTAAGGGTCATCCTGCCTAGACGAGGAAAACTCACAGAAGCAATCATGCATCCATTGGGGGAGTCTTCCACCCGCAGCCAGAAGTAGGGAGGATCCGGAACCGGCAGAGACGAGAAAAGTAACGAGAGAGCCGCAACTTATCCAGACATCCCTCCATGAGCAGGATCAGCGCCTCTGGATCCAGCATAGGAGGAGTAATAGGCTTACCATCCTTTTTGCCAGTAGTATCTCCTCCACGAGAGCGACGAGAGGAAGAATCATCTGCATCGTTGGTGGCCTTCTTGAGGGCGAGCTTGCCTCTAGGGCCATTGGGGTTCCGCCCAATGCGGCCGCCAACAACTGGAGCAACCGCTGTCACCGGAGCCTTGCGAGGATGGACACGCGGGCGAGGGCTAGGAGTATCTTTAGCCATCGGGGCCTTGGAAGGACTACCACGGGCTTTAGGAGTGCCCTTAAGAGCTATGTCCATGGTGAGATTAGAAGACAAAGGGAGAAAGCTAAAGAAGAGGAGGCAAAAGGATAAGGGCAAAAGAAGCCCTTCTCGGGGAGATAAATAACCAAGCGCTGCCTCTACGCCTTCAAAAAGAATAAAAATGGTGATGGGTGATGGAGGGATGATAACCCGGTAGGCTAATGCCAAGGTAAAACCCGGCCCAAAGGGAATCGCGCAAGACCCGGCTCAAGGAAGAGGAGTCTCTAGAAGGCCCAAGAAGGACGTAGGCCTTGTAACCCGGCCTTTGGGGTTACTATTAGGAAACTTAGGGTTGTGTGCGGTTTCCGAGTAGGATTCCGAGTGTGCCTTGTACAGGAAGCCAGGGAGCCGGGTAAGATATAAGCCGGCTCCTAGGGTTAAGAAAAGAGAGCTTCACCAGATATTCGAGTATCTTGTAATACGAGAGCTGATAGTAATAAACCCTAGATCGGAGACTCGGCGACATTATTGCCAGAGCTACCAGGTCGATTAATAGCATGATTTTCCCTGAGCTAAACCATCTCCCAAACACCAGAGTCGATTTGCCCCAAAGTAAGTTACCCCTGGTAACGTCTGCCGTGATTATCCCGCGACAGTTGGCGCCCACCGTGGGTTCTACGTCCAAGGGTGTTTACATCACGGGAGAAGCTCGGGAAAGCATGAAGAACCTCGTCGTCGGCGAGATCTACACCAACCCCGAAGGAGAGAAGATGGTAGACGACTTTGGTTGGGGACCAGAGTCGGATCTGCTAGAAACCGGATCTATCGTCACGATCGGCCGGGTCAACGTCTTCGTCGGCATGGTACGTACGTCCGGTTCTACTCCTGACGATATTGAATATGATTCTGTGTCAGGAGAAACGACTTGCGTTCAGTCAGACGGGGAAGAATCGGTCGGGACAGCCGATCCGGTAGAAGAGCCCACCACGAAGAGGGAACAGCTGGAGGAGCCGGTATGGACCCTGCGTGGCCGGGTCATGAGAGAAGATGACACCGAGTCTATCCTGCACCTGCTGGAAGATCGATACGAGGAGGATAGCTGTAATGAGGAAGAATACGAATCTTCGCCAGGCATCGCGCGCCAGGTCGCCGTCTACACAGCCCCTGCAACCAATCTCAATCAGGGAGATGTGACAATGGTCGCGGCCAGAGCGGCGCGAGCGCTGGCCCAGCAGCAAGTTCCGGCTGATGGAAACCCGGTTATAGCCCGGGTTGGCGGAGAGTCGGCTTCAGTCACCAGCCGTACCGGGGAAGCGAGCGGCAGAGGAACATGTTTGGGTTTATGGCAAACAGAACACCAGGAGCGGGACCTTCGAATCCGCGAAACCCGGCTCTGTTCAACAACAACCTGATCTTAGATCCCACGGTGCTAGCAACGGTGATAACCCCAGAAAACGCGGCGGAGCGCGCCCGAGATCTGGATGTAGCTCACCGCGCATTGGATCAGCAAAGGAGAGATGTTGAAGCTGAGAAACAAGGGATAGCCGCGCGCCAGCGCGAGCTGGAAGAATTGGAGAACCGGCTGCAGGTTCAGTCGACTAGGATTTACAATCAGAGGCACCAAACTAGATTAGCGGCAACTGGCGGAGTTTTGCATCCAGCTGCGCTGTTCATTACCCCTCAGGATCAACCAATCCCGGCTGTGAATCAGGAAACCGGACATCAAGCTGCAACCCTGGGAGGACAGCCGGCAAACGTGCAGGCCGGGTTACCCATGTTGCAAACAGGAATCGCCACTGGCAATGCAGCCCCACCACCACCACCACCACGATTTCATACTCCACCAGGTCACTTAAATAATCCCATGGATAACGTATATGCAGCAACGTTGGCACTTGATCGCATCCCCGTAGGAGAGTCACCCCATGCAGTGGAGACCCGGCGGGCGATAGATTTGCTGCGCACAGCAGTGGCTCAGCAGGCCAATTACCCGGATAACAGGAGTGGAATGCACGGAACACCATATGTTAGCCGGCAGAACGCGAATACCGGCTATATCAGTCGAGTTCGGCGCGGCGGAGCGCAGAGCAGCAGCAAATGCCGCCTCCTCCCCGTAGGCCGGCATCGCCTGCAGCATCAGCGGCACAAGCTATTGTGGACAGTTCTCGAGCCAGGCGTGCAGCGGCCGGGTCTGCGGTACGAGGGCCGGTAGCGGTTGCACCCCCCGCCGTACCTGCCGCGGGATCGCACGTTTCCCGGGTGAGACCAGTACCGGCGAATCTAGCCGGACCTAAGTGTTTATCGGATGCCATCAGGGCTGAGCCTTACCCGGATGAATTCAAGGAACCGGGTAAAGTGGTTAATTATGAGCCGATCATGGACCCCGAGACCTGGTTGAGCAGTTATGAGATGGCTATGTCGATTCGCAACGCATCCTAGAATCTTCAAGCCAAGTTTATGTACCTAATGATGTCAGAGGGAGCAGCAAAGTTATGGTTCAATAACCTACCCGAAAGATCCGTCAATTCATGGAGTGAGCTGAAAACTGCCTTTATCAAGCACTTTCATGGGACGTGCAGGAAGTTATTTACGATCGATGATTTAGAGCGATGTGTCCAGAAGAAGGGAGAGTCGGCGCGTAGTTGGGTGCGCCGGGTCATGGAAATTCTCTACTCGTCCACTGATATCCAGCCAAAGGATGCATTACAAGCTATGGCGAAAACATGCAAATACATACCCTTAGTGCAAAAGCTGACACACATGAAGTCCAGTCGGCACGCTTCAGAGGTTACGATGGGAGAGTTGATGGACGCGTGCAATAAGCACGCCACCACAGATACCACATAGGAGGATGTTGATGATAAAAAAGCAAAGGCCAACGCAAACAATAATGGAAGACCCGGCAATGGAGCTGCACCGGGTAATAATGGAGGAAGTAGTGGAAACAACCAGCACAAGCGCCCATATGAAGAAAACTCCGAGTTTGTCGCCAATACAGAAGCCGGGTTTGCGAGACCCAGAGCTGGGGGAAATTTCAACGGAGGAAACTTCAATGGAGGAAATTACCAAGGACCACCAAGGCCGGCTAACCATATAGAGGCCTTCAGGATGCCCTGTCCGCTCATAGCAGGAACGGCAGGCCGGCTAATCATTCATTTGAGCAGTGCGTAGATTTACAGAGATGGAAGAACGAGGAAATACAAAAGGCCATGCGAGGCGCAGGACGGGGAGCAGGACCGGGTCCGGGCGGAAACCCGGGCAATGGCCCACCCCCGGCTGGCAACGTAGGAGGTGGTAATCCGGGTAACAATCAAGGAGGTGCTGGAGGTTTCCAAGCCAACCCAAATCAGCTAGGGCAGTACCACGTTCATACTACGGGGACTTCCAATAAAGATAGAAAGATACTCAAAAGGGTCGTAAACTCGGTTTCTTCAGCTGTTCCGAGATATTTGAGATGGTCAGATCAAGAGGTAACATGGAGCAGGAGGGATCACCCGGAAACAATAGAAC
Source organism: Alopecurus myosuroides (assembly GCA_028641055.1). Classification (NCBI taxonomy): domain Eukaryota; kingdom Viridiplantae; phylum Streptophyta; class Magnoliopsida; order Poales; family Poaceae; genus Alopecurus; species Alopecurus myosuroides. Next base: position 503,326,133 of record CM054057.1, read on the forward strand.
ATCCGGGTGTGTTGGCTTTGGTAGTTGCACCACATGTCAATGGATACGAGATGAAAAAGGTTTTGATGGATGGCGGGAGTAGCATCAATATCTTATATTGGGAAACTTTCCTACGCATGGGGCTCAAGGAGTCTCAGTTGCAGAAAAGTTCTACAGTTTTTCATGGGATCGTGCCGGGTCACTCGGCGTTCCCAGAAGGAAAGATAACACTAGAGGTTGCTTTTGGAGAATCGAAGGACAATTTCCGAGTGGAGTGGCTCATGTTTGAGGTGGTAAAATTGCGCAGTCCTTATCACGCGCTGTTCGGAAGGCCGGATTACGCCAAGTTCATGGCCAGGCCGTGTTACGTATACCTACAGCTAAAGATCCCGGGTCCAAAGCAGACCATTACTATACATGGTAACCGGGTTATAGCAGCTGAGTGCAACGAAGGAGACGCGGCAATGGCAGAACAGGCCTGCAGGAAGGAAGAGCTCAAGTATTACCGGTCTCAGGTAGACCCGGAAGATAGAACACATTGAAAAGACCGAACACGGAGGATGAAAGAGCAAAGTTCAAAGCAGCCCAAGACACTAAGATGGTGGCCTTTGTCGAAGGCGATCCCTCCAAGCAATTTGCTATAGGATCTAACCTAGACAGTAAGCAGGAAGAAGCACTCATTGAGTTTATTCGTGAAAATCAAGATGTTTTCGCTTGGACGCCTAGCGATATGCCGGGTATCCCGACCGATTTAGCTGAGCACAGTTTGCATGTTGATCCCAAGTCTCGGCCTGTGAAGCAGGGCCTGAGAAAAATGAACGAGGAAAGAAGAAAGACTATAGGAGCGGAGATAGCTCGGCTCCTTGCAGCCGGCTTTATCATGGAGGTCTTTCACCCGGATTGGGTGGCAAATCCGGTTCTGGTGATGAAAAAGAGCAACAAGTGGAGGATGTGCATAGATTACACGAGTCTCAACAAACATTGGCCAAAGGATCCGTTTGCCCTTCCAAGGATAGATCAGATTATAGATGCAGTGGCTGGAAGTGACCTATTGTGTTTCCTGGATGCCTATTCCGGGTATCACCAGATCAAGCTCAAGAAGGAAGATTGGGAGAAAACATCGTTCATAACCCCCTTTGGAGCTTTCTGTTACAAAACCATGACTTTTGGGCTAAAGAACGCTGGTGCAACGTACCAACGGTGCATTCAGAAGTGTTTTGAGGATCAGATTGGACGCAACGTCCATGCTTATGTTGATGATGTGGTGATTAAAACCAGGAAGGCAGAAACATTCATTGATGACCTAAAGGAAACGTTCAGGAATTTGAGAAGATATCAGATGAAGCTTAACCCCACAAAGTGTGTGTTTGGAGTTCCAGCAGGAAAGTTACTCGGTTTCATTGTTTCCGAGAGAGGAATTGAGGCAAACCCGGACAAGATTAAAGCTATTCAGAGTCTGAAAAAGCCGGAAGGCCTGAAGCATGTTCAAAAGCTTACAGGATGTGTAGTAGCATTAAGCCGGTTTATATCTAGACTCGTAGAAAAGGCAATACCTTTATACCGGCTCTTGAGGAAAACCGACAAATTTGTTTGGGACCAAGAGGCGGACGAGGCGTTTGAAGCTCTGAAAAAGCAATTATCTGAGGCACCGATTCTGGCGGCTCCGGGTCCTAAAGATCCCATGTTGTTATACGTGGCGGCCGGGCCCCGGGCGGTTAGCGCCGTGTTTGTTGTTGAGCGAAAAGAGGATGGAAAGGATCACCCGGTGCAGAGGCCGGTTTATTATGTGAGTGAGGTATTATCGGAAGCAAAGCAGCGTTATCCACATTGGCAAAAGTTAGTTTTCGGGGTCTTCATGGCCAGCCGGAAATTGAAACCATATTTTCAGGAACACCCCATAACAGTGGTTAGCTCTATACCAATGGCAGATATTATCAGAAATTCAGACGCGACAGGTAGAATAGCCAAGTGGGCCATTGAGATGGGAGATTATCACATCAACTACGAGCCCAGGTCCACAATCAAATCTCAAGCTTTAGCTGATTTTATCAATGATTGGACTCACACAAGCATGCCCACAATGATGCCAAGTTCCAAGTCTTGGGTGGTGCACCTTGATGGTTCTAAGCAGTATGAGGGGTCAGGAGCTGGGGTGGTACTCACATCACCCAAAGGAGAAAAATTGAGCTATGTGTTGCAGATTCACTTCGATCGCTCCAACAATGTGGCCGAGTATGAGGCGTTTTTACACGGATTGAGAATAGCAAAGGAGATGAACATCAGGCGAATAGGGTGCTATGGAGACTCGGATCTTGTGGTACAGCAGGTCTCAGGAACTTGGGATAGAAAGGATGCAACAATGGCAGCATATCGCAGAGAGGTGGACAGGGTGGCCGGGTCTTTTTCCGGGTATGAGGTGGAACATATTGACAGGCGAAAGAACGAGGCAGCAGATGCGCTCGCAAGACTCGGCTCGCGCAGAGAGCCGGTTCCACCCAATGTTTTCCTGGACGAGTTATGGCGGCCATCTGTCAAAACCGAATCTGAGGAAGAGGTGGCTAACCAAGACCCGGATTTGGAGCTCGTGGCCGCAGTACGTGATGTTCCCGAGTGGACAGAGCCGTTTTTGGCATACCTATCACGGGGCGAGTTACCACCACAGGAAGTTTTAGCAAGGCAAATCCTGAGACGAACAAATGGCTATTCTATTATCAATGGAGAGTTGTATAAAAGAAGTGCAACATGAGTCTTTTTGCGCTGTGTAGCACCAGAAGAAGGCCGACAGATTTTGAAGGAGATCCATGAAGGTGATTGTGGGCATCATGCCTCCACAAGATCCCTTGTGGCCAAAGCATATCGACACGGTTTCTTCTGGCTCACGGCCTTAGCAGACGCGGAGCGCTTGGTGGCAAGGTGTGATGGATGTCAAAGGTACGCTCGCCAAACCCATGTGCCGGCTATGGAGTTGCAAACAATCCCGCTGACCTGGCCGTTTGCTGTTTGGGGTATGGATATGGTGGGCCACTTCCACATGTCACCTTGCAAAAAGACTCATCTTTTGGTAGCTATTGATAAGTTTACTAAGTGGGTTGAAGTTATGCCAGTTACCAATTGCGAAGCAATCACAGCAGTCAAGTTCCTGAAAAGGATTATCTACCGGTTTGGATACCCCCAAAGCATAATAACAGACAATGGAACCAACATGTCCTTAGGCGAGATGGAGAAATTTTGCGGGAACAATGGTATCCGCCTTGACATAGCCTCGGTAGCCCACCCACAAGCTAATGGACAGGTGGAGAGGGCAAACCAGGAGTTACTTTGTGGATTGAAACCACGGCTGAGAGTCCCATGTCTTAGAGCTGCGGGAGCATGGGTTGAGGAGTTACCGTCAGTAGTTTGGGGAATTAACACTACACCCAACAGATCTACTCAGATGACTCCGTTTTTCATGGTTTATGGTGCAGAGGCAGTGTTGCCGAGTGACATTATTCATGACTCGCCCCGAGTATCGGCTTATGTCGAGGTGGAAAATGAGAAGACCCGGCATGATGCCGTGGATATGATAGAAGAACACAGAGAGCAAGCCTTGGAGAGATCAGCCATATATCAGCAGGATTTGAGGAGATACCACAGTCGGCGAGTCAAAACCCGGGTCTTTCAGGAAGGGGACCTGGTATTGCGCTTGGTACAATCAAAGGAGGGAAAGCACAAGTTATCTCCACCATGGGAAGGCCCGTTCATCATAAGCCGGAATTTGCACAACGGATCATACTACTTGATAGATGCAAGGGAAGAGTCGGACACTGTCAATGACACCGCCCATACCACTTCATCTATGCAAGAGAGGGAGAGACCATGGAACGTGGCTCAGCTACGTCCCTACTACACTTAGCATAGGCTAGGTTTACAAGTTGAATTACACGATGTAACAGGCAGCAGGTTTCAGACGCACTCTTTTCCTATCCAGGGTACCTAAGGGGACTGGAGGGTTTTTAATGAGGCGGCTTGCTGACCTAAATTTCTCATATCAATAAAGAGATGGTTGAACTATGATTTTGCTTCTTTCTTGTTTATTTATGTTAAGTTTTTATCTTTCTGTTTTTTACCTTCTGTTTTTACTTTATCAGGTAAGTATTATTTGTTTGCTTATAGTACATTAGTTTTGTATTTTTCCTAAAATTGTATATATAGGTCTTGGGGGCTGATTGCTTGAATAGCACAGTTACAAACTCAAAGACCCGGCCACGATGCCATTAAGTTATAAGGACCGATTACTTGCAATAAGTACGGTTACAATCTTATAATCGGACAATAGAGCCAAATTTTCTTGGTTTCTCTTGTTTAAGCTTGATGTGACTCGCAATAATGTGGCGTGCTTTGATAACATATAATCACAATCAGTCATGATGCCCAATGGGACTTGCCTGGCCCTGTTTTTATAAAGTTATAGCAGCACTGAATATCCACGCGAAAGCCGGCTTACAACAAAGAAGATCAAAAGGGTCATCCAAACCACAAGTTATGCAGAGTACAAGGTTAACAGCCAGAAACTCACAATGTATTAAGCATAACTTCAAACCTATGTGAGTAACTTTATGTTTTGGGGCCTTAGCAAAAACAATTTGCTTTTTGAAAACTACAACTCCCTAGCCTCGGAAATCCGAGTCTTGGGGACTTGGGAATTTGAGAAAAGCAACAAATTGTCTAGCTAGCGAGCTTAAAACCCAAAAATCCGAGTCTTGGGGACTTGGGGACTTAAAAAATAAAGTCCACTTGGTCAAAAAACCCGAGACCCGGAAACCGAGTCTCACAGGAGGGAAAAGAGTGAAAATCAGAAAAGCAGCAAAAAAGTTCAAAACTAGGAAACAACATATCAAGGTGAGGGGCCAGAAGGGCCACCATAGCTATTAAAAGTTCAAACGTATTACAAACCGGGGAAATTGTATCGAGAAGTGCACAGACGCACTAACAAAATAATAATGGTATCAGGCATATTACATAAATGCCTATTGGCCCAATAAGTGTTTAAGGCGAGAAATAATGAAACTTTACTCGGCATCCATAGCCGAGTCATCAACATTGTCCTTGGCGGCCGGGTCTTCAGCATGCTCATCGGTGGCCTTCCCCTCCCCCATGTCCGGGTTAGACGCAGTATCGGTGCGAGCTGGAGGAGGAACAGCCGGAGTAGATGTAGATGGCGCATTCTCGGCCTCGGCCTTCCTCTTGGCAGCTTCCTCCTTCCACCGTGCCAGCATGTCGAAGGGCTTGGGGAGTTCAGATGGAACCGGCTTGTCATCAGCATTGTAGGGCGGGGTGATCTTGCTCACATCCAGACTGTCGGCTATCAAGCTTGTCGAGTGACGCACCTGAGTATGGATAAACTTATAATCCTTGCCAGTGAACCTCGACCCGTCGTTGTTAAACTCGGGGAACCCGCCCACGAGCGTTGCCGGCTCAAGCTTAGGAAAATAAGCTTTGGCCAAGGCAAGGCCGCGGGTTACTCCCACTCGGCAGGCTGAGCGTTTCTAGTGCTCGATCCAGGCGGGGATAGTTGAGCACGCCTCGAGCATCTTTTCCGCGCCGCCAGGAGTCCCAGGCCACTTCAAAGCCTCCAAGGTGCATTTGGTCCCCACAGAGAATTGCCAGATCACGGCCTTCAGCGTCTTCAGCTTCTCAACATCATCTTCATCCATAGCCTGCTCACCCGGAGCTACAGGATACCAGCAAAATTAAAGCAATAAGATCCGGGTTATAAACCTTACAGGAAGATCCGGGTTATAATCAGTAAGTGAGAAATTTTTACCAAGTAAAGAGCGGTAAGTATCGGCAATCTGAGCTGAAATTTTCTTCAGCACACCCTCAGCGTTCTGGGATCGCTTCTTGTACCTTTTCACATCCTTGGTAAGATCATCCACCTTAGCTTCCAGCTCTTCCCGCAGCTTGGTCTCGGCCTGGAGGAGCTCGTTGGTTTTTGCCAACACCTCCTCAGACTGGGTCACGTGCGCCTGCGGAAGTAGACAAGGAAAAGTCAGTCGGATGCAAGATAAAACCGGGTATGACAAATTATACAGTTATGAAAGTACCGAGTAAACTTTAAATAGTTAACACGGAACTTGGGGACTAGATGAATATACAAGCAACATTGATTAAAGTTACCTGGTGCTCAGCTGCTAGGGATTCAAGGATATCCCTTTCAGTGGTCTTCAGAGAGAAGAGCTCAGTTAGCTTCCTTTCAAAGTCAAGATCATCAAGTTTGGGCCTGGAGGAGCTGGGGTTCTGGTTACCCGGAGGCGGCGTCCTTTCCTGCTTGGGGGAGTTGACCCGGGTTGCCTGGGTGTTAGGAGTGGGGTCACCCATCCGTGATCCCAGGAACTCGATGTCCTCGTCTCCCGGCAGCGGAAACTCGGCTTCCTGCTCCACCGGGTCTCTCAGTAAGTCTTCTTGTTCTTCTTCTGCACCGCCAGCCGCGGGCTGCACAACAACCTCCGGCTCTTTCATAGCCGGGTTATCCACATCCATGTCCTCAGGGTCACTAATCATGACTTTGGCCCTGGAAAAAAGAAAGAAACAATCAATAGATGATGAATGAAAGATATGAAAAAAAAATTAGTGTATCGAATAGCAAGAAAAGTAAGTTACCCGGTGTTCACGACGAAATCTGGCGGGAGATCGTTGCTAGACCCGGAAGAAGCTGATAAAGAGTCGGAAAGTGAGACCCTAAGTTGGCCGGCTAATGGATGGTTTGGAGATGGAAATTTCCGAGGAACATAAGATGTATGAGTTTGGGAAGTACCGGCTCGGCGATCGGGCGATGAAGGGATGCCCGGGTGAAGAGGATCATCACCCGGAGAGTTCCAGGTTACCCTACGTTTGGTCGGGGCGGGTTCCTTCAAGTGCGATGAATCGATTAAGCGTTGGTTAAGTTCGCACATGTTAGCGTACGAGTATGGTTTGGAGGCAATGGAGGAATAAGGCACCTTGAAGACAACTCCCCGGGTCCTCCTCTTTGCTCTAACCTCCACCTCCGGCTCAGCCTCGCTTTCATCCGACTGTGTATCCTCCTTATCCTCTAGCTTTGGCAAACAAGATGCATTGTCGGAAAGGGGAAAAAGTTGGTCTAAATAAGTTAATGAAGGAAGTACATGAGAAAGACTCGGATTTTACCTTCATCGGAATCAACCGGCTCCTCGTCTTCTTCCGAGTTTTCTGAAGGGGAGGGGTGACTATCTTCCAGAACGCGTAGTCTTCCTGTGTAAGTAATATAGAAGCAAGGATTAGTATATATGCATGAGAAATATCAGTCACATAAGGAGAGTAAACCGGTTCTTACTGGAGGAGCCGGGTTAGAGCGGGTGAAGGGGTTAAGCCCGGCTATATTCTTGATAGCGTCAAGTTTCTCGGCTAAGAAGGTCTTCATGAGCTTGTTTATGTCGTCAGCCGGGTAATTTTTCTTCGAGTATCGGAGAGAGTCGGTAAGGTGCCCGGAGTAGTGGCACATGAGTTTCGTCCGGGTGCTGTTAGGTTGAATCCGGCAGCTTACCCAAGTTTTAATCAGATTGAGCCCAAGGAGACCTTGGGCCGAGAGCACAGCGAGTTTATGGAGGAGGGGCTGGATAGACTGCCTCTCGGCCTCAGAGGCAAAGGAGTTGAGGTTATCTGACAAGGTGAGGGTATCATTGGAGAAACCCGGCAATGGCTTTTCGCCGGGTGAAGAAGTATCTTGGCAGTAAAAGAAGGTTTTTTGCCAGTGTTTGACGTGCGTATGGAGGCTCGGAGTCGGCATGAGGGAGTTTTCCGCCTCTGGATCGAGACTCCTCCACAGACTAGGAGGGCCCCATCGCCGCTCTCTCGGCATGGTTTACATTAGAAGAGTTCGAGAAACAAAGATAGGTTGGGAGGAACGCACAGATACGACTAGCATAAAACTATGAAATGGGTGATATTAAGCATGGAGTTGGGGCCGATGTCGAATACCCGGAGCTTGTAGTGGTCCAGGAGCTCACGGAAGAAGGGGTGACCCGGGGGGCGGAAACCCCGGATCACATGTTCGACAAAGACCACCACCTCGTCAAGACCCGGAGAAGGTCGAGTCTCCTTGCCGGGTATCCTCCAGTGGATCTCCTCCCGGGTGGGCAGGACACCCGACTCCGTAAGCTCGTCAAGCATAGCCTTTGTCACAGTCGATCTCGCCCAGTTGGCGGAGATTGATTGACTCGGCTTTTGCTTGCCGGCCGGGTGTTTTCCCTTCAGCTTAGCGCTGGCCTTAGGTGCCATATGTGTAGATCTAAAAAAGAGGCAAATGCATAGTATGAATAATGAGAGACCCGGAAAGTACATCTATCCGACTTAGTGAGAAGAAGAAAGGGCAAAATGTCTAAAATACTTGCAAGTTTGGCGATTGGATCTATTCAAGAGCACATAGAGGAAAAATATGAGATTGCAAACGAGGAAATGTGCTGAGAGGCGTACACGTGGATTTAATTAAGTGCTAGCTGTGGAAAAAGCAGGATTAGGGCATACCCAGCTAGTGAGAAATGGTGGAGAATTTGGGGTCAGATTAGATTCACTCTATCTGCGCGAAATCAAAATCTAGATCTAAAGGATTGAAGAACTTACCGGATGAATCGAGATGGGAGCGCGGTGGCGGCGGATGGCTCGACGGCGGCAGCTCCTTGGGATCTCCGGCGGCTTGCTCGAGGGCGCCGCGGCGGGAATCGACGGCGGCGTCGCAGGCGCAGGTGGTGGCGATTCCGGTGGCGGCCTTGTGGGCGGCGGTGTGGAGCTGCTGGTGCGGGCTCGAGCCCGGGTTCGCGGGCGCAAGAGTGAAGCGGAGAGAGGGAGGAGGAAGATGGAAATGGCTAATGGATCTAGGGTTACCCCTTGGGTGCCTATTTATAGGTGCGGGGAGAAAAAATGCCCTAGGTTTGGGCGGCAAGTACCAAATTTTCGGAAAAAGATTATTCGGCCCGGATATTTTGGGATAAGTATCAAAGTGCCCGTTGCGGGATATCCGGAAAGGGATTAAAGTGGATTGCGAGCGTGATATTCGGACTGATTGGCAACGGTGCGAATCTGGGTCTTGTCATGTTTCCTCGGAGTGTTGACCCGGGAAAATGATGTTTGACTCGGGAAAAACCGGGTTATATGGACCGCCTACAGAGCAAGGCCTAGCTATAATCAAAGCACTCTAATCCGGTATTTTATGGACTTGTATGTTTGTTGTTTTGCAGGGAATAGCGTGCGCTTCATGGTTGATCCCGAGAAGCCCAAGCTATTCTGGGGACTACTGATGGAGGGATGATAACCCGGTAGGCTAATGCCAAGGTAAAACCCGGCCCAAAGGGAATCGCGCAAGACCCGGCTCAAGGAAGAGGAGTTTCTAGAAGGCCCAAGAAGGACGTAGGCCTTGTAACCCGGCCTTTGGGGTTACTATTAGGAAACTTAGGGTTGTGTGCGTTTTCCGGGTAGGATTCCGAGTGTGCCTTGTAAAGGAAGCCAGGGAGCCGGGTAAGATATAAGCCGGCTCCTAGGGTTAAGAAAAGAGAGCTTCAAGAGATATTCGAGTACCTTGTAATACGAGAGCTGATAGTAATAAACCCTAGATCGGAGACTCGGCGACATTATTGCCAGAGCTACCAGGTCGATTAATAGCATGATTTCCCCTGAGCTAAACCCTCTCCCAAACACCAGAGTCGATTTGCCCCAAAGTAAGTTACCCCTGGTAACGTCTGCCGTGATTATCCCGCGACAACGGGGATCGATAAATGACTTCAACATCGCGGAAATCGAGGAAGTGGAGAAATCTCTTTGGTTGTGCGACTTCAAGATGGAGATCTAGGGTTTAAGAATTTAGGAAAGAATAAGGGAAAAGGTTCAGCAGAAGCACGACAAGGGTCGTAGAAGATCATTTCTAAAAGGACGGGAAGGATGAGCTACTAAAAGAGTTTGCCTTGGATGAACAGATCCACGAATCAAAGAAAAAGAAGTTAAACCATGGCTGAGAGATGAAGTTGCAGTTGTGCCAAAACAAAACTCGGGGCTAATGCCGGGGAGATATCTGACAAATGGACTCGCAGAGAAGACATGACTCACGAACAAAGAGATCTCCGCGGGTCGCGATGATGTGGACGAATCTTCTAGAAGACCGCGTCGTTTCCTGCGAGTCACCCTGTATATAAGGGGACTTGAGGGACCCAGTAGAAGACAAGCTAGATCTCGATAGACAACTCGCCTAGAGCGCTCATTGTAATCGAGACCTCATTGATAATAGAAAGAGAGAAGCAATGCAGGAGTAGGTATTTACCTCACATCGAGGGGTCAAACCTAGATACATCGTGTCTACTCGCATTGATTTCGACCTCGACAACTCCTATGTCGCCAAGCCCTACGAACTCACAAGTCATCTTCCGATTACTATAGCCGTGGGGTTGCCGCGACACCATCCTTCTGCAAAAGGTCCACGAGGAGAGGTCCTTCTCTGGAGAGCGGACGATGTCTAGGGTGAAGTCGTGCACCAGTGAGTGTCGGGAGAAGCGGGACGTACAAGAGAGAGCGTAGCGGACCAACATGTGGATGAACAGATATTTGGGTAATTAGGTGATTTGGGATGTGCCCACGATGTCAGATCCAATATGGTGGATGCGTCCGTGCAGCCCCAAATCCCCCCCCCCCCCTCCCCACACAAACACACACATATGGATTGGGTAGCCCGGCGTTTGGGCTCAGATTGTGGAATCCGGTTGAGTCACGTTTTTCTGTACGGGTCGTGTCCGGATAGTCCGCCCAGAGCCCAGAACATATATGCGGAATTGGTGGGTCCGGCTGGAGATGCTCCAGGAAAAACCGAGCAGCTCCTTTTTTCCAAAGTATCGCGCGTTTTAGATTTAGTCAAAGTTAAGCAATTTAAAATTTGACCAAATAAATAGAACAAAAAAACCTAATATCAAATGCATGATATATGCAGGAATATTTATAGTGGTTCTAGTACTATTAATTCGATACTATGGATGTGGATCCTTTCCTTTTTTACTTGAACAAATTTTATAAAGTTTGACATTAACCAAAAATAAAACGAGGGTAATTTGAAAAGGAGAGAGTAAAAGTGTTAGAAATTTCTTGCACAATCATCGCGTCAGATGAGCCGTCGGCACACGTCTTACTTAAAAAAAAACAAGTCGCACGTCACTTTTGTTTCGCTCCCAACGTGCATAACTCGGCCCGATTATCAAACCATCTTGGATCCGGCGTCATCTACGTACTCGAGATCCATGAACCCGGCTGATTCCGTTCCTTTCAACTGAATTTGCACATACATCGTCGCAAAAAAAAAGGTCATTAAAAAAATTGCACTTACATAGCCACACAATCTCTGAGCAGCCTCTGAAGCAACACAGATGCGCGCAGTTCCTATGTTTGTGTGCACGATGCAGAGCTCAGAGCTGCAGAGGCATCCGTCGATGGATCATGCACGACGCATGCATGCAGCTCCGACTTGAAGGCGGGCGATGCAATGGCCAGAGCCGCAGGCGACGTAGATGATGCGTACTAATTGCATTGCATGCTTTAGCATGCATGTAGAGAGCAGCAGATGCTACAACCCAGAGGGAGGCCAGAGCTCTATGAAGGCTCTGTGTTTGTGTAAAGGCGTTAATGGCCTCAAATTGGTATACCGTGTTTGTGTATATATCGACCGGCCGTACGTGTATATTTCTGCAATCCTGTCTGCATGTCACGTACGTACCGGGTCGATCGATCAGGGTATAGCATGCATGCCGCGGCAGAGTTTGAAATTTGGATCGATAGGAAGCTTAAATGCTTAATATCATGTGCCTTTTGCAAACGAGGTATACTCCCTCTTTGAAAAAAAAAGGATGCGTGTAGGTGTATAATGCTTAGAAAAGAGTAGCGCCTCTGGTGCTCTACGCTCCAGCTTGGAAAATGTAGGCTAATTTTTCACAGGGTTTACAGAGGTGCACGCGCGAGTACCGTCCCATTTGGCCAGAGAGCTATACAGCGGGGAGTTCTGATTCTACAGATCCTCGGTGTGCTTCTAAATTTCCGCACGAAAGAAAGCACCTCCTGCTCAGCTCATGTATCTCAGTCCGTACTAGGGTATCATTTCCGTGCTGATCACTAAGATGAATCGCATAACGATGCCCTTAGGTCTGGGATGGAAGAAGTTGAAGGGGCCAAAATGCTTACAAAGATCTGCCTCCTTGCCGTAAAATAGTTCCCGGTGCCTTTCAAACCCAGTTACTCATCTATATCCAACTTAATCAACTTTGTAAACATACGTATGTATGATCTCTATCTCTCAACATGGGTTCGAACTAAGATTCTTGGAAAGGCATATGCTTTTATATGTTGAAGGTTTTTTAAGTGAAAGGTATTTCGCTACATTTCTTGACTTGTGTGGTTGCACGCTTTTAATTTCAAGCACATGCGGGATTTTCTACCATGTCCTGATTTGCTATATTCGCATTTTCGGACATGATCCTCTGACGTGCCAATCGCTGCCTTACCCTAACTTTGGGTGGGTCGCTGACAGGTGGGACCAATGCCTTGTGGGCCCCGTGTGTCGGTGACTCAATGGCAGGATTGCCCACGTCAGAGGATAACCGTCCTCGCATTTTCTCCCAGAATCATATCTTTGATGCGTCATGTGCTCACATGGTTTTAATATGTTTGAACACATCTCAACCATTGGTTGCATCAAGTGGGCAAATGACCACTACTCGCTTTGTACTCGAGTTTCAGCCAAAAATTATTTGATTGTGTGAGACAAAACTATCAACAACAATTGTTTCATTAAAATGCGTATATATTACAAATCAAGCTACATATGAACATTAGGTTTGAATCATACACTCGTGTTAATTAAAATTCAATGTATACACTCATATTATTTGTATTTATACAATAGATTTGCTTATTGATCAGCGTTGAGTCAAACCTTCATGTTACCAAGGACATGGAGATACCTAGCTCGTTCATGCATAATCTCCCTCTATCTATCTCACCTCGGTCATGCCACACACGGATAGAGGGTACATGATCCCTTCCTCCCCTTCCACGTACACTCGGACAATAAATCATGCAGGCCGCCCGCACATAACTGACTAGGTCGGAATCCCGAATAGCATTATCTTTGTGTTTGTTATCCTACCACTACTTAGCCCACCGTTGCTCGCACCCGAGCTCAGCGGCCTTAAGTGTCGACCTTCCTTTATGGGGACCAGGAGGCCTCACAAGCGGAGCTCGATATCCGAGTTTCTCCGCCATATTAACCTGAGAGAGATGGCGGACAGCTGGGAACGGTCCAAGGTAGCCAGATCAGGTGATCGTGGGGCTCCACCGAGCCCGTAGGGCGGCGGAATCATTTTCCTATTAAGGTTAATAACTTGCCAATTTTTGTATGAATGATTGTTTCCCACATGGTTCAAACTTGAACGATTTGCTGCGAACACATGAGCGAGATGTTACGACAATTATGAGTCTTGTAAATTTTGCTTTGAGTGATACAAATGTTTTCATGGTCTACGCTCCAGCTAGGGAAACGTAGGCTAATTTTTCACAGGGATGTGGAGGTGTACGCGCGAGTACATCCCCTTTGGTGAGATAGCTATACATTGAGGAGTTCTGATTCTAGATATCTTCTATGTGCTTCTAAATTTTCATACAAAAGAAAGCACCTCCTGCTCAGCTCATGTATCTCAATCTGTACTAGGGTAACATTTACCGTCTGATCACTAAGATGGACAGTATGTCGTTGCCCTTGGGTCTCCAATGAAAGAAGCTGAAGTGACACTTGCTGTAAAATAGTTCCCAGTGCCTTTCAAACCCAGTTACTCATCTATATCCAACTTGATTGACTTTGTGAACATACATATGTATGGCCTCTATCTGCCAACATAGGTTGGAACTAAGATTCATTGAAAGACATACGCTTTTATATGCTAGAGGTTATTGGAGTGAAGGTTATTTCACTACATTTCTTGACTTGTGTGGTTGCAGGATTTTAATTTCAAGCACATGTGGGATTTTCTACTATGTCCTGATTTTCCATATTCTCATTTTGTGCCAGAATCAAAACTTTGATGCGTCATAGGATCACATGGTTTTAATATGTCTGCACACATCTTAACTGTATGTTGCATCAAGTGCGCACATGACTACTACTCGCTTTGTACTCAAGTTTCATCCAATTTTTTTTTTTGATTGTGTTAGACAAAGCTTTCACCCGACAATTGTTTCGTTAAAATGCGTATATATTACAAATTAAGGTACATATGAACATTAGGTTTTAATCATGCACTCGTGTTAATTAAAATAAAATGTATACACACATGTTATTTGTAATTTATACAATGTATTTGCTTCTTGGTCTGCGTTGAGTCAAACCCTCTGGTTACCAAGGACATTGAGATACCAATCATGCCTAATCCCCCTCTATCTATCTCACCTCGGTCATGCCACGCACGGATAGAGGGTACATAATCTCTTCCCCTCCCACGTACACCCGGACAATAGATCATGAGGGACTCCCACACATAACTGGCTCGCTCGGGATCCCAGTAGCATTGTCTTTGATTTTGTTATTCTACCACTACTTAGCCCATCGTTGCTCACACCCGAGCTCGCCGGCCTAAGTGTCGTCCTTCCTTTATGGAGACCAGGAGGCCTCACAGGCGGAGCTCGAGATATGAGTTTCTCCGCCATATTGAACCAAGAGAGATGGTTGACCGATGGGAACGGGTCTAAGGTAGCTAGCTCTGGAGATCGTGGGGCTCCGTCAAGCCCGCAGGGCAATGGAATCATGGTCCTATTAAGGTTAATAACATGCCGGTTTTGTATGAATGATTGTTCTTCACATGTTGCAAACTTGAGTGTTTTTTTTTTCAAAGCATGTGCGTGATGTTGCGACAGGCATGAGTCTCTGTTGCAAATTTTGCTTCAAGCGATACAAATGTGTTCGTGAAGTGCTCAAAACGGTTGCTTACCATGTTACGTATGTGCTTTGACTGTTTCTAAAACTATTTTATATGGCGGATGGGGAGTTGCTTCTTAGTGATATATTTCTAGAACAGTTGTTTGTGTATATATCGACTGGCTGTACGTGTATATTTCTGCAATCCCGCCTGCATGTCATTTACGTACAGACATGCTGGGTCGATCGGGTATAGCATGCATACGCGAAACAGGTATGCTCCTTGTTGAAAAGAATCAAGGATGCGTCTAGTGGTGCTCAAAGAGTAGCGCCTTCTTGAAAAATTACTCTTTCACAGCTAGAAAAATAAATAGGGTAATTTTTGACAGGGATACGGAGGTGCACTGGCGAGCACGTGCCCTTTCTTGAGAAAAATATTTTACAAAATGCCAACAAAATTAGAAACCGTTATACATGTGGAATTATGATGTTAGACATCTTGGACGTGCTTCTAAATTTTCACAAAATAGAAAAAACGTTGTCCAACGGGGGAAGGATCCCTCCCTTGGCTCTACGTTGTTAGGTAAATGAGACACCCGGTTTATTCGAGTAAGACTTAGCTAGGACTCGATTTTTTCGAGTATGCCGCAGCTGGGACTCGAATCCGGACGGGTCGGCTCCACACCCGGAGCACTAACCACTAGGTCAGCACCTAGTTCTCAATTTTCACAAAATAGAAAGGACCCCCCCCTCAGATCATCTATCTTAATACGTATACTAGGGAAGTACTATCGTTTACATCTGATCACTAAGATGGACACGATGCCCTTAGATCTCCTAAGGAAAGAGGCTAAAGATGCCAAATTGCTCATATTTTTTAACAGAAAAAGTCCGAAAGATGTGGAATCAACATAATTAAGCGGACAATGTACAATTATACAAAAGATCTTAGAAAATAAAGAAATCACAACGAGTTCTATAGCTTTTACGCAAAACACCCTGAAGAAGATCACGGAAACACGACCGGGTTTAGATTTGCCGCCGTTGGATAACAGTCTGGAGGCACGGCCGACCCTGCCGCCACCAAGGACGGAACCACTTGTGGCAGCACAACCATGAGGTGTGAATATCCTCCCAAACGATGAAATACAAACTTGAGCTGCCACGCTCGAGCGCAGAGCTGACAACCACCACACATTTCCTATCCTCTTCCTCGCCGCCTAGGCCGACCAAGAGGAAGAAAATCCCGTTGAGACCGTAGATCTAAGAATAGAGGGGCTTGAAGAGGGAGCTCGCTCCGATCATCCCACTCTCATCCTCCCTCCTCCCAAATTTCTCATGTGGACCCACCTCATAGCCGTAAAATAATTCCCGATGTCTTTCAAACCTAGTAACTCATCTATATACAGCTTGATCAACTTTGTGAACATGTATATATATATGATCTCTGTTTATTAGCACAGGTTGGAACTAAGATTCTTGGAAAGGCCTATGCTTTTATATGTCGGGGGTTGTCGAAGTGAAGGGTGTTTGACTTGTGTGGTTGCAGGTTTTTAATTTCAAGCACATGCGTGATTTTCTATTATGTCCTGATTTTCCATATTCGCATTTTATGCCAGAATCATATCTTTGATGCGTCATAGGCTCACATGGTTTTAATATGTTTGCACACATCTCAATCATATGTTGCACCAAGTGTGAACATAACTACTACTCGCTTTGTACTCATGTTTCTACAAAAAAAAACTATTTGTTTGTGTGAGACAAAGCTTTTACCAACAATTGATTCATTAAAATGCATATACATATAAACATTAGGTATTAATCATACACTCGTGTTAATTAAAATACAATACAAGCACTCATGTTATTTGTATTTATACAATGTATTTTCTTGTTCGTCTGCGCTGAGTCAAACCTTTTGGTTACCAAGGATACGAAGATACCTAACTCGTTCATGCTTAATCTCCCTCTACCTATCTCACCTCGGTCATGCCACATACCGATAGAGGGTACATGATCCATTCCTCCCCTTTCACGTACAACGGGAGCAACATCAAAAATAAAAGGAAAAGCCTATGGTGCACCCGGATAATATATCGTGAGGGTCACCCGCACATAACTGCCTCGGCCGGGATCCCCACTAGCATTGTCTTTTTTTTTATTGTACTGCTAATCAGCCCACCACTTCTCGTGTTATAGATGATAACAAGAAAATGATGAACAAAGAAATCAAGAATATGACAGGGGACACGATATTTTAACGTGGAAAACCCTTCCAAGGAGAAAGATAAAAAACCACGGGGACTAGCTAGCAAAAGTTTACTACTCCCTCCGTTCACTTTTATATAGCATTTTAAATTTAGCCACATACATTCTAAAATAAGTGAATCTAGACTCATTTTGTACATAGATTCACTCATTTTACTATGTATGTGGTTAAAATTGAAATGATAATTAGTGTGCCTTGTAATAGTGAACGGAGGGAGTATATCGGATGCGGTTACAAACGTCGGTGATTTACAACTCGCGACCTATCCTAAACCGGTAGCTTACATGAAGTATATAAAAGGGTGAAACCCTAAACGAGGTGGAAACCTAATTGATAACGATCCGGACCAAAGTTGGCCCTATCTTTATACGAATTTGGATCACACCAAAATTACAGCTCGTAGCCGAGCTCACCGGCCTAAGCGCGGCCCTTCCTTTATGGGGACCCGGATGTCTCACAGGCGAAGCTCGGGATCTGAGTTTCTCCGCTATATTGAACTGAGAGAGATGGTGGACCGATGGGAACATGTCTAAGGTCGCCGGATCCAATAATCGTGGGGCTCCACCGAGCCCGCGGCGTAGCGGAATCGTGGTCCTATAAAGGCTAATAACTTCTCAAGTGTGCATGAATGATTGTTTCAACATGTTGCAAACTTGAGCATGTTTTTGCTGCGAACGCACGAGTGAGATGTTGCGACAATTATGAGTCTATGTTTTCAAATTTTTCTTGAAGCAATACAAATAGTTTTCGTGAACTGCTCAAAATGTTTGTTTACCATGTTGCATATATGTTTTGACTATTTCCAGAAAATTTTGATATAGTCAATGGGGATTTGTTGTGACATGTGCGGAGCTGCTACATACTAATATATTTTTGTTGCATAGGTGTTTCTATAAGTTGCAATGCATTTTTACTGTTTTCCACCCACCGCGGGATGAAATGTTGCAACGATGCCGTAATAGCAAGGTTCAAAAAAATCGGTAAGCGCTAAGAGAGCGGCGACGCACCGCTCAGAGGAATTTTTGCTTAAGCGTTTTGTACGGACAGAAAAAATGGAGGCAATTTTAGGATATATCAGCAATTCTAGACAGAAAAAGGGCCAAAGTGGGTTGGCCACCATCCGGCCTTGCCATGCCAACGGAACACTCACGCCCGAACAGCCAAACCCTAACCCCAATTACCACGCCCCAGGAATTGCCAACGCAGCCTCCTTTTCACCCTCCCTTCCGTATCTCACCTTCTCCTCCTCTCGTGCTCCCCCTCTCGCCCCTCCTCATGGTAGCGCCCACCGCCACCAGCTCTCGTCCCCGTCGCCTCCCCTTGCTCCCCACCGATGTCTTCCTCGACTAGGACCCGCCGCCAGCTCCCTTCCTTGCGCGGCAGGCAGCCACCCTCGACCCCCCTCCCCACGACATCGTCATCCTAAGCGGCGAAGAGCTCAAGCTGGCGAACTGACGACGACCTAGCTAGCTAGCTCTGACGACCAAGACAAGGTCGCAGATGGCGAGAGAGGGGCAAGGACGAGGGGAGGAGGGAGGAGCTTCAGCAGGTGTAAACGTGCAATATGGTCAACTAGAGGGGGGTGAATAGATGACCTACAAATTTTAATCTTTTTCCCTTTTTAATTAGGCTAGGCAGGTAAAAGACAAGGTTGTCTAGATGTGCAACTACATGAACACCCTAAGTGATACGAAAACAAGTATGCAGCGGAAGCAATATGTAAAGTACACCATAACCACAAGTGTAAACAAAGAGATAAGAATATGTTTCCCGTAGTTCTTTATCAAGAGAAGTATGTCTACGTTGGAGAGGTGGGGAACCACCTAGGCGCTCCTCAATAGCATGTATGTGCATAGCTTATTCTATTTGAGATTCTCCAGTGAGGGAGACTCTCGTTTGCACTATGAGGTCGACTTGAAGGTGTTGACCAAACCTTTACACAAGGTTGAGGCTACTCCACAAGTTGGATGGAGTCTCTCAACGATCCGAAGTTTCTTGCAACAAGGTGGAAGCTACAAGTACTAGGGTTTATCTAGGATGACAAGGCAACCAAGATATTTACAAGATCCCAAAGGGGAAAGTGGGGGAAATCAATTTTTGGCTCGGTGAATATGTAGATCTAGGTCTTATCAACCAAATCCTTGAAGGGCATCAAGTTTCGTTGGTTGAGGAGGGAGATCTAGGCGTTTTAAGCTTTGAATCTATGGAGGAGAGAGAGGAATGGACGAGCTAGATGTCTAGAGGAAGAAGATAGCTATTTATAGCCTCCTCCGAATTCTAGCCGATTCTGTTCTCCATGGACGGAATATTCCGGTATAAGTACCGGAAATTTTTGGACGTGGGGGGCGGATATTTTCAAATCTCCGGGGGCGGATATTTCAATAATCCGGGGGCCGGAAATCTCCAGCCAAATTTCCACCCCCATTCCAGAGAGAGGGCAACAACGACGAATCCTCTTCGTGGGGGAAAATTAGGGCCGAATATTTCCTCCGGAAATTTCCGGCCAAATTTCCGCTCTAGCACCCGAGAGCGGGCAATTGAGACGCACAATTCCTTGGCAGCTGGTCTTCAAGCAGGCCGGAAATTTCTGATGTCAGGCCCGAAAATTCCGCCCTTTAGACACCGGAAATTCCGGCTTACGTCCTGAATATTCCGACTTTAATAATCCCTGTTGTTCTTGAGTTTTCTGCGCGAGTCTTTTACAAATGTTTTCTTCTGTTCATATCAAGACTATAATCCCAGCTCTGAACACTTAAATACGATGTTAGTAGAATAACCCGTGTTTTTATCACCACCAAAATAATTAGAGGAGACATGAGCTTTCAATCTCCCCCTTTTTGGTGAGTGATGACAACACGGGTATTTGCACAGAGATAATCATATGATACAGAAGTAGAGACGAACATCATAGATAGAAATAGCTAGGAGACATGTCCTCAAATAATAAAGGTTCAAAAATAAGAGTTCACGAATAAAACGAAGTGCACACGAGAGAAAACGAATGAAACGAAGAAACATAGATACGCCCACCCAAGAAAATCCCCGATCCCTAGATCTTCTCCCCCTTTGGCATCAGGATACCAAAAAGGAGAAAGAGAGGTCTAACATCCCATGGAACAAGCTCCTAATCTGTGGCACCATCCTCGGGATCGTTCTAAGAGTCACCATCCTCACTAGCAGACTCCACGTCATTGTCATCAGGAACGTCAAGGTCCCAATCAACATCACGGTTGTTCCAGTTGCGGTACAGAATCAGAGCGGGTGGAGGAGGAGGAACTTCTGGAATGTTCAGGGAAGTCATGATAGCACACAGATTAGTAAGAATTCGGTGACGCTCAACATAGGCATTGTAATTCTCCTTGTGAATACAGACATTCATCCACAACACCTTCTGAATGGCACGAACGACCCACGATCTCTTCTTGTTGCCTCTTCTTTCAGCAGTCTGTCTCATGCGAGGGTCACGATGGCCACGGCATGTAGCTCCAACATCATATGCCGTCTGCTGAACATGGGCACTCTTCTTGTACAGTTTGACGTCCTTGTGGGGCTCACGGTCGAGCTCGAGACTCTCACGCTCCTTAGCAGGGTACCTGGACTTGATGAGCCTCATGATGTAGGGTGCATAGGGAGGCACCTTGCGGTAGAATATAGCAACGTGAATCTCGTTAAATATGAAGTCCATCGCATCAACCTTGTGAGCTTTAGTATCCTCCAGGTTACCCTCAGTGAAAGTTAGATAGGCGTGATGCAAGAGGTTCACCAGACCGCCACGAATCTCGTCATTGTTGCCGCCACTGGGAGCAATGGACTCACGGAACATGCGCGGAAGAATGTCGTAAATAGCATGGAGTCCCTTAGCAGAACCCCCAATGCCTCGAGCCCCATAGATTTCAGCCAGCTTGTTCTTGTCATACTCCACACCGTGGACATGCATCTGAACACCCCGGGGACCTGAAAGGCCAGCAAAAGGATACTTCAGCACAAAGGTAAAGTCGTGAAGGTGGCGGAGAGCTGATATGGTCCAGACATCCAAGTCATACCAATATGCTCAGAATCATCAAATACCAGTGTAGCATAGAATTGTTGGATCATGAGAATATTGTAGGACACAGACCAAGGACCTCAACAATACTCACAGAGTTGCTAAAGTAGTCAGGAAACGAGGCCATGTGCTGAAAGTTAATCTGCTTCATTGGACAGACGAGCTTGCTCATGATAGAATAGACCTGCTTGAACAAAGACTCTTGTTCCACGTGCCAGAAGAAAGAGTAAATAGTGGGATACCGAGGGCCGGCAGAGAACATATCCTTGTTGCGCCAGGTCTTGAAGTTAGCCACACACATAGCAGAAAGGTTGGGAGACTCCTTGCCTTGCTTCTTGCGAGTTTCCATATCCGTATCGAGCTGACGCTCATACTCGTGCTGGTCCTCACGCTGACACTGATGAATCACAGTCTCATCCACATATACCCCCTCATCATTCTGAATAAACTTACGGAACCGCTTGTGGCTGCTGGTGCCTTTGGGATGAGAGCTCGAACCATCTACACAAAGAGGCAAAGAAGAAAACGTCAAAAACACAAAAACCAGTAAGGCTCATGTTTGCAAAGTGGAAGTGAGTCACTGTAAAAAACATAGAGCAGGCCGGAAATTCCGAAGGGCAAAGGAAATTTCTGGGGGCGGAAATTCCAGCCTTAAGGCCGGAAATTTACGGTCAGGAAATTTCAGTTGCCTACTGAAATTTGAGACATGCTTCTGTTGCAGCAAGTGACAGAGGAACCCTAAGAATATACAATGTGGTGGTTGCGAACCAAAATATTCAGAGTAGGCCTGAAATTCCGGCCCGTTGTGAAATTTCCGGGGGTGGGGGGCGGAAATTCCGGTGTTAAACTGGAAATTGTCGGCCTTGGAAAGATCGCGACACAACACGAAAACCAGTCTTGCGAAGAATACTGTGAACGGAGACAACCATATGGTATAATCCAGGGAAGGAGGGAGACAAGGAGGTGCTGGGAAGAAAACACTAGAGAATAAAAGGGAAAAACCTAGATCGGGGAGAGGGGACGACCACCTACCAGGGAGAACCGAAGAGGAGAATGCCCTCGGCAAGAGAGGAGGCATCGGAGGGGAAGGAGAAGAGGGCTCCGAGGATCAGTTGAGGCGGCGGCAGCGGTTGGGGGCGAGGGAAGTGAAGAAGGGGAGATGGGGATGGAAACGCTGGAACGCAGCCCACCCTGTCGCCTTATATCGGCGCCCAACACTAACCCCGGATTATTCCGGTGGAGGGGCCGGAAATTTCCGGGGGGGGGGGGGTGATATTTAGGCCGGAAATTCTGCCAAGAATCTCCGGGCGTGTCCAGAGAGTGGGCACTGGGGGATTTTGGATGAGTTGTCGGTCAAAATATCGAACATACGAAATTTCCGGGACCAGGACACGGAATATTCCGGTCACCGGATATTTGACCCAGAAAATTCCGCACCAAATTTCCGGTCGTGTCCAGAGAGCGGGCACAGAGGAAATTGGGGAGTTTTCCGGGGCAAAGATCAGGGGACCGGAAATTTCCGCGCCTTGGGCCGAATTTCCGGGCTCCCAAACACAAGAGCTCCTCAAGGAGAATGAAAACAAACATGAGCCTAGCGTGGAATTTTTGGAGAACGAAAAACACGGCAAAGAAAAGCACGAACTAAAAAGAGACAAGAGTTACAACAAACCTAAATAAAAGACACACGAAAAGAAAGTGTTGGTGGCCGAATCCATCGTGTTTAAGTATGTGCCAAGGATCCGCAAAGATATATCTTGTGACCAAAAGCACGACTCACATTTAAGCACAATGAGTCACAAAATGACTAGATATGCATGAAGTTTTGTTTTTTGCATGATAGGAGGAGTGTTGACTCATGAATTGAGTTACGCTTCCCCTATGTCCATGCCTACATCCAAACCAAATAGCACGTGTAACGAAGGTATCTATGCAAGGTATCAAGCGAAGTTAGACGAATCGATGAGATTTAGTTCATTCCTCAAACCCCTAAATCTTGGTTCATCAAGGGCATTCGTAAAGATGTCCGTAAGTTGATCCTTGGTCGACACATAAGAGAGATCAATATCGCCCTTCTCAACATGATCCCGAATGAAATGATGTCGAATCTCGATGTGCTTCGTCTTGGAGTGAAGAACGGGGTTGTAGGCGATCTTGATGGCACTCTCATTCTCGCACAAGAGAGGCACTTTGTCGAAATCGATACCATAATCCCGCAATGTTTGCCTCAACCATAGAAATTGAGCACAACAACTCGCCGCGGAGATGTACTCGGCCTCGGTGGTGGAGAGAGCAATGCAATTTTGCTTCTTGAAAGACCAACACACCAAAGAGCGACCAAGAAATTGGCAACCCCGAAGGTGGACTTCCTATCCATATTCTCTCCCGCATAATCCGCATCTGAATACCCAATGAGCTGAAAGCTAGAACCCATGGGATACCAAAGACCAAAGTTTGGGTATGAACTAAATAGCAAAAGATTCGTTTAACCGCTTAAAGATGACTTTGCCTCAGAGAGGCTTGAAACCTTGCATACTCACCAACTTTCGTGGTGAGGTAAAGTCAGATGTCATGAGATGGCTTGCGTTTGGGGCCGATGGACGCTGTAGGTATCCGGGGAGGGATCACACGCCTAGATGGCGCGCTCACTACACGGAAAACAACAAGATCTACCCAGGTTCGGGGCCCTCGTGTGGAGGTAACACCCCTACTCCTGCCTCTCTCTGTATATGTGGTGATGAGTACAAGTGTTTCTCAAGCTCAAGGATCTAGAGGAAGAAGAAGCTCAACTGCTATTTCTCTCTCTCTATAAACTAGCAGCACTTATGTTCTCACGTAACGAGCGACCCTCACACAGGAGGGGAGTGGCCATGTAACACCCGGGGTTTTCCCCAATTAGTTTGTTGTTTTCTTTTTTGCATCATCATGGCATCCTTGCATTGCATCGTGCATCATATGCATTGCACCTCTGTTTCCTGTTGTTTTCAAACCAATTAAAAGCTTTAAACCAATTTTAAAATTCAAACAATGCACCTTGTTTTCAAATCAAATTGTTTCAATAAAAAATTGAATTGGAATTAACAATTGGCTTGGTTAATAAAATTTCTTTTAAAAAACCCAATTTGAATTTCAAATTCAAATTCAAACAACAAACACATAATTCAAATTTTGAAAAAAGAAAAGTTGGTGCACCTGGGCATTTCAGTTGCCAAGTGCAAAGAAAATTGGACTCACCATTTTTGGAGTTTCAAAACCCCTCAAAATAACCTTTCTTCTCTCCCTTTTCTCTCTTACAAAAAAAACCAAAGGGAAAATGAGCTGCTGGGGGAGGCAGGCCCAAAGGCCCACCTACGACCCCGAGCGCCCAGCCCAGCCTACCTGTCGCTTTCTTCTCCGTACAGAGAGCACGAGGAGGGCGTGACCGCTCCAGTGGCTGTCCACCATGCCCCCCTCCTCCTAGCTTTCCCCTCCTCCATAAAGCCACCCCCCTCTGCCTCCAAACCCTAGCCGCCTCCTTCCTCTTCCCCCATCCGCCGCCGCCATCTCTCTCCCTCCTCTGCTTTTTCTCCCTATTCTCTGAACTCTACTGAACCATGGAAGGGAGCCTCCATGGCCGGGTATTGGAGGAGCTGGCGCCGCCGTCACGGTCACCGTCGGACCACGCCGAGGCCGGGAATGGAACCGGGGCACTACCCTCTTCGCGTGCGGTTCCTCGGCCGGGCCTGCGGAGCCCCGGAGCCACCACGCCGTCGCCGTTTGCTGCCGCTTTTTTCAGGCCGGCGGCCATGGGCGTCGTCACCAACGCCGGCCGTCCTCCTCCCCAATTCCGGCGCCCCCAAGGTGAGCCTCGCCCTCGGGCCTCTCCTCTCCCCCTCCCCTTGCTCTGGGTGTCGCCATCGAGCGCCACCGTTGTAGATCGCTACTGGTTCGTCGTATTGGATCACTGTCCCGTGAAGCCCCTGCCTCTGTTCTTTAGTTCGTCAGATAAACAGCGCCTGTTTACACCTTATTTACCTTCAGATCCGTAACCATTCACCAACCGCACAGCAGCCCAGTGGCTTGGTACTCCGTCCGCACTCCTGGAGCCCCGAGTTCGAATCCCACCCGTGGCAAAGCCACCCCTTTTTTCTCCATTTTCTTTTATTCTCGAAAATCCAGAAAAACAGAACTGAGTCTTTATTTGTAAAATCAATAACAAATTGAAAAATGCTCCAATTTCAATGATTCAAATTTCTATGGATTCAGCATCTTGTGCTCTTTCTGTTAGTAACAAAGTTGCAACAAGTTTCTGTAATAAATTTTGCACTAAATAATTAAATACAGAAATGTCTATTAAAATTTGAAACTTTGGAAATTCATAACTTGAGTTCTGTTCACCCAAATTGAGCAAACTTGGGCTCTAAAATTTTGTCTTAACAAGCTCTACACAGTGGTATTTTATTTGGTCACAATTGAATTAAATTTGAACATGTTTCCTTCTGTTTACTAAAAGAGGCAGAATAAAAATGCTTATGGGAAAATGCATAATAAATTCAATAATGATCCAAAAATTATGTTTAATAGCTCAAAATGTTCAGTGAAACATTTGCTACATGATTTCAACCTTTTCAATACAATTTTTTTACTGTTTTTCCTAATTAAAAGTGGTGCAATAATTCAATGATTTAATTAAACCTTTTAAATTGCAAAAATTCATAACTTGGGCATTTCCAATCCAAATTCAACATGTAAAATATGTTTTCCAACCAGAAAAGTGCAAGGAATATGAATATGCCTTCCATGCCCGTGTTTGCATCCTTCATCTTGCATTTTAGTAGTGTTATGCATGTTCACCTAAATAACAAACATGTAATGTGTTGAGTTGCTCAATTAAATTGGTGCCCTATTCCATTTAATCTTGTTTAGCTCACCTACTTATTGTTTTTCCATGTTAAACAACATTTAATATGATGGTTAGATAAACAACTTAAACCATAATTATTTGTCCGGACTCCGGGTCCGATTAAATTGTCTAAGTTGTACTTTTGCGTTGCATCCCGCATGTCATGCATATAAAATAGGATCATGCTGGATCTTTTGCCGTAGTAGTAATGGTTGCATACGGTGTTTGTTCTAGTTTGTTGCTTCTTCGCGGATAGGCCGTTGAGATGATGTGAGCAACGACAAGTTCTGCTACCTCTCCAAACTGGATTCCAGGCAAGTATACTCACTTGCTACCTATGGCTGTCTTTCATCACTTGTTACCGATTCTTTCCGTTGTCTTTATGCTAGCCTAGTATTTTCGATGCTTGTGTCTCGATCCTATCATATGTTTACCTTGCAGCCATGATATAGCCTTCCTTCCACTTCCTATTAACTGTTGTTTGTTTACCTTGTCGGCCCTCGTGTCGTAGTTGCATGCTTAGTGTTGCTTGTGCTCGAGTCTTGTGGTCCTTTGTCGTATCTCCTGTTTAGTTGATAGTTGGGTTTCAATTTAATCAACAACATGTTAATGTTTGGGGTAATAATAATTTGATGATAAGGCACCGGCAGGAGGCCCGGCGTGGTTTTGGAGCCTGCTAGTGTCGAAACTAGGAAAAGAGTCTTGTCCATTGATCCATGATGAGCGCGCTAACCGCATCCGGGAGGTAGTATGGGACCCCCCTCGACTTAGAACTGATTGGCAGCTTGTCCGAAGAGCCACATTTAGTTCGGGTGTTCCATTTGCTCATACGCATGAATGGGTGCCCCCCCATGGTTACTGTTGATGATGATGATGATGCATATAGCGCGAGGCCTGTATTGCCGGGGTGTTGCGTCCTGCAGGAGTTTTGCACACTTGCGCTGAGTATTCGGCTGCGTGGCTGGGACCTTATAGCTCTGTGGCTCCTAGGACAGGTTGTAGAGACGGTTTGGGTCGTGTCGAGCCAACCTGAGTTTTAGTTGGTGGCTTGAGTGTGTACGGGTACTGTAGCGCACCCTGCAGGGATAAATCTTCTCGAGAAGCCGTGTTGTCCGCGGTTATGTGACGACTTGGTGAAAGTGCTGGCTAACAAGTACTCAGACAACTTACACCTAATGATAATAACTTGACTAGTAATATAGTATTACCTTCACCATAAAAATGAATGTCACCTTAATCAACAGCGTGAGTTTCCTTGGGTTGCTTCCTTAGTAGGGGGTAACACTGGATGGGTATTGTTTGGTGAGTAGTTATAGTTGGTTCTGTCGCGCTCTCTTATCCCTCTCTAATAGCCGGAAGTTGTAGCGCGTCTCTTTAGTTTGTTAGTGCTGCCGCTTGTTTGCAATAATCCCTTCCTTCCGTTGTACCCAAAGTATTTGTATCTTGTGATGATTGGTTACGCTGGTATCTTGTGAGTATGGTTTATCCACTTACCAGTACTTAACAGTACTGACCCACGAATCCATTTCGTGGTTGTATATTCCACATTGCAGTCTACATGTTTGAAGTATGACGACGTTAGCTTGGAAATCCCTCCGGCTTGGCCTGGGCAGGGATTGGACGCCATCGGTTATCTTCAGGACTCTTAGTCCAATTTGTATCTTGTCCGTAGTAGGACACTATGTTGTTTCTTCCGCTGTTATTTGGATCTTTGTATTGTATCAGTTGTATCCTTGACTCGTTTGAGTCGTCTTGTATATATCTTTTCTGTTGTTGTTGCGGAATATTCGTGAACTGTTGTAATGTTATCACAAGTGGCAACCTGGAATCGGTTATTATGTGGATTTTGGCGGAAATGCTGAAATCTGCATAGTGCCCGATCCCGGGGCGTCACAGGCCACCTTATATACTGGTGGCCACCAACTAATAGTAGATGGTTAGGTGACTACACACTGTGCCGTATGGCATGCTTCCGCTTCTGCACTGACAGACACCGAAAGTCTCCGCTGTCGTGGTCGCTGACATGTCATGTCCCCCTTGTTAGAGACAGGACGTGGTCTCGCCCATACAACACACTGTACCAGCGTATGCATACGCATAATCACGCCTAGTAAGTTGAATCGCACGCCTGTACTCTCCCTGGATATATGGGATCACAACGGCTCCATTGACTTTCCCTCCGAGAAGAGTAGCATCGTGCCTATCTAGATCCTCCAAGTGCTACTCGGACGATCCAGACGGACACTCATTTCTTCACCTTGGCTCTTCACATCGCCTACCGAGATAGCTCCATCTCGGTAGCCATTCTACTCGGTACCTTCCTACTCGGTACGTCTCAACTCGGTAAGCAGTACCTCAAACACCATTTCTTACCAACCATGCCCCTACTCGGGGGTAGCCCCCCAACATTAGTCCCCGAAGCTGGTATGGTCCGGTGAACTCGGGCGCTGGGCCGTGCCAACTTAAACCAATTTCCTCCAGAATGCCTAACTGAGATGCACCCATCTCGGTCGAGTTCCAACTTGAACTCGGATCCAGTCCACCACTCCTTGGTGAATTTACTCCCTTGAACCGAGTAGGCCACGCTGCTTTGGATTTTATTAAGATCCCAGCACTTAGCCAATTCTCCACATATTTTGCCGTTCGAACGAGATTACCTAGTTATCTTCGCGTGTAAGGCTCAACACGTGGCGCAGAACCGCAGCCCACGTCGCCTCGGTTCCAGTGCGGTTGCAGCGCACGCGCCACGCCCACGCCCCTCACTGCACAAAGGGCCCACGCGCCGTCGCGTCCATTCGCAGAAAAGCACTCAAGTTCCCACGTCGCACTATGTGGGATTAACTGCGCCAGTTACGTGCGGTAATACCGTTGTGTGCGTTTCTCTGGACGCGGTAACTCTCACGTACCCACGATTGCCTCCGCAACTGATCCGGGGCAGTTACTACGTTTAGGGGGTATAAGTACCCACGCGCCGCCCGTCGTATCGTTTTCCTCGCCATTTTCCTCTTCTTCTTCCTTGCTCCTCGCACGCGTAGAGCACTCTGCTCCGCCGCACGCCGTCGAGCACCTCCGTTCGCAGAAGAGGAAACTGCACCACCGCGCGACACCGCTCACCGAAGCGCGACCGCGCACAAGGATCTTCCCCGCGCCCTGCGACTCTCCGCAACTTCGCGCCAGTGCCGTACTGCTTCCTCCTCGCCGTTCTTCTTTGACTTCCTCGCTGCGGACTGCACGCCATGATGTTTGTCTTCCGTGCCACTGCGTCCCTTCTTTTTCCTCTGCGGCTCGAGATCCTCCTCGCGCCCGCGCGCATCTTGGAGGAGCCGAGATCTAGAACCGCCGAGATGGACCTCGAGCCCATCTACGACCTCAACCTCGAAGGTTCCGCATCCACCCGCGGAGCCTGGGAGGGCTCCAATGTGGTTGCGTGGGACATCCAGTGGCTTGTCAACACTCGCCGCGTTCCACCGGGTGTCATCTGTCGGGCTCCCGGCGGGGAGGTGGAGCCACAACCCGAAGACGACGAGCGCGTCGTCTTCCTCAACCACTTCAAGCGTGGATTCGGCCTCCCCATCTCCGAGTGCATGCATAAGTTCCTCCATCACTTCGGTTTGCAACCCCATCATCTCCCTGCTAACGCAATTACCATGCTTTCCACTTTTGTAACCTTTGTGGAAGCTTATCTCGGTATCTACCCCACGGTAGATATCTGGGCCAAATACTTTCACTTCCGCCAGCAAGTTCTCCCCAACACCGCCAATCCGAATGCCCCCAAAACTATGACCCAATGTGGCACTGCCATGAGTGTCTACCGGAACACTACCGAGTATCCCCGAGTTCAGGGTCTCGATTCCTGCCGCAAGTGGCAGAGGGGATTCTTCTATGTGAAGAATCCCGATCCGAAGGAGGGCGCCGAGCAGGAAGACCTCATCAAACTACCTCCCTTTCGCATCGATCCCCCCACTGCAATGGTGAACTGGGGGGTACAATCCAAAAAAGACTGTACCTGAGGTGAACGTCGCAGACGGCCGCGTGAAGCAGCTCGTCAAGGACGGGCTCCGAGCTGATGACCTTATCGCCACCTGGGTGAGCCGTTGGGTCCTGCCTCTGTAACTCAGGGCCCACAAGATGTGCTTCATGGGCGGGGCCCGAGACTGCACACGCACCACCACCTTCGAGCTCAGCAAGAAGGAGGTGGCCATCTGGGCTAGGTGCATCATCAAGGTCACCCTCTCTGAAACTTGGGATTGGGCGCTGAAGCCCTTCAACCGAGATAGGCAGGCGCCCTGAGTAAGTATTTTCCACCCTACCGAGTAGCTTCCATCTCGGTATCTTCCGAGTTCATTTACTTCCTTATGCTTTATGTTCAGCATGCCCTACCGAGTAGAGTACATCTCGGTATCTTCCGATATCACTTAGTTCCTTATTCTTTATGTTTCACATGCCCTACCGAGTAGAGTACATCTCGGTATCTTCCGAGTTCACTTAGTTCCTTATTCTTTATGTTTTGCATGCCCTACCGAGTAGAGTACATCTCGGTATCTTCCGAGTTTAGTTGGTTCCTTATGCTTTAAGTTTCGCATGCCCTACCGAGTAGAGTACATCTCGGTATCTTCCGAGTTCACTTAGTTCCTTATGCTTTATGTTTCGCATGCGCAGCACTTTGATCGCCAGAGAGAGGAAAACAAGGAGGTCCTCTCAGACAATTGGAAACCAGGCCGGACTAAGGATGATGTCGAGCAGTACGACGTCCAGGACACGCTCCCCATCCCGCTCGCACATCCTCCTACTCAACCCGGTAAGTCCCGAGTTCCAACCTCAATCTGGGACTGGTCCGAGGATGATGAAGTTGATAGTGATGACGATTGTGTTCGGTTGGAGGTATCTAACTCCTTCTTGGTCTCATTTATGTATTGCTTTTTCCTTGTTCCTAGATGACTTGGAAGATCGGGTGATTTACGCGGCACCCGTGTCCATTGCCGCCCCCGTGGAGCTGAAGAAAAGAACCGGAAGCGGTGCCGTCGAGACTCCACCCAAACGATACAAGAGATTCAGGAACAAGGGTTCCAAGGGTGGCAAGGTCATGGCAAAACGCCGAAAGACCCTGCGGCCCACGGTTGACGGGTAAGTCACTTCCGAGATGCTTTATGTTTGCATTTTTTTTTTGTTCCTTTGCCTCTTTTGACTGAGAATCTTTGCCTTTGCATTTTCTTCACTCTTCTATTTTTTACTTTCCTCCAGTGATCCCATTGATGCCGAGGACCTCGAGGCGTCCGCGGGACCGAGAAGCGCCCACGGCGTAATCGATCTCGATCCCGAGGACATGGACACCAACACCGCGGACCGGTCCGAGATGCCCTTCCCGGACCGAGAAGATCAACATCTCGGCGCAGGAGACACGGGCGCCGAGATGGACGTTCAAGAGACTCCAGAATAGCCGGAGTCGGCCACCGAGCAGCAACACGAGCAACAACCCGAGCAGTAGCCAGAACAGCAACCAGAGCAGCAACAACCAGAGCAGCAACCACTAGAGCAGCAACCAGAGCAGCAGCAAGTTCCTCCACATCCACCGCAGCAATGCCACCAACCCCACTGAAAAGAACTTCCCCACTGGAACTACCAGCAGTAGCAGAAATAGCCACAGCAGCAGCAACAACAACAACAACAACAACAACAGAAGCAGCACCCAGCACCGCAGCAACGGCCATAGGGCCAACCCCGAAGCAGCAGCAGCAACCAGCTCAACCTCCACAACAACAGACCCAGCAGCAGCGGCAGCAGTAGCCCCAAGCCCATCACCATCGAGAAGGCTAGCAGGGCCAACAGGGAATCCTCCTCGCACTCGGCAGCAGGCCAGATTTGCACCGTCTCAGGGTGTAGTGGCTCGAGAGGGACTTGTAGAAGTCCCGGTACACTGGCCGAAGCAGGAGCAGGCACAGCAAAAGAAGACCGGGGCGAAAGAGAAACCCGGCACCTTGGCAATTAACACGGATACCCAGCTCGTGGCCTGCCAGGAGCTTGCCGTGGAGCTGCGGGAAGACATTGACGTCACCCTGGACCGGATTGGCCACATCGATCCCGAACATAACGAGAAGAAACTGGGCCAGCTGGACCACTACCGGAAATCCTGGAGCCGGGCCGATGTTGGTCAAATCTCCATGCCGGTTTCATCTTCTAGCGGCACCTTGGCGCACAAGATGTACTGCCTGCGCACTGCTGCAGAAGATGCGGAGATCACCTCCCGAGTAAGTAACGCTTTCTATCCGATTTTTCCGAGTTGACAAATTTTCCATCTGAAATCCATATATCATCCAGTCCTCGAGATTTGGGCCGAGTAGGCAATACTCGACCGAGTTTAAGTCTACTCAAGTTGAATCTTCCAACTAACATTTTTCTTGTTTCTCTTCAGACTTGCACCGAGTCCCGTGCTCTGATCTTCCAGAAGGTTCTCTGGGCTCACCGAGATGCCAAAGAGTAGATCCATAACATGCAGGAGGAACTGGGGGGCAAAGGTAACTTTTTCTATACCGAGATACTGCATATGCTTTCTTCTGCATCAACTTTCTAACTCGGTTTCTGTTTTCTCTTTCACGGCTATCTTCGAGAAATAGCTGACAGATTCTGTCACCAAGATTTCTTCCCTAGAGAGTAAGTGTCATATTTTCTATCTTTGCGTTTTGTGTTTACGCTTTTTCTTCTCTTTGGTTAACTTTTCTTTGTCGTGCGGACCAGCATCAAGTCTTTGCGGAGAAGCACCAGGACTGCACTGTGCTGGCTGAATCGGCACAGAGCAAGATCACGGCCTTGGAGAGTAATCTCCTTCTCTTCTTTCTTACTCGGTTTGTATCTTCCCTTTAAGTTGTTAATTGTACTACATTTCTTTACAGATAAGCACAAGCTGTTTGTTGAACAACACCAAGAGTGTCTCTCTCCAGCCGAGATCCAACAGCAGATCAACGACAGCACCTCCCAGCCCCGGGTAGAACTCCAGGCCGAGAAGAATGAAGTGGTCAAGCTCGAGCTGGAGCTGGCTGACACAATAAAGGTGGCGCTGCAGGCCGGGAAGGAGAAGGCCGAATTGGTGGACATTACCACTGCCGAGAAGCTCGAGCTGTATAAGGAGATCAATGGCCTAAAAGAGCAGAACGCTGCACTCGACCAGATGGTGAGATCCTCCCGCATCCTTATCGACAAGCACTACACCGATGCCCACTACTGGTCCTCCCGGCTGAAGGAACTCATTATGGAACTGAGATGTAAGCCACAACCTTCCTTCTGTACCTTTTGACTTCTTTCTTGCTCTTCTGAATAGATCTTGGTTTTAACTCGGACATCTCTTCTCTCAGGGGCCTTCCCCGATATGGATTATGGTGCCAAGCGGGTTGTGGAGAAGGCCATCGAAGCACGGGCAGACGCTGGCTGCATTGTCACCAGGACTGTCGACTTGGAGGATCAGATAGAGAACATCAGAGCTCGGGTTCTGCCCCTCAAAGGGTTGGGCACCAACCTTGTCTCCACTGCCATTCGGCTACACAAACTTTTCTGGCCGGAAGTTGAACCTCCCGCAACAGTCCACGAACTAGCCTCCAAGCTGGACTATGTCAAGGAGGAGCTCAAGAAATGGTGCGCTTCAGCAGCTCGGGCTGGCGTAGACGAGGCTCTGCACTTTGTGCTCTCCTGGTATGAAGACCTTGACCTCACCAAACTCCAGAAACTGCAGAATGGATCCCGGTGGACCACAGAAGAAAATTCTATCCGGGTTCGCCAGGAGACGGCTTATCGGTTGGCTTCATACGCCGACACAAAGGAGTTTGTGGAGGGCCCCACCGAGCCCGACACCTGGAGTGAATCCGAGGGTGATGAGGACAATGATGAGGATGGCGATGAGGGAAACGAAGGCGGCGAAGGAGACAAAGAGACTGAGGTTGATGACGACTCCGATGAGGTGGATGAAGAGATCCAGGCAGAGCAAGAGGCAGCCACGGACTCCGAGATCGTCACCACCGAGATGGTCATCTCGGAGCCTTCTCCTGAGTTGAGCATCATAGAGCCCACAGTCGAGAATTCCACCTCCGAGCCTCCTACTTCGACTGATGCTTCCGAGCTCGCCACCGAGTCCTCCAATCCAGCAGGCGCTGATGCAGATGCAATTCCTTTGGCCGCGGCCTAACTATCTGTTTTTCAATCTCAAACATTTCATTAGATCCCCGGTATGTCGGGTGCAATATCAAACAATTATCTCACCGTTTTCTACTCAGTTTTATTTAAGTTCTAGCAAAACTGGCTGAATCCCGGATTGCGTTAATTTGAGTCCCCGAGTTGGTTTTATTATCCACCTGGTGTTTTTCGTCTTTGCTCTTGCCTGCCACTTGTGGCTTTTTGACACTCGAGTCACAAGATTTGGAAAACCAAGTTTATAATAATTCACAACTTTGAGATTTGAAATTAAAACTGCCCTGTACTTAGCCAAAAAAAACAGAAGAAAAAAGCAACTTATCTCGGTTGATTAACTCTTCCTTTCCTTAGTAGATTTTCGTGTGTTCATTGACCCTTGGCTTGTTCTCTTGCTTAACATGAAGCCGGGTTGCGGACAGCAGCAAAGTCAAAGAGTTGGCCCTTGGGTTTAAACACATTACTAGCCGTACTAATGAAATTCCGAGATGATTAACCGACATAGCAAAGTAAGAAGTAAACATCGCAGAGCAAGTTGGGCACAGGCAGTCCCCGAGTTCCTACTCGGAGTGCCGACTTGGATTTCAACTCGGTAAGGAGATACATACAATGCCTTTTCAGGAATGGAAACGACGGAGTAGAGCTACATTCCAGGGGGGCTTAGTTTCCTCTCTGAATTTATCTTCCCTGTTCTTATGTGGCTTCTGTGCATCAATGAAATAGTACGCATCATTGTGCAGAGCCTTGCTCACAATGAACGGACCTTCCCATGGAGGGGAAAGCTTGTGCATCTCGGCTGTGCGTTGAAGGGTACGTTGCATAGAAAACAAAAAATTCCTACGCGAGAGATACCCGAAGGGCCAAGATCTAACCTAGGAGATGAAGTGCAACGGGGAGAAAGAGAGTCTAAAGGAGAACATACCCTCGAAGACACAAAGCGTTACAAGATAAAATCTCGTTGGTGATGTATTCGTACTCACATCGATCTCAAGATCGTGAAGATGAGCGCTCCAATATGGCAGTGCTTCCGCACTCGGTCACACGTACGGCTCGATGACGACCTCCGTACCCTCGATCCAGCGGAGCAGTGGAAGTAGAGGATCCCTCGGAAACCAGCAGCACGACGGCGTGGTGTGGTGGAGAAAACTTCGTTCAGGGCTTTGCCAAGCGCATGAACATGAGGTAGATCAGCGGGAGGATGGAGATGGAGATGACACCAAGTTGTGTGTGGAGAGAGAGGTCCAACCCCTCTTTATATAGGAGGGGGAGGCAGCCGCGAAATTTTGGAGCCTCCACCTCTCCCCTCATCATGTGGGTGGAGTCTCCACTCAACCCACTCATTCTATCATCAATTCCCACTCAAAATTCCAAGGGTTTTCTTTAATAAATAAATAAAACAATTTTATTTCTTTATTTTAATATTTGTTAATCCTATTAACAAACATTAACACTTACCCCCTTGAACTATATGATAATCAAACATTAACATATACCACCTTGAACTATTTCAATATTCACCGAAACTATTCTGGTGACTATTTCAATATTCCCTGAAATAATTTTGGTGTTGTCCAAACTTTTCTCCGATATTCCGTATCCACTCAATCGCGTCATCGAACCTTAAGTGTGTCACCCTACGGTTCGTGAATAATGTAGACATGATCGAGACACCTCTCCGATCAATAGTCAACAGCGGGACCTGAAGATTCGTAATGACTCCTACACATTCAACGATGAATCTAGTGATCGTGTGAACCATAAACGTCGTAACCAATTCCCTTTGTCTAGCGATATTTTACTTGTCCGAGATCTGATCATTAATATCAACCATACCTAGTTCAAACTCGTTACTGACAAGTACTCTTTTACTCGTTCCGTGATATGACATCCTTGTGACCTAGTCACGTGCTTGCAAGCGGTGTCGATGTGATATCACCGAGAGGTCCTAGAGTATATGTCTTCGTCATTTGGATGGACAAATCCCACTCTTGATCCATGATCCTCAACTAATACTTTCCGAATACCCAACGGCACCTTTATAATCACCCTGTTATGGTGTGACGTTTGATGACATCAAAGCACTCTTTCGGTGTTAGTGATTGACATGATCTCATGGACTAAGGATTAGAGTTACTTCGTATGTGTGATATAACAATGCAACTTAATGACTTGATCGCATTGCTATATTCACTTTGGGTCTATGTTCATCACATCATTCTTCTAATGACATGACCCCGTTATTAACAACATCCAATGTTCATGATCAGGAAACCTTGATCATCTATTAATCAACGATCTAGTTAAAAGAGAGGCTTTACTAGGAACCATTGTTTGTTTATTAAACATACATGTATCAATGTTTCCGGTTAATAAAATTATAGCATGAGAAATAAACATTTATAATAAACAATAAATAAGATAATAACCACTTTATTATTGCCTCTCGGGCATATTCCCTTCAGTCTCCATTTTGCACTGGAATCAATAATCTAGTCTGTAAGCACTTAACACATATGGCGTTCCAGTGTTATTACCATGCTTTGCATGTGGTAAACATCATCAAAAAAGATATGAAATATTCAGGTCCTATTGTATTTGCATGTTCTGTGCGTCTACACGCATCACTCATTTTCTAATGAGGTGGCTTTGTATATATTTGGTCAACCGGTGAGACATTAATTCCTCAGCTTAAACCAATGTTACTAAACTTGTGAAAATGTAGCTTCATAGTGTCAGCATTCTTGGAAATTCACCAAGTTCAACAAATAACTCCTTGACACAAAATACTCCTATTATCTGTTGTCAACACAACGATATACTTAGCCGTTGTTGTAGTATCCTTCACAATACTTTAATTTTGAAACTCTTTCAAATCCAGCATGGAACTTTCTTCCAACCTATTGTGCTACCTTTCATCACATGTTTTAACTGAGATAAAATTACTTGAATAAATGACAAGACTATTAGTGTAACATATTACAACTAATATTTTGTCATTACTACATAGGAAAACACATCCTTAGCATTTCTAAAATGGCACAAGGATCTCTCCCACTGTTGTCTAATCATCATATGAATTATCCTGCTATAACATTTTATAGTACAGGATTCATCTGGTTGTGTACATAGCATGGAACACATAACTTAGAAATCTCAATTTCAATGATGGTCATCATGTGTCAAAACACTTGAATATTGCTCAATTCTTTTCCATGTGGCAAGAAATCCTTCTTGTCATTTCGATATTGACTTATTTCAATATTTCATCTATGTAATTTGGCTCAACCATATCAGGTGCTTGAATCAATCTCTTATAGATATCGATGCCCAATATCTTCTAGGCCTTTCATCAATATGAAAATCTTAACCGTGTTAATATAAAATACATATTTTCCAATCAACCATATGTCGTCTACATAAAGCATTGGAAATATGTCTTAGCGCTCCCACTTAATTTTTTGTAATTCTACAAGCATCTTTACCGTTCATGATGGAATCAAACCTTTTTGATAACTTCATTAAAGTAAAGATTCCAACTTCGTTATGCTCACTTCAACCATTGACGTCTGCATACCTTTCCAGCAACCTTTTGAATTTACAAAACTCTCGGACTGTGTCAAGTACATATCCTCGATCACACTTCCTTGAGAGGAAAGTTGGTTTTTGTTATTCAACTGCCATATCATAATATGTAACTTTTGATAGAATTATCCGCAAAGACTAAAGCATCACTCCGGAAGATCAAAATCTTTCAGTAGTCAACTCTTTGAACTTCGTCGAAAACGTCTTTTCGACAAGAACAACTTTCAAAGGATGTAAGCATCCATGTCTTTGTTTCTATATAGACCCGTTTGCTATCGTTAGGCACCATGCCTATCGAAAAGGACTACTAAGTCACATACTTGATATCCATACAGGGATACTATAACGGATATAATGACTCATGGCCAATTATACGAAGTCAGGGCCCATCATATGTTTCCTTTATAAGTTCCAGGTCCTTTGTTGTCAAAACAACACTTTACTCTTAAACCACAAGTTGGTATAAGTACAAAGTTCTAGGACTTTTGTGGTTCAGTTCGCAAACTCATTCGAAGTATCTACAACATATGTAGTGTCTTCTACTTTGTCAAAATAGGAAACTCCGCAACAACTTCCAGTGCTGCGCTAATCTTCACATGATAACAAAGATTCTCTAATCTCGTTGAGTTTGTATTGTCCTCCCACTCACTTTTTTCGCAAGAACTACTTTCTCGAGAAATCAACATTTTCTGACAAACAACATTTGTCTTTGGTTCGGTGATAGGAGAAATACCCAATGTTTTCTTTGGGATAACCTTATAAACATATATTTATCCTATTTTGGTTGTAAACATTTTACACATGCTATGCACACCAAAACTTAAGAAAAAGACAATTCGGGTCACTACCCAAACCATATCTTATATGTTGTCAATTTCAATGGATCATGATGGCGATCTTTTTTCAGTGTAAAAGAGGTTGTCATTAATGTATAAACTACAAAATTATAATGACATTTTTATGAATCTTACCATGTCCAACAAGGTTTGATTTTGTCTCTTGAATACTCCAAACTAATGTGGGGTATTCGAGAAGTATAAGTGGTAGAACAATTCTACAAATCCTCAGATGTTTTGCTAAACTTGTAACTCAAACTTTTATCCTTTATGATCCAATCATAAATACTTGATTATCCTGTTACAATGATTTTTACTTCATACTAACAATAATTTGAACCAATTCAAAAAATCTAAAACTCTGTTCTCTTTAAATAGATATACTCATATATCTACTCAAATCATCGACGGAATTTTATGAAGGAAAAATTAATCCACCACACACGACTACACATAATGGACTATATACATCAACATGTACAACCTCCATTCAATCGTCCATTCTACTTTTGCCTATGAACGGAATTCTAGTCATCTTTTGGAAGAGGTCTCACAAGCTTCAATTGATTCAAAATAAAATGACTCCGGAAGTCCATTAACATGGAGTTCCTTCATGTTTTTCTTTCCGATATGAACTAAAAAGGTGGTGTCTCAATTTAAGTGAAATTCTTTTACGTCTTGCAACGTTTAGCATTTAGTTTTATAGATGTTTACTTTACCAACATGATTTATATTAACTCATCCATAAATTATGGAATATGGTCATAGTTTGAACAATCTCATATGTTCTCACAAAAGACCAGAACAAAATAACAACTTGTTAAGTTCTTAAAATAAATCTTGAATGTTTGGTTCGATACGACAATAAACACAATAACACTTTAATTCTGTTCTTGTCATAATCGATTCACATCTACTACTAGTTCCTTTTAGGCCCTTGTATTTCTTATATTGCGTTGCTTTGTATGACAACTCATACCAACCAATCTGGTATCAAAATACCCAAAAAATCCTTTGTTAACTAGTAATACATCTATAACTTGTATATCAAGCATATACTCCTGAGCTGGACTTTTCCAGTTATCTTCTTTTTCTGCCATATATTTTTTTGTAATTCTATTTTCAATATTCCCTTTTCTATACAGAAGAATCATTCAACATCAAACAATGCTAGTCGTACTAGCACATTTTCCTTGGCGTGTTAGTCATATACTATCACCCATTGAGTCATACTTTGAGTTTGATTGTTGTGCTAATATCACCATAATAATGGCATTCTTCCATATTCCACTCTTAGACATCTCCAAGCAAGGTAAACGATTTTTACCCATACTTTTAATCCATCCCATCATAACAATTTTATTATTAAGCTACTATAGCTCGAATGAAGGAATTTAGAGGATAATTTTTAGCGCCCAACTTCTTGGAATATTCAAACGCCTAGCGTCTTCAATCATTGCATATATTCAAATAATATAAGCATACATTGTCACGCTAAATTATACTCAGTCATATTGACACAAATAAGTTTCTAGATATCAATATATCTTTCACTTGATTGTTTCTGAAAACAATTCTTTTCAGTTCCTAAATCAAGTTGATCAACAAAACATTCTTTTGAAGATAAAGTAATATGGAAGCAACCATGACTCTAGATTCTAAGTAGGAATTGGTTGCTCTCTAGATCAATCAATCATTAATCATATGGACCTAGGTAGGAAATACCAAAAATCTACAATAGGACTCAATTTTAAATTTCACTAATACGGTACCAATCTTAAATGGTATTTACCAGATCATAATAGTTATATCTCAATTAACAATCTAAGTGTAAGGTAGTTTGAGGATGCTAATGAATAGTACAATTTGTGCAAATTCACTTTGATTGGTTGTTCATGATAAATAAGTTCACGTTAATTCAAAATTACTACGTGAACTCCCACTCAAAAACAACATCCCTCTAGTCGTTTTAGTGATTACATGAACCAAATTCACTACACCAAAACCGATCATCACAAGAGATGATGTAGCTTCAAAGGCGAACATCGACATGTTCATCATATCATCCATATGACTCATGCTTTACCTTTCGGTTACGTGTTCCGAGGCCATGTCTGTACATGCTAGGATCCCCAAGTAGAACCGTGGTATTGAGTGTGTTCCGAGGCCATGTCTGTACATGCTAGGCTCGTCAGCACCCGTTGTATGCGAACGTTGAGTCTAGCACACCTGATCATCACGTGGTGTCTCAAAACGACGAACTTTCTTAACGGTGCATACTAAGGAAGAACACATTATTATCTTGATATTAAGTGAGAGGGATCATCTTATAATGCTACCGTCGCTATCTAAGCAAAATAAGATGCATAAAAAGGATTAACATCACATGTAAGGATAATGTGATATGATATGGTCCTTCTTGCACTTGATCTCCATCATGTGCATCATGGTATAATCTCCATCATTCCACCGGCGTGGCACCAAGGTCCATGGCACCTCCATTTTGATTGTCCATCAATAATAAGACAACCATATGGCTCCCTTCCGGTATATCAATAATTTACAAAAAATATCATCTCATAATCAAATTTGTAACATTGACCATATCACATCACATGGCCAGCAAAAAATAGTTAGACGCCTTTAATTTATTTTTTACATATTTTACGTGGCTTAGGGCTTTCGAGGATAGAACCGTTCATACCTATGAACATCAACTACAACGTTGATAAACATATTTTTAACAACCCTTCGTAGATTAGATCTTAACTATAGTTGGAGAAATGGACACCCCCTCAGCCACAAGTGAGACAGGTCTCACGGACATAGTACACGTAAAGTTTGTCTAGGGCAGCTTTATCCAACTATGCCACTAAGATCATAAAATAATCAAGAAGGCAATAACATGATCATCAACGCCCACATACACCTATGTGTTCTACCTGTGCAAAACATCTACGCATAGATCCGGATCTGATACCACTGAAGGGTACTTTGCATAGAAAACAAGAAAATTCCTACGCGAGAGATACCCGAAGGGCCAAGATCTAATCTAGGAGATGAAGTGCAACAAGGAGAAAGAGAGTCTTAAGGAGAACATACCCTCGAAGACACAAAGCGTTACGAGATCAAATCTCGTTGGTGATGTAGTCGTACTCACATCGATATCAAGATCATGAAAATGAGCGTTGCGATCCAGCAGCGCTTCCGCACTCGGTCACACGTACAGCTCGATGACGACCTCCGTTCCTTCGATCCAGCGGGGCAGCGGAAGTAGAGGATCCCTCGGAAACTAGCAGCACAACGGCGTGGTGTGGTGGAGAAAACTTCGTTCAGGGCTTCGTCAAGCGCATGAACATGAGGTAGATCAGCGGGAGGATGGAGATGGAGATGACACCAAGTTGTGTGTGGAGAGAGAGGTCCAACCCCTCTTTATATAGTTGGGGGAGGCAGCCACAAAATTTTGGTGCCTCCACCTCTCCCCTCATCATGTGGGTGGAGTCTCCACTAAACCCACTCATTCTCTCATCAATTCGCACTCAAAATTCCAAGGGTTTTCTTTAATAAATAAATAAAACAATTTTATTTCTTTATTTTAATATTTGTTAATCCTATTAACAAACATTAACACTTACTCCCTTGAACTATTTGTTAATCAAACATTAACATGTACCACCTTGAACTATTTCAATATTCCCCGAAACTATTCCGGTGACTATTTCAATATTCCCCGAAACAATTTTGGTGTTGTCCAAACTTTTCTCCGATATTCCGTATCCACTCAATCGCGTCATCAAACCTTAAGTGTGTCACCCTACGTTTATGGATAATGTAGATATGATCGAGACACCTCTCCGATCAATAGTCAACAGCGGGACCTGGAGATCCGTAATGACTCCTACACATTAAACGATGAATATAGTGATCGTGTGAACCATAAACGTCGTAACCAATTCCCTTCGTCTCGCGATATTTTACTTGTCCGAGATCCGATCATTGGTATCAACCATACCTAGTTCAATCTCGTTACTGA
Source organism: Alopecurus myosuroides (assembly GCA_028641055.1). Classification (NCBI taxonomy): domain Eukaryota; kingdom Viridiplantae; phylum Streptophyta; class Magnoliopsida; order Poales; family Poaceae; genus Alopecurus; species Alopecurus myosuroides. The sequence continues at coordinate 503,368,857 of CM054057.1, forward strand.
CAAGTACTCTTTTACTCGTTCTGTGATATGACATCCTTGTGACCTAGTCACGTGCTTGCAAGCGGTCTCGATGTGATATCACCGAGAGGGCCTAGAGTATATCTCTCCGTCATTTGGATGGAAAAATCTCACTCTTGATCCATGAGCCTCAACTAATACTTTCCGAATACCCAACGGCACCTTTATAATCACCCTTTTACGGTGTGACGTTTGATGACATCAAAGCACTCTTTCGGTGTTAGTGATTGACATGATCTCATGGTCTAAGGATTAGAGTTAGTTCGTATGTGTGATATAACAATGTAACTTAATGACTTGATCACATTGCTATATTCACTTTGGGTTTATGTTCATCACATCATTCTTCTAATGACATGACCCCGTTATTAACAACATACAATGTTCATGATGAGAAAACCTTGATCATCTATTAATCAACGAGCTAGTTAAAAGAGAGGCTTTACTAGGAACCATTTTTTGTTTATTAAACACACATGTATCAACGTTTCCGGTTAATACAATTCTAGTATGAGAAATAAACATTTATCATAAACAAGGAATAAGATAATAACCACTTTATTATTGCCTCTCGGGCATATTCCCTTCATGCGTTGCACCAGCCTAAGCACTAAATCTCCTTCTCGCAAAACCCCTGGGCTTACTTTCCGGCTATGATAACGTCTCAGATTATGTTGATATACAGTTGATCTCGACAGAGTTAGTTCTCTTGCTTCTTCTAGCAAATCAACATCATCTTCTCTGGCTTCTCTTGCCTCTGCCTCAGTATAGAGGGTTACTCTCGATGAGTCATGCCCAAGGTCAGTGGGCAACACGGCCTCAGCTCCATATACCAGGAAGAATGGTGTGTATCCGGTTGATCGGTTAGGGGTAGTCCTTAGACTCCACAACACCGCCGGCAACTCGTCCAGCCAACAAGCAGGGGTTCGATGTAATGGCTCAATCAGCCTTGGCTTTATTCCGGATAGGACCATGCCATTAGCTCTTTCAACTTGCCTATTTTATTATGAATGCGCGACTGACGAAATGTCTAGTCGGATCCTCTTCTCCTTGCAAAACCGAGCAAAGGCGCCCATGCCGGTAACCATATCTCAGGATAATATCCTTCAGAAAGGTCACAGTTGTGTTTCCATCACACTTCCGGATTGGCTTCACCTCAATCCACTTGGTAAATTTTTCAACCATGACCAGAATGTGAGTCATGTTGCCCCGAGCTGGCTTGAAGGGTCCCACCATGTCCAAGCACCAAATTGCAAATGGCCAAGTGATGGGAATAGTTTTCAACTCGGAAGCCGGCATGTGTATCTTGCTTTCATATCGCTGGCATCCATTGCATTTTCTCACTAGATTTTCTGCTTGCTGTAAGGTAGTGAGCCAAAAGAATCCATGCCGGAAAGCTTTCTTTACCAAAGCCCGAGATGAGGCGTGGTACCCGCATTCCCCCTGATGTATCTCTCTGAGAATCTCTTCTCCCTCTTCCGGCTCAACACAACGCTGGAGCACGCCAGTGGTACTTCTCTTGTGTAATTCCTTATTAATGATGGTGTAGCACTTGGATCTTCTATGTATTTGCCTGGCCGAGATCTCGTCACTCGGCAAAGTGCCATCCGCCAGATAAGATAATATGGGCTGAGCCCAACTCGGTATCACCCAAGTAGGAAAGATTGGCTCATCCACCTCCATTGGATCAGCTGACATGACTTGCTCCGTGTTGGAGACGAGTCCCCAAATCCCCGAGATGAATGTGACAGTCCCCGGGTTGAGAGAAGCAGTCCCCGGGTTCTCGTTTATGATCCCCTCGTCAATCTCCATGGCAGCAGCTTCTGAATCCGGTACAGCTGGGACGAATGTCGAATCCGACTCGGGTGAAGGCTTGATGGAAGGCTTCCTGAGATGCTCGAGAGCAATTCCTGTCGGGATGGACTACCCAGAAGAGCCCAACTTGGATAGAGCATCACCAGCATCATTTTCATCTTGGTGAATGTGGTGGAACTCGCACCCATCAAAGAATCCGGACATGGTTTGGACAAGGAACCGATAAGAAGCCATATTGGCATCCAACGCGTCTCAAGTCCCCGAAGCTTGCTGAACCACCAGATCCGAGTCACCATAGCATATAATCCAGCGTATACCAATTTCCTTGGCCACTTTTAGTCCATGGACTAGGGTCTCATACTCGGCCACATTGTTGGACGCTGCAAAATGGATTTGCAGGACATATTTGAGTTGATCCCGCTTGGGTGAGGTGAGCACAACACCGGCACCGAGACCCTCTTTCGCCTTGGATCCATCGAAATGCATCCGCCAAAAAAAAATCGTCAAGGGAGGCTCATACTGCATTTCGGACCAATCAACAAAGAAATCCGCTAGGGCTTGAGATTTGATGGCTTCTCTTCTCGCATACATTGGGGTATAAGCGGCTAGCTCAATTGCCCATTTGGCTACTCGACCACTTGCATCCTTGTTGCCCATAATTTCCGAGATGGGTGCAGTTCTCACCATCGTAATCGGATGCTCTTGGAAATAATGCTTGGGCTTCTTGGCAGCCATGTAGCCTCCATATGTCATCTTCTGATAATGAGGATAATTTTGCTTCGAGTTGGATATCACCTCACTAAGATAGTACACTGGCCTCTGCACCGACTTTCCCTCTTCTTCTCGCTCCACTACTACCACCACACTAACAACACGGTTGGTAGCTGCAATATAGAGCAACATTGGCTCCTTAGGCAGGGGAGACGCTAGAACTGGAGCCGTACCCATCATGGTCTTGAGTTCCCGAAAATCCACATCAGCTTGTGGTGTTCAAACGAACTTGTCGCTTTTCTTCATGAGCTGGTATAGAGGTAAGGCCTTCTCGCCCATTGATACGTCGAAAACGTATCTCCTTTTCCGAACACTTTTCTTATTGTTTTCCTCTAAACTTGTGTGTTTTGGATACAACTAACACGGACTAATGTTTTCAGCAGAATTACTTTGGTGTCTCGTTTTTATGCAGAAAAATCAACTTTCAGGAAAATGCCCAGAAAAGAACCCATTGATGTTTTCACCCCGGAAGACCCCGGGAGCCAGAAGGGGGCCAGGACAGGGGCCACAGGGTGGCCACACCCCTCTGGCGCGGGTCCCCCTGGCCGCGCCAGCATAGGGCGTGGGCCCCCCAGGACCCTCCTCGGACTCCCCTTTCGACTACAAGTAGCCTCCAATCCTAAAACGCGAGGGGGTTTGTCATATTCCACAGAAACACAACATAGCGCCGCCACCGACCCGAACCTCGATTCGGGGATCAGAAGTTCCTGTTCTGGCATCCTGCCGGGACGGGGAAGTGGAGGAGATCATCGCCATCGTCATCACCAACGCCTCTCCATCGACCATCCATGTTTCCCCCATCCATGTGTGAGTAATTCCCTGCTGTAGGATGAAGGGTATGGTAGGGATTGGATGAGATCGTTCATCTAATAATGTCGTGATTATTAGGGCATAGTGCCTAGTGTCCTCTATTAGTGCTATTGACATTGTTGCAACTTGTTATGCTTAATGCTTGCCACTTTGGGACCGAGTGCCATGATCTCATATCTGAATATGTTATTGAATCATGATGGTAATTATTGTTTCTTGATCATACCTGCAAGTTGTTTACACATATCGTTGTCTGGAACCCGAGGCTCCGAAGTGACAGAAATTGGGACAACCGGAGGGGATGGCTGCGATGTGAGGATCACATGTGTTCACGGACTGTTAATGCTTTGCTCCCGTGTTCTATTAAAAGGAACCCTTTAATTACCAGTAGTTCCTTTAAGGCCCCGCTGCCACGGGCTGGTAGGACAAAAGATGTTGTGCAAGTTCTCATTGCGAGCAGGTACGACTATTTACGGAACACATGCCTATGGTACTTAGTGCTTGGATGCTTTATCATATTTATGTGCAGTGCCCCTGACATGATCATTATTAGAACTTTCTTTTCCATGCAACGCCCGTTCATCCATCCCTATGCCTACAATATTTCATCCCGCTGTTTATTTCAATCACTATTGATGTTGTTTTCATACTACTATTGTTATTATTTCACTGCTGCTGCTACTATAAAACTGTTACTACTGATAAACAACTGCGAACAAAAGTACTTTCAGGTGCAGGTGAATTGACAACTCACTTGTTAAGGCTCACAAATATTCTTTGGCTCCCCTTGTGTCGAATCAATAAATTTGATTTTTACTTCCCTCGAAGACTGTTGCGATCCCCTATACTTGTGGATCATCAAGACTATTTTCTGGCGCCGTTGCCGGGGAGCATAGCTTTATTTGGAGCTCACCGGAGAGTATTATTATCTACTGCCATCATTCATCATGGGTAAGTCTCGTGATGGAAAGTTTCCTACATTACCATCCACTACAAGAAGAGGTACAACTCTGAACACCTCTGTTGCTCTTGATTCGCCGTGTGTTATGAGTAAGCTGCTTACACCACCACATGCTACACATGCTAATTCTGCTGAATCTGAAAATGCTTCTGATACTTTTGATGATGCTTCTATTGTGCTTGATGAGGGTGGTTCTCTCGGTCCTTTCTTAGATGCTACTATTGCTAAAGCTAAAAATATTGCAAACACTGAAACTCCTGATAAAAATCCTATCACTCCTGGTTTTTCACCTGAGTTTAGAGAGACTCCTAGTGATGATTTAGATGATGCCTATATTGAATTGAGTGATGATCTTATTGATGAAATACATGCTTTGAAGGATAAAGATGCTGCTATACGTCTTATGGAAAGTCGTGTTGTTAGATATAAATTATCTCCTGATGCTAAGTTTGCCACTTCTCCTATTAATATTAGGGATAAGGATTATGATTTCTCTCTTGATTTATCTTATATATCTATTGTTGAGAAAGAACCTTTTTGTGGAACTGAAAATGAAAGTGCTGTGAAACATATGAATGACCTCTCCTCTTTGAGTAGTTTATTCTCTGATGATCTTAAGAAATGTAGCTACTTTGTTGCTAAAATATTCCCTTTTTCATTAAAAGATGAAGCTAAAACTTGGTTCAACAACTTGTCTCCTGGATCTATTGATAGTTCTATTGGTTTGGTAAATGCTTTCTTTCAAATGTTTTGCATGGTATTATAGAAAGAACCTCTAATGATGTTAAAATTCTTGTTAAACATTTTCAAATGGTTCAAACTCAAATAGATCAACTTGCTAAAGTGCAAAAAGATTTGCTAGTTAATGCTTCTAAAGAAAAACATGCTTATGAGATAAGAACTAGAAGTGGTATTGCTACACAAGATCCTTTATATCCTAAGGGACATCCTAAAGGAATTGAACATGATTCTCAGCAAACTAATAATGATGTTATTCATACTGAGAAGAAAAATAAGAAGAAACATAAAACAACTGTAGAATCCTCTAAACCTGCTAAAGATCCTAATAGTATATCTATCTCTAATGCTGAAACTAAAAGTGGTAATGAAAAGAATGATGCTTCTGATAAAGAAGAGCCTGTAGCTGAATCTGAAAAGAAAACTAAAACTGCAAAGTATACTAAGGAAGATTTCATTGCTAATAAACATGGTAATGAGATAGAACCTTGGGTACAAAAACCAATGCCTTTTCCTGGTAAGAAACATAAATCTAAGGAAGAAGAACACTATAACAAGTTTTGTGAATGGATGAAACCTTTGTTATTGCAAATTCCTTTAACTGATGCTATTAAATTGCCTCCTTATGCAAAATATATGAAAGATATTGTCTCTAACAAAAGGAAGATTCCTAATGAGGAAATTTCCACTATGCTTGCTAATTACTCTTTTAATGGCAAGGTTCCTGAGAAGCTTGGAGATCCTGGTATACCTACTATTCCCTGTTCTATGAAAAATAATTATGTTAGAACTGCTTTGTGTGATTTGGGAGCTGGAGTTAGTGTCATGCCTTTTACTCTCTATAAAAGACTCCTCCTAGAAAAATTGATACCAACTGTTATATCTTTGCAAATGGCTGATAAGTCTACTGCTATTCCTGTGGGTATATGTGAGAATGTTCCTGTTCAAGTTGCTAATAATTGTCTGATATTAACTGACTTTGTTGATTTGGAAATGCCTGAAGATGATAATATGTCTATTATTCTTGGGAGACCTTTTCTTAATACTGCAGGGGCTCTTATTGATTGCAATCAAGGCAAAGTAACTTTTAATGTTAATGATAAAGAGCACACTGTTTATTTTTCCAAAAAGATTGATAGAAAATATGGTCTAAATTCCATTGAAAATGTTGAGACCATCAAGATTGGAGAATTTTATTGTCCTATTCCAAAGCCACCAAAAGAATATGAAATTATTATGATTGAGACTATGCCTATCAAGGTTGAGGTAACATGAGTATTTAGTGAGAAACAAAGTTTTGTTTCATATAAAATTATTTTGGTAGCAAGACTTGATCACCCTTGTTAACAAAATGATTTTAAATGAAGTGGGCAATGTTTTCACTATGTTTTCACCTTCCCTATTATTGTTTTCACCATGTTTACTTCTGTTATCACATTATTACTTGAGTGCAATCACCCATTCTCCCAATGAACCGGCTAAGGAAAACCAGGCACCCGGTAAATTTCTGCACATCTTTCAATGGTCTCGGGAGAGACATGCTCTCAATAGCTTTTATCTTGGAGGGGTTGGCCTCGATACCTCAGCTGGATACGAGGAAACCGAGTAACTTTCCCGCCGGGACACCAAAGGTGCACTTGGTCGGGTTCGGCTTCATCCGTACTTTCGCAAGTTTGCGAATGTTTCTTGGATATCTTCTACGAGTGTGTGTTTCTCCTTGGTCTTGATGACTATATCATCCACATACACCTGCACATTTTTTCCTATCTGCTCATGCAAGCATTTCTGGATGCATCTCTGGTATGTGGCCCCATCATTTCTCAACCCAAAGCACATGACATGATAGCAATAAGCCCCGTACGGGTAATGAAAGCAGTCTTTATTTGATCAGCCGCGTTTAGTGGGATCTGGTGGAATCCAGAGTAGGCATCAATGAAAGACAAAAGTTCACACCCGGCTGTGGAGTCGATCACCTGATCTATCCGGGGGAGCGGGAATGGATCCTTGGGGCAGGCCTTGTTCAGGTCGGTGTAATCCATGCACATGCGCCACACCACGACGACCACCAGATCATCCTTCTTCTTCTCGACCATGACCGGATTGGCCAGCCAATCCGGATGCAGTACCTCCATGATAAATCCGCTTGCTAATAGCCTTGTGATCTCGTCACCAATGGCTTTTCTTATTTCAGCCGCAAAACAGCGCAGGGCTTGCTTTACCGGCTTGGCATCCGGCCGCACATGCAAAGAGTGGTCAACCAAGTCCCTCGGGACACCTAGCAGATCCTGATTGGACCATGCAAAGACATCCCGATTCTCACGGAGGAAGTGGATGAGCGCGCTTTCCTATTTCTCCTCCAACCCGACGCCAATAATGGCGACACGCTCTGGGAACTCGGGGTCAATCTGCACCTTCTTGGTTTTCCTGGAGGCCTGAAAAGTGGCACCGTGCTGAGAGCTAGGCATCCCGGGCATGACGAGTTGAGCTGCCTGGGCCATGGCCACCTCCTCGTGTATCTTCTTCTTCTCGGTCGCAATGACCATGGACTCGGCCAGCCGAGAACCAGCTGATGCGCACTCTAGAGAGCGCTTGTAATCACCCGAGATAGTGATAATGTTGCTGGGACTAGGAAGCTTCATCTTCAAATAGGCCGCATGAGTAGAGGCCATAAACTTGGACGGAGCTGGTCTGCCGAGAAGAGCATGGTAAGGGCTCTGGAGATCAACCACCTCGAACTGCAAGCACTCAGTCCGGAAATTCTCCCTGGTTCGAAATAGCACATCAATCCAAACCTGGCCAATGGGAGCACAAGATACTCCAGGCACAATGCCGTGAAAGGTAGTCCGGCTGGGCAGCAGCATGTTCTCGGCGTAGCCGAGTTTCTCCATGGTATCTCGGTACAGAATGTTGATGCTGCTACCGTTGTCAATCATCACCTTTTTGAACTTCACATTGATCTTGGGCCCAATGAAGGTCGGGTCCACCACCAAGGCATAGCTACCCGGGTTGGGCATGATCCTGGGATGATCAGCCCGAGACCAGAAAATGTCTTGGTCGCACCAGTGCATGTAATCCGGTACTGTCGGCATCACTGCGTTTACCTCCATCGCCCGCCTGCGCAGGCTCTGCTTGTCATCCGGCTCGGTGGTGAACACCATGTAGCTCTGATGGTGCTCCTGGTACTAATTTCATCCTCCACCACCAAAATTGTCATTGTTGTTGTTGTTGTTGTTGTTGTTGTTCCGGTTGAAGTTGTTGTTGCGGTTGTTGTTGTTGTAATTGTTGCAGGTGTTGTTGTTGTTGGCCCCCTGCGCCACTTGATTCATGTTCTCCCTCCTCTGGTTCTTGGCAGGCCTGGGAGCAGCTGCCCGGATAGGCTGAACACTTGAACCCGAGAGCGGCAGAGGCGGAGGAGGAGGCAGTTGGCCAAAGACCTCGCTCTTAATCCGGTCCCACTAGTTGCACTATCGGGAAGTATGGTTTGCCGGCCTACTCGGATGCCGAGTGTAGTAGCTGCACGGTCCATCCCTCATCATCTCAAAGGTAAACCTTTGAGGTGCATCTCCGGACTGCTTGGGATCCGTCCACTGCTTCTTCTAGTTCTGGCTCTGGTTCTGGTTCTGCCCGTACTAGGGCCCAGCATTCTTTTGCCTTTGGCTGCTTCCAGCATCAGATTGATCTGGATCAACCGCGGCTACGTGATCCGAGCCTTAGCGGATATCTGGCCTATCATCCTGCCTCTTATTCCAGTAATATTGGCGATCATTCCGCCTCACACCATCATTGCCATGGTTTATCCTTCTCGGCTAAAATGAGTCGAGCATAGGCTGAGTAGGATCACCGAGTGCGTACATATCAGCAATCTTGATGGTTTCGGCCAGTGTACTCGGCATCTCGCTTTGCAGTTTCTGCCACAGCATGCTGCCATATCGGCAGCCTTGAGCGAACTAGGCAATGGCCTGAGACTCGTTCACACCTTCACAAGTGTTCCTCAATGTGCTCCACCGAGTTAGATACTCTTGGTCAGTCTCCTCTTCCCTCTGCTTGCACGTAGAGAGCTGTTGTGGCCGGTTTGGCCTCTTGTAGGTGTTGGTGAAGTTGCCGATGAAAGCCTCCGAGAAATCAAGCCAGCAGTTGATGCTGTCTCTCGGCAAATTGTTGAGCCAAATCCGGGTTGGCCCCTCCAACATATGGGGCACATACCTCACCTCCCATCTGCGGTTACCACCGGCAATGTGCACGACAGGGACATAATCATTCAGCCAGTCTTCCGGCTTGGTGCTGCCATCATATGTCTTGGTCCCTCTTGCCAGCTGGAACTTGGACACAGCCGGCTCAGTCATGATCCTGGGACCAAAACAAAGTGGTCCCGACGGGCCTTGCATCTCCATCTCTTCCGATTGATGGATTATGTCTAGCTTGTATCTTGAGTCACTCAGCTGTAGCACTCGTGCCCCCAACCAAGCTCCCATACCTCCAGCATCAGTGTAACGCTCATTTCTCTAGTACCTGGTTTGCTCCATTGCGGAGTAACCATCATTGTACCGATCCTTCCGTGCGGCACCGGGTTGGGGAACCGGGTTCACCACACGGGCAACCACGTGTGGCTGAATGGCAGGTCTGACACCGGGTTGAGGCTGAACCGGGTAGGCAGCCGGGTGCCGAGATGGACCATCTCGGCTGCCTCCTTGTCCTTCTTGCTGAACTCGGGCAGCATTATGGCCACCACCTTGAGCAATGTGTTCTTGCCCGGGCTGCCGCTCTACAGCTGGTTATTTTCCGGCGACAGCCGGGTCATACACTTGGATCTGTTTATGTCTCCCGGAGTTCACACTCCGAGATCTCCCACCACCGAGATGAGTTGAGAAGGCCTGGCCTCCGGATCTCGCCCCATGCGAATGAACAACATGAGACGCACCGGCTCCCGGATTCGCATTCCGGAAAGCCTCGTTTTGCCTGCCAACCTCAAGAACAAGCTCATTAAGCTGGTCCTGCTGCCTAATGTGAGCTTCACCGGTTAGATGTGGCAACTCGGCAGCAACTGCCTCTGCCGCCCTAAGCGTTTTAGTAGGACTAATATACTTGAGCCTTCCATGTGAAGTAAAGCTAGCAAATTTACTAGCAGTTCTACCATCTCTAGCCAACTCGGCACCGAGATTGCGGCCTCGGTTCCGGATAATCCCTATCCGACTAGGGTTGTTGCCAACAGGAGTAAGACCATGAGCCCTATTGTACTCATTCTGGTCGAGATCAAACTCTTGCCTGATTTTCGCCATCTTGGTGGCCTCCAACAGGAAGGCCTGGTGCTGCTGCTCAAGCTGCTCCCGCAGCACAGCCAGATCCGCATCCGCGGCTACGGGCTTTCTCATCTTCTCGATCACATCGGCGAAGGGAGCCAGTCTCGCGGTTGGTGCAGCAGGAGCCTTGAAGCCCGGTTGATTCTCAGGCCTCTCCAATGGCCTGTGGCCCGGCCGAGCCGACGTGCCAACATCATCGGCCACACTGTTCGCGCCCTTTTCGGCTGTAGGAGCCGGACCGGTCATCATCACCTCCACCCTGCCCGCTGAACCACCGATAGGCTGCCCGCGGACAACAAGAACGGCAAGAGGATCAGCAGCAACGAGCACCACCTCGGGGTACTCGCGGATGACGGTGGTGGTGACGTACACCAAGTGCGCGCCGAACCTGATGACAGAGCCGCCTGCAAGCACGGGCCTGCCGCAGAAATCACCGGCGTTGTCGGTGACAAAGTCGAAGGAGCCAAATCTGTGGACAGGGCCACAAACCACGCGCTCCCCCGAACGAGAAAGAGGTCCCGTCCGGATAGAAACCCCAGCTAGCACAGCTGCTGGCCCCATGGTGGGCGCCAACTGTCGTGGTGAGGTAAAGACAGATGCCATGGGATGGCTTGAGTTTGGGGCCGATGGACACTGTGGGTATTCGGGGAGGGATCGCACGCCTAGATGGCGCGCTCACTACACGGCAAACAACAAGATCTACCCAGGTTCGGGGCCCTCGTGTGGAGGTAACACCCCTACTTCTGCCTCTCTCTCTGTATATGTGGTGATGAGTACAAGTGTTCCTCAAACTCAAGGAGCTAGAGGAAGAAGAAGCTCAACTGCTATTTCTCTCTATATATATAAACTAGCAGCACTTCTGTTCTCACATAACGAGCGACCCTCACACAGGAGGGGGGTGGCCACCTTATATACTGGTGGCCACCAACTAATAGTACATGATTAGGTGACTACACATTGTGCCGTATGGCACGCTTGCGCTTCTCCGCTGACAGACGCCGAAAGTCTCCGATGTCGTGGTCGCTGACATGTCATGTCCCCCTTGTCAGAGACAGGACGTGGCCTCGCCCATACAGCGCAATGTACCAGCGTATGCATAAGCATCATCATTCCTAGTAAGTTGAACCGCACGCCTGTACTCTCCCTGGATATACGGGATCACAACGGCTCCATTGACTTTCCCTCCGAGAAGAGTAGCATCCTGCCTATCCGGATCCTCCAAGTGCTACTTGGACGATCCAGACGGACACTCATTTCTTCACCTTGGCTCTTCACATTGCCTACCGAGATAGCTCCATCTCGGTAGCCATTCTACTCCGTACCTTCCTACTCGGTACGGCTCAACTCGGTAAGCAGTACCTCAAACACCATTTCTTTCCAACCATGCCCCTACTCGAGGGTAGCCCCCCAACACCAACTCTATACATAATATCCGGTCTAGATGCACAAAGGTAGAGAAAAGAACCAATCATTGAGAGATATACCTTTTGATCTACCTCTTTACCATTCAGGTCGGGTTTCAAGTCAAGAGTGGTGGACACGGGAGTCTTCATTGGATTGGCTTCATGCATGTTGAATCTATTGAGCATATCTTGGGTATACTTGGCTTGCTTGATGAAGGTTCCTTCAGGATGTTGCTTGATCTCAAAGCCAAGAAAATATTCCAATTCCCCCATCATGGACATTTCAAACCTATCGGTTATGAGCTTGCAAGACTCTTCGAGAGAAACCTTGAGCCACCCATCTTGCCTTGTTACAGATGACGATACCATCTTTGTCTTGTTTGTTCTTGAACACCCACTTGGTGTTGATGACATTCTGGCAATCCTTGGGCCTTGGAACCAACTTCCATACTTTGTTGCTCACAAAGTTGTTTAGTTAATCATGCATAACTTCAAGCTAATCTTGATCTTCAAGAGTCTCATAAACTTTCTTGGGCTCAAAATGAGAGACAAAACCATGTGCCTTGCTAAAATCCACCAATTGCCTTCTAGTGACCACCCTTCCACGAACTTGCCCAAGAATCATGTCCTCCGTGTGACCCGCACGCTCAAGACTTTCTAGCCTTCTCTTTGCTCTACGAGCTAGAATCTCCTCCAGAGTATCCTTGGATATAGCTTGAGCATCACCTTCTTCATCGGGGTCATGCCCATCTTGATCTTGGACTTGTTCATTAATGGGAGATGGATCCCTTCTTGGTTGAGCTCTCTCAACAACGTGAGAATCTTGGTCTTGTCCTTCATTGTTAGCTTTGCCTTGATTGATAGCTTAGCCTTGAATGTTACCGTAGCCTTGATCATTATTTTGGCCTTGGTCATTAGCTTGAGGGCTTGGTGCATCTTGTTGGATAGCTTGTGTATCAATGGATGTAGTCAATGGATCCACTTGAGTAGAGCATAGTCATTCTCCCTCCGTCATCCGGTAACCCTCAATGGGGATTATTTCACCAATCCATGTTCTTCTTATGACGATGGGAGGAGTTGCATCTCCTACAACGCCATGATCTATATGACCCCCTTGGGACGCATTATTGACGAAGGGATGGATCCTAGGCCTGTCGGGTATGCCTACCTGGTCTCAGGCCCACGGCCCAGGCTCTAAAGGATGCATCGCGTACAGTTCTAGAAGGCCCAATTGAAGCCCACCCGCAATGGCTTGCGGATTAAGATAGAAAACTTGTAACCGACATAGGGTTAGAGTTCGAGTCCTACCCGGGTATGGTTTGAGACCTGGCCACCTATATAAGGCCAGGAGAATCACCGGGAGAGGACCAAGCAATACCGCACCATCAAGCCTTGAGCTCGAGATCGTACTCTCGACTTGAGCAATCCCCCATTGTAACCGATCTATTCGTGAATACAGATCGACAGAGGCAGGAGTAAGGGTTTTACCTCTATGAGGGCCCCGAACCTGGGTAAATCGTGTCCCCTGTCTAGCCGACGATTGTCACCAGCGCCTACACGTTCTTCTAATCGAACCCCTATGGGTTCACCTGAGGGACTTGTTGAGATGCAGATTCGACATTTGGCGCCGACCGTGGGGACGGCAGGCGCTGGATCTCCGGCATCTTCGGCTTCATCGACAACCAAATCGCGTTGGAAACCTTCGACTTCGACTCCAACCAACCCAATTCGGATCAGATCTGTCGTAGTCACCCCTCACTCACCGGAATCACGCCCGGAATTCAGCAATCTGGAGAAAAGCGTCACCTTGACGTTCGGGAGCTTCAAGTTCTACACCAACAAAGACGGGATCCTCCACTTCCCTGAAGAATCGGGATCTGAGTCAATTTCCAGCCCAGGAGCTGTCGATACACGACCCTACTTGGCGAAAAGTGGCGAATCCATCCGCCTCAACACCAGCAATTTCCATACCCTCTCTATAGAGGAACCCTCTCGGGTCAGGAAGGCCTTTCGAGTTACGCCTAGGACTCACAAGCCACGTCTGGCTCAAGTCTGCATGGCAGGATCGGAACAGCCACCTGCGGAAACTGAACAAAGCGCGAAGGAACGCACCGAGATCAACGTTCCGCGAGACGCCTGGCTCCGAGCAAAGGAGGCCATCCGCACAAGCAAACCACCTACAGCCGGGGTCCCACACGAAGACATGGTCGCCTACCACTACCATCTAGTGATAGTGGCCACTGCTATCAAAGAAGCTCGAGAAGATCTGGTCGTGCAAAAAAGATTGGCAGACGAATCGAGCCAACGTCGTGCGGAGCTATCCCTAACACCTTCCGTCGGGAACCGCCCCTAGAAGAAGGGACGCGCCTCAAGAACCGCGACCATGGACGGCGAGTCCTTAAGCGGGATTATCAAATCCCTTATGCGTGTGGACGAAGATGGAAACATCCATCCGCAAACTCCCGCAGCCGCAGTGCTAGCCGTAGCTACCTACATGCAGATAAATCAACCAGGGGAAAACGATCCCCGTGCGGAACAATACAAGCAAGTGCAAAAAGGACTAGGCATGGCAGCCGCAAAACTTGCCTCCTATGATCGCAGGAAGGCAGCCGAACAGAAGGACAAAGAAGCACCCCGTGGACGTAGGGGCACATCACCCGACAAGGAAAATTCGCCCCGCAGAGCACGGGGGAAAGAAGCTCGGCGACGAGGAGATAGCCCAAGTGGCAGCAATAGCAGCCCAAGGGGTCGAGACCGTAGCCGTAGCCCGAGAAGAGGCCGAGATCGCAGCCCACGGAGAAACCGGGATCGCAGCCCGCGAAAAGATCGAGACAGCAGCCGCTCGCGACATCGCATCAAAGAACCGAGAGGAGACGCCAATCAAGATGAGCCCGGATACAACGAGCGATCGGACATCGCCCAACGCAAGGTCGATAAAGGTCGGGCGGCCAGAAACCGCGCGCGCTCCCCATCCACATCCTCCGATGACAAAGTCTGCGGAGCCCTATGCTTTACCCGCAGCATCCACGAAGCGCCGCTACCCAAAAGATTTAAGTTGTCCACAGAAGTACAGAAATACGACGGTTCGCAAGAGCCTTCAGCCTGGCTATCAGATTACCTCACGGCAGTAAAATGCCAACGTGGGAACAAAAACACAGCTATGCAGTACCTCAACCTACACCTAGTCGGTGCTGCCCGCAGCTGGCTCGAAGGAAGGCCGAAGGCATGCTACGGGTCTTGGGACGACCTAAACCTCGATTTCTGCAAAAATTTCCAAGCAACATACAAAAGACCTGCGACCATCGAGGAGCTACGGGCTTGCAAGCAGAAAAGTGGCGAGTCTACTCGCGAATATATTCAGCGATGGACCACGCTAAGGAATACAGCAGGGAATATATCAGAAGAAGTCGCGGTTGAAGCATTCGCCAAAGGAGCACGGCGAACTTCTTTCAGGGAAGAACTGGGGCGACTAGCACCCAAAACCATGGGAGAATTAATGGCCATAGCCGATAGATGAGCAAACGGCGAAGACGCAGTGCGCAACGAGAAAGATTCATCCCCAACACGCGATGACGACCGCCATAGTTGAAAGAAAAGAAGAAAAAACTACGACCACGATGATCGAGAAGAATTCATGGCGGCGGAGTTCACCAAAAATCGCGACAGCGGATATCGTGGAAAATGCGAGTGGAAACCAAAGCAAGAAGACAAAACCCGCGAGGAGGACCTCGACGGTTACTGCACGCTACATCTATTTACAGATAAGCGCACAGGCAAAACTAAGGCAACACACCTTCTCAAGGATTGCCGAAAGTTCATTGATATCCACGAGGCCCTCTTGAAGAAAAACAGAGCAGCAATTAGTTAGGGTTACCCGCAGCTTCCCGGAGGAGGAACTCAAGGATTTCAACAACCACAAGCCCTGCCCCCAGCAGGAAACCAAAATGCAATGCTAGCTGCGCTGCCAGCGCCACCCGCCCCAAATCAAGGAGCCAACGAGTACCCGAACCCCGCAGGTCTCTTAGGCATGATACAAAAGGTCTGTCCATCACGCAGAGCTCAGAAGACAAACACGCGGCAGCTATGCATGGCTGTGCAAACTCCAACTACAAGAACTGAGTACCTGAAGATGGCGGAGCAACCGATAGCTTTTTCCAAGGAAGACCACCCTCCGCGAGTCTATCGACTAGGACACGCCGCACTTGTCATACAAGCACAAATTGGCAATTACGAGCTGGCTCGCGTGTTCATGGACGGAGGCAGCGGCATCAACATCATCTACGCAGACACACTCCGGCGTATGAACAAGAATTTGGATGGACTCGCAGAATCAAAGACATCCTTCCACGGGATAGTTCGAGGAAAAGCAGTCTGTCCACTCGGAACGATCGACCTAGAGGTGGTGCTAGGCAACCGAAGCAATTACAGACGAGAATTCCTCGACTTCGAAGTTGTCGATTGGCCCTCAGAGTACCACGCCATTCTTGGTCGAACGGCGTTCGCCAGATTCATGGCAGTACCACACTACGCATACTTGAAGCTCAAGCTACCTGGAGAATATGGCACAATCACCATCGACGGTCATTTCCCAAAATCCAATAAATGCGACATCGAATTCAACGAGATCGCCCAATCTTTCGGGATACAGGAAGAACTAGAGTAGATAGAAAAAACCACGGATCACTCCGTGATGCCTCTCACCAAGAAGAACGCTCCAGAGCTCGAGTTCAACACAAATAGCGGTACTCGCAAGCATCAAGTGCACCCGACGGATTCTGCGAAGACGGCGATGGTGTCCACCACCCTCTCGCCAGCATAGGAAAGCGCGCTCGTTGAGCTCCTCCGTGAGTACTGTGAAATTTTCGCCTGGCAGCCTTCAGATATGCCAGGGATACCCAGGGAGTTCGCCGAGCACTCACTCGAAGTCTTCAAAGACGCTAAGCCTATCAAGCATACTACCCGAAGGTTCTCATAGCCCAAGCAAAAAGCACTCGGATAAGAAGTAAACAGACTACTCGCAGCAATATTTATTCGCGAGATAAAAATTTCCACCTGGTTAGCAAACCCGGTGCTGGTCCCGGAGAAAAATACCAATATCCTTCGCGTGTGTATCGACTACACGTCGTTGAATAAACACTGCCCCAAGGATAACTTTCCCCTGCCACGAATCTATCAGATCATGGACTCTACAGCAGGATGCCAACGTCTCTCTTTCTTGGACGCCTACCTAGCCTATAATCAGATCAGAATGAAGAAGGAAGACGAGGAGAAGACAATGTTTATAACCCCCCACGGTGTTTACTGCTACACGACAATGCCCTTCGGGCTGAAAAACGCAGCCGCAACATATCAGCGCTGCATGCAAAAATGCCTCGCCAAGCTCATTGGCAAGAACGTGCAAGTGTACGTTGACGACATCGTCATCAAGACTCGAGTGGAAGATACGCTTCTCGACGATATTAGAGAAACATTCGACGCGTTGAACGCATACCGAATAAAGCTCAACCCGACCAAGTGCGTCTTTGGCGTCCCTGAAGGACATCTTCTCGGGTACCTGGTCTCCGCTCGAGGGATTGAAGCTAACCCGGAGAAAATCCAAGAAATCCTGACAATGAAGGAGCCAACCAATCTCCATGGTGTGCAGCAGCTCGCGGGACGACTAGCCTCCCTAAGCAGATTCATTGCAAGGCTAGGCGAGCAAGCATTACCTTTCTACAAGTTGCTGAAGAAAACGGATAAGTTCGAGTGGACACCCAAAGCACAGAAGGCATTCGCAGACCTCAAGCGAGTGTTGCAGAGCAGGCGCGTCCTAGCAACGCCATAAGAACGGGAGCCACTGTTCCTCTACCTAGCCGCGACAAATCAGGTCATTAGCACAGCAATCGTGGTCGAACGGCCGGAGGACGGCAAGGCATTCGGTATCCAAAGGCCAATATATTACATCAGCGAAGTGCTTTCTCCCTGCAAACAGAGATATCCCCATTACTAGAAGCTCGCGTACGGTGTGGTGCTCACAGCCCGAAAGCTCAAACATTACTTCCAGGAACACACCGTCACGGTGGTAAACGATGCATCGCTGGGTACTATCATGAATAACCCAATGGCATCTGGAAGAACTGCAAAGTGGAGTATCGAGCTCGGCGCCTGGGACATCGTATATGCGGGTCGCAAGTCTATCAAATTGCAAGTGCTCGTGGAGTTCCTAAGCGAGTGGACAGAACTACAAACACCAGGCCCTCCAGAGTATACAAGAAATTGGATAATGTATTTCGATGGATCAAATAGAAACGAAGGAGCCGGAGCTGGGGTAGTCTTAATATCCCCGAGAGGTGACAAGTTACAATACGTCCTTCGATTGGACTTTCCACCCGACGACCCGGCGTCAAATAATGATGCGGAGTACGAAGGCGTCCTACACGGCATGAAGATGGCGATTGCCTGCGGAGCAACCCGACTGATGATCTATGGAGATTCAAACCTCATAGTGCAGCAGACAATGAAAGAGTGCGACGTCATTGCAGAAAACATGGTTGCCTATCGAGACATGTCGGGGGGCTACCCCCGAGTAGGGGTAATACACGTGGTAAAAGCAAAGATCAGAGTACTGTTGGCCGGGTTGGTCGCTACCCGGGTACCCTCTACCTGGTAGTCTTTATCCGGTCATAAGTACTGAAGGCCAAGAGAAGATATTAAGGAAGATTGTATTCGTCCGAATAGAGAAGTTATGGTCCGAGTAGATGGGTTGCGTTCCTACTCAGGCAAGAGGTCAATGGAGCCGTTCTGACAGGATCCCACGTATCATGTAGCCGTACAGGCGTGCGGTTCAACTTACGGAGCGCGTGATTATCCATGCTACGGCGTGGCTACAGTGAGGTAGGCGCATGTCAAGTCCTGTCACTGACAGAGGGGACAGGACATGTCAGGGGGCCTACCCTGTGAGACTGACAGGGTGGACAGGTCCCATCTGCCGAACGGCGCGGCGACTTCCCGCATCCGGGTCGGCGAGAAGCCGGTGGCGTGCTCTGTTTTGCAGAGGGCGTGTCCCATCAAGTTGTACCTTTTAGTCTTTGTTTATTCGGCTGGGCACCAGCATATAGGGTGCCCTGCTCCCTCCTGCGCGAGGGACGTTGCTCCAGATCGCATTTATTACAAGGACCAGCACTAGAGCGAGAGAGAACAGCCGAGTGGCTACTCGGCTAAGAGGCAAACTTGTACTATGGCTACTCGGAGATTATACAGACAAAGAGATAGGCAGGAGTAGGGGTGTTACCTCCACACGAGGGCCCCGAACCTGGGTAGTTCTTGTTGTTTGCAGTGATAGTGATACCTGAGCGCGGCTACTCGCCGTGCGATCCCTCCCCGGATACCTACAGTGTCCATCGGCCCCAACACTTAAGCCATCCCATGGCATCTGTCTTCTCCACACCACGAGAGTTGGCGCCCACCGTGGGGCCAGCAGCGGCGCTGGCTGGGGTTCATATTCGGACGGGACCCGTTTCTGCTTCGGGGGAGCGCGTGGTCTGTGGCCTTGTCCACAGATTCGGCTCCTTCGACTTTGTCACCGACAACGCCGGAGATTTCGGCGGCAGGCCCGTGCCAGCAGGCGGCACGGTGCTTTCCTTCGGCGCGCATCTGGTCTATGTCGCCACCACCGTCATCCGCGAGTTCCCGGAGGAGGTGCTCGTCGCGGAAGATCCTCCTGATGTACTCGCTGCCCGCGGGAAGCCTTCTGGCTGCTCTGCCGACAGCGTGGAGGTGATGATGACAGGCCCGACTATCGATGCCGGGAAAGGCACGGCCGCTACCGCGGGAGTCATCGAGGAACCTGTTGGCGCAAGGGTCCACAAGCCCTACGACATGCCCCAGAACATTCCGGGTTACATGGCTGCTTCCACGTCCGCGGCTATACCAGCTGCTCGCGGTGGCGACACCGAGCGGCTGGGCATGCCGCCTCCCACCGAGCTCGAGCTCATGATGCAGGTGTACGACCCGACTGCCGCCGGAAAACAGCACGCTGTGGCACGGCAGCCCTGTCAGAAACACAACTCTGCATGAGCAGACTATCAAGCCACTAAAGCTCACAGCAAGGGGCAAGGAGGAAACCGCGCGGGAACATCGCGGCATCATGTTGCCAACCCGGTCCAGCATAGGGTGTGAATTTCTTTGAGGGGTTTCTGGTGCAAACCATGACTGGCTTCTTTGAAGGGTGTGAGTTCCATCATATACACCGAGCTGAAAATGATGCAGTTGATGAGCTGTCCAAGTTGGGGTCTTCTCGGCAATTTATCCCGGCTGGGATTGCCTTGGAGCATTTGAGAAAGCCATCTATCAAGCCATCCTCCAACTCGGAATCTATCTTTGTTCCTTCTCTGCCAGGAGAGGAAGTTGTTCCAATGGAGATTGATTGGGAGGCTGCAAAAGAGAACCCGGGGACTGCTCCATTC
This sequence comes from Alopecurus myosuroides, assembly GCA_028641055.1. Taxonomy (NCBI): domain Eukaryota; kingdom Viridiplantae; phylum Streptophyta; class Magnoliopsida; order Poales; family Poaceae; genus Alopecurus; species Alopecurus myosuroides. The sequence goes on from CM054057.1 coordinate 503,389,114, forward strand.
AACCCGGCCACTGTCGCATTCATCGAGGGGGTCCTTTCCGAGTACTCGGGGACTCGCCCCCCAACTCAGAAGAGGTCTTGGTAGCTGATCCAATGGAAGTGGATGAACCAGTGTTTCCCACACGGGAGACACCGAGTTGGGCTCTGCCCATATTATCCTTTCTAACGGATGGCACCTTGCCAGGTGACGAGGTCACAGCCAGGCAGATACAGAGAAGATCCAAAGGCTACACTATCCTCAACAAGGTACTGCATAGAAGGAGTCCTACTGGTGTGCTGCAACGCTGCGTTGAGCTAGAGGAAGGAGAAGAAATTCTGGTAGAGATACACCAGGGGGAATATGCGGGCATCATGCCTCTTCTCGGCCTTTGGTCAACAAGGCTTTCCGGCATGGTTTCTTTTGGCTCACTGCCTTGAAGCAAGCTAAAGATATAGTGAGAAAGTGCAACGGCTGCCAGAGATTTGCAAGTAAGATTCATATGCCAGCTTCCGAGTTGAAGACCATTCCCATTACTTGGCCATTTGCAGTTTGGTGTTTGGATATGGTGGGGCCTTTCAAGCCAGCTAGAGGCAACATGACTCACATCTTGGTCATGGTTGACAAGTTCACCAAGTGGATTGAGGTCAAGCCTATTCGGAAGTGTGATGCAGTCACAGCTGTGAGTTTCCTGAAGGATGTGATCCTGAGATACGGCTACCCGCACAGCATCATCACTGATAATGGCACAAACTTTGTTGAGGGTGCTTTCGCAAGATTCTGCAAAGAGAAGCGGATCCGGCTAGATGTTGCATCTGTTGCGCATCCGGCCTCCAATGGGCAAGTTGAGAGAGCAAATGGCATGGTGTTATCCGGCATAAAGCCAAGGCTGATGGAGCCATTACAGCGAACCCCTGGTTGTTGGCTGGACGAGTTGCCGACGGTGTTGTGGAGTCTAAGGACTACCCCTAACCGATCAACCGGATACACACCATTCTTCCTGGTATATGGAGCTGAGGCCGTGTTGCCCACTGACCTAGAGCATGACTCGCCCCGAGTAACCCTCTACACCGAGGCGGAGGCGAGAGAAGCTCGAGAAAATGACGTTGACCTGCTAGAAGAAGCAAGAGAGTTAACTCTGTCACGTTCAGCTGTTTATCAGCAAAACTTGAGGCGTTATCATAGCCGGAAAGTAAACCCAAGGGTTTTCCTAGAAGGAGACATGGTCCTTAGACTCGTGCAGCGCACGGCCGGGATGCACAAGCTGTCCCCTCCGTGGGAAGGGCCTTTCATTGTGAGCAAGGCTCTGCACAATGATGCCTACTATCTAGTTGACGCACAGGCACCCCAAAAGAACAGGCCGGATAGAGCTGGAGAGGAATCTAAGCGCCCCGGGAGTGTAGCTCTACTCCGCCGTTTTCATTCATGAGCAGAAAGTTGTATGTATCTCCTCAACCGAGTTAAAATTCTAGTCGGCACTCCGAATTCAAACTCGGGGACAACCCTTGTTCAAATTTGTTCTGTGTTGTTCTACTCTGTTTTACTTTGTCTACTCGGTTGCTTTAATTAGAATTTCATAACCATATCTAGTAATGTGTTTAAACCCAAGGGCCAACTCTTCGACTCTGCTGCTGTCCGCAACCCGGCTTCATGGCAAGCAAGAGAACAAGTCAAAGGTCAATGAGCACACGAAAAATTGCTAAGGAGAAGAGAGGTGTAGCAACCGAGTAGGGTGTTCTTTTCTTTTTCTGTTGTCTCTTTTCGGTTAAGTGGTGGGCAGCGTTACCATGCATTTTTCTAAGTGGCCAAGTATTTGAAACTCAAACTTTGAAATCTTGTGACTCGACTACCAAAAAAGCCACAAGTGGCAGGTAAGAGTTGAGACAAAGAGAATGAGTGGATAAAAAATGCAACTCAGGGACTTGCATAGAAACGCAACCCGACATTGAGCCAGAGTTGCTAAACTATTAACTGAAATAAAAACTGAGTAGCAAAGGACATAATTGTACCGATTACATATGCACCCGGCATCCCGGGGATCTGATAAAAGTTTGGAGATAAGACTTGCAGGAATTACACAACAGTAGAAGCCATGTTGTCCGCGTTGGTGTTGGCAGAGGCAGCTGGATCGGAAGTTGTTGTAGCCACGGAGATGGGATCCGTTGCAGAGTCGGAGGCTAGAGGGTAAAGACCGTCCGTAGCAGCAACAGTCGCGCCCAACTCAGGAGCCAGGTCTTGGATCACCATCCCGGTGGTGATGGTGGCCTCCTGCGCGGCGGACTGCGGCTGCTTGGCCTCCGGGTTGGCTGCCGACTCGGAGTCCTCGGCGTTGCCTTCCTATTCGTTCCCCTCCATCCCCTTGGCCTTCTCCTGCTTGTATCCCTCCTCCTCGGCACCCTCCTCGAAGTCGGCCAATTCTTCATCAGTAATGCTATCCGCATCATCATCCTCGTCATCGTCCTCTTCGCCAACATCCATATCAGGCTCGGTGGGGCCGTCGATGAAGACGCTGGTGTCGGCGTAGGAAGCGAGCTCATAAGCCACCTCTTTTCGGTGAGTGACGCAATCCGGATCTTCGGTCCACTTGGAGTCTTCACGACGCGTACTAATCCTTTGGAGATCCAAGTTCTTGTACCAGGACAAGACGAAGTGCAGCAGCTCGTCAGCTCCTGCCCGAGCTGTGGAGGCACGCCATTTCTTGAGCTCCACCTTGACCTCATCCAGGTGATCAGCAATTTCGCGGCAGGTTTCCGGGACGTCCTTCTCGGTCCAGAAGAGCTTGTGCAACTTGATACCAGTAGACACCATGGAGGTGCCCAGGCCCTTGAGGGAGCGGATTTGTGTCTTGATGTTGAGGAGATGGTCAGTGATGCTGGAGGTGTTGTCAATATTCAGACCAGAGGCAGCTCTGGCCTGTCTTGCCTTGTCCAAAGCGGGCACGCCAGCGGAACGGAGTTCCGGGAAGATATCTTCATAAGGAACTAAGTGGAGTCAGAAACGGTGACCGAGAAAAAGTAAAACCGAGAAGAAGTAAAACGGAGAAGAAGGAGACAAAAGAAGAAATGGGTAACGACAACTCACATTCCATGTCTACCAGCAGGCCTCCCAGCTTGACCTTCCAGTCCTCTGATTCTTGGAGATACTTGTCATGTACATGGCGCGAGTCATTAATTTGAACCTCGAGGGCTCGGTTCCTTTCCTTGAGCATGCTAATTTCCACCTCGAGTGCTCGCTTCTCAGCTTTTGTTGTCGTCTCAAACTCCTGCTTCTTGCGGACTTGGTTGATTGCGGTTTGGAGCGCGATTGTGAGATTGACCTGGAGTTTCTCAAACTCTGTCTTCTCGGCCGTACGCTCCTTCTCAATCTCCGCTTCCCGGGCCTGCATTTGCTTTTGTACTTCAGGGGGTGTGAGGCAATCGAGATGCTGCTCCCGAAACTTCTTGTATTCTTCTGCGGGTAGAAGAGCGTTATCAGCAGAGTAGCAAACAGAGAGAAGACAAATACAGAGAAGAGAGATGATTGTTCACCTTCTAGAGAAGTGATTTTGCTTTGTGCAGAGGCAGCGAAGACCTCGCAGTCTTGGTGCCTTTCCACTAGAGCCTTGAGCTCGCCTGCAGAGAAGACAGCAATTGAGCAAAAAGCAAATAACGGGCGTTAGTACAAAACGCATAAACCGAGATGCTAAAAGCTTACTCTCTATTTCAGAAAGCTCCAGGGTGCGCTCCATGGCTTGCTCATCCATAGCATCCTTGTCTTTCTTCTTGGCCTCCAGGACTTGGTTCCGCTCCCTGGCTTGGCGGTGGTTCCAGAGAAGCTGACGGAAAATCTGTGTCCTTTTCTGGACGCTATTCTGCAGAGTAGAAAGGAAAAAATGAATACGGGAAGATTTGGCCCGAGTAAATGTCAACTCAGTTGAGTCTTCACCTACTCAGCCTGAATCTCGGGGACTGAGGGAATGACTAAGAGAAGAAGAGAAGAGAAAGAAGAAATCAGCAACTCGGAAAATGCAAAGAAGAGAGAGACACTTACCACATAGCTTTGCTCGATGTCCTCGGCGTTCTTGCGCATAACAAACAGCTTTCCGGCCAAGGTGCAGCAAGGGCTGGCGACCGTCATGCCAACAGAGCCAATGTCAGCCTTGTTCCAGTCCGTTCGATAATGGTCGAGTTTCCCCAACTTGGTACCATCCCAGGCAGTGTTGCCGAGCACTTTGCTTTCCCGGGCCTTCCCAACATGGCCTACTCGGTCCAAGATGGACGCAAGGCCTTCTTCGGGAAGCTCCTCCTCGTCTTCTCCGCGGGAAGAGAGTTCTTTGATGGCCACGGGTTCCTTCTTTCCTTTGGACTTGGAGGCTCCCACGGCTTGACGCTCTTTGAGAGCGACTAGTCGTTTCTCCTCCTTGGACAGCGGGATTTGGTGGCGCTGCGACAGATCTACCCAGTATTCAGGATACTTGTGCTGCACGCTGGCGCCAGCACCAGCACTCAACTTCTCAGCAGGGCCAAAGGTGACCCCGGAGGCAACCGGGTTGGCGCTTGATGTGGGCGGAGTGAGTGTCAGCTGGGTACTCTTAACCAGCTTCCCGGACTTCCCGTCTTGCGGCTTGGAGGGCTGCGGCGCCTGCCCAGCCTGTGAGGCAGTACGTTTCAGCTGCGTCCGGGTTGCCTCAGCTCCCGACTTGGTGGTCTTCTTGGTGGTTGGCGTGGGAGTTGGCCGAGAAGGTGGTGGCACTTTTTGAACTGGCGGAGATGGTTGCTGAGTTGGTGGAGGAACTTGTGACGCCCCGAGATCGGGCACTATGCAGATTTCAGCATTCCCGCCAAATCCGCATAATAACCGATTCCAGGTTGCCACTTATGATAACATTACCATAGTTCACGAGTAATCCACAATTACAACAGAAACAGATAGATACAAGACGACTCGAGCGAGCCAAGGATACAACTGATACAATACAAAGATCCAAATAACAGCGGAAGAAACAAACGTCCGGCTACGGACAAGATACAAATTGGACTAAGAGTTCCGAAGATAACCGAAGACGTCCAATCCCTGCCCAGGCCAAGCCGGAGGGATTCCCAAGCTAACGTCGTCGGACTTCAAACCTGTTGACTGCAATTTGGAATTTGCAGCCACGAAAGAGATTCGTGGGTCAGTACGGTTAAGTACTGGCAAGGGGGATAAAACCCATACTCACAACATACCGGCGTAGCCAGTCATCACAAGATACAAATACTTTAGGATCAACGGAAAGGAAGGGGTTATTGCAAATAAGCGACAACAGGCTGCATTAACCAACTACAGAGAGATACTACAACTTCCGGCTAACAGAAAGGAGATAAGATCGAGTATTGTAACCAACTGAACGTAAACTTCAAACAAACCCATCCTGGATCTCGCCCCTTATCCAAAGAAGCAATCCGAGGATAACTCACACAGTTGGATTAATGAATAATGGATCAGGTTGTTGTGTCAATAAGACTATTACTAGTCAAGTTATTATCATTAGGTGTAAGTTGTCTGAGTACTTGTTAGCCAGTACTTTCACCAAGTCGTCACATAACCGCGGACAACACGGCTTCTCGAGAAGATTTATCCCTGCAGGGGTGTGCTCCAGTACCCGTACACACTCAAGCCACCAACTAAAACTTAGGTGGACTTGACACGACCCAAACCATCTCTACAACCCATCCTCGGAGCCACGGAGCTATAAGGTCCCAGCCACGCAGCCGAATACTTAGCGCAGGTGTGCAAAACTCCCGCAGGACACAACACCCCGGCACTACAGGCCTCGCCCTATATGCATCATCATCATAACCAGTAACCATGGGGGCGCCACCCATTATGCAAAGGAGCAAATGGAACACCCGAACTAAGTGTGGCTCTTCGGACAAGCTGCAGATCAGGTCTAAGTCGAGGGGGGTCCCATACTACCACCCGGATGCGGTGAGCACGCTCATCATGGATCAGTAGACAAGACTCTTTTCCTAGTTTCGACACTAGCAGGCTCCAAAACCCTAACCCGGGCCTCCTGCCGGTGCCTTATCATCAAATTATTATTACCCAAAACATTAACAGTTGTTGATTGAATTGAAACCCAACTACCAACTAAACAGGTGATAGAACAAAGGATAACAAGACTCGAGCACAACAAACCTAAGCATGCAACTACGACACGAGGGCCAACAAGGTAAACAAACAAAGGTTGATAGGAAGTGGAAGGGAAAGCTATATCATGGCTGCAGGGTAAACATATAATAGGATCGAGACACAAGCATCGTATCAACAGGCTAGAATAAGAACAACGGAAAGCATCGGTAACAAGTGATGAAAGGCAGCCATTTGGCAGCAAGTGAGTATACTTGCCTGAGATCCCGCAAGGTAGCAGAACTTGTCGTTGCTCACATCATCTCAACGTCCTATCCGGGAAGAAGCAACGAACCTCGAACAAACACCGGATGCAACAATTACTACTACGGCAAAAGATCCAGCATGATCAAGATATGGATGCATGACAGGTTTAAAGGATGCATAGAAATAAACTAGTTGACATGATAAACAGATTTAAATGGACCCATATGCAATTTGAGTTGCATAAAAACAGCCCATTAATTAAGGTTGAAACAATTGTTTTCCAACTAACCAATAGGTGAAAGTGGATTAGCATGATGCATGGATGAGGAAAACAACAAAATAACAACAATAGAAATCAATTGGAAATGAGGTTTACCAATTTTAGAAATTTATTTATTAAGTTAGAAAATTTTGGTTCCTTAAGGGTGTCACACAAACAATTGTTGTTTTCATCAAGTTTAATTGTTCAAAACAGATAGCAAAGTTTATATTTGAAAAGAACATCAAATTTTGGTTGGATTACATGTTTCACATTTTGAAATTGGGCTTAGGATTATTTAATTATGAATTAAACAATATTAAACAAGTTTTAATTGGATTAAACAAGATTTAAATTGTTTAGGCAATTTTAATTATTCAAAACAGAAAACAAAAATTATATTTGAAAAGGTTATTCAAAATGGTATGGAAAACATATTTTATTTGCATTATTTGGAATTGAAATGAATTAGTTATTGAATTTAGAAATTTGCATTTGAATTATTTGGATTCAAATTTAAATTGCATTTTGAAATTTCAAAACAGAAAACAAATGATACCAAAAGATAGACAATTTAATTTAGACTAGCACACATATTTTATTTTTGTAATTTGGAGTTATAAAACAATTTTTTATTTGCAATTTAAAATGTGTAATTAAAGTGTGGAATTATTGCACCAATTTTAATTAGGCAAAACAGTAAACAAATTGCATATTTGAAAATCATAGGAAATTTGGAATGGAATACATATTTTACTTATTAAATTTGGATTTATAGATTGGGAGATATGTAATAGCCAAGTTTGTAAAAGAAAGAATTAAATAAAAAGCCAGAGAAAGAATTGGTAGAGGTGGGACTTGAACTTGGGTCTCTTAGGTTGATGATTGGGCTGTGAACCACTCGGCCAATGTGCTGCTTGTGATTTGATCAGCCACTGATACGGGAAGATATTTACTCCAGGGGTTAACTGAACCAATGCACTGAAAAAATCAGGCAAACAAAACAAAAAGAGAGAAATCCGTCTGAGGTGGGGATTGAACCAGGGATCTCCGAGCGCGCAGAGCAGCGCCCTAACCACTGGGGTGGGTGCGTGCTTCTGATAGCATCTAGTCCGCGCAAAAATAAGAGGCAATTGGGACACCGTTAACTGAATTCGGTGAAACAAAAGGCAAAGATTAATGCTTTGGATGGGTATCGAACCCGTGACCTCCCACAGCGCGGACCTGGGCTTAGCCACTAGGATAGGAAACGTTTGGTGATGGATCTCGCGCGCGCAGATTTTTGAGGTGGCTTTACCTCGGATGAACTAAACGTGCGCTGACGAGGAACAGACGACTGCGACTGCTCGTCGATCAGAGAGATCCCGGCGGCCACGAAGCTTTCCGGCCAGAACCGCGACGGCGCCGCGCGAGGACGGGCTCAGAGCAAGGAGGGAAAGAGGGCCTAGGCCTAGGAGGGGGCCTCACCTCGGTGGCGTCGAGGAAGTGATGGCACTGTCCGATGGAGGAGGCGGACGTACCGACGGGGAAGAAAAACGTCCTCGGCGGCAGCGCTCCGGGCACCAACAGCCGACGACGCCTACACGGAACTTGGAGCTGGTGGGTGGCCGGTTCCATTCCCACGGTCAGAGGACCCTCGAGGTGCGCGATGAGATGGGGAGGTGGCGGTGAACAGGGGTGGAGCTCTCGGGTGGTGTTCAGGTTCAGAAGCAGATGGAGGTGGAGGGTAGGGAGGACGGCGGCGATGGATGGAGGCCTAGCTAGGGTTTCTAGGGTTTGGCAGCGGGCAGAGGGGTGGTGGGTTACTTATGGAGGGGTGGAGCAAGTACGGCAAGCATCTAGAGGGGGGATGGAATTGATCGATCGGTTCCCTGCTGTTCGTACTGGAGGGTGACGTGGGAGGAGGAAGACGACAAGGAAAAGGAAGGGGTATTGGGCCAGGAAAGGAAAGGTGGGCTGGGGGAGAAAAGGAAAAGAGATGGGCTTTGGGAAAAAGAGGATGGGGCTGCCCTCTCTCCTCCATTTTTTGATTTAGATTTTTCCTATTAGTTGATTTTTGTAAAGAATAAAAGAGGGATAGGAAAGGGTTAGGGTTTTTCTTTTCTTTTAGGCCTTAGTTGTGGAATTTTCCAAAACAAATAATTAAAGCAAAAGTTAATCATTGTTTCATAATGTTGCATATTTAATTTGGTTTAAAGGTGTTAGGTGAAATTCAAACAAGGTTTGATTTGGGAAATTTTGGAAATAGGCAAAGTTTTATTTAACAAATTCAAGCAATCATACCAACATTATTTGATTTAAGTTGTTTGCCAAAAATTTAAACCCCTATTGAAGAAGGATTGATTTGATTGGGATTTGGTGATTTGAATTTTTACCATTAGGGTTTTGAACAATTTAAATTGTTTTGAGTGGTTTGGAAAACATGATGCAATGCTTATGGGATGCAGATGATGCAAAACAAAAGAAGACAAACAACTTTCTAGCCTAAGGTAACACCCCAGGTGTTACAGACGACACCACTAACAAGGGATTGCGCCCTCGCAATCCACCTGCTAACCCGGGAGGGGAAAGAAGTTCTACTATCGATTCTTCATGCTTCCGGCTGATCTCCTCGACACCACTAACAAGAGATTCTTGCTCGGAGTGACGACGATGTTCTTCCACCAGGAATCTTCCGATGATCGAACCTATTAGGTTAAAGGCTCAGAAAACGTCCACCCACGTGGGATCCTAACACTTTGAAAGATAGACAAGGGGGAGACTCCAAAACAAATAAGATGGGAGGGGAAATAGAATAGGGATAAGGAGAAAAATAAGAATCCTATTGAGATGTTTTTCCAAAATAGTTTAGCAGACATAGTTTTTGACACTCTAGAAACAACGACCGTTAGCGAGGTTATCCTACAGGCTTTGCGGACCCGTTGCTTCGATAACCATTCGTACCGAAACAATCTCGGGAATCGGAACCAAGGCTCTGATACCATTTGTGACGCCCCGAGATCGGGCACTATGCAGATTTCAGCATTCCCGCCAAATCCGCATAATAACCGATTCCAGGTTGCCACTTATGATAACATTACCATAGTTCACGAGTAATCCACAATTACAACAGAAACAGATAGATACAAGACGACTCGAGCGAGCCAAGGATACAACTGATACAATACAAAGATCCAAATAACAGCGGAAGAAACAAACGTCCGGCTACGGACAAGATACAAATTGGACTAAGAGTCCCGAAGATAACCGAAGACGTCCAATCCCTGCCCAGGCCAAGCCGGAGGGATTCCCAAGCTAACGTCGTCGGACTTCAAACCTGTTGACTGCAATTTGGAATTTGCAGCCACGAAAGAGATTCGTGGGTCAGTACGGTTAAGTACTGGCAAGGGGGATAAAACCCATACTCACAACATACCGGCGTAGCCAGTCATCACAAGATACAAATACTTTAGGATCAACGGAAAGGAAGGGGTTATTGCAAATAAGCGACAACAGGCTGCATTAACCAACTACAGAGAGATACTACAACTTCCGGCTAACAGAAAGGAGATAAGATCGAGTATTGTAACCAACTGAACGTAAACTTCAAACAAACCCATCCTGGATCTCGCCCCTTATCCAAAGAAGCAATCCGAGGATAACTCACACAGTTGGATTAATGAATAATGGATCGGGTTGTTGTGTCAATAAGACTATTACTAGTCAAGTTATTATCATTAGGTGTAAGTTGTCTGAGTACTTGTTAGCCAGTACTTTCACCAAGTCGTCACATAACCGCGGACAACACGGCTTCTTGAGAAGATTTATCCCTGCAGGGGTGTGCTCCAGTACCCGTACACACTCAAGCCACCAACTAAAACTTAGGTGGACTTGACACGACCCAAACCATCTCTACAACCCATCCTCGGAGCCACGGAGCTATAAGGTCCCAGCCACGCAGCCGAATACTCAGCGCAGGTGTGCAAAACTCCCGCAGGACACAACACCCCGGCACTACAGGCCTCGCCCTATATGCATCATCATCATAACCAGTAACCATGGGGGCGCCACCCATTATGCAAAGGAGCAAATGGAACACCCGAACTAAGTGTGGCTCTTCGGACAAGCTGCAGATCAGGTCTAAGTCGAGGGGGGTCCCATACTACCACCCGGATGCGGTGAGCACGCTCATCATGGATCAGTAGACAAGACTCTTTTCCTAGTTTCGACACTAGCAGGCTCCAAAACCCTAACCCGGGCCTCCTGCCGGTGCCTTATCATCAAATTATTATTACCCAAAACATTAACAGTTGTTGATTGAATTGAAACCCAACTACCAACTAAACAGGTGATAGAACAAAGGATAACAAGACTCGAGCACAACAAACCTAAGCATGCAACTACGACACGAGGGCCAACAAGGTAAACAAACAAAGGTTGATAGGAAGTGGAAGGGAAAGCTATATCATGGCTGCAGGGTAAACATATAATAGGATCGAGACACAAGCATCGTATCAACAGGCTAGAATAAGAACAACGGAAAGCATCGGTAACAAGTGATGAAAGGCAGCCATTTGGCAGCAAGTGAGTATACTTGCCTGAGATCCCGCAAGGTAGCAGAACTTGTCGTTGCTCACATCATCTCAACGTCCTATCCGGGAAGAAGCAACGAACCTCGAACAAACACCGGATGCAACAATTACTACTACGGCAAAAGATCCAGCATGATCAAGATATGGATGCATGACAGGTTTAAAGGATGCATAGAAATAAACTAGTTGACATGATAAACAGATTTAAATGGACCCATATGCAATTTGAGTTGCATAAAAACAGCCCATTAATTAAGGTTGAAACAATTGTTTTCCAACTAACCAATAGGTGAAAGTGGATTAGCATGATGCATGGATGAGGAAAACAACAAAATAACAACAATAGAAATCAATTGGAAATGAGGTTTACCAATTTTAGAAATTTATTTATTAAGTTAGAAAATTTTGGTTCCTTAAGGGTGTCACACAAACAATTGTTGTTTTCATCAAGTTTAATTGTTCAAAACAGATAGCAAAGTTTATATTTGAAAAGAACATCAAATTTTGGTTGGATTACATGTTTCACATTTTGAAATTGGGCTTAGGATTATTTAATTATGAATTAAACAATATTAAACAAGTTTTAATTGGATTAAACAAGATTTAAATTGTTTAGGCAATTTTAATTATTCAAAACAGAAAACAAAAATTATATTTGAAAAGGTTATTCAAAATGGTATGGAAAACATATTTTATTTGCATTATTTGGAATTGAAATGAATTAGTTATTGAATTTAGAAATTTGCATTTGAATTATTTGGATTCAAATTTAAATTGCATTTTGAAATTTCAAAACAGAAAACAAATGATACCAAAAGATAGACAATTTAATTTAGACTAGCACACATATTTTATTTTTGTAATTTGGAGTTATAAAACAATTTTTTATTTGCAATTTAAAATGTGTAATTAAAGTGTGGAATTATTGCACCAATTTTAATTAGGCAAAACAGTAAACAAATTGCATATTTGAAAATCATAGGAAATTTGGAATGGAATACATATTTTACTTATTAAATTTGGATTTATAGATTGGGAGATATGTAATAGCCAAGTTTGTAAAAGAAAGAATTAAATAAAAAGCCAGAGAAAGAATTGGTAGAGGTGGGACTTGAACTTGGGTCTCTTAGGTTGATGATTGGGCTGTGAACCACTCGGCCAATGTGCTGCTTGTGATTTGATCAGCCACTGATACGGGAAGATATTTACTCCAGGGGTTAACTGAGCCAATGCACTGAAAAATTCAGGCAAACAAAACAAAAAGAGAGAAATCCGTCTGAGGTGGGGATTGAACCAGGGATCTCCGAGCGCGCAGAGCAGCGCCCTAACCACTGGGGTGGGTGCGTGCTTCTGATAGCATCTGGTCCGCGCAAAAATAAGAGGCAATTGGGACACCGTTAACTGAATTCGGTGAAACAAAAGGCAAAGATTAATGCTTTGGATGGGTATCGAACCCGTGACCTCCCACAGCGCGGACCTGGGCTTAGCCACTAGGATAGGAAACGTTTGGTGATGGATCTCGCGCGCGCAGATTTTTGAGGTGGCTTTACCTCGGATGAACTAAACGTGCGCTGACGAGGAACAGACGACTGCGACTGATCGTCGATCAGAGAGATCCCGGCGGCCACGAAGCTTTCCGGCCAGAACCGCGACGGCGCCGCGCGAGGACGGGCTCAGAGCAAGGAGGGAAAGAGGGCCTAGGCCTAGGAGGGGGCCTCACCTCGGTGGCGTCGAGGAAGTGATGGCACTGTCCGATGGAGGAGGCGGACGCACCGACGGGGAAGAAAAACGTCCTCGGCGGCAGCGCTCCGGGCACCAACAGCCGACGACGCCTACACGGAACTTGGAGCTGGTGGGTGGCCGGTTCCATTCCCACGGTCAGAGGACCCTCGAGGTGCGCGAGGAGATGGGGAGGTGGCGGTGAACAGGGGTGGAGCTCTCGGGTGGTGTTCAGGTTCAGAAGCAGATGGAGGTGGAGGGTAGGGAGGACGGCGGCGATGGATGGAGGCCTAGCTAGGGTTTCTAGGGTTTGGCAGCGGGCAGAGGGGTGGTGGGTTACTTATGGAGGGGTGGAGCAAGTACGGCAAGCATCTGGAGGGGGGATGGAATTGATCGATCGGTTCCCTGCTGTTCGTACTGGAGGGTGACGTGGGAGGAGGAAGACGACAAGGAAAAGGAAGGGGTATTGGGCCAGGAAAGGAAAGGTGGGCTGGGGGAGAAAAGGAAAAGAGATGGGCTTTGGGAAAAAGAGGATGGGGCTGCCCTCTCTCCTCCATTTTTTTATTTAGATTTTTCCTATTAGTTGATTTTTGTAAAGAATAAAAGAGGGATAGGAAAGGGTTAGGGTTTTTCTTTTCTTTTAGGCCTTAGTTGTGGAATTTTCCAAAACAAATAATTAAAGCAAAAGTTAATCATTGTTTCATAATGTTGCATATTTAATTTGGTTTAAAGGTGTTAGGTGAAATTCAAACAAGGTTTGATTTGGGAAATTTTGGAAATAGGCAAAGTTTTATTTAACAAATTCAAGCAATCATACCAACATTATTTGATTTAAGTTGTTTGCCAAAAATTTAAACCCCTATTGAAGAAGGATTGATTTGATTGGGATTTGGTGATTTGAATTTTTACCATTAGGGTTTTGAACAATTTAAATTGTTTTGAGTGGTTTGGAAAACATGATGCAATGCTTATGGGATGCAGATGATGCAAAACAAAAGAAGACAAACAACTTTCTAGCCTAAGGTAACACCCCAGGTGTTACAGAACTCAGGCGCGGGGTGGAGTCGCCTGCTGAGTTGGCGGCACAGGTGGCCGGCTACTCGGTGCAGCGTCTGGCTGCGCTTGGTCTTGGTGGGCTGGATCCATCACATCGTCTTCTACCCGGCCTTTCGGTGACATTGTCTTCTACCCGCGGCTCGGCCATGGGGTCTTGCTGCTCTGCAGCGTTGTCTTCACGCTGCTATTCTGCAGCAGGCTCTGGACGCTCAAGGGCGGCGTCTCCTTGATGCTGCTCGGCAGCTCGCTCAATGTTCTCCTCCGCTGATGCAGCTGGGGGAGTTGGCGGCATCTCGAGGTTGGCAGCGTCCTGGGCAGCTTGCTGCGCTTCAGGTTGCTCCTGTTCGATGACTTGGTCGGTGTCGTCCCCGGCGCCGTCATTCTCGGCGCCGAGATCTTGTTCTTCATCAACAGGGGCGGACGCATGCGTCCTACCCTGTGGTTCCTGGTCTTGTTCTTCATCCGAGAGATTTACGATCTGATCTCGATGCACGGTGTTTGTCTTCCTCTTGGGACGAGGTGCGGCAGTGGCATCAGCGTCAAGAGGCGCGCTGGAAGAAGAAGTAGGATCAGAAAGAAAGCAGAAAAAGGGAGAAGGGAAAAACACAACAGAAAACGGCAATAAGTCAAGGTTTACTCGGAGAACACTTACCCCTTGCTGGTGGGGGCCTTCCTCTTGCGGGAAGCGACAACTTTGTTGGTTGGCTGCTTCTTGGTTCTCTTGCCAGGAGGTGCCTGTGCATCGCTGCCAACCCTCTTCCGAGTAGTGGGAGCAGCCATGGACACAGGAACCGCGTCCACGGGCTCCTCCAGCTCGTCCACATCAGGCTCCTCTGCAGAGAAGAGGGGAGAATTCAGAAGAAGCAAAAAAGAAGGGAAGCAAAGCAAACTGCGGGTACGTTGAAAGGTGAATCAAGTCACCTTCGTCGTCTTTGGACCAATCCCGAATAGAGGCATCTGCTCAGGACTTACCGGGTTGATTGGCGTGAGGGATGCACAAGGTGTCTTAGGTGTCGTATGCCTTGGCGTCATCCTCAGTCCTGTCATCATGCCAGTTGGACTCGAAGATCTCACTGTCCTCTTCTCTCTGGCGATCGATGTGTTGTTGGTACAATTAAGCACTATGAGTTAAGTTCTCGGACAAGAAGTTCTACTCGGGATAGCGTGCAAACACAAAGCACATTCAGCTAAGTGTTTCTACTTGGGATAGCGTGCAAACACAAAGCATATTAAGCTAAGTGGTTCTATTCGGAACAACATGCAAACACAAAGCATATAAAGCTAAGAGGCATTCTACTCAGCACAGCATGCGAATACAAAGCATATGAAACTAGAGTTCTACTCGGTGACAATTACAAAGAATAAGGGTGCAGAGAAGAGCACTACCCTGAGGGATATTCTTGGTGCGGCTATACGGCATGAAGCCGTATGCCCAGTTATCAGTGAGCGTGGTCTGCATGATATACCTGGCCCAGATGGCCACCTCAGCCTTGTTGAGCTCAAAGGTTGTCGTCCTGGTGCAATCCCGAGGACCTCCCATGTAGCACATCTTGTGTGCTCGCTCCTGGAGTGGGAGTACTCGGCAAGAGATCCAACAGGCGATTGGGTCGTCCTGAAGGAGCCCTTCCGAGATCAACTCGGTCATGCGTCTCTCGACTTGGAGGACGTCTGGCACTGTCTTCTTGGGATCGTAGCCCCAGTTCTGCCCGGTGGGCAGCGCGTTCTTGAACTTTGGGATCCCTATCCGGTCTTCGATGGGCTTCCCCTTCTCGGCGGCAACATTCTTCACGTAGAGGAAGCTGCGCTGCCACTTGCGCACGGTTTCCAATCCGAGCACCCGCGGGTGGTGCCTGGTCTTGCGCTGCAACATCATCGCGCTACCCGTCTGGGTCATCGCGCGAGGGGCTTCAGTGTTGCTAGGATAAGGAACACTTTGCTTGCGGAGAAAGAAGTATCTTGCCCATGTGTGGACAGTTGGGTAGATACCCAGGAAGGCCTCACACACGGTGACGTGTATGGAGAGCATGCCGATAGCATTTGGTGGAAGATGGTGTGGCTGGGACTAATGTCGGGGGGCTACCCCCGAGTAGGGGTAAGACAAGTGATAAAAGCAAAGATCAGAGTACTGTTGGCCGAGTTGGTGGCTACCCGGGTACCCTCTACCCGGTAGTCTTTATCCGGTCATAAGTACTGAAGGCCAAGAGAAGATATTAAGGAAGATTGTATTCGTCCGAATAGAGAAGTTATGGTCCGAGTAGACGGGCTGCGTTCCTACTTGGGCAAGAGGTCAATGGAGCCGTTCTGACAGGATCCCGCGTATCCTGTAGCCGTACAGGCGTGCGGTTCAACTTACGGAGCGCGTGATTATCCACGCTACGGCGTGGCTACAGTGAGGTAGGCGCATGTCAAGTCCTATCACTGACAGAGGGGACAGGACGTGTCAGGGGGACTACCCTGTGAGACTGACAGGGTGGACAGGTCCCATCTGCCGAACGGCGCGGCGACTTCCCGCACCCGGGTCGGCGAGAAGCCGAAGGCGTGCTCTGTTTTGCAGAGGGCGTGTCCCGTCAAGTTGTACCTTTTAGTCTTTGTTTATTCGGCTGGGCACCAGTATATAGGGTGCCCTTCCCCCTCCTGCGCGAGGGACGTTGCTCCAGATCGCATTTATTACAAGGACCAGCACTAGAGCGAGAGAGAACAGCCGAGTGGCTACTCGGCTAAGAGGCAAACTTGTACTGTGGCTACTCGGAGATTATACACACAGAGAGATAGGCAGGAGTAGGGGTGTTACCTCCACACGAGGGCCCCGAACCAGGGTAGTTCTTGTTGTTTGCAGTGATAGTGATACCTGAGCGCGGCTACTCGCCGTGCGATCCCTCCCCGGATACCTACAGCGTCCATCGGCCCCAACACTTAAACCATCCCATGGCATCTGTCTTCTGCACACCACGACAGGACATGTACAACCTACTCGAAGGAAGTTTCCAAGGATGCGAACTAAAGCACATTGCGCGATCCAGCAACGAAGAAGCGGATAAACTGGCAAACATGGGTTCTACAAACACACCCATACCGCCTGGAATATACTTCGAAAGGATGATAAAACGATCTGTCAAATTCAAAAAAGCAGCAGAAGCACCCGAGACATTGGAGACAGAAGTCAGCCCGCAAACTGCTATGATCGAGCTTACCCACAACATCTCAAGACAAGTTTTTCTGGTCGAGCCAGTCTGGACGCAGAAATATCTCGACTACTTGTCCAACAAACAGCTCCCAACAGATATTCGCGAGGCTAGACAGATAGTACGACGTAGCAAAGCTTTTCGGGTACTCAATGGAGAACTGTACAAACAAAGCATATCAGGAATATTACAAAGATGCATAGCGCCTGAGGATGGCAAAGAACTACTGCGGGATATCCACCAAGGAGATTGTGGACACCATGCTAGCTGGAAGGCAATCGTGGGTAAAGCTTTTCGCGCAGGGTTCTACTGGCTTACAGCAGCCAGGGATGCGAAGGACCTAGTCGACAGATGCAACGCATGTCAAAGATTCGCGCCCAAGCCTCATGCCCCTGCCACTGAGGTTCACATGATCCCAATCGCCTGGCCCTTTGCGCAATGGGGGCTAGACATGGTGGGACCTCTAAGAAAATCAACACCTGGAGGATACATGCACCTGCTAGTTGCAGTCGACAAATTTACAAAATGGATTGAGGCCATGCCAGTCACCTCAGCCAGCGCTCAATGCGCCGTCAAATTTCTTGACTCTATCTTGTGCAGATTTGGAATACCACACAACATCATCACCGACAACGGAAGCAATTTCACAGCAAAGGAAACAGAGCAGTTCTGCGAGGAAAAGGGCATCACCCTCTCTTTCGCCTCTGTGGCTCACCCGTAAACCAATGGCCAAGTCGAGCGATCCAACGGACTGGTCTCGGCTGGAATAAAGAAACTGTTACTAGATCGACTGCACCCAACAGCAGGACATTGGGCAGAGGAGCTACCCTCCGTGCTATGGAGCCTACGCATGACCCCAAATCGATCAACAAACTACACACCATTTTTCATGGTATACGGAGCTGAAGCAGTCCTTCCAGAAGACATCAAGTTCAGCACCCCATGAGTCGTCGCTTACAGCGAAGAAACCTCTAACCGGGCACTCGCGGAAGACGTGGATGCACTCGACGAGATAGGCGACATTGCACTCGCAAGATCCGCGGTATATCAACAGTCGCTACGCAACTACCACAACCGCCGTATACGCCACAGAGCCTTCGTGGAAGGAGATTTCGTGCTACGACTCAAACAGAAGGAAGGACACAAGCTCAAGCCACCGTGGGAAGGACCCTTCATAATACACGAAGTTATCCCTGGTGGCGCTTATCGACTAAAGAACCCCGAAACCGGTGGCATCTACTCCAATCCATGGAATGTTGCGCACCTCCGCAAATTTTATCCTTAGATTATTCTACTCGACAAAATAAGGCTATACTAGCCATGCTGTAGCTCGAAGACAATACATGACTTGTCAGTCATATTAATAAATTACATGGTTTCTCAACCATAGTTTCTCACGCCATTGATCTTTACACGCTAAATAACAGTTATACACCCCAAACACACGGGGGCTACGCCTAACATAGCATTATTTACAAAAGCAAGACGACAAACAAGGTCAACACCTTTTAAAGTTTCAAGACAACTATACAAAGTAACAGGATACACACATCCTATATTTACATACGGCGGTGAGCGTTTTCCTCGGCTAAAACCCGCTCCACCTCTTCCGAGGTCAATCGAATAATTTCCTCTGCTGCAGGCCGAACAGCTCTATAATGAGGGGTCATGTCGACTCGACCATCAGGGAGCATGGCTACAGAGTTGAAATTCACCTCAGGATGCCACAATCGGACGAAGGAAAGCGCTACTACGGAACCGCAGATCATTTAGTTGCAGACGCACTCGCGAATTTCTCCTTCTCGCCCGAAAGTTCTGAGGAGATGGCTCAAATCTTCGGGACCCCTTTCCAACGGATAGAAAGCAGAGTTCACAACAATCAAAGTCTCGTGGCAGGAACTCACGAGCATCTTCGCCTGGATTACTCGATATTTCAAAGTAGCCAACACAAAGCCTCGACCAAGATCGGACCAAAAGTTACTTGCATGGGGTTTTGAACTGCCAGCTTCATGAAGAATATGGTTCTCAACCCAATGTTTTTCACACCGATCGTCAGGCTGAACAACTGCGAAGAAAGCTACAGAGTCAAAGAAATAAAGAAGACATGGAAAGCTAGGGGGCTGAGATACTTACAAAGAAAATACTTGGCAACGGCCGCCAATTCATCCATCAAAACTGCTCATGTTCAATCGCAACCTTCTGTTTGGACTTGGCTACATCAGCCACCCCGCGCAGAACTTTTAGTTTGCGTTCACCATCCGCAACACGGTCACGGAGGCCAGCAAAAGTGCTAACAGCAGCAACGAGCGGATCCAATCGTGTGGCAGATCCACTCGAAGACTCCGCGGCAGCACCAATTTCCTGGAGAAAAGCACAAAGGTTAAAGAAAAAGTTTCAGAATAACCCCACTCGAGAAAGTAAAACCACCTATTCGAACAGGTGCTCGGGGGCTACTCCCATCGGGACAACTTCGCGACAATCAATTGCAGGGAATCACAAAGCTCGAATATCAAAAGAACATTCTGATTAAAGGAAAAAGTACGGGAATACATCCCAAAGGTTCATTACATCAGGAAGCACTATTAGTTTCAAAGGCGGTCCAAGCTAACCATGGAATGAAAAAGGCAAGTAATACTTACTCGCAAAGTTCTGAGCTAAAGGACGGAGGAAGTAGACAAGATCGTTGTCCTGTTTAGCGCCGGCTTCCTCCAATTTCTTCAAGGCGTCCTCAGCACCCGTCAGCTTCCCCTCGTAGTCAGCCGACTGCTTGCGAAGGGACTCAAGTTCCTTTCGAGCAGACTCGAACTCAACCTCGAGGTTGTTCACCCGAGTGATAGCGTCGGCCTTCTCAGCCTTCAGAACTTCGGCTTGAGCTGCCCAAACAATGGATCTCAGAGACGAAGGAATTCACATGACTGGAAAAGATAAAGAGAAAGCAGATCAAGTTACCTCGGAGGAGTTGACCTTCCGAGTCGAGTCGGTCGCGATCTGCCCGAAGGGTCACGCACTCCGTCTCACCCGAGATCACGCGGCGGCCAACAACCACGAGGGAGTCAAGGAGAGCCTGCAAGAAAAGGAAGAAAGAAAATAAAAAAAGATAGAAAAGTTTGAGCCTATTCATGACTGCACACACTCGTGAATAGCCTCGGGGGCTACTCCCATCGGGAGCACTGCCGTGCACCGATAAATTGAAGAGAAGAAAAAGGCTTAAGTTCTTGAGCCTGTAGCCAATCGCACGCGATTAAGTACAGCCTCGGGGGCTACTCCCATCGGGAGCACTGTCGTGCACCCGATAAAATGAACGAAGTACAGAATGCAAAGGAAGATAACAAGGTTTACCTGGCCTTGAGCGAGGCAGAGAGGATCAGCCGAGCTGCCCGAAACTTCTTTCGAGGTCGAACCCCTAACCGCAAAACTAGAGAGCTGATAGTCCGTGGCCGCAGCTGTGGGGATTGGACTCGGTGAGTTCTGGACGGTGCTTGCTGTTGGAGTCCCACCCGCAGCAGCAACTTCTTTCCTTTTTTCGAGAGGAAGTGAAGAAGCAAACCGGCAGGGCTGATGGATTGGAGGCTGTCATGAAAGAAAACGACAAGTGTCAGAAGAAACAAAAGAGAAACGTTCGACTAGAACAAAGAGGCAAAAACTTACTCGTCAGCATCCTCATCGTCCAGCATATCCGCGTTCCAAGTGGTTTGGATTGTCGGATGGGGAGCGAGAGGAGCGCGCACACTTAGCGGGGTCGCGTGGAGAGGCTCCTTATCAGACGCTCCGCCAAGGGAGCTGTCCTTAGAAGTAGCCTCGTCTCCCTCCGTCCGGCGGCGTTTGCGGTGCTGGAGATCACTACCCGATTCTTCCACGTCATCCGAGGAGTCATGCTCAGAACTCGATTTGGCTTCAGCGACGCTGGTGTCAGCAGGGACATCTAGGTTGCTCGCCAACAAGTCCGAGACTTCTTCACCGGAAACTGGCGGGTAGAAGGTGACCACCGCTAAACTCTACAAGAAGAAAAATAAGAAGAAATTCAATCGACAAACTTTGAAGCTAGAAAAAGAACTGAGACAAGAGAAAATTTAAACTTACTTCGGGTGGAGGAGGTTTCGAAGCCTCGAAAGCTGCGACAGAGAAGTCAGGGAAGGTCTCGTCCACTTTCAAGCTGGTGATAGCCGCGATTTTCTTCTCGAATTCAACATTCGAAAGTTCTTCGCGGCTCACGCTGCTGGGGTCTTCAACACCCTGGTACTCCCACATTGTGGAGGGCCTCTCCTACAGGCGTTGGATCCTGCGCTTGAGGAACACGCTCGCCAGGTGCAAGCCGTTGAGCACAACTCCTGCGGTTTGGTCACGAAGGGCAGCCACTTTGGCGAGTAGCAGGGCGACCACTCGACCTTCTTCAGCTGAAAGCTTGTGCGCCCAGGACTTCCGCCTCTTCAGGACAGCGAACGGGTGGAACTCATGGACTCCACCCGCGCTGTTGTCGACGACGTAAAACCACTTCTTCCTCCATCCTTGCGCGGAGTCGACGAAGTGCATCGCGAAGTAGCAGTTGTCCGATTTGGTCTGGATTCCAAAGCCACCGGTGCGCAGCGGCTCTCCAGACTCAGTCTCTACCCGCGATTTCTCGCGGAAGACATGCACCTTGAAGAGGGCCTTCCAAAGGCCCCAATGAGGGCGGATGCCCAAGAAGCACTCACAAAAAACGATGATGCACGAGATGTGCTGCACCGCATTTGGAGGCAGGTCGTGGAGTTGTATGCCATAGACATACATCAATGCCACAAGAAAAGGATGGAGGGGGAAGGAGAGCCCGCGCGAAACGTGATCCGCGAAGATCACGCGTTCGTTCGCGCGAGGATTCGGTACCTCCTCCTTCTTTCCGAGGCGAACGCGCTTCTCGGTCTCCGGCGGCAGCAACCCCTCCCTCTGCATCTCCTTGATTCTCTTGTTTGTCGTGTTGGGTGAGCGCCAGTCGCCTCAGCGTGGTGCAGGTGGCGCGGGAGCTTCCTCCGTCGCCCTCGAAGAAGAAGCAACGGTGCTGCGCTTCTTGCCTCCCGCCATGGATGCTGGTGCGAGTTTGCAGAGAGAGAGTTGGGCGCGAGGAAGACGAAGGCTGGAAGCAAATGACGGGAACTTTTCACCGTTTACCTAAGGGCCACATTTATACACAGGGCCGCCTAATCTTAGCCGTCCATCAAGCAACGTGGCACCCATCGCGTCTGCCACGCGTGAAGGTGAAACGAAGGGGCGGCGGAAGCTATTTCGTGCCATGATCCCAACAGTAGATCGTGCGCAATTACTGCGCGCAGTTCGCGTAAAAACCGGAAACGACGTCTCGTTTCCGGTCAAAAAGCTAACAAGGTGGGCCAGCGCCTCTGCTCTCGCTCCGTCACGTCCCATCGGGAGGATAAAGTGCGCAGTGACGTCATAGCGCACATCATCAAGCCAAGAATTCCTTCGGATAAAAGTCCTAAACACGAAAATACTTCGTATGGGCAAATCAAGACGCGAAAACTCATCTGCATAAAGCTCCAAACACGAAATAACTTCGTATGGGCAAAACTGTGACGCGAAAATTCTCTCGCATAAAGGTCCCAGATACGAAATTTCTTTTCGAATGGGCATGATAAAATTTCCAAACACGAAACTCTTTCGTATGGAAGGAAGATCACAAAGCACAAAGCACTTTGTGTGCAAAATCAAGGGAGAAGATTCACTCGAAATATCTCCAGACAAAAACCTGCTAGTGTGTAGCTCCTACCACTCGATCATACGATGTACACACATCAATCTCCCGGGTCGTTCGGCCGACTAGGCACACCCGGATGCCGTACTTCTTTCGAATGCGAAGGTAAGACCCCAAAGATCTCTCTTGAGGGCCTGGAATCGCACTCAAGCTGCATCCTCCAGTAAATTCCGTGTCAACAACACGAAGAAAAATCCTAGCGGACGCGCCGGGTACCCCTTTAGGTTAAGTTCGACTCGGTAAGACCTCAACGGCCCAGTCACAACGATCACCTCGCCGGATTCGAGTTGGAGGTCTCGAATTTGTGTAGGCCAGAACTGTTTTTGCCCTAGATGCAATTAATTGGCCCTGAGCTTTCGGGAGAGCCAAGCAACTGAGCCGCATCCTTCTGCAAAAACAGCCAACAAGGCACATTTACCACTCGATGCTCGAGTACAGAGGCGCATCGCGCATAGGGTATACACCCTCAAAACCTGGTGATTGAATAAACCAATCGAAGAAATCAAGAACGAACTCTGAGTGCTCACCCGACTGATTCTCAATCGACTAAGCACTCGGGGGCTACTGACGAAGGGATGGATCCTAGGCCTGTCGAGTATGCCTACCCGGTCTCAGGCCCACGGCCCAGGCTCTAAAGGATGCATCGTGTACAGTTCTAGAAGGCCCAATTGAAGCCAACCCGCAATGGCTTGCGGATTAAGATAGGAAACTTGTAACCGACATAGGGTTAGAGTTCGAGTCCTACCCAGGTATGGTTTGAGACCTGTCCACCTATATAAGGCCAGGAGAATCACCGGGAGAGGACCAAGCAATACCGCACCATCAAGCCTTGAGCTCGAGATCGTACTCTCGACTTGAGCAATCCCCCATTGTAACCGATCTATTCGTGAATACAGATCGACAGAGGCAGGAGTAAGGGTTTTACCTCTACGAGGGCCCCGAACCTGGGTAAATCGTGTCCTCTAGCCGACGATTGTCACCAGCGCCTACACGTTCTCCTAACCGAAACCCTATGGGTTCACCTGAGGGACTTGTTGAGATGCAGATTCGACAATTATTCTCATCAAACACCACGTCTATAGCTTCTTCAACTTGTTCGTTGGACTTGTTGTAGACTTGATGCGCTTTTTTGGGAACCCCAAGAGGAGGGTATGATGAGCACAACGGTAGGAGTTTTCCCCTTAGTTAAGAACCAGGGTTATAAATCCAGTAGGAGAAAGAGGACCTTCGGAAGGTTGATGCCACTGACGGTGGTGCTGGCGCTTCACCGGTGTCAGCAATAACGTGGAACCTGCACACAACACAACCAAAATACTTTGCCCCAACGGTACAGTGAGGTTGTCAATCTCACAGGTCTTGCTGAAAACAAAGATTAGACGTATAGTGTGGAAAACAGTGTATGCTTGCAGTAAGTAAAGAGAGCGGGAAATTGTTGTGGTTTGTTTAACAGTGTGGAAAATGGACCGGGTTCATAGGTTCACTAGTGGTGTCTCTTCATAAAATATAGCATGCTGGGTGAACAAATTACAGCTGGGCAATTGACAAATAAAGGTTGCACCGTAGTGCACAATATGACATGAAGATTACTATGATATTTAGTGCGGGCATTACAACAAGATACATAGACCGACATCCATCTGCATCTATGACTAATAATAACCCCCTTAGGTATTAAGTTGCAAGCAACAGATAATTGCATTAAAAAAAGGTGTGTAATGTAAGCAATGATTATGCACGCGGGCACTCTCACCGTTGTTTTCTACCTAATGGCAACAACACATCCCTCCCTTCACGTTTCTGTCACTCGAGCAAGGTGGTGAGGAGGCATGAACCCACTATCGAGCATAAATACTCCCTCTTGGAGTCACTAGCAACTACTTGGCCAGAGCAACCACTAGCAACGGAAAGCATGCAAGATTACAAATAGAATATGCAAATAAAGACTATAATCAACTTGGCATAAGTTCAATATTCATCGGATCCCAGCAAACACAGCACATAGAATTACATAAGATCAATCTCGATCATGATAGGCAGCTCACGAGATCTAAACATGGAGGCATATGAGGAGAAGACGACCATCTAGCTACAGCTACAGACTCGTAGTCCAAGGATGAACTACTCACGCATCACTCCGGAGGCAGGCATGGTGATGTAGAAGCCTCCGGTGATGATCTCCTCTCCGTCAGGGTGCCGGAAACAGATTCAGAACCCCCTTGATCTAGGGTTGACGGTGACGGCGGCTACGGAACTTTTCGGGGATTATTTTTCAGGTGTTTAGGGTTTTCCATCCGGGGGGCTTAAATAGGCGAAAGGGCAAAGGCGGTGGAGCTCTAGGGGACCCACACCTATAGGTGGCGCTGCCAAGGGGGGTCGCGCCACCCTATGGTGTGGCCCCCCCTGTTGCCCGTCTTCGACTCCTCTTCGGTGTTCTGGATGCTTCTGGGGAAAATAGGAACTTCGGGCTTTGTGGGGTCCAATTCCAAGAATGTTTGCAGAACAACTTTTCTGAAACCAAAAAAAGCAGAAAACAGGGAACTGGCACTTAGCATCTTGTTAATAGGTTAGTCCCGGAAAACATATAAAAATGCATAAATAAGGGAGAAAACAAGTAGCAATTGGAAAAATATGATCATGGAGCATCAGAAATTATAGATACGTTGGATTAGTATCAAGACTCTATAGGCGTGAGCGTTTGTGACATAACCAACAAAGATACCCTCGTAAAATTTGGTCTTGAATTTTTACAAGCGTTTACTTTCTTGCGAATGAAGCATTTGCATCCAAAGACCTTGAAGTATGATACATCCGGCTTCTTGCCCATGAGAATCTCATAGGGAGTCTTCAAGTTCTTGCGGAGATACAACCGGTTGCTAGCATGACAAGAGGTGGAGACGGCCTCGGCCCAAAAATTGTATGGAGAAGAGAACTCCGCAATCATGGTCCTTGTCGCATCCATTAATGTCCGGTTCTTTCTCTCTGCTACACCATTTTGTTGAGGGGTATAGGGACTAGAATATTGATGAGCAATCCCTTCTTCACTAAGAAATACCTCCACGGTGTAGTTCTTGAACTCGGAGCCATTATCACTCTGGATTGTCATGATGCTTGCATTATGTTGGCGCTCCACCAAAGTGATGAACTCTATGACCCTCTTTTGAGTCTAACTCTTCCTCTTGAAGAAATACACCCAACAATATCTTGAGTAATCGTCCACAATCACCAAGAAATACTTCTTGCCTCCAAGATTATCATAAGATAATGGACCAAAGAGATCCAAATGAATAAGCTCAAGAACTCTTGAAGTGGTGATGATGGTCTTCGTAGGGTGTGATTCTCCATGTTTTTTTCCAAGTACGCAAGAGCTACACACACGATCTTTGGCGGATTTAGCATTCGTTAGTCCTAGAACATGATTGTCACTTTGGAGGTCATGCAACATCCTCATTGGTGTGGGCTAACCGGCGATGCCATATCCAACCCACATAAACTTTATCCATTAGGCATGTCGCAGCACACGTGTCTTCTTTAGAGAAGTCCACTACATACATGCCGTTCTCGACATGCCACACCAAAGGCTACTTTAAGAGTCGTTTCCCAAGTGACAATCACATTCTCCTTATTAAAGAAAGAGGTAAAGCCACAATTTGCAAGTTGAAGAACCGACATGAGATTATAACCAAGGGACTCAACAAGAAGAACATTCTCAATCGATTGATCGTTTGAGATGGCTACCTTGCCTCGTCCTAGTACCTTTAGCTCGGAGTTATCACCAATAGTGATGCAATTGAGATATGGTGAAGGAGGTGAAAGATCACTCATTGCATCTTTGCTTCCAGTCATATGTTGGGATGCACCACTATCCACCGTCCATTTGGCTGACCCGGAAGCATTCCCCTACAAGAGATTATGTCTTGATTTAGGTACCCATCTTTGAATGGGACCTATTTTGTTAGAAACAAGGGTCTTAGGAACCCAAATAGTCCAATGATAATCATCACCATAAGAAGTACCAACATATTTAACATAAACATTGTTAGGAATAGACAACTTGTATTCCTCGGGGCCAAAAGACACAATATATATATTACATGTAGAGGGAAAATATGCAGGGAACATCCTAATCTACATACATATCTCGCTAACAAACATGGTCATCTCTATATTTCATAAGAACATAAGATGGGTTGTATTTTTCAGCAAAGTCATTGTGAGTGGCGCTCCCCTAGAAGATTCACCACCCACATTGGTGTTGGTCTCCTTTTATTTGATCACCTTTCCTTCTTTCACAAAGGTGGTCTTTTGTGAAAGAGAGGCGACATTCTTCTTCTTGTTGTTCTTCTTTCTCGACTTAGCCACATAGCCAAGTCACTCCTTCCAATTCTTGACTCTTTGAGAGTTTATCACCTTATCGATAATTCTCTCACCTCCTACAAGATTAGTTGCAACACAAGAATTGCTAGGCGATAAAACAACATTAGTACGTGGAGAAGACATGACTTGATTATTAGATTGTTGAGCTAGGAGTTTGTCACGAGACTTGGTTAATTTGTCATCAACTTCTTTAAGAGACATGAACTCCTTTTCTAGTTTTTCATGACGATCAACAAGTTCCTCGTGAGAAATTCCTAGCTTCAACTCTTCATTTTCAAGAGTTTTAACAAAAGCAAGAGATTGTTCATTATCCTTCCTAAGTTTGGAAACACTTATAGCATAAGTATCTTCGAGACTAGACAATTTCTCCTCAAGAGAGGCTCTAACGGAGCGTTCATTTTCAAGAGCCTTTTCAAGCTCTTTGTCATTGCTAGAGTGACCTACAAAGCTTTCCAAGGTCATGATGATTTCTTCCTTTTCATCCACAAGAGAGTTAGCATAATCAAGTTGTCTTAAAAGCGCATTCACCTTTTCTTTGGTTTCACCCTTAAGGCTAGCCAAACCACATGCTTGACACTTTTTCCTCATCATAATCCTCACAATTGTTCTCAGCACAATCCAATAATGAGGGAGGGTTAGTGAGAATATCTTTGGAGTTGGAAGAGGTTACTGGAGCGGCTTTTTCCATGAGACATGTAGGTCGGATAGGCGTATTCTCATTGGGGGAGTCAAATAGAGAGACCAATGAAGAGGAAGAAGTAGCTATGGAAACACCTACCACTTAATCTTCTCCTTCATCTCCGGAAATGTACGTTTCCAACATGGACCCTTCTTGAACATAAAGAGCTCTTGTAACTCTTCTAGCGTAGTTCTTGTTTTGTGGAGCCTTGGTCTTATCTTTTTGAACAAGCTTGCCTTCATTTTCCTCTCTTGGATCAAAAGGACACTCCTTAACAAAGTAGTTTGCACTTCCACAATTGTAGCATGTCCTTGGCCGGTCCCCCTTCTTCTTGTAGTTCTTGTTCCTTGGGGGTTTTGGAGCACCGGCTTTATGAGCTTCCCATCTCTTCCAATAGCCATGCATAGCGAGGGCAATGCACTTGTGAGAACCCTTGTACGTGTCCTCATAGTCCTCATCGTCATCATCATCATACTCTTCAACTTCCTCTACTCGAGCAATTGCTTTTGACTTCAAGGCTAGATTGGGCGTCTTTCCCAAGCCTCTTGAGCAAGCTAGAGCATCATCAGCACTTATGTGAGATAGAGATATTGCAATGAACTCACTAATAACACCAATGGAGTTGAGAGAACTGTATTCCACTCTTGTACTAATTCTCGTGGCGAGGTTCTTCTCGAAAGGGGTGATCACCTTGACAAATTTCCTCTTGCTCCACTCATCGATGATCTCCTCTTTTACGAAATTCCTCAATTGATTTTCAAGAGTGACGATTCTTCTATAGAGCTCTTCCGGAGTCTAATCCTCTTGCATAACAAAGTTTCCGGCCTTGTCGAGAGCAACATCATACTTGGAGGATTGGATGCTCTCATTTCCTGGAAACAACATGTTGAGACTATCCCAAGCCTCCTTGGCGGTCTTGCAACCTCGAATTTGAATGAGATGTTCCCGTGGGAGAGCCTTTTGGATGATGTTGAGGGCGTTCTTGTTAAGTTGTGATTCAATGTCTTCCCTTGGAGTCAAGTTGCTTGCATCGTGGGGATGAAACCCATGAACCACACTTCTCCACAAGGCGGTGCACGGCCCAGAAATGTGAGACTCCATTTCAAACTTCCAAGAAGAAAATTAATTAGTGTTAAGAATGGGAGGAAGTCCAACATTTAAAATGTGTGGCATGTGGATAATGGGGTGGATAGAGTCATAATTAGAAGATGGTGGAACTTGTGAGTTACTCCCCAAGCCATTAGCCGTTTGAGACTTGGAGCCACCGGAATTCCCCCTAACTTAGCCTTTTGTGTGGCTTTCGCCTTGGCTTTGGCAATGTTTACTTCTGTTTCGTTCGTGTTTGGGATAGAATCATGTTGCTGGCAGAGATAAATCATTTCTCTGCGTTGTTGGGAACCCCAAGAGGAAGGTGTGATGAGCACAGCGGTAGGAATTTTCCCCTTAGTTAAGAACCAGGGTCATCAATCCAGTAGGAGAAAGAGAATCTTCGGAAGGTTGATTCCACTGACGGTGGTGCTGGCGCTTCACCGTTCTCAGCAACAACGTGGAACCTGCACACAATACTTTGCCCCAACGGTACAGTGAGGTTTTCAATGTCACCGGTCTTGCTGAAAACAAAGATTAGACGTATAGTGTGGAAAAACAGTGTATGCTTGCAGAAAATAAAGAGAGCAGGAAATTGTTGTGGTTTGTTTAACAGTGTGGAAAAATGGACCGGGGTTCGTAGTTTCACTAGTGGTGTCTCTCCATAAAAGATAGCATGCCGGGTGAACAAATTAAAGCTGGCAATTGACAAATAAAGGTTGCACCGTAGTGCACAATATGACATGAAGATTACTATGCTATTTAGTGCGGGCATTACAACAAGATACATAGATCGACATCCATCTGCATCTATGACTAATAATCCACCCTCAGGTTATCATCCGAACCCCCTCAGGTATTAAGTTTCAAGCAACAGATAATTGCATTAAACAAAATGTGTAATGTAAGCAATGATTATGCACGCGAGCACTCTCACCGCTGTTTTCTCCCTAATGGCAATAGCACATCCTCCCCCTTCACATTTCTGTCACTCGAGCAAGGCAACAAGGAGGCATGAACCCACTATCGAGCATAAATATTCCCTCTTGGAGTCACTAACAATTACTTGGCCAGAATAACCACTAGGAACGGAGAGCATGCAAGATCACAAATAACCCATGCAAATAAAGACTAAAATCAACTTGGCATAAGGTCAATATTCATCGGATCCCAGCAAATACAGCACAGAGAATTACATAAGATAAATCTCGATCATGATAGGCAGCTCACGAGATCTAAACATGGAGGCATATGAGGAGAAGACAACCATCTAGCTACAGCTACGAACCCGTAGTCCAAGGATGAACTACTCACGCATCACTCCGGAGGCAGGCATGGTGATGAAGAAGCCTCCGGTGATGATCTCCTCTCCGGCAGGGTGCCGTAAACAGCTTCAGAACCCCCCTGATCTGGGGTTGACGGTAACGGCGGCTGCGGAACTTTTTCGGGTATTTTGATCAGGTGCCTAGGGTTTTCCATCCGGGGGCTTAAATAGGCGAAAGGGCGAAGGCGGTGGCGTTCCAGGGGCCCACACCCCTAGCTGGCGCGGCCGGGGGGGCGCGCCACCCTATGGTGTGGCCCCCGTGCTGCCCCTCTTCGGTCTTCTGGATGGTTTCGGGGAAAATAGGACTTTTGGGCTTCGAATTTTACAATTCTGAGAATATTTCCAGAACAACTTTTCTGAAACTAAAAAACAGCAAAAAAAACAGGGAACTGGCTCTGGGCATCTTGTTAATAGGTTAGTCCGGAAAACGTATAAAAATGCAATAAATAAGGGAGAAAACATGTATCAACTGGCAAAATATGATCATGGAGCATCAGAAATTAGGGATACGTTTATGGCGTATCAAGCATCCCCAAGCTTAGTTCCTACTCGTACTCGAGTAGGTAAACGATAAAACAGTAATTTCTGAGGTGACATGCTACTAACACAAACTTGATAAATCTAATGTAAAAGCATGTGCACGCTGAGATCATAAGACTTTAAACACATGCATGATGAATAAAACTTTAATAATAAAGCATAGCAATTATTTTGCATCACGAAAAGTAACTCAAATAAAGGATCATGAATAATAATGCAAAGAAAGGTAAACGTTTGTTTCAGGTATAGAGAAAGCATGGCAAAGTGATATTTCGATAGTCCTTAAGAGTGGGGCCAAACATAAATGCCAGGACACCTTCAAAGTTCAAGAGGAAGACTAGAACAAATAATTTAATAACAAATAATATCACATCATGAAGTAATTATTGATGCTTATGGGACAAATGCATATAGAACTCAGAATGGAAAAAAATGCTCTCTCAACTGTGCATAAAGTTAGAAGATGGAGACTCAACATAAAAGTAAAAGAAAGGCCCTTCGCAGAGGGAAGCATGGATCACTCATGTGCTAGAGCTCTTATTTTATTAAACAGAGGTATTAAAAGTTTGACACTCCTCCCATCCATCTTTCACAAACCATGGCTAACCGAATCCTCGGGTGCCTGCCAACAATCACATACCGTGGAGGAGTGTTCATATTTTGGGAGATGTATGCTAATGTCAACGAATGGTAAACATAAAATACAGTACGTCACAAGTCAACTGGATTCACACGAGCGGCTCCCATGGTGAAGGACGCAACTGGTGTATAAGGTCATCACTCTTTCTCTTTTGTTTACACAATTATGCTTTGACTGATAAATGAGGGGCAAAAATAGTGAAGAGAATTTGTATGCATTAATTTGGGGCTTGGCACTCCGCTGCCAGCTCTTCTATCATTTGGACAAGCGGATGAAGCCACTATTCCAGGGTGTGAAATCCAATCAACAAGTGAGATAAAGATTCTCTATTTATGTCCTCATGAGCAAAAACATGAAGATAAAGCAGGAGTAATTTTGAAGGTTTTAAAGGTAACACATGAGCAATTTACTTTGGAATGGCAGTTAAATACCACATGTAGGTAGGTATGGTGGACACAATGGGAAAAACTTATCATTAAGGGAGTTTGGATGCACGAGTAGAGCTCATACTCAGTACAGGTGGAGGCTAGCAAAAGACTGGGAGCAACAAATCAAGAGAGCATAAGAGTCATAATCATGCATAGCGACATAAGCATCATTAATTAAAACATAAGCAGTATCACAAGTTCAAAAACTAAGTGGTCATAGAGGCTATTCGTGACTGGTTTGTAGTCATAAACATGGTGTGAGCATGCGCCAAGTCAACCAAATAAAACATTCGAAAAAGAATACAATATATTGATGCTTTACTATGACAAGAACAACTCAAGAATCTTTCAATACATATTAAACACTCTCAGCTATTTGAGGCTAATCATACTACTCAATAACCCCAAGGCTTTAAAACTAAAATAACATTTATCATGGCATGAAAAAGTCCTAGCCACAGTCAATACAAGCTTCTACTAGTACTATTATAAATTCTACTTCAAGCAGCAGTTTTCGTTTCTCCCAACAAGCACCATACAAAACATGCTTTAACAAAAATACTTTTTATGATACAGCAAGAAAACATGAGATTACTCACATAATACTACTAAAACTAACATCTCTAATAAGAGATGCATGCAAAATAGGAGCTGAATAAATGCAGCAGCTAGTTAGACATTAAGAATACAACGTATTCTCGTGAAAAAGCGGAGCGTGTCACTCTCCAATAAAAGAATTCTAGGATCCAACCAAGCTTATTATGAAATTAAAAACAAACTGGAAGCAAAATAAAAAGCAAACTGAAAACAAAAATAGAAGACGCTCCAAGTAAAACATATAAAATGCGACCGAATAAATATATAGTTTCACTAGAAGTGACCTGATAATTTGCTGATGAAGAAGGGAATGCCTTGGGCATCCCCAAGCTTAGACGCTTGAGTCTTCTTGGAATTTGCTTGGATGTACCACCGGGGAATCCCCAAACTTATAATTTTCACTCTTCTTGATCACATCATATCATCCTCTTCTCTTGACCCTTGAAAACTTCCTTCACATCAAAATTCTCACAATCTTAATTAGCAACGTTAGTGCAATCGAAATAATAAATCCACATGGTTCAGTTTAAACACAAGTCTAACACTCAAAAGCACATTATATACTGTCACAACTTCTTTCAAAACTCTTTTTCTCAAAAGAACACCAAAAGAAAAAGATTAAGATACAAATGTGATAAATGGCAGAAATCTGTCAAAAACAGAACAACAGGTAAAGATCGATTTTTTTCAAAAATCTTCTGTTGCTCAAATCAAACAGCAGTCTTCTAGAAAATTTGCGTATATAACTCAGGATTAAGCACAAAAAATATCAGGTCATTTTGAATTTTCTGTGATTTTTTACGTAATTAACAGTGGACAGAAGAAATCTGTTTCCTGCGCAGAAATCCGAAATATAGTGTCAACTTTCCACTAGTGGTTGTACTTGGCTCAACAAAAACTAAAAAGAAAAGATACAGCGGGGTTTCTAAGTAAGTAGACAACACCCAGGTGCAAGCACACCAAAGAAAACAAAGGAAAACCGAAATAAAACAGAGAAATAAAACGGGTTGTCTCCCGGTAGCACTTTTCTTTAAAGCCTTTCGGCTTGGCATAGAAAAATCAACTCAAGTGTTTTCAAGTGAAGAAGCATCATCTATACCTTTCGCTAAACCATTATTTGCAGCAATAGACACTTTATATGTTTTTGAAGATTCAACATGAAGGTCATTCTTAGTTTCATTAATTGTTTTAGCAATTTTCAGCACATATTGAGATTTGGGTTTGGCCATCTTAGGAGCATACATAAATCTTTGCTCATTTCCCACAAAGGCTTTCTCCTTTTTGAATTTAAGAGATGAAAAGGTTGAGATTAAAGCTCCCATGGCATCCTCTAGTTTACCAATCCTAACACTTTGATTATCATGAGTGTTGCTAGCTTATAGAGCAGTGATTCGTTTATCAATAGTAACTAGTAATTCATTACCTTTGCTAGCATTATCAAGGAAGACTGATAAGTTCATTTCCAAAGAGTTTAGTTTATCAATAACATCCTCCAAAGTAATCTCAGTTTTAATAGTTATAATGGGAGGTGCTCCTACTAAACTTTCAATCAAATTGCAAGCTTCCAAAGCAGGAGTTCCTAGAAAATTTCCACCCGTAAGAGTGTCTAACACATGCCTATACCAGTCAGAAATACCAACATAAAAATTTCTCAGGAGTATCAAGGTAGAATATTTTTTTGTGCACCTCTTATGAGCATTATTTATTCTATACAAGCATCTTTTAAACTTTCTCCCCCTTGTTGCCTAAAAGAACGGACCTCTACTTCAGGAATACTCATTCTAGCAGAATAAAAGCAAGCAAATAAATAACAGCTATGAAGTAAACTATTTTTTGTGTGTGTTTCAATATAGAGAAATAAACTATTTTTTGTGTGTTTTTGATATAGAGAAATAAAAACAAAACAAAAATAAAAACAAGACAATAAACAAAATAAAGAGATTGAGAGTGAGAGACTCCCCTTGCCAGGAGACTTCCTTCTCCCCGGCAACGGCGCCAGAAAAATCCTTGTTGCTGGCAGAGTTAAATCATTTCTCTGCGTTGTTGGGAACCCCAAGAGGAAGGTGTGATGAGCACAAAGGTAGGATTTTTCCCCTTAGTTAAGAACCAGGGTTATCAATCCAGTAGGAGAAAGAGAATCTTCGGAAGGTTGATGCCACTGACGGTGGTGCTGGCGCTTCACCAATGTTAGCAACAACATGGAACCTGCACACAACACAATCAAAATACTTTGCCCCAACGGTACAGTGAGGTTGTCAATCTCACCGGTCTTGCTGAAAACAAAGATTAGACGTATAGTGTGGAAAAACAGTGTATGCTTGCAGAAAGTAAAGAGAGCAGGAAATTGTTGTGGTTTGTTTAACAGTGTGAAAAAATGGACCGGGGTTCATAGTTTCACTAGTGGTGTCTCTCCATAAAAGATAGCATGATGGGTGAACAAATTATAGCTAGGCAATCGACAAATAAAGGTTGCACCGTAGTGCACAATATGACATGAAGATTACTATGCTATTTAGTGCGGGCATTACAACAAGATACATAGACCGACATCCATCTGCATCTATGACTAATAATCCACCCTCAGGTTATCATCCGAACCCCCTTAGGTATTAAGTTGCAAGCAACAGATAATTGCATTAAACAAAGTGTGTAATGTAAGCAATGATTATGCACATGGGCACTCTCACTGATGTTTTCTCCCTAATGGCAACAACTATACAAAGTAACATGATACACACATCCTATATTTACATACGGCGGCGAGCGTTTTCCTTGGCTAAAACCCGATCCACCTCTTCTGAGGTCAATCGAATAATTTCCTCTGCTGCAGGCCGAACAGCTCTATAATGAGGGGTCATGTCGACTCGACCATCAGGGAGCATGGCTACAGAGTTGAAATTCACCTCAGGATGCCACAATCGGACGAAGGAAAGCGCTACTACGGACCCGCAAATCATTTAGTTGCAGACGCACTCGCGAATTTCTCCTTCTCGCCCGAAAGTTCTGAGGAGATGGCTCAAATCTTCGGGACCCCTTTCCAGCGGATAGAAAGCAGAGTTCACAGCAATCAAAGTCTCGTGGCAGGAACTCACGAGCATCTTCGCCTAGAT
The DNA here is from genome assembly GCA_028641055.1 of Alopecurus myosuroides. Lineage (NCBI taxonomy): Eukaryota > Viridiplantae > Streptophyta > Magnoliopsida > Poales > Poaceae > Alopecurus > Alopecurus myosuroides. The sequence goes on from CM054057.1 coordinate 503,424,749, forward strand.
TACTCGATATTTCAAAGTAGCCAACACAAAGCCTCGACCAAGATCGGACCAAAAGTTACTTGCATGGGGTTTTGAACTGCCAGCTTCATGAAGAATATGGTTCTCAACCCAATGTTTTTCACACCGATCGTCAGGCTGAACAACTGCGAAGAAAGCTACAGAGTCAAAGAAATAAAGAAGACATGGAAAGCTAGGGGGCTGGGATACTTACAAAGAAAATCCTTGGCAACGGCCGCCAATTCATCCATCACAAACTGCTCATGTTCAATCGCAACCTTCTGTTTGGACTTGGCTACATCAGCCACCCCGCGCAGAACTTTTAGTTTGCGTTCACCATCCGCAACACGGTCACGGAGGCTAGCAAAATTGCTAACAGCAGCAACGAGCGGATCCAATCGTGTGGCAGATCCACTTGAAGACTCCGCGGCAGCACCAATTTCCTGGAGAAAAGCACAAAGGTTAAAGAAAAAGTTTCAGAATAACCCCACTCGAGAAAGTAAAACCACCTATTCGAACAGGTGCTCGGGGGCTACTCCCATCGGGAGAACTTCGCAACAATCAATTGCAGGGAATCACAAAGCTCGAATATCGAAAGAACATTCTGATTAAAGGAAAAAGTACGGGAATACATCCCAAAGGTTCATTACATCAGGAAGAACAAGTTAAAATAAATCCTATCCTATGGAATCGCGGAAGTGCTGCCACTCGTAGCAGGTTGCCCCTTGCGACTGGCGCTAGCAATCAAGGCGGCCAACTTCCGAGCCAGGGCTTCAGCTAGCTCGCCAAAAGGACGAAGCGCTACCTTTCTGCCTGTGGAAGGATTGACGGGGAGACTCGAGTAGGCTTCATCCAAGCCTTCAACTCCATGCACCAAAGCGAACTGAATGGCGGTCTTTGCTCCGCAATCTGACTGGGCAACTGAGTAGGCCTGAAGGATGTCGTCCTCCAGAAAAACCTTCAGAAGACCACCCAGAGTAGGCGGAACTGCCACGTTCACCAGAAGGCGCTCATGGAAACTCCTCAGCACTTGGGTGGCATCGCCGAGGAGGGAACCGATCCCATCCGCATGCCTCCGGAGCTGGACGAGGGAATCCGTCACCGCATCCACTCGAGTGACCCCATGCAGCTCTAGAGCGATGCCAAGGATATCTACAAGAAGCACTATTAGTTTCAAAGGCGGTCCAAGCTAACCATGGAATGACAAAGGCAAGTAATACTTACTCGCAAAGTTCTGAGCTAAAGGACGGAGGAAGTCGACAAGATCGTTGTCCTGTTTAGCGCCGGCTTCCTCCAATTCTTCAAGGCGTCCTCAGCACCCGTGAGCTTCCCCTCGTAGTCAGCCGACTGCTTGCGAAGGGACTCAAGTTCCTTTCGAGCAGACTCCAACTCAACCTCGAGGTTGTTCACCCGAGTGATAGCGTCGGCCTTCTCAGCCTTCAGAACTTCGGCTTGAGCTGCCCAAACAATGGATCTCAGAGACGAAGGAATTCACATGACTGGAAAAGATAAAGAGAAAGCAGATCAAGTTACCTCGGAGGAGTTGACCTTCCGAGTCGAGTCGGTCGCGATCTGCCCGAAGGGTCACGCACTCCGTCTCACCCGAGATCACGCGGCGGCCAACAGCCACGAGGGAGTCAAGGAGAGCCTGCAAGAAAAGGAAGAAAGAAAATAAAAAAAAGATAGAAAAGTTTGAGCCTATTCATGACTGCACACACTCGTGAATAGCCTCGGGGGCTACTCCCATCGGGAGCACTGCCGTGCACCGATAAATTGAAGAGAAGAAAAAGGCTTAAGTTCTTGAGCCTGTAGCCAATCGCACGCGATTAAGTACAGCCTCGGGGGCTACTCCTATCGGGAGCACTGTCGTGCACCCGATAAAATGAACGAAGTACAGAATGCAAAGGAAGATAACAAGGTTTACCTGGCCTTGAGCGAGGCAGAGAGGATCAGCCGAGCTGCCCGAAACTTCTTTCGAGGTCGAACCCCTAACCGCAAAACTAGAGAGCTGATAGTCCGTGGCCGCAGCTGTGGGGATTGGACTCGGTGAGTTCTGGACGGTGCTTGCTGTTGGAGTCCCACCCGCAGCAGCAACTTCTTTCCTTTTTTCGAGAGGAAGTGAAGAAGCAAACGGGCCAGGGCTGATGGATTGGAGGCTGTCATGAAAGAAAACGACAAGTGTCAGAAGAAACAAAAGAGAAACGTTCGACTAGAACAAAGAGGCAAAAACTTACTCGTCAGCATCCTCATCGTCCAGCATATCCGCGTTCCAAGTGGTTTGGATTGTCGGATGGGGAGCGAGAGGAGCGCGCACACTTAGCGGGGTCGCGTGGAGAGGCTCCTTATCAGACGCTCCGCCAAGGGAGCTGTCCTTAGAAGTAGCCTCGTCTCCCTCCGTCCGGCGGCGTTTGCGGTGCTGGAGATCACTACCCGATTCTTCCACGTCATCCGAGGAGTCATGCTCAGAACTCGATTTGGCTTCAGCGACGCTGGTGTCAGCAGGGACATCTAGGTTGCTCGCCAACAAGTCCGAGACTTCTTCACCGGAAACTGGCGGGTAGAAGGTGACCACCGCTAAACTCTACAAGAAGAAAAATAAGAAGAAATTCAATCGACAAACTTTGAAGCTAGAAAAAGAACTGAGACAAGAGACAATTTAAACTTACTTCGGGTGGAGGAGGTTTCGAAGCCTCGAAAGCTGCGACAGAGAAGTCAGGGAAGGTCTCGCCCACTTTCAAGCTGGTGATAGCCGCGATTTTCTTCTCGAATTCAACATTCGAAAGTTCTTCGCGGCTCACGCTGCTGGGGTCTTCAACACCCTGGTACTCCCACATTGTGGAGGGCCTCTCCTGCAGGCGTTGGATCCTGCGCTTGAGGAACACGCTCGCCAGGTGCAAGCCGTTGAGCACAACTCCTGCGGTTTGGTCACGAAGGGCAGCCACCTTGGCGAGTAGCAGGGCGACCACTCGACCTTCTTCAGCTGAAAGCTTGTGCGCCCAGGACTTCCGCCTCTTCAGGACAGCGAACGGGTGGAACTCATGGACTCCACCCGCGCTGTTGTCGACGACGTAAAACCACTTCTTCCTCCATCCTTGCGCGGAGTCGACGAAGTGCATCGCGAAGTAGCAGTTGTCCGATTTGGTCTGGATTCCAAAGCCACCGGTGCGCAGCGGCTCTCCAGACTCAGTCTCTACCCGCGATTTCTCGCGGAAGACACGCACCTTGAAGAGGGCCTTCCAAAGGCCCCAATGAGGGTGGATGCCCAAGAAGCACTCGCAAAAAACGATGATGCACGAGATGTGCTGCACCGCATTTGGAGGCAGGTCGTGGAGTTGTATGCCATAGACATACATCAATGCCACAAGAAAAGGATGGAGGGGGAAGGAGAGCCCGCGTGAAACGTGATCCGCGAAGATCACGCGTTCGTTCGCGCGAGGATTCGGTACCTCCTCCTTCTTTCCGAGGAGAACGCGCTTCTCGGTCTCCGGCGGCAGCAATCCCTCCCTCTGCATCCCCTTGATTCTCTTGTTTGTCGTGTTGGGTGAGCGCCAGTCGCCTCAGCGCGGTGCAGGTGGCGCGGGAGCTTCCTCCGTCGCCCTCGAAGAAGAAGCAACAGTGCTGCGCTTCTTGCCTCCCGCCATGGATGCTGGTGCGAGTTTGCAGAGAGAGAGTTGGGCGCGAGGAAGACGAAGGCTGGAAGCAAATGACGGGAACTTTTCACCGTTTACCTAAGGGCCACATTTATACACAGGGCCGCCTAATCTTAGCCGTCCATCAAGCAACGTGGCACCCATCGCGTCTGCCACGCGTGAAGGTGAAACGAAGGGGCGGCGGAAGCTATTTCGTGCCATGATCCCAACAGTAGATCGTGCGCAATTACTGCGCGCAGTTCGCGTAAAAACCGGAAACGACGTCTCGTTTCCGGTCAAAAAGATAACAAGGTGGGCCAGCGCCTCTGCTCTCGCTCCGTCATGTCCCATCGGGAGGATAAAGTGCGCAGTGACGTCATAGCACACATCATCAAGCCAAGAATTCCTCCGGATAAAAGTCCTAAACACGAAAATACTTCGTATGGGCAAATCAAGACGCGAAAACTCATCTGCATAAAGCTCCAAACACGAAATAACTTCGTATGGGCAAAACTGTGACGCGAAAATTCTCTCGCATAAAGGTCCCAGATACGAAATTTCTTTTCGAATGGGCATGATAAAATTTCCAAACACGAAACTCTTTCGTATGGAAGGAAGATCACAAAGCAGAAAGCACTTTGTGTGCAAAATCAAGGGAGAAGATTCACTCGAAATATCTCCAGACAAAAACCTGCTAGTGTGTAGCTCCTACCACTCGATCATACGATGTACACACATCAATCTCATGGGTCGTTCGGCCGACTAGGCACACCCGGATGCCATATTTCTTTCGAATACGAAGGTAAGACCCCAAAGATCTCTCTTGAGGGCCTGGAATCGCACTCAAGCTGCATCCTCCAGTAAATTCCGTGTCAACAACACGAAGAAAAATCCTAGCGGACGCGCCGGGTACCCCTTTAGGTTAAGTTCGACTCGGTAAGACCTCAACGGCCCAGTCACAATGATCACCTCGCCGGATTCGAGTTGGAGGTCTCGAAATTGTGTAGGCCAGAACTGTTTTTGCCCTAGATGCAATTAATTGTCCCTGAGCTTTCGGGAGAGCCAAGCAACTGAGCCGCATCCTTCTGCAAAAACAGCCAACAAGGCACATTTACCACTCGATGCTCGAGTACAGAGGCGCATCGCGCATAGGGTATACACCCTCAAAACCTGGCGATTGAATAAACCAATCGAAGAAATCAAGAACGAACTCTGAGTGCTCACCCGACTGATTCTCAATCGACTAAGCACTCGGGGGCTACTGACGAAGGGATGGATCCTAGGCCTGTCGAGTATGCCTACCCGGTCTCAGGCCCACGGCCCAGGCTCTAAAGGATGCATCGTGTACAGTTCTAGAAGGCCCAATTAAAGCCAACCCGCAATGGCTTGCGGATTAAGATAGGAAACTTGTAACCGACATAGGGTTAGAGTTCGAGTCCTACCCGGGTATGGTTTGAGACCTGTCCACCTATATAAGGCCAGGAGAATCACCGGGAGAGGACCAAGCAATACCGCACCATCAAGCCTTGAGCTCGAGATCGTACTCTCGACTTGAGCAATCCCCCATTGTAACCGATCTATTCGTGAATACAGATCGACAGAGGCAGGAGTAAGGGTTTTACCTCTACGAGGGCCCCGAACCTGGGTAAATCGTGTCCTCTAGCCGACGATTGTCACCAGCGCCTACACGTTCTCCTAACCGAAACCCTATGGGTTCACCTGAGGGACTTGTTGAGATGCAGATTCGACAATTATTCTCATCAAACACCACGTCTATAGCTTCTTAAACTTGTTCGTTGGACTTGTTGTAGACTTGATGCGCTTTGTTGGGAACCCCAAGAGGAGGGTATGATGAGCACAACGGTAGGAGTTTTCCCCTTAGTTAAGAACCAGGGTTATCAATCCAGTAGGAGAAAGAGGACCTTCGGAAGGTTGATGCCACTGACGGTGGTGCTGGCGCTTCACCGGTGTCAGCAATAACGTGGAACCTGCACACAACACAACCAAAATACTTTGCCCCAACGGTACAGTGAGGTTGTCAATCTCACAGGTCTTGCTGAAAACAAAGATTAGACGTATAGTGTGGAAAACAGTGTATGCTTGCAGTAAGTAAAGAGAGCGGGAAATTGTTGTGGTTTGTTTAACAGTGTGGAAAATGGACCGGGTTCATAGGTTCACTAGTGGTGTCTCTTCATAAAAAATAGCATGCTGGGTGAACAAATTACAGCTGGGCAATTGACAAATAAAGGTTGCACCGTAGTGCACAATATGACATGAAGATTACTATGATATTTAGTGCGGGCATTACAACAAGATACATAGACCGACATCCATCTGCATCTATGACTAATAATAACCCCCTTAGGTATTAAGTTGCAAGCAACAGATAATTGCATTCAAAAAGGTGTGTAATGTAAGCAATGATTATGCACGCGGGCACTCTCACCGTTGTTTTCTACCTAATGGCAACAACACATCCCTCCCTTCACGTTTATGTCACTCGAGCAAGGTGGTGAGGAGGCATGAACCCACTATCGAGCATAAATACTCCCTCTTGGCGTCACTAGCAACTACTTGGCCAGAGCAACCACTAGCAACGGAAAGCATGCAAGATTACAAATAGCATATGCAAATAAAGACTATAATCAACTTGGCATAAGTTCAATATTCATCGGATCCCAGCAAACACAGCACATAGAATTACATAAGATCAATCTCGATCATGATAGGCAGCTCACGAGATCTAAACATGGAGGCATATGAGGAGAAGACGACCATCTAGCTACATCTACAGACTCGTAGTCCAAGGATGAACTACTCACGCATCACTCCGGAGGCAGGCATGGTGATGTAGAAGCCTCCGGTGATGATCTCCTCTCCGTCAGGGTGCCGGAAACAACTTCAGAACCCCCTTGATCTAGGGTTGACGGTGACGGCGGCTACGGAACTTTTCGGGGATTATTTTTCAGGTGTTTAGGGTTTTCCATCTGGGGGGCTTAAATAGGCGAAAGGGCAAAGGCGGTGGAGCTCTAGGGGACCCACACCTATAGGTGGCGCTGCCAAGGGGGGTCGCGCCACCCTATGGTGTGGCCCCCCTGTTGCCCGTCTTCGACTCCTCTTCGGTGTTCTGGATGCTTCTGGGGAAAATAGGAACTTCGGGCTTTGTGGGGTCCAATTCCAAGAATGTTTGCAGAACAACTTTTCTGAAACCAAAAAAAGCAGAAAACAGGGAACTGGCACTTAGCATCTTGTTAATAGGTTAGTCCCGGAAAACATATAAAAATGCATAAATAAGGGAGAAAACAAGTAGCAATTGGCAAAATATGATCATGGAGCATCAGAAATTATAGATACGTTGGATTAGTATCAAGACTCTATAGGCGTGAGCGTTTGTGACATAACCAACAAAGATAACCTCGTAAAATTTGGTCTTGAATTTTTACAAGCGTTTAACTTTCTTGCGAATGAAGCATTTGCATCCAAAGACCTTGAAGTATGATACATCCGGCTTCTTGCCCATGAGAATCTCATAGGGAGTCTTCAAGTTCTTGCGGAGATACAACCGGTTGCAAGCATGACAAGAGGTGGAGACGGCCTCGGCCCAAAAATTGTATGGAGAAGAGAACTCCGCAATCATGGTCCTTGTCGCATCCATTAATGTCCGGTTCTTTCTCTCTGCTACACCATTTTGTTGAGGGGTATAGGGACTAGAATATTGATGAGCAATCCCTTCTTCACTAAGAAATACCTCCACTGTGTAGTTCTTGAACTCGGAGCCATTATCACTCTGGATTGTCATGATGCTTGCATTATGTTGGCGCTCCACCAAAGTGATGAACTCTATGACCCTCTTTTGAGTCTCACTCTTCCTCTTGAAGAAATACACCCAACAATATCTTGAGTAATCGTCCACAATCACCAAGAAATACTTCTTGCCTCCAAGATTATCATAAGATAATGGACCAAAGAGATCCAAATGAATAAGCTCAAGAACTCTTGAAGTGGTGATGATGGTCTTCGTAGGGTGTGATTCTCCATGTTGTTTTCCAAGTACGCAAGAGCTACACACACGATCTTTGGCGGATTTAGCATTCGTTAGTCCTAGAACATGATTGTCACTTTGGCAGTCATGCAACATCCTCATTGGTGTGGGCTAACCGGCGATGCCATATCCAACCCACATAAACTTTAGCCATTAGGCATGTCGCAGCACACGTGTCTTCTTTAGAGAAGTCCACTACATACATGTCGTTCTCGACATGCCACACCAAAGGCTACTTTAAGAGTCGTTTACCAAGTGACAATCACATTCTCCTTATTAAAGAAAGAGGTAAAGCCACAATTTGCAAGTTGAAGAACCGACATGAGATTATAACCAAGGGACTCAACAAGAAGAACATTCTCAATCGATTGATCGTTTGAGATGGCTACCTTGCCTCGTCCTAGTACCTTTAGCTCGGAGTTATCACCAATAGTGATGCAATTGAGATATGGTGAAGGAGGTGAAAGATCACTCATTGCATCTTTGCTTCCAGTCATATGTTGGGATGCACCACTATCCACCGTCCATTTGGCTGACCCGGAAGCATTCCCCTACAAGAGATTATGTCTTGATTTAGGTACCCATCTTTGAATGGGACCTCTTTTGTTAGAAACAAGGGTCTTAGGAACCCAAATAGTCCAATGATAATCATCACCATAAGAAGTACCAACATATTTAACATAAACATTGTTAGGAATAGACAACTTGTATTCCTCGGGGCCAAAAGACACATTATATATATATTACATGTAGAGGGAAAATATGCAGGGAACATCCTAATCTATATACATATCTCGCTAACAAACATGGCCATCTCTATATTTCATAAGAACATAAGATGGGTTGTATTTTTCAGCAAAGTCATTGTGAGTGGTGCTCCCCTAGAAGTTTCACCACCCACATTGGTGTTGGTCTCCTTTTATTTGATCACCTTTCCTTCTTTCACAAAGGTGGTCTTTTGTGAAAGAGAGGCGACATTCTTCTTCTTGTTGTTCTTCTTTCTCGACTTAGCCACATAGCCAAGTCACTCCTTCCAATTCTTGACTCTTTGAGAGTTTATCACCTTATCGATAATTCTCTCACCTCCTACAAGATTAGTTGCAACACAAGAATTGCTAGGCGATAAAACAACATTAGTACATGGAGAAGACATGACTTGATTATTAGATTGTTGAGCTAGGAGTTTGTCACGGGACTTGGTTAATTTGTCATCAACTTCGTTAAGAGACATGAACTCCTTTTCTAGTTTTTCATGACGATCAACAAGTTCCTCGTGAGAAATTCCTAGCTTAAACTCTTCATTTTCAAGAGTTTTAACAAAAGCAAGAGATTGTTCATTATCCTTCCTAAGTTTGGAAACACTTATAGCATAAGTATCTTCGAGACTAGACAATTTCTCCTCAAGAGAGGCTCTAATGGAGCGTTCATTTTCAAGAGCCTTTTCAAGCTCTTTGTCATTGCTAGAGTGACCTCCAAAGCTTTCCAAGGTCATGATGATTTCTTCCTTTTCATCCATAAGAGAGTTAGCATAATCAAGTTGTCTTAAAAGCGCATTCACCTTTTCTTTGGTTTCACCCTTAAGGCTAGCCAACCACACGCCTGACACTTTTTCCTCATCATAATCCTCACAATTGTTCTCAGCACAATCCAATAATGAGGGAGGGTTAGTGAGAATATCTTTGGAGTTGGAAGAGGTTACTGGAGCGGCTTTTTCCATGAGACATGTAGGTCGGATAGGCGTATTCTCATTGGGGGATTCAAATAGAGAGACCGATGAAGAGGAAGAAGTAGCTATGGAAACACCTACCACTTAATCTTCTCCTTCATCTCCGGATATGTACGTTTCCAACATGGACCCTTCTTGAACATAAAGAGCTCTTGGAACTCTTCTAGCGTAGTTCTTATTTTGTGGAGCCTTGGTCTTATCTTTTTGAACAAGCTTGCCTTCATTTTCCTCTCTTGGATCAAAAGGACACTCCTTAACAAAGTAGTTTGCACTTCCACAATTGTAGCATGTCCTTGGCCGGCCCCCCTTCTTCTTGTAGTTCTTGTTCCTTGGGGGTTTTGGAGCACCGGCTTTATGAGCTTCCCATCTCTTCCAATAGCCATGCATAGCGAGGGCAATGCACTTGTGAGAACCCTTGTACGTGTCCTCATAGTCCTCATCGTCATCATCATCATACTCTTCAACTTCCTCTACTCGAGCAATTGCTTTTGACTTCAAGGCTAGATTGGGCGTCTTTCCCAAGCCTCTTGAGCAAGCTAGAGCATCATCAGCACTTATGTGAGATAGAGATATTGCAATGAACTCACTAATAACACCAATGGAGTTGAGAGAACTGTATTCCACTCTTGTACTAATTCTCGTGGCGAGGTTCTTCTCGAAAGGGGTGATCACCTTGACAAATTTCCTCTTGCTCCACTCATCGATGATCTCCTCTTTTCCGAAATTCCTCAATTGATTTTCAAGAGTGACGATTCTTCTATAGAGCTCTTCCGGAGTCTAATCCTCTTGCATAACAAAGTTTTCGGCCTTGTCGAGAGCAACATCATACTTGGAGGATTGGATGCTCTCATTTCCTGGAAACAACATGTTGAGACTATCTCAAGCCTCCTTGGCGGTCTTGCAACCTCGAATCTGAATGAGATGTTCCCGTGGGAGAGCCTTTTGGATGATGTTGAGGGCGTTCTTGTTAAGTTGTGATTCAATGTATTCCCTTGGAGTCAAGTTGCTTGCATCGTGGGGATGAAACCCATGAACCACACTTCTCCACAAGGCGGTGCACGACCCAGAAATGTGAGACTCCATTTCAAACTTCCAAGAAGAAAATTAATTAGTGTTAAGAATGGGAGGAAGTCCAACATTTAAAATGTGTGGCATGTGGATAATGGGGTGGATAGAGTCATAATTAGAAGATGGTGGAACTTGTGAGTTACTCCCCAAGCCATTAGCCGTTTGAGACTTGGAGCCACCGGAATTCCCCCTACCTTAGCCTTTTGTGTGGCTTTCGCCTTGGCTTTGGCAATGTTTACTTCTGTTTCGTTCATGTTTGGGATAGAATCATGTTGCTGGCAGAGTTAAATCCTTTCTCTGCGTTGTTGGGAACCCCAAGAGGAAGGTGTGATGAGCACAGCGGTAGGAATTTTCCCCTTAGTTAAGAACCAGGGTCATCAATCCAGTAGGAGAAAGAGAATCTTCGGAAGGTTGATTCCACTGACGGTGGTGCTGGCGCTTCACCGTTCTCAGCAACAACGTGGAACCTGCACACAACACAATCAAAATACTTTTCCCCAACGGTACAGTGAGGTTTTCAATCTCACCGGTCTTGCTGAAAACAAAGATTAGACGTATAGTGTGGAAAAACAGTGTATGCTTGCAGAAAATAAAGAGAACAGGAAATTGTTGTGGTTTGTTTAACAGTGTGGAAAAATGGACCGGGGTTCGTAGTTTCACTAGTGGTGTCTCTCCATAAAAGATAGCATGCCGGGTGAACAAATTAAAGCTGGCAATTGACAAATAAAGGTTGCACCGTAGTGCACAATATGACATGAAGATTACTATGCTATTTAGTGCGGGCATTACAACAAGATACATAGATCGACATCCATATGCATCTATGACTAATAATCCACCCTCAGGTTATCATCCGAACCCCCTCACGTATTAAGTTTCAAGCAACAGATAATTGCATTAAACAAAATGTGTAATGTAAGCAATGATTATGCACGCGAGCACTCTCACCGCTGTTTTCTCCCTAATGGCAATAGCACATCCTCCCCCTTCACATTTCTGTCACTCGAGCAAGGCAACAAGGAGGCATGAACCCACTATCGAGCATAAATATTCCCTCTTGGAGTCACTAACAATTACTTGGCCAGAATAACCACTAGGAACGGAGAGCATGCAAGATCACAAATAACCCATGCAAATAAAGACTAAAATCAACTTGGCATAAGGTCAATATTCATCGGATCCCAGCAAATACAGCACAGAGAATTACATAAGATAAATCTCGATCATGATAGGCAGCTCACGAGATCTAAACATGGAGGCATATGAGGAGAAGACAACCATCTAGCTACAGCTACGAACCCGTAGTCCAAGGATGAACTACTCACGCATCACTCCGGAGGCAGGCATGGTGATGAAGAAGCCTCCGGTGATGATCTCCTCTCCGGCAGGGTGCCGTAAACAGCTTCAGAACCCCCCTGATCTGGGGTTGACGGTGACGGCGGCTGCGGAACTTTTTCGGGTATTTTGATCAGGTGCCTAGGGTTTTCCATCCGGGGGCTTAAATAGGCGAAATGGCGAAGACGGTGGCGTTCCAGGGGGCCCACACCCCTAGCTGGCGCGGCCGGGGGGGCGCGCCACCCTATGGTGTGGCCCCCGTGCTGCCCCTCTTCGGTCTTCTGGATGGTTTCGGGGAAAATAGGACTTCTGGGCTTCGAATTTTCCAATTCTGAGAATATTTCCAGAACAACTTTTCTGAAACTAAAAAACAGTAAAAAAAACAGGGAACTGGCTCTGGGCATCTTGTTAATATGTTAGTCCGGAAAACGTATAAAAATGCAATAAATAAGGGAGAAAACATGTAGCAACTGGCAAAATATGATCATGGAGCATCAGAAATTAGGGATACGTTTATGGTGTATCAAGCATCCCCAAGCTTAGTTCCTACTCGTACTCGAGTAGGTAAACGATAAAACAGTAATTTCTGAGGTGACATGCTACTAACACAAACTTGATAAATCTAATGTAAAAGCATGTGCACGCTGAGATCATAAGACTTTAAACACAGGCATGATGAATAAAACTTTAATAATAAAGCATAGCAATTATTTTGCATCACGAAAAGTAACTCAAATAAAGGATCATGAATAATAATGCAAAGAAAGGTAAACGTTTGTTTCAGGTATAGAGAAAGCATGGCAAAGTGATATTTCGATAGTCCTTAAGAGTGGGGCCAAACATAAATGCCAGGACACCTTCAAAGTTCAAGAGGAAGACTAGAACAAATAATTTAATAACAAATAATATCACATCATGAAGTAATTATTGATGCTTATGGGACAAATGCATATAGAACTCAGAATGGAAAAAAATTCTCTCTCAACTGTGCATAAAGTTAGAAGATGGAGACTCAACATAAAAGTAAAAGAAAGGCCCTTCGCAGAGGGAAGCAGGGATCACTCATGTGCTAGAGCTCTTATTTTATTAAACAGAGGTATTAAAAGTTTGACACTCCTCCCATCCATATTTCACAAACCATGGCTAACCGAATCCTCGGGTGCCTGCCAACAATCACATACCGTGGAGGAGTGTTTATATTTTGGGAGATGTATGCTAATGTCAACGAATGGTAAACATAAAATACAGTACGTCACAAGTCAACTGGATTCACACGAGCGGCTCCCATGGTGAAGGACGCAACTGGTGTAGAAGGTCATCACTCTTTCTCTTTTGTTTACACAATTATACTTTGACTGATAAATGAGGGGCAAAAATAGTGAAGAGAATTTGTATGCATTAATTTGGGGCTTGGCACTCCGCTGCCAGCTCTTCTATCATTTGGACAAGCGGATGAAGCCACTATTCCAGGGTGTGAAATCCAGTCAACAAGTGAGATAAAGATTCTCTATTTATGTCCTCGTGAGCAAAAACATGAAGATAAAGCAGGAGTAATTTTGAAGGATTTAAAGGTAACACATGAGCAATTTACTTTGGAATGGCAGTTAAATACCACATGTAGGTAGGTATGGTGGATACAATGGGAAAAACTTTTGTTTAAGGGAGTTTGGATGCACGAGTAGAGCTCATACTCAGTACAGGTGGAGGCTAGCAAAAGACTGGGAGCAACAAATCAAGAGAGCATAAGAGTCATAATCATGCATAGCGACATAAGCATCATTAATTAAAACATAAGCAGTATCACAAGTTCAAAAACTAAGTGGTCATAGAGGCTATTCGTGACTGGTTTGTAGTCATAAACATGGTGTGAGCATGCGCCAAGTCAACCAAATAAAACATTCGAAAAAGAATACAATATATTGATGCTTTACTATGACAAGAACAACTCAAGAATCTTTCAATACATATTAAACACTCTCAGCTATTTGAGGCTAATCATGCTACTCAATAACCCCAAGGCTTTAAAACTAAAATAACATTTATCATGGCATGAAAAAGTCCTAGCCACAGTCAATACAAGCTTCTACTAGTACTATTATAAATTCTACTTCAAGCAGCAGTTTTCGTTTCTCCCAACAAGCACCATACAAAACATGCTTTAACAAAAATACTTTTTATGATACAGCAAGAAAACATGAGATTACTCACATAATACTACTAAAACTAACATCTCTAATAAGAGATGCATGCAAAATAGGAGCTGAATAAATGCAGCAGCTAGTTAGACATTAAGAATACAACGTATTCTCGTGAAAAAGCGGAGCGTGTCACTCTCCAATAAAAGAATTCTAGGATCCAACCAAGCTTATTATGAAATTAAAAACAAACTGGAAGCAAAAGAAAAAGCAAACTGAAAACAAAAATAGAAGACGCTCCAAGTAAAACATATAAAATGCGACCGAATAAATATATAGTTTCACTAGAAGTGACCTGATAATTTGCTGATGAAGAAGGGAATGCCTTGGGCATCCCCAAGCTTAGACGCTTGAGTCTTCTTGGAATTTGCTTGGATGTACCACCGGGGAATCCCCAAACTTATAATTTTCACTCTTCTTGATCACATCATATCATCCTCTTCTCTTGACCCTTGAAAACTTCCTTCACATCAAAATTCTCACAATCTTCATTAGCAACGTTAGTGCAATCGAAATAATAAATCCACATGGTTCAGTTTAAACACAAGTCTAACACTCAAAAGCACATTATATACTGTCACAACTTCTTTCAAAACTCTTTTTCTCAAAAGAACACCAAAAGAAAAAGATTAAGATACAAATGCGATAAATGGCAGAAATCTGTCAAAAACAGAACAACAGGTAAAGATCGATTTTTTTCAAAAATCTTCTGTTGCTCAAATCAAACAGCAGTCTTCTAGAAAATTTGCGTATATAACTCAGGATTAAGCACAAAAAATATCAGGTCATTTTGAATTTTCTGTGATTTTTTACGCAATTAACAGTGGACAGAAGAAATCTGTTTCCTGCGCAGAAATCCGAAATATGGTGTCAACTTTCCACTAGTGGTTGTACTTGGCTCAACAAAAACTAAAAAGAAAAGATACAGCGGGGTTTCTAAGTAAGTAGACAACACCCAGGTGCAAGCACACCAAAGAAAACAAAGGAAAACCGAAATAAAACAGAGAAATAAAACGGGTTGTCTCCCGGTAGCACTTTTCTTTAAAGCCTTTCGGCTTGGCATAGAAAAATCAACTCAAGTGTTTTCAAGTGAAGAAGCATCATCTATACCTTTCGCTAAACCATTATTTGCAGCAATAGGCACTTTATATGTTTTTGAAGATTCAACATGAAGGTCATTCTTAGTTTCATTAATTGTTTTAGCAATTTTCAGCACATTTGAGATTTGGGTTTGGCCATCTTAGGAGCATACATAAATCTTTGCTCATTTCCCACAAAGGCTTTCTCCTTTTTGAATTTAAGAGATGAAAAGGTTGAGATTAAAGCTCCCATGGCATCCTCTAGTTTACCAATCCTAACACTTTGGTTATCATGAGTGCTGCTAGCTTATAGAGCAGTGATTCGTTTATCAATAGTAACTAGTAATTCATTAACTTTGCTAGCATTATCAAGGAAGACTGATAAGTTCATTTCCAAAGAGTTTAGTTTATCAATAACATCCTCCAAAGTAATCTCAGTTTTAACAGTTATAATGGGAGGTGCTCCTACTAAACTTTCAATCAAATTGCAAGCTTCCAAAGCAGGAGTTCCTAGAAAATTTCCACCCGTAAGAGTGTCACACATGCCTATACCAGTCAGAAATACCAACATAAAAATTTCTCAGGAGTATCAAGGTAGAATATTTTTTTGTGCACCTCTTATGAGCATTATTTATTCTATACAAGCATCTTTTAAACTTTCTCCCCCTTGTTGCCTAAAAGAACGGACCTCTACTTCAGGAATACTCATTCTAGCAGAATAAAAGCAAGCAAATAAATAACAGCTATGAAGTAAAATATTTTTTGTGTGTGTTTCAATATAGAGAAATAAACTATTTTGTGTGTGTTTTTGATATAGAGAAATAAAAACAAAAAATAAATAAAAACAAGACAATAAACAAAATAAAGAGATTGAGAGTGAGAGACTCCCCTTGCCAGGAGACTTCCTTCTCCCCGGCAACGGCGCCAGAAAAATCCTTGTTGCTGGCAGAGTTAAATCATTTCTCTGCGTTGTTGGGAACCCCAAGAGGAAGGTGTGATGAGCACAAAGGTAGGATTTTTCCCCTTAGTTAAGAACCAGGGTTATCAATCCAGTAGGAGAAAGAGAATCTTCGGAAGGTTGATGCCACTGACGGTGGTGCTGGCGCTTCACCGACGTTAGCAACAACATGGAACCTGCACACAACACAATCAAAATACTTTGCCCCAACGGTACAGTGAGGTTGTCAATCTCACCGGTCTTGCTGAAAACAAAGATTAGACGTATAGTGTGGAAATACAGTGTATGCTTGCAGAAAGTAAAGAGAGCAGGAAATTGTTGTGGTTTGTTTAACAATGTGAAAAAATGGACCGGGGTTCATAGTTTCACTAGTGGTGTCTCTCCATAAAAGATAGCATGATGGGTGAACAAATTATAGCTAGGCAATCGACAAATAAAGGTTGCACCGTAGTGCACAATATGACATGAAGATTACTATGCTATTTAGTGCGGGCATTACAACAAGATACATAGACCGACATCCATCTGCATCTATGACTAATAATCCACCCTCAGGTTATCATCCGAACCCCCTTAGGTATTAAGTTGCAAGCAACAGATAATTGCATTAAACAAAGTGTGTAATGTAAGCAATGATTATGCACACGGGCACTCCCACTGATGTTTTCTCCCTAATGGCAACAACACATCCTCCCCCTTCACGTTTCTGTCACTCGAGCAAGGCAACAAGGAGACATGAACCCACTATCGAGCATAAATACTCCCTCTTGGAGTCACTAACAATTATTTGGCCAGAATAACCACTAGCAACGGAGAGCATGCAAGATCACAAATAACACATGCAAATAAATACTATAATAAACTTGGCATAAGGTCAATATTCATCGGATCCCAGCAAACAAAGCACAGAGAATTACATAAGATCAATCTCGATCATGATAGGCAGCTCACGAGATCTAAACATGGAGGCATATGAGGAGAAGATAACCATCTAGCTACAGCTACGAACCCGTAGTCCAAGGATGGCCTACTCACGCATCACTCCGGAGGCAGGCATGGTGATGAAGAAGGCTCCAGTGATGATCTCCTCTCCGGCAGGGTGCCGGAAATAGCTCCAGAACCCCCCTGGTCTGGGGTTGACGGTGACGGCGTCTGCGGAACTTTTTCGGGGATTTTGATCAGGTGCCTAGGGTTTTCCATCCGGGGGGCTTAAATAGGCGAAAGGGCGAAGGCGGTGGCGCTCCAGGGGGCCACACCCCTAGCTGGCGCGGACGGGGGGCCCGCGCCACCCTATGGTGTGGCCCCCCTGCTGCCCCTCTTCAGTCTTCTGGATGCTTCCAGGGAAAATAGGACTTCCGAGCTTCGAATTTTCCAATTCCGAGAATATTTCTAGAACAACTTTTCTGAAACTAAAAAACAGCAGAAAACAGGGAACTGGCTCTGTGGCATCTTGTTAATAGGTTAGTCCGGAAAACGAATAAAAATGCTATAAATAAGAGAGAAAACATGTAGCAATTGACAAATTATGATCATGGAGCATCAGAAATTAGGGATACGTTTATGACGTATCACATCACTATCCGAACTTTCCGCGTCGGAAACATGGGAAGATTCCTCAGTCCCCTTAGACTTACCCATCATGGCGTCCAACATCTTCTTAATGCTAGAGACCTCCGAACCAACACTAGAGCTAATTCTAGTCAATTAGGTTTGGATCGTTCCAACAGTCATTTGCAGGTTAGCTATAGTGTCGGCCGTTTTGGAGATCTCTTCCTTAGAAGCATCGGGGTCATCTCCGTTGACCATAATACTCTTAGGCGGTTAAGACCGATAAAAGAGTCGAGGCTCTAATACCAATTAAAAGTGTAATATGGTCAACTAGAGGGGGGTGAATATGTGACCTACAAATTTTAATCGTTTTCCCTTTTTAATTAGGCTAAGCAAGTAAAAGACACGGTTGTCTAGATGTGCAACTAGATGAACACCCTAAGTGATACGAAAACAAGTACACAACAGAAGCAATATGTAAAGTACAAGATAACCACAAGTGTAAACAAGAAGACAAGGATATGTTTCCTGTAGTTCATTCTCAAGAGAAGTACGTCTATGTTGGAGAGGTGGGGAGCCACCTAGGCGCTCGTCAATAGCATGAATGTGCACACCTTATTCTCCTTGAGATTCTCCGGTGAGGGAGACTCTCGTTTCCACTATGAGGTCGACTTGAAGGCGTTCACCAAACCTTTACACAAGGTTGAGGCTACTCCACAAGTTGGATGAAGGCTCTCAACGATTCAAAACTTCTTGCAACAAGGTGGAAGCTATAAGCATTAGGGTTTCTCTAGGATGACAAGGCAACCAACAGATTTACAAGATCCCAAAAGGGAAAGTGGGGGAAATCGATTTTTGGCTCGGTGAATATGTAGATCTAGGTCTTCTCCACAAAATCCTTAAAGGGCATCAAGTTTCGTTGGTTGAGGAGGGAGATCTAGCGTTTTAAGTTTTGAATCTATGGAGGAGAGAGAGGAATGGACGAGCTAGCTGTCTAGAGGAAGAAGACAGTTATTTATAGCCTCCTCCGAGTTCTAGCCGTTGTTGTTCTCCATGGCCGGAATATTCCGGTATAAGTACCGGAAATTTTCGGACGCGGTGGGCGGATATTTCCAACTCTCCGGGGGATGGATATTTCAATAATCCGGGGCCCGGAAATTTCCGGCCAAATTTCTGCCTTGGCACCCGAGAGCGGGCAAATGAGACACACAATTCCTTGGCAGCTCGTCTTCAAGCAGGCCAGAAATTTCCGGGGTCAGGCCCGGAAATTCCGCCCTTTAGGCACCGGAAATTCCGGCTGACGTCATGAATATTCCGGCCTCAACAATCCCAGTTGTTCCTGAGTTTTCTGCGTGAGTCTTTTACAAAGGGTTTCTTCTGTTCTTGATCAAGACTATAATCCCACCTGTGAACACTTAAATATGATGTTAGCAGAATAACCCGTGTTGTTATCGCCACCAAAATAATTAGAGGAGACATGAGCTTTCAGGTGGCCGACGCACGAGGACGAGCCGAGGAGGGAGGAGCCGAGCGACGTTTCCTATCTCTCTATGTGCCCGTGCTTTTTCTCCCGCTCAGGCCGAAAGCTGAGTGGAAGGGCTTCGCTACGCTCTCTTAGACGCGTAAGCTGAGCGGAAGGGCTTCGCTACACTCTCTTAGACGCGTAACCGACGCTTAAGCACCGCATTTTTGAATGTTGCGTAACAGTAAAATAAAAATTGATACACCGGGTGTATGATGACGGACACAAAAGATTTCACGTTCTAATGGCATCCTACGATTGGGGAGATAGACGATATAACCCCCAAATCTGCTCGGATGACACCTATAGCGTCCGCCTAACATAAAAGAAACATACAACTTGCAGCCGGAGACTGAAGGTTCAAACCCCAATTAACACAATATAAATAATTCTTGCCTTCGTGTGCTTATAAATCCTAAACTTGGTCCGTTGCTTGTGTACTCCCTCCAAAGTAAATGCTTCTAGACATATTTTAGTGTTCATCCACTTTATTCAAGTTTGAGACAATTAATATAAGACGGAGGGAGTATAAAAACCATCGGATATGCAAACCATGATGCCACATGACACTCCCACGTCACTCCTCTAGAGAGAGAAGAAAATCGGTCGCCCGCTCGTCACTTTTGTGCTCCCAATGTGCATAACTCTGCCTTAGTGTTTCCCCGTATCCATGCACTATCTACGTTGCATATATGTGAGCCTATGGATTTTTTACGTTCTTCAACGTGCATATATAGGAAAATAAATATATAATTCATATGTGTACGTGCATGATGCAGAGGCAGTCGTCGATCGACCGATCACGGGGTAGGTGTGAACCATGCACCCTGCATGCCGCAGCGACTTGAAGGCAGGGCAATGCAATGGCTGGCAGGCATACGTATTCCAATCACACGCATATGCAGAGTTTTTTTTTTGCTGGTAACAAATATATGCAGATTTTCAGGCAACTAGTACATACGTAGATATGTGTAGATAGTAGTAGATGCTACGTACGTACGACACAGAGGAGGCATCTTTGTAGTCAAGTGTCTGTGTAAGATCGATTGATTTGTCGGCAATCTTGCCTGCATGTCACGTCCGTGTGGTAGCGCCTCTCGTGCTTTAAGCTCCAGCTTGGGAAATTAATACATGGAAGTTCGGTTTCCTCAACCTATTTCCAAATTACCACGCAAAAATCAGCCCGGGCCTCTTAAGTATTTTTTTTTCTTAAATTTTCTCTGCTTACCCTCTTAAAATCTTTTACGCTCTAGCTACTGAGGGGCACCACAATTGTACGCTCCTACAAATGGCGATATTTGTAACAAAACCACGTAACACAACGTTCGACTTCCATTTGAAAGTGTTCATTTAAGAATTCTTTGGTATGAGTATTGGAGATTTAAATTGTTAGACATATTTCACACATTGTACAATTTGTAGTATGAATACCACAAGATTTTTTTAGGGATTCCTTCACGCGATAATTTAAATTGGACGTATGCATCATTTTGATGTAGAGGCTGAGGCAATCCCCTAATTAAAACAAAAGTAGATCACTAAGATGGACACGATGCTCTTGCTTCTCCTAAGGAAAGAGTCTAAAGGGACCAAATTGCTCATATTTTTTTGAACGGGAAAAGTCCGGAGGATCTGGAATAAGCATATTAAAGCGAAGGGTGTACAGTTATACAAAAGACTTTAGAAAATAAAGAAATTACAACAAGGTCTAGAGCTTTTAGATCACAGAAACGCTGTCGAGTTTAGATTTGTTGCCGGTTGGATAACAACCTCTTCCTCTTAGATTTGCCACCGTTGGATAACAACCTCGAGGCATGGCCGCCGCCAAGGACGGAACCACTTGTATCAGCAGAACCATGTTGCGCGAAAATCCTCCAAAGAAAGAAATACAAACTCGAGGACCACTGCTCGAGCGTAAAGCTGACATCCACCAGCATTTCCTATCCTCTTGCTCACCACCTCGGCCGACCAAGATGAACAAAAGAAGACTGGGACCACAAATCTAAGAATGAATGTGCTTGAAGAGGGAGCTCGCCCTGAGCATCCCACTCTCATCCTCCCTCGTCCCAAATTTCTCATATGGACCCACCTCATTGTTGTAAAATAATTCCCGGTGTCTTTCAAACCTAGTAACTCGTTTATATACAATTTGATCAACTTTGTGAACATATATATATCTATGATCTCCGTTTATCGGCACAGGTTGGAACTAAGATACTTGGAAAGGCCTATGCTTTTATATGTTGGGGGTTGTCGAAGTGAAGGGTGTTTCAATACATATCTTGACTTGTGTGGCTGCAGGCTTTTCATTTCAGGCACATGCGAGATTTTCTAATCTTGATTTTCCATATTCGTATTTTATGCCAGAATCATATATTTGATGCATCGTAGGCTCACATGATTTTAATATGTTTGCACACATCTCAACCATATGTTGCATCTAGTGCGCACATGACTACTACTTGCTTTGTACTTATGTTTCATCCAAAAAAAAAAAAATTGTGTGATATAAAGCTTTCACCAACTATAGTTTCAGTAACATGCATATATTTTACAAATTAAGATACATATGAACATTAGGTTCTAATCATACACATGCGTAAGTAAAATACAATATATACACTCATGTTATTTGTATTTATACAATGTATTTTCTTGTCAGTCTGCGTTGAATCAAACCTTCTGTTTGATACATTGATCATTCATGCATAATCTTCCTCTGTCGATCTCACCTCATTCGTGCCACGTATGCCTAATCACATCCGTATGGTAGCGCCTCTCGTGCTTTAAGCTCCAGCTAGAGAAATTAACACATGAAAGTTCGATTTCCTCAACCTATTTCCAAATTTCTACGTGAAAATCATCCAGGGCGTCTTAAATATTTTTTCTTAATATTTCCTCTGCTTGCCTCTTAAAATATTTTATGCTCTAGCTACTGTGGTGCACCACAAGCGTATGTTCCTACAAATAGCAATATTTGTAACAACAACCACATAGGATAAAGTTCAACTTCCATTTGAAAGTGTTCATTTAAGAATTCTTTCGTACACTATTGAAGATTCAAATTGTAAGAAATATTTCACAAATTGTATGAAGTATGAATCCCACAAGAATGTTATCAGGGACTCCTTCACGCAACAATTTAGACGAAAACTTTCCATTTGCTCCAATATCCGCTAGAATCCTTTTTGTTTTTGTATTGTAGTGCATTGACACAAACTCTAGAACAAATTCAGTCCTAGAGGACTAGAGTGGGCATGCCAAAGCCATGAGTCAAAGAGGCTCCAAGTTCCGTGCATTATGTCTGAAAACAAATTTAAGGCTTCAAATAAGGTATTTTCTAGCCCTTTATAAAAAAAATATTTTCTTGCCTAAGACACTAAAAAGATATGCCCTGTTTTCCTTTTTAAATAAATATAAAGCTCTTTATTGAAAAAATGTGTGTCCTTTCCAAGTTGGTTTACTTTTTATGCATTTCTTCTGTTCACCGCAGGTATATGGACATCCAGGATCCATTTAGTTTTCTGCCTTAGTTGGTCCGTTGTTCTTAAAATTGTGCAATCTAACTACTAAAAATTCGGTTTTGCTAAATCTAAGATCGTTTAAGTTTGGTCAATTGAGAAAAGTGCATCTATGGTTTAGAAAAAAAAAGTGTAACTCACATCGTTTTTTTTTTTGAAATAAGTAACTCACATCGTTTTAGTTGTATTTTTCTGCTCGAGAAGAGCAGCCGAAACAAGGTGCACTTTTCTTTAAACCCTAGTTACGCTTTTTTAGACTTTAAAAAATCCCAGTCGTTCGAGACTTAGACCGACACTTAAAATTGATACAACAAAAAACATTAGTTCAAAAACTACATCGGTAATTGTTTGTTTTGTTTTCGATTTACACGATCCAGAAAAGAATGAGCATAATCGTTGCGGCTGTGCGCTGAGACACTAAAAAAATGAACCCTGTTCAATAAAGCCCTTTATTGAAAAAATGTGCATCCTTTCCAAATTAGTTTACTTTTTATGCATTTCTTCTGTTCACCGCAGGTATATGGACATCCAGGATCCATTTAGTTATCTGCCTTAGCTGGTCCGTTGTTCTTAAAAATTGCTCTATCTTCCTACTTAAAATTCGGTTTTGCTAAACCTAAGATCTTTTAAGTTTGGTCAATTGAGAAAAGTGCATCCACGGTTCAGAAAAGAAAAAGTGTAACTCACATCGTTTTAGTTGTGTTTTTCTGCTTGAAAAACAAGGTGCACTTTTCTTTAAACCTTAGTTACGCTTTTTTAGACTTAAAAAAATCCCAGTCGCCCCAGACTTAGACCGGCCCTTAAAATTGGTACAACAAAAAATATTTGTTCAAAAAATACACGGGTAATTTTTTGTTTTGTTTTTGATTTACACAATCCAGAAAAGAACGAGCATGTTTGTTGCGGCTGTGCGCTGAGCCGGACCTTCTTAATAATTAACTATCGTAGGAGGTAGGACACAAATAAGCATGGTCTACCATTGCAAGACAAACCTACCCATGCATTGCTGGTCGATCTGATCAGCCACACAGCATTCACGCACCTACGAACGTACGGACGTGTCCAGGTCAACTAAGGTCGATCATGCCCCTAATCTCTCCCTAATCTATCTCGTACGTAGTGTACGGCGGTGAGCCACGGAGAGGCAGCGCGTTACCAAGTGCGCGGCTGGTTCGTCGCCGGTCGTAATCTGGTGGTGGTGACCACCATGCCACCGACGCCGTCACGACCGCGGCATGATCCTTCCGTCCCGGCCTATCCCCTCGTACGCTCTACAATTAAAGGTACCCGGGCCCACCGGAGGCCTGCCGCCGCGGCGGCGCCGGCCACACCGCTAGCCCCGGAGATCCGCAATCCCGGCTCCGCCGTTTCGCGCGCAAAACAGACTTACCAAACTCTTAAACCTCCCTCGATTAAGCCGTCCCCTAAACCCCCATTAGCCATGCGCCTTCTTATCACAGTCTAACAGGTGGCCCCGGGACCCACCTGCCATTGGCTCGGTAAAAAGCGGTGGCGCAACGTGCCGAGCGAGAAGATGAGGCTGTTGAAAAGGGAAATGGAAATCCGGGGAGGACCCCGCGTACACGTCGCCGCTGGCCCGCCCGCTGACGCGGCGGGCCCCGCCGCGCCAGCCTTAACCCCTCTCCCTCCGCCCCGCCTTCTCGCCCCTCTCTCTCCTGGCACCACACCTCCTCTGCTTCCCCTGCAGCGCTGCGCAGCGGCTGCCCCCCGAAAGCAACGACAGTCACGTCGCTATCGCCACCACCACCACCACAGCCACGACAAATACATTGCGACCCCCTCCCCCTCCCCATCTACTGCGCGCAGGAGAGGAGGATGAGGAAGAGCGGCTCGGCTGCGCGGTAGCTTCCTCGCTCCGGGTTGGTTCTTGATTCCGTAGCGAGCGCGCGCGGAGGCGGCTGGAGAAAGAAAGAGAAGGAAGGTGGTCGCTTTGGGGGTTTCTGTCTCTGGGAATGGCGGCAAGGGCGCCGTCGTGGCGCTGGTGGGCGGGGGTGATGATGGTGGTGCTGGTTCTTGAGGCTGCAGCCGCGGCGCCGGAAGGGGGAGACGGAGGTGGAGGGGACGGGGAGGCGCTGATGGCGCTCAAGGCCGGCTTCAGCAACGCCGCCAACGCGCTCGCGGACTGGGACGGCGGGCGCGACCACTGCGCCTGGCGGGGCGTCGCCTGCGACAACGCCTCCTTCGCCGTCCTCTCCCTGTGCGCTTCTTCCTCCTCTTCTTCTTCCCTGCGTGATTTTCCTCTTGCCGTGCTCTTCCGACATTGCGACGCCATGCCAAGATTTTCCCTTTGCTCTTTTTTTTCTCCTCCTGGTCCGTCCATGTTTCTCGAAAGGCATTTCGATCGACCAGGACAGTTCTTGTTTCAGTTCTTGGTCGTTCCTTGCCTGTAAATGTCCGCTCTTGAAAACATATCACTTGCCCAGTAAATAAATGTGCTTTCTTGGGGGACTATTTGGTTTTTCTTGCATAGTAAAGGATCACTTCTTACCCTGTTTGTTTCGCTATCTGATCAGTGTTTTCTCTGTGGAAATGAAAAAACAGGAACCTGTCAAATCTTAACCTGGGAGGGGAGATCTCGCCGGCGATAGGGGAGCTCAAGAGCCTACAGTTCGTGTAAGTACTACTGATGACGAGTAGACAACTATTCCTTTGCATTTGCTTAAGATTTTGTGCATTTGACTAGACCTGAATCTTCCTACATCTTCTTTAAAATATCCTTCACTAGTTCACTTCATCTGATTTGACTTCTCATGTCATAGTAGTATGATGTGACACGATTCTTTAGTATTTTACTTTTATTAAGCCTACTACCACACTCCCCTGGATTTGCTTGCCGATTAGTTTATCTCCGCGCTAATGATTTGCTTGCTTTCTATAGGGATCTCAAGGGGAACAAGCTCACAGGCCAAATCCCGGATGAGATTGGGGACTGCGTCTCCTTAAAATATTTGTACTGCACCTAATCTGGGTCTTCTTTTATTGCTCCCCTCCCACCTTTTTGCTGTAGATGGTTCTTGTTAGTACTATTTAATAATTGACCTATCCCTCTTCTTGTGCCATGCAGGGATTTGTCTTTTAACCTGCTGTATGGAGATATCCCCTTCTCCATCTCCAAGCTCAAGCAACTTGAGGATTTGTAAGCACTGTCCACTTCCTTGCCTACCTTTTCGCCGAGCTATGTCCTTTTCTTGGATGTGATCACTTTTCCACCCAATCTTTGGCATGTTTTGGGGTTATACTGAGGAATGAGAGGCTACTTCCATTTACTATCTGTTTTTGGAATGTTTCGAAATTATTACAAAAGCATGTTATGAAACTAGTTTGAGTTTTGAACTTTTGATTCTCTGCAATTAATGGGTTGCTGTCAAGCCTTGATTGGTTTATGATGCATGAGTTATGATGTTTCTATTCTGGCTGTGCAGGATTTTGAAGAACAACCAACTCACGGGACCCATCCCTTCCACATTGTCCCAAATTCCAAATCTCAAAACCTTGTGAGTCTCTCTTCGTACCATCCTTTCTCCGTGACTCTACTTATTATGGGATCCTTGGACAAACTTAGTGGTCTGCTTTCCTGTTTTTTCACATATCCTTGTGTGTTGCAGTATGCATACTACAGGAAAAAAATGTCTTTTTCGGTGGCATTTTTATTCTACCTCATGTAGTAGTTTTTTTTGTAATGAAATGTACAATTATTTTCTTGGAATAGGGATTTGGCGCAGAACCAGCTTACAGGCGACATCCCAAGGCTTATCTACTGGAATGAAGTTCTGCAATACCTGTAAGAAGTTACCCTACACCATGCCATGCTTGCTTACGGATTCACTCGGTAGTGAAAGTAGATGCTAACATTTTTATCCTCTTTGTCTTCAGAGGCTTGAGGGGTAATTCACTGACTGGAACCTTGTCACCTGACATGTGCCAGCTGACTGGCCTGTGGTACTTGTAAGTTCTATGCTTACTTAGAGATGCTGCCCCATATCATGCAACCTGATCTAATCGACACTGATTTTCTTGCTTCCAAATCTGCAGTGATGTAAGGGGCAACAACCTCACAGGAACAATTCCAGAGAATATAGGAAACTGCACTAGCTTTGAGATTCTGTATGTTGCTTGCTAAGATTTTACTCATTGGTGCTCATTTGTTAAGTTTTTTTTTACTTGAACTCCATTTGTGGAATACAGGGACATTTCGTATAACCAAATTTCTGGAGAAATACCTTACAACATAGGTTTCCTTCAAGTAGCCACACTGTAAGGCTTCCTGATTTCACTCAAATTTTTCTATACTTTAGCTTCGTACTCTTGCAATATTCTGTTCTGTTCACATTCAGACTTATGCTTAATGTTTCTGTTGTTGTTCCATAGGTCACTTCAAGGAAATAGACTGACTGGAAAAATTCCAGAAGTGATTGGCCTCATGCAAGCTCTTGCTGTTCTGTGAGTAAACCGCAACACTTCACTTCCTATTGGTGTTGGCTCATGTAATATTCGATATTGACTTTTTGTGTCCAATTCTTGTTTCTTAGTGATCTGAGCGAAAATGAACTAGTAGGGCCCATTCCTCCGATACTCGGCAACCTATCCTACACTGGCAAACTGTTAGTATAATCAGGAATACCTGTTCTTTCACTGAAACAGCATTTATTTTTTCTTCTGTTAACATTTTCTGGCACCTTTTTCTTCAGATATTTACATGGCAATAAACTTGCTGGAGAAGTACCACCAGAACTTGGGAACATGAGTAAACTTAGCTACCTGTAAGTGATTGTTCTCTGATGTGGATAATATTGTACTTCAGTTGGTTTCAAATACTATAGGAGGTTCACAACTTGTTCCATACAGGCAACTGAATGACAATGAATTAATGGGCACAATTCCAGCTGAGCTTGGGAAACTGGAAGAGCTATTTGAATTGTAAGGGTGGTTCTTCTTAACAGATTGATGTGTCTTTTGATATATGCAATTCTTGACGAATTGTGACTTTTTTCCAGAAATCTTGCCAACAACAATCTTGAGGGTCCTATTCCCACGAACATCAGTTCATGCACTGCTCTAAACAAATTGTAAGTTAGCCAGCAAGTATTTATCTGGTACTAGACAGAACAGTTTTTCACTTTGTGCTTAATCGTGTTCGTATCATCTTCAGCAATGTTTATGGCAATAGATTAAATGGTTCTATCCCTGCCGGTTTCCAGAGTTTGGAGAGTTTGACATACTTGTGAGTACTCACACTTGTAGCATTTTGTTTACATCAGTCTAATTCTGTTTGAGCAGAATCTCATGTCTTGTTCTTGTTTCTAATGTATAAATTGCAGGAATTTATCCTCGAATAATTTTAAAGGCCAGATCCCTTCAGAACTTGGTCATATCATCAACTTGGACACACTGTAAGGAGACCCTTGCATCTATATTTAATTACCTGCTGCCATGATTCTCTTACATATTTTTCATGCCGCATCCACTTTATTTTGACGGCTTAAACCTTGTTCCTTCATTTTGGTTTAGGGATCTTTCCTACAATGGATTTTCTGGACCAGTTCCTGCTACCATTGGTGATCTTGAGCATCTTCTTGAATTGTATGTTCAGTTTCAGGCTCTTAAAATTCATATTTCATCACATATGATCATTATTTCCTAATGTTCCAAATTGTGGTCGTAGGAATTTGAGCAAAAACCATCTTAGTGGGTCTGTGCCTGCTGAGTTCGGAAACTTGCGAAGTGTCCAAGTAATGTAAGTGAACACTCTTGTCATTTGTGTATGTAAGTTCTGTTGGTGGTAATCTTGTGATGATTATTCATCTGATGTGATTTTAACATTTACAGTGATATATCCAACAACGCCATGTCTGGTTATCTCCCCGAAGAACTAGGCCAACTTCAGAACCTTGATAGTTTGTGAGTTCTCTTTCATCATGCTATTATCATAAACTATGAACTTTGAAATCCAAAATCACCCAAGTATTTTACTGATATGTGATTTTATCATATGTAGGATTCTTAACAACAATAGTTTGGTTGGGGAGATCCCTGCTCAGTTGGCTAACTGCTTATACTTAAACAACTTGTAAGTTTTCTGCAAGCTCGGCCTGTAGCATAGGCGATTACTTAGCTTGCATCAGTTTATGGATTATATCATTTTTCAGGAACTTGTCGTACAACAACCTTTCTGGACATGTCCCATTTGCTAAGAATTTCTCAAAATTCCCGATAGAAAGGTATTGGATGACTCCCCTCTACTACCTTTCATGCCCTTGTGTTACTATCTTGTAATTCCTGATAGTAACCAATACCTAAATGCAGCTTCTTGGGCAATCCAATGCTGCGCGTTCGCTGCAAAGACTCCAGTTGTGGAAACTCTCATGGACCAAGAGGTAACACTCAAGTATAAGCTAATAGATAGCTTTTCATTCCATTTGCTTTCAAACTCATGTTAACATACTTCCATGTTCCAGTGAATATTTCTCCGACGGGGATTGCTTGTATTATCTTAGGCTTCATCATATTACTCTGCGTTACGCTATTGGCAATATATAAAACAAATCGACCTCAGCCACTTATCAAAGCATCTGAGAAACCAGTGCAAGGTTTGTGTACATCTAAGCCGGTGAACTGTAATCTATGCCAGGACAATATCTTTACAAAGTGTCATCCATCTCGAACTTTTCTTAATCGTTTTCAGGGCCTCCAAAGATAGTACTCCTCCAAATGGACATGGCTATCCATACCTATGAAGATATCATGAGGCTGACAGAGAATCTGAGTGAGAAATACATCATTGGCTATGGCGCTTCAAGTACTGTGTACAAATGTATACTCAAGAGTGGCAAGGCCATTGCTGTGAAGCGGCTCTACAGTCAATTGAACCATGGTGCCCGTGAGTTTGAGACAGAACTAGAGACAGTTGGTAGCATCCGGCACAGGAATCTTGTCAGCCTTCATGGCTTCTCACTCTCTCCTCATGGAAACCTACTCTTCTATGACTACATGGAAAATGGTTCCTTGTGGGATCTTCTCCACGGTTAGGACTACTGACAATTTGATTCAGCCTGTTTTCTTTCATGTATTTATAGGTCTCACAAGCATATTTCTCATGATCTACACTATTTTCCAGGTCCATCAAAGAAAGTGAAACTTGATTGGGAGACACGGCTGAGGATCGCAGTTGGTGCTGCGCAAGGGCTGGCCTATCTTCACCACGACTGCAACCCTCGGATAGTCCACAGGGATGTCAAGTCCTCTAACATCCTCCTCGACGAGCACTTCGAAGCGCATCTCTCAGATTTCGGCATCGCCAAGTGTGTCCCAGCTGCCAAGTCCCATGCGTCCACTTACGTGCTAGGAACCATTGGCTACATTGATCCAGAGTATGCCCGGACATCCAGGCTGAATGAGAAATCTGATGTATACAGCTTTGGTATCGTTCTTCTGGAGTTGCTCACGGGGATGAAGGCTGTCGACAATGATTCCAACTTGCATCAATTGGTAAGTCACCCACACTGAAGAATGAGATGATGCAAATATCTTTTCTAGCATGATGTGCTGACATGGTTTCTATGACTGACACTCTGTCCGTATGTAGATACTCTCAAGAGCTGATGACAACACTGTGATGGAGGCAGTGGACTCCGAGGTGTCGGTGACGTGCACAGACATGGGGCTCGTCCGGAAGGCCTTCCAGCTCGCCCTGCTGTGCACCAAGAGGCACCCCATCGACCGGCCAACCATGCACGAGGTCGCGCGGGTGCTGCTCTCGCTGATGCCGGCGCCCGCGGTGAAGCCCTCCTACACGACGGCCTCGAAGACGGTGGACTACACCCGCTACCTGGCGACGACGCCCGACATGGGCCACGACGGGGCTGACATCGGCGACAACAGCTCCTCAGACGAGCAGTGGTTCGTGCGGTTCGGCGAGGTGATATCCAAGCACACAATGTGACCACCCCGCCAAAATTTTCTCCTCCCCAAGGTAGAGAGAAGATGAGAGCTGGAAGCAAGAAGCTGAGAAAGCATAGTAGCACAGTTGCAGGAAAATAGGTGTAGGGGTGATCTCTCAGGTAGATCGACGGATGGGTTGGACGGTGCCATTGTTCTTCACCTCCTTTTTCTTTCTTGGTGTTGGGTGTCGGTGTTAGAAGTGTCGTCGGAACATAATCAAGATTTAGGAATTGCTTCGTGGAGTTGTTGGGCATTCAGGGGATGGGTCAAGAGTCAGGTTCGGGATGATCAGTGAGGTCCCGTGAGCGCCTTCAAAGCCCGGAAAATTTATGCCGCTGCGATGATGGCCGGAGATACGCCATGAAGAGGAGTTCTTGGATCCTGGCTGGGGGTGCATTGAAGTGAAGCATGCGCTGCATCATGCCCCCTGCTGCATCCACAGGATTGTGCAATGCAATGTAAATGCTGCTCCTGTGTTTTTGACGGTATACTATTTATGAGTTTGCTCCGCTGCCCTTTTACTGTTGCTGTACGGCGGTGTTGCTCTCTCTGAATCTCTTCACCGTCTGGTCGCTGATGTGTATTTATGCCTGTTCCCCTGCCCTGTTGTATTGCCAGATGCTAGTAGCTGGCATCTCTCGCAGGGCCATCATGCGTATCTCCTGCCCCCGCGAACTTGCGCATTCAATTGAGGGGAGGGGGCAGGAGATATTACGAGCTCAAGATGGTTGCCATTTTGCTGCAGAATGCGAGTGAAAATCTGAATGCTTCGTGCTGAAAATGTAACGGGTTTCGAGCAAATAGTGTGGACTGTAGCGTCCTGTTGCTGTGTCAACCGTCAAACGCTTTTACCTTGTACATAGCCAGCCAGCCAGGGCGTGCTCGATCTCTCGTTAGCTAGTCAATGGCAGTTCTGGACTGCTGCGACTGCAAGCACACGTCCTCTCACACTGCTGACGGCGACGTGCCAGCCCGCGGCAGCATATCTGCTCTGGTGCGAAGCTGAGGCCCGAAAAGCCTTTGATCCCACAGCAACAGTCCCCGCATGGCATAGCCCATTGCGGCGATAGCGCGCACGCGACGGTTGGCACTGCTACTGCGCATCGGCATCTTCTTCTCCCAGACCGTCAGGCGTTCATACAGGAACACGAACGCTGTGCAGTCTCACTCACCAAGGCGGCGCGCCCCCCACCCGTGCACCTGGGCGCATGCATGCGACGCGTGCTCGTGCTCGTGAGCAGCGCTCGGCCTCGCCGTCCGATCGACCGGACCCTGATGGATCCATCTCATCTGAGGAATGTGTAAGCCATGCCATGCATGCTTGCTGCCGGCGTCCAGACGGGTCCACGGGCGGCAGCTCCTGTACCGAACAATGACGCTTTATTCCTTGGCTCGTGATGGGACGAAGCAACGTGCGATGCGCTTGCTGTTGATGTGAGGTTACATGGTCTTCTCGCCTCCGCATCCAGGGCCCTCCCGGCCGGCTCCGACTGAGCTTGACCGCTCGCTGCCCTGAGCAGCGTACACCGTACTGTACAGCGCCGGCACTGCTCGATCCAGCCGCGAGGAACCTGCAGAGATTCCGGCTGCTGCCAGTCCAGGCAGCAACAAGATTTCTCTACTGATTCGGCAAAAAAAAAAAAAAAAAAACGTTCGCGCTGGGTTCCTTGGACAAACTGGAGGCAACGGGTGAACATTTTCCAACATAACAAAAAAGAAACGGCAAAGAGAGATAGCAAGCGAACAACTTTGCCAGAAATTGCGGTGCTGTTACAACTTCAGAACCACGGCGGATACACCACCAGGTCAGCCGTTCTCCCCCTACCAACGCTGTGAGCTACGGCTGGGTTTTTACTCAAGCTGTACAAAAAGGGCTCTTCGGCATGGCCACGAGCAGCTAAGGAAATTATGTTAAGCTAGCCGGCAAAGACAACTGCGACCGAGACGGGGAAAATCGTCTGGTCTCTGGGATCAACCAAACTATCTGGTGCCGGGTGCCTTGATGTCAAATAATGTATAGCTTCATCTTGTTAGATGTAGATGAAGGGAAGGAGATGAGCTCACCCCCTGTGAGTCCTACTGTCCAAAAGAGACGCCTAGCCTACAAGATGGAAAGGACACTGTCAACATACTAAACTGAATTGCTTGTTTTCGATATCATACTGTTATAACATTGAATCCCATCACATTCTTGTCGTTACAAAGAAGAAACCGTATTTGCTGAGAATAATGCGAAGCAGCATGCCGATCATGAGACGTAGTGCGATGAAGTATACACAGGTGATTGAGAAAAAACATATATATACCTTTGTGCATGTCCAGAAATGAGAAATCTGGATCAGTCTTTGTCAGACAGAACTAAAGTTAATGTTTTTTCTTGAATAGGTCGGTCTGAAAAGGAAGAGGAAATGGAACGTTGTAATGCAATTCGATGAAGACAAATTGGGAACGCGAGATCTTAGCACTATGTCGTTAAAATTTTCGCTTACCAGAGCTAGCAACGAATGGCGGCGCCAATCATGTTCTCTTTGCAACCCTTGCAATAAAAGGTGATATTTCAGCACTTTCAATTAAAGATGCAAGGGCATTGCAACACAAAATGAAGCCGAAACAAGTGACTAACCTTGGTAGTGATGTAGTTTGGACGTTCAACCGCCTGACGGTCCCTTGCACGGCGGGCTTCGGCAGTCAAAGAAAGCTGCCAAAATAATTTCCATGCACATCAGATTCAAGTAGTTTGAAGGCAATCCACTTTTGTTCTATCAGTACAAACCTTGTTAAACAGTTCAGATAATGGAGCCTGCTTGCTCTTCCGGCTTGTTGACAGGTTGAATTCCTAGGATTGTTAACCAGAAAATATGGATATTTTGATAAATACTCCCTCCGTATCAAAATATAAGATGTTTTACCACTTTCTAGACAAAACGTATCTAGACATGTTTTAGTGTATAGATTCACATGCATCTTACACTAAAACATGTCTAGGAAATGCTAAAACATCTTACATTTTGGTACGGATGGAGTAGACGACTAGAGAGAGAAAAAAACAGGGAAAAGAATAATGGGACAAAGCTACCTTGGGCACTGTAGGATTTCTTTTGCCATTTTGACATAAAGCAATATCTCCTTTGCTTCCCAATGTCTGTTTAAAGGAGAAAAATATGACAATCATTGGCTGCATCTGTTGTCTGAACAAAGTATTTGCTGCAGGATCCTATAATTATTATCTTGTTGGTCCTTATGCGACCTCTGTACCAAAAGTATCTGTCTGATCGAAATGCAACTAATACCAGAAATAGGACATAATAACATAGAAGAACTGACAATAGGAAGCTCTGCAATATATCCTTGAGAATTAGAACCTTCAGGTCAAAGTTAGCTCACGTATTAACATAGAAAAACTGTTCAGGGCAGATACCTTCTTATCCAATCGCTGGGCTTTAAATTTAAACGTGTCATCTCTGGAATCTTCAGTTTTTTTATCGGTGCTGTTAGCAGACAACAAAGAAAAGGCGATTATTATTTCACTCTCAAATTTCAGTGTTTTCCTAAAATTATATCATGTGACCCTATCTTTATCTAGATCAAGACAACTCATGCCTTGAAAAACACTAGTACAACAAAAGAAATAATCTCAAGACCTCATTGTAAGCAATATATTTGGCTT
Organism: Alopecurus myosuroides; assembly: GCA_028641055.1. Lineage (NCBI taxonomy): Eukaryota > Viridiplantae > Streptophyta > Magnoliopsida > Poales > Poaceae > Alopecurus > Alopecurus myosuroides. The sequence goes on from CM054057.1 coordinate 503,458,995, forward strand.
CCCAATTGAATATCACATAGGCAACTGGTAATGTAACTGGAACCAAAGTAGAACAGAAGAAGCTTACCTGTGAAGATTAACTGCACGTTTAGGTGCACACACCGGCATATTTGGTGGAACATTGGCATGTTGTACATTTGCATGCTGATGAGCCCGAAAAGGTTGCACGACCTGCTTGAAGAGAAGCATTGGATGTTGAATGGCAGGGCGTATACAAATATAAAAACAAAGAGACAAATACAGCATGGTGCAAATTTAGCACTCCTCCACCAAAATATGGAAGAGGCCTGTTATAGTACATCACACTGGTTCAACTGCCAAGGGGAAAGAAGATAAAACTGTACAGCTTTCGCCACAAAACTAGACGCAAAATACTGAACAAGCCACGAGGACTAAGGCAAAGATAATTACAAGCTATGGTGTATGGCTGCACTGAATCATTGAGCATTCCCTACAAGTCCTTGCAATTTATCTGTTTCTTGAGGTAAGAAAACATCAGCGAAACCACTCCTGAAGTGTTGGACTGCCAGCTCACAAGAGAAATGATACTGGAACGTATAGCTCTAGTTTCCCACTAAGAATGCATTACAGGCTCCTGAGTTTGTTATTCAATATAAGAACTAAAATGCGTCCTATTCTCCCATGATAGCGGAATGTTCTCAACAAAATTGCGGGTCCCTTAAAACCCTGAAATGCGTCAGTACATATCACTTGCAGGATATTATAGAGTTCGCTACTCTTTGTGCAAATGTCCAACCGGTATTCTTCACAAATATATCACTGATTTGAATAATCATGTGCCGATAAGATAAATGACTACTTAGAAAGCGTGAATATAGATATTCGATATTTTGAGAATCCACCTTTCTAGTCGATGCCACTTGTGTCGTAGAAGCAGATTGAAAATCTTGTTTATTTAACTGCTTTGAATTAGTTGGCCTGAAATTTACAGGTAAAGTTGTGAAAATTATTACAGCATAAGTATCTTATGTTCAAGCATCAAAACAGAATACCAAGTAAAAGGACTTTACACTGCTCGTAGAATCCTTGACCTCTCTGCTCTTAGCTTAGTTGCCAACTCTGGTTCTCTTGGCACGGTAATCTTCAACTTAGGTAGACCAGTGGCACGATCATAGCTACTGTTCATAACATTCTGCACATCCATGATAAAGGCACATCAAATAAAATCTGAGGCCCACGTCATTGATACCATACAGAAATATGTGCAACTGTCATATTTTTAATATAACAGCAATCTCTTTACTGGACAGTATACGGGGGAGTGGAACAACCATTAGGCTACGATGGTTGCACTTGCACATCATGTATTATTATGTGCTGTGACCAGAGAGATTGTCCAATTACTAGTTGCACATCATGTATTATTATATTATCAAAAGAACAATAAAGTATGGTACTGAAAAGTCAAGATAAAGTTGCTTGAGAGGAATAGAACATATGACACCTAGAAAATTATCCAAGATTTATATAATAAATGAACAGTAAAACCATGAAACATCTTTGATACATCAACGGAATTGCATTATTACATGCTTCGAGGGTGCTTTTACCTTTTCATGGGCCTTGTGAATGAACTCAGGTTGACTTGTAGGAACAGCCTACACCAGCATACAAAAATAGCTTCAGTAAAGGAAATGACATAGTTATGCAACAAAAGTAATGCAAATTAGCACTCAGAAGTAAGAAGGAAGTTTCTCTCAAAGTATACAATGTACTCAAAACTGAACCAAAAAATCACAGAAACATAACAAATTCATGCCCCCAAAGGAAAGTAGCAACATACCTTGTTGAGATGACCTTTTTCTAATCTCTGCCTTTTACCAGCTTGGTAAGTGCAATCATTTGAGGTGATGGTACTTCTATCACTTCTCACTCCAACTGGATTTTTAGTCCTGAAAACAAAGGGAATTGGAAAGTTAAGAAAAGCAAAGGTGACGATGGCCAAGAAAAAATGGCGAAAAAGGTTAATAACACATTGTTTGTCTACTTTATGTTTCTTAAAATTCAATTTGGTAGGAAAGGTGACGGTAGTCAAGAAAAAATGGCGAAAAAGAGAATAGTAAGAAAAGAGATCGGAGCCAAAGAAATAAGACCGCTCTGCAGCAATGCTTGAACAAACATGGTGGAATAACTGCTATGGCCTGTGTTAACAACAACCTTGTAAGAATGGATGGTCTAGTTAATCATGAACACAGGTGAATAAACAACATGAGAAGCACAGAGATATAAATTCCAAGTGTGGCAGAATAAATTTGAAGCTAAAGCACAACAGATGACCCATAAGGAATGAACCATAGAAATAATTTCTGTATCAGACCCAGAAAAATAAATCAGAAAATCAATTAGAACAGGGCATCACGTTACATACGTCATGACATTCTTCACTTCAAGTTGCTTGTTTTGCCTGGCTAATTGACTGGCTGTAGGCTTCATTAGTGTAGACCCCTTGTATAAATTCCCCTTCACAATACTTCGAGCAGCAGGTTTTCTTTCATTTTTAGGGCATGGTATCCGTCCTATTTTGCATAAAGTACACCAAAAAAAATTATTAAAAGATGGAGCAAAAGACAGGACCATTGTCAGACTAAATTAGAGAATGACAAACAGCATATTGATCAACTTACTACAATATGCAGTGCTCAGTATAACTATGAGTGAAATAGCTAGAAGGCAAACACTCCATCCTCATAAACATAATATATGTAGGTGGCAGCTGAATGATCGAACAAATCAGTAGATACAAGAATTTAGCTGACTAATACCTTCATTTGGTACATGTGACTGATATGTACTTTGTTCAGCTGCACCGGAACATCCTTGCAATGGTTTAGAGCAATGCGTGGCATCTATATCTGCAACTGCAATGCTTCTTAGGTTTGGCAACCCAAGATCTTCAGCCAACATCATAGCTATCAAAGCTATTTAAACAGAAGAGAAAATGTTAGAGATATTAACTAGGCAATGAAACACAGTACCATATTAAAAGTAAATACTTTGAGGTTTTGCCTTTCTTAGTCAGATAACTAATAGTGAAGCACATAATATTACATCCTATATCTACACTGATTGCACTGCTGGAAACATTGAAACCGCTGCTCTTGCAGCCAATGTCCATCAGAAGTACTCCCTCCGTCTCAAATCAACTGTCTCAAACTTGGACAAAAACGGATGTATCTAACACTAAAATATGTCAAGATACATTTACTTTTGTCCAACTTTGAGACAATTAATATGAGACGGAGGGAGTACTAACAATACTTGCCCAGAACAGAATGTTGCCATGAGCAGCACTGACAAGAGCCCTATATACGTTGGTAGAGTTTCAGAATGCCATAAAGCATGCTGGTCTGAAAATGTCATGTTATTCGCACCTTAATTGCTCCCCCATACCCCAGTGCTCGGAAATTCACAATGAATGCCTGTGCATTCTGTCCCTCGAACAACCATCAAAAGTTTCCGTTCCTGAAATGGCGATGCATGGCCGAATACGCAACTCCATAACTAGGGTGATTAAAATCCAACGAAATGGTCCACTTTCCTAATCAGCTAAATTCCCCCACCCAGCCTCAACTAGCATAACACGCGCACGCGAAAAGCATGAAGTATCGATTAGCACATTGCAAGCGCAGACCGATCGATCGAGCCACACTAGACTAGCGCTCCCGTAGAACAGGAGCCCCCTTGGAATAATCGTCCGGCACGGCGAAGGCAGAATATGGAATTAGTAACATCGAAGCGAGGGGTGGATGGGAACGCAGACGTACGAGATGGCGGGTAGCTGGGGGCGGTGGCGAACCACATCTCCGCGGCGGCGGCCTCCACTGGCGTCTCCTCCCGGGCGAGGTCGAACCAGCGAGGCGCGTCGTACTCGTAGTCGAGGTCGACCTCGAACCACCTGACCTCCATGACCATCACGCCCTCGTCGGCGCCCTGGCACCCGGCCTCGTACCCGTCGCGTCGTCGCCGCCTTCGACGGAGGAGGAAGAGGCGTCCCGCATCTCCTCGTCGTCGCTGTCCATGGCGCCGGGCTGGAGCGTCTGGGGCTTGCGCCGGAATGGATCGGAGGCGGAGGCGGAGGCGGCGGCGGTGGCCGGCTGGGTATATAAAAGGTGGCCGGAGCGGCGGAGGAGGAGGAGGAGGACGAGCAGGAGGGGGCCGAGGAAATTTGAAATGCGGGGTCCGACGGGGAGGACCTGACCTCGGCCTCTGCCGGATTTGACCCCCGCACATCATTCCCACACGCACCTCCGTTCTTCCCGAATTTCACTTCTAGTCCTTGTCCTCCGCATCGCGCTCCTACCGGTAGTCCTGGCTACCGCGGTACGAAAGTATTTAGCAGCTCTGGCAGGGATGAGTTTGCAAAGACGCCGCGGTCTATGGAACTTTTGGGGGGCATATGGGGCCCACGTGACCGCAGGCGGTGACCGGCTCCGGGCCGTGGCCGGACCGGACCGCACGGAGTCGTCCCCTCGTTGCCCTCGCGAAGAGAGAAAACAAAAGCCAGGCCATCCAATCCGAATTTATTTTGCTCCAGCTCGAGACGCGACAACTGGACAGGCGTTTCGCCGTCGCAGCGTGCACGAAGGAGGAGGAGGAGGGGCAGAACCGTACTTTGCGTCTCCGCCTCGGAAAGCGCGCGCGGACGGAAGAGGAGAGGAGGGGCATCCGATGCGAGCAGCAGCGCTTGTCGGGTTCCGCTTCCATTCCGCTGGTATCGTATCCCGGTGCGTGTGGGCAACTGCACGTCGAGATACGCGTCCGGCGTCCTGTGTGTTCAAAAAACGGACAGATGCGTGGCGGCTGTACCGAGAAGCAAACGAGCGGCACGCACGTACGTGTAGGTTCAAAATCTTCCAGTGGTTAAAGAGAAGAGATCACGGTGCGAAAGGGGACACCGGGTTTGGACTTTGGCGAGGGTCACCGGCTTTTGTCACTTGTTGGTGACGCCAAATCTGGCTGGGCCATCCGCCAGAGATCGGTCACCCTCGGCGGTGGACGCAGCCGCGTTGCCGGCGTTGGCTCGGTTGACAAATGGACCCCGCCGGGGAAACAAGAGATGTTAGCATCGGATCTACATAAACTTGCTCGCTGGATGGCGTTCTCCCCGCTTCCGCTGTGGAGACTCCCTGCCGGAGTATCCCCGGTCTCTTTCGCCCACCGCCCCTCCACCCTCGTGTCGCCGCTCCTTCTCGGCTGCTTGCTAGTCCTTCCCAACCCCAGCCCCAATTCCCCTGCTCATCTCCGGTGTGTTTCGTCGTAGATTGGGGGGGGGCAAGTTCCTTTAAGAGAGATCGAAGCCCTATCTTGTGCTTTGACGATCTCCGGTGGGAGCTCTTCGGTTTGGGACCGCGTGGAGTCTGCTCGCGCCCTCCGCTTCGACCGTGCTTCATCCGCGAGCGCCGCCCCTTTTGCCTCTCCCACGGGCCCTCGCTCCGCTGGGCCGATCCGATCGGCGGTGGCGGTAGGCTCGATCCGTGTCGACCTCTCCCGTGCTCCCGCGGTCCCTGCCCCCCTTGGCCTGGTGATCGTGTCGCTTTTCCCAAGCTCGTCAATGGCGGGCGTGTGGATGTTTCACGCGGGGTGGGACCAGGTATTCACTCCTGCATGTCCCCACTTGTGAGCAACCGCGGAGTCGAAGAGGGGGAGGTGGAGGATATTTGCGGTCAAATCTAGGCATTTCCGTCTTTTCGTCGAGGCGGAGATAACCCAAGACGCCTCCTTGTCTGGATCCAAAAGGGGATCAGTGACTCCGAGGTCACCCTCTCCGATTGCTTCCCCGCCCCCACCTCCGCCCTCCTCCACCACCATGCTCGCCCTTTCCGACCCCCCCCCCCATCTACTGGCCCGCCCTCGTTCGTTGAGGTGCTCTGTCGGAAGATGCAAGGGAATCGTCCTAACCGTGGGCGGAGGGAGCCCCACCGCCGGCTGCCACGAATCTCCAGGCTCCCAACCGTTCTAAGTCTGCTGCAGTTGTAGCTCCCTAAGCAAGGCCCCCTCCAGTTCAGAATCAAAGGTATCAGAGGCCCCTCAACGCTATTTCAACAGGAATAACCAAGCTCCCCCTGTTGGCACCCTAGGTCATTCGGGTGGTCTTGTTCCTGTTAGCTCTGAGCCGCAGCCGGTCTCGCCTGACATATCTGCCTCTTCCTAGTCTGCGAGTTCTGAAGTTCCTTCGCTCCCTGAGAAAGTGTTGAATCCAAGGTATAGCAAGTTGATTTGTTTCAACTGCGGGGACCCTGGTCATTTTGTAGGCAATTCTGTAAAGCCTAGCCGGTGTTTCATCTGCAACATCCCAGGCCATCCAGTGAATTCCTGTCCTGGGTGGCTCAAAGAACACCCCTCTGCGGAATATTTTGGTAGTGGAAATCCAGGGTTAGGGTTTTTTCACATTGACATCCCTGATTCTGAGTCAACCAAATGGCTCAACTTCACTAACTGTGGAGTCATCTCGGTCAAGAAAGGTGATCTATCTCTTACTGAACTTGAGTCAAACTTCTATTCAATATTCTGCAAGGAAATGAAATGGCCTTGGCAAATGAGAGAATTGGAATCAAACTCCTTTCTGGTTAGGTTTCCCCCTTGGAAGAAGGTTTCTGATCTGAGTAAGTTTCCTGCCTTGATCTAGAGAAAGAAGGCGTTACAATCAAGATCACTTCCTGGGATGGTGAAGTCAAGGAGTGTGGCTATTTGGATGAGATCTGGGTGAACATCAGAGGGATTCCTCCCAAGTGGTGTGCCTGGAAGACCTTTGCCCAGGTTGCTTCCATCTTAGGTGTTCTTGTTGACATTGACTAGTCCCTTCTCTTCAAATCAATGTATTCGGTGGTAAGGATGCTTGTGTCTGTTAAGTCAGGCCGGGCATAAAACCCGAAACCCGAAGCCCGAACCCGAAAAACCCGAACCCGAACCCGAATATCCCGAACCCGAATAACCCGAACACTTAATCGGGTAGCGGTTTTAGAAACCCGAATTTTATTATGAAATTTCGGGTTCATCACCACGACACCCGAATTGCCCGAATATCCCGAAATAATACAGCCAACCCGTTCTCATAAGGATTAGCTCGTCAGCCCAAAAAAAATGTCCACAAGTGGCTCATATCCAATAGTATAAGGAAGTTACTGTAAGGTCCAAGCCTCCAGGAAACAACTCACGTACACACACATTAGTTCTATCAAAAAAATACACGGTGCATACACTTGTGGATCCCGATCTGCTTGGTTTCTTTTCTACTTCTCTTCGTCTCTCATGCACGAAGCAAGGCGCCAAGGCAACAGCTTGCATCCGCGCATGTCAGGCATGAGGCGCATGTCCTAGCATCCAGAGGCGCCAAGACTATGACCAGTGTTGTCCAGCTGCCGTGCTGGCCGCCTGCGACCCGTCCTCCGCTTTTCCATGTAGCCAACATTGCTGGCTGCCGACACGCACTCTGTCGTGCTTGACAGCTCTCTGGTTGTCGCGCTTGTTATGCAGCGTGCCGCTCTGGCCGCCGCCCTCGTTAATTTTTCCGAGAATCTCTTCCTCAGCTTCCCAGGAACGCTACTATTCGGGAAAACCCGTACCCGAACCCGATTTTCCAGGTACCCGAATTTTCGGGTTTAGATAATTTTGGGGAAATTTCGGGTGTTAGATCTGGAAACCCGAAATATAAAAAACCCGAATAACCCGACCCGAAATTTCGGGTAAACCCGAACGCCCAGCCTGACTGTTAAGGATAGGTCTAAAATTCCATCTCAGAGGGTTGTTGAAATGAATCAGGCCCTGTACTTGCTCCATATTGATGTGCAAACTGTTGTTGATGGTTCTTCCTCCCCTAGAGATGGTCCAGATGGTGACCTTGCCAATCATACCTCTGATATGGATGTTGATCAGGCCCCTCCCTCTGGTCTAACCCCCCTCCACCTATCACTCATCTTGTTGTTGTCACCACTGGTCAGAGATATGGCAAAGGAGTCATGGAGGTAGACTGCATGAGCTTCCCTGAATTGTCTGTTGTTGACCACTGCACCAGCCCACAGGGGTCCCTTCCTGACAAATTGGACTATGACAAGCTGGATGATGATGTATGTGACTGGTATGGTCCTTTTCCTAAACCACTACAAGTGATTCCTGAACCTGTCCTGACCCTGTTGCTCCTCGGTGTATTCTCCAGATGGAGAATTCTACTATTGACCTGGACTTATATAAGGATCTCTTTGATGCTGGTATGGACATTGATGAAGATGCTACTGTGGAAGACCCCTGCACTGAGTACCTTCATTCTGAGGTGGTTACACTCATCAGTGGGACCAAAAGGACTCTCCTACCTTCTTTAGATGAAGCTTCTACTGCTTCACCTCCTAACTAGACCAAGAAGACTAAATGGGGCCCTGCTATTGCCACCAGAAGGAGTGCTAGGAATCATGGAGCTGTGAGGATTGTTGAGAAAGCTGAAAAGTATAAGATGAAGCAAAATCTAGAGGTTCGTCCTATTTTTAAAGGTAATTCCTTTGCTGTCATTGATCCCAATATCCTTGGTGATATGTTAGATGGCTTAGATATCTCCTATGGATCATCTATAGCAGAAGAACAGGGTAACATTCAAAAAATGATTCATGATGAGATTGATCTTAATCATAAATTTGCCCTGGATAATTCTGTTGTCTGTCTTCCTAACTCTATTAATCCGGATTGTGTTGAGCAGTTTCCTGCCATTACACCTTCTAAACCGAGTGTTGTTACTTGCCAAACCTCATGTCAGATACCTGACCCTGAGTCTGGCCTTAAAAGTAATCCTTGGACAACTATTTCTAGAAAAGCCAAGTCCAAACATTATGATAGGAGGCCTATGGAATAGTAGAGGCGCAGGGAAACCTGGCCGCAAACAAGCCTTAGCTGACTTTATTTGCAAAAATGAGCTAGATTTTGTAGGGATTCGGGAGACCAAAAAAAAGACTTTCCCTCCCCACTTCCTGAATTTTATTTCTGGGCCTTGGGAGTTCTCCTAGATTACCCTGCCTGCCAAGGGTACTGCTGGTGGTATATTGGTAGGTTTCAGAAAAGACAAGTTTGAGATTATTAGTCATTCTTGTTTGAGAAGATAAAAGCTTGGTTTCCTTGTAGTACTTGTTAATTTTTGTAATACTATTGACTGCCCTTTTATTGTTGGTGGTGATTTTAATATTTTGTGGTATGTTTTAGATAAGAACAAACCTTTTGTGCTGCCTCATTCCTCGGTGGTGTTCAACTCTGTTATTAACACTCTTGGCTTGAGAGAGATGAATATGATTGGGGGCAGATATACGTAGTCGAACAAGCAGAAAAATCCTACGCTGGAAAAATTGGATAGAGTTTTAATGTCTGATGATTGGGAGACCCTTTTTTCCTTTGGCTTCCTTGAGGAAGCTGGTTAGGGACCAATCTGACCATAATGTTCTGTTACTGAACTCTGGGGATGGGCTCAGCAGTTGTAAGAAACAAGGTTTTAAGTTTGATACTTCTTTGTTTGGGAGTGATGAGTTTCTTCCCAATGTCTAGACATCGTAGTAGAATTCATGGACTGGGGTGCCATGAGTCTACGGGTAAAGACGTGGGGGGACATGGTAGCACAACAACCAGGAACACCAATTTTACCCAGGTTCGGTACGTCGCAACTAGGCGGTGTTCCTACTCCTGCAATCTCACTAAAGCAGGGCTGAAGCCTGAAGTATACAATGTACAATGTGAGTAGGGTTTTGCTTACTCGTCGAGGATCAACTTCTCGGCGAGTTGGCTTCTAGATAATTGTCAATATGTCATCTTTCTTCTCTACCGTACGGCTTTATATAATAGTCGGGTCAGGGCTTACAGAAAGGAAACCTAGAAGATTACGGAAAGTATCTTAACTTGGAAAGCAGGAATCCGTCTTCTACTCCAAGCCGCACCACTTTGGGCCGTGGTCCGGGTTCTTCTAGAATCCTGCTTCTATGCATCAGCTTAATGGGCCGCCTAATGGACTATGATCCATTACCAAACAGGCCACCCTCGTAATCCGGCTCTTTAGGACAATGCAGGATATACCCCTAATCGGTATATATTCGACAGTAGCCCCCAAGAAGGATTGAGACTTCATCCTGCCACCTTTCGTCAACTTGCATTCTGCTCCGAGAAATGTTGGCGCTCTGTCTCGATTCTTCTTTTTCCCAAAACTTCATAACGCATAACTCGAATTTCATAAAAATCTGGCTTCCTCTCCCACGAGCCTTCGTGGAGAAGGAGTTTCTTGACATGTAACTCAAAACTCGAATTTTCCAGAATCCGACTTTTCTTCCATGAGCCTTCGTGGAGAAGGAACCTCGTGACGTCAGCGATAAAAGCATGCTGACATCACGGACGTTTGGGTTCAGTCAAATCCTGAAACGTATCTCTGACAGATTCTCGCGGGAAACGAGGAGATAGCACTTATCATTCCGCCTTCTCATTTCCCGGATTTTCTGGCGTGACACGCGTCGCAGATCTAACGGTCAAAAGAGCCGTTATCACGTATCTTAACGTTTTTCCGGCTATAAATAGCCTTCCTCGAGCCCTCCGGTAATCCTTCCGCTCTCAAACCACCTCCTAGCCCTCAAGCGCCATTGCTCCCGAGCCAAGGTTTCTAGTGCGAGCAAAGCCCGTGTACGTTCCGCACCGTTCCCGGAAGTTCTCCATTGGAAGCTCGGGATCTTCTCCGCGCCGCCCACAAATGGCCACCGACGACTCACCGCGCGCCGCAGAGGAACACTCCGTCTCCGTCGACATCGACGAGATTATCAACAACATGGACCCGCAGCTTGATTCTCCGAGCCGCGCCGCCGCGAACACGCCGGAGGAAACTACCGGCAGCCAAGCCCGCGAGGATCTTCCTCTCGCGGCCGGAAATCTAGAGGCTTCATCTTCTGTGCCGCCTCCGCCATTCACCCCCGAAACGGCGGAAGAAAAGATCCTCCTCGTCGGTGAGGAGATCGCCGCTGCGGCCGCCGCCGGAGCGGAAGACGAAGGCGAGATGTCTGGGAACTGGAGCCGATGCAACTTGGCTCCTTCCCTGCTTCCGACAATGGAGAAGGAGGGGCTGATTGTAAAGGGGAAATAGCGGCACGAGGAGGACGACACCGAGCCCTTGCCAAGAGCCGGTGAAAGGGTTCTCGTCACCTCGCACCTTAGCCGAGGTATGGGAATTCCACCTTCCGCCTTCTTTCTCCAGGTCCTTAACCATTACAACATTCAACCTCACAACCTCCCTCCAAATTCCATTCTATATCTAGCCGGGTTCCAGGCCCTCTTTGAAGGGTATCTAGGATTAGAGCCTAGGTTAGACTTTTGGCAGTACTGTTTCGGGGTTAAGCAAAACCCGTCTGAGGGTGCACTCCCGACTTGCGGAACCATATCCTTCACCCTACGTAGATTTAGGGAGGATTGGTTCCCCAAGATCAAAACCTCGGAATCCGTCAAGTTTTGGACGGGTTCCTTCTTTTACCACCAAGACGTCCCATTTCCTGGAAAGGAAACGGGGATTCCACCTTTCACCAACTGCGCTGCCACTCCCCAAGACAACTGGGGAGTGGAGGCAGTTCAAACTCTGCCGGATTATTTAATGAAAATCAAACGGCGCATCGCGAAACTCATCTCCTCCACTCCTTCTCTCACTGGAACCGACACCATTTTGTGTTGGTTCGGGATACGTATCCAGCCTCTGGCGTATCGCGGAACCTGGCTTCTGAGTGAATACAAGGGCCCGGAGGATACAATGAGGGGAACGGACAAAGCGTTCTCGAAGAGGGACTTTAAGAAACGGGTTAATATTTTTTCCTCTTTGGGAAGTATCACGAAGAAAGCCGAGAGATGTATCACGAAGGACACCCGGCTCCGAAGGTAATATTTTTTCCTCTTTGGGCAGTTTCTCGAATTTTTATCTTTCTCAAATTTCTAACTTAGTCGGACTTTGCAATTTTTTCCATAGTTTGATGTTCTCACCGACAAGGATCTTGCAACAGATGCCGAGCTGGACGCAATGCGTGCCAACTTTTCTGGCAGCCGGAAGCGCAAGAAGTCATCAACTGCTGAAGATTTGGTGGAACTTGACGGGATTCCCGTCGTTACTTCCGGGTAATTCATCCGGGTTTTCTTTGCTTTTTGTCGCAAGAATTGTTTTAATTTTTCTCAGAATTCTAATTTCTCAGAATTTCTTACCTTTTCTTTCTTTTTCAGCCTTGCTCCTACTTCTCTGAGGCCAACAAAGCTGAAGAGACACAAGGCAGTTGCTAACAGAGGGGTGCATCCATCCCTTGCTACAGCTCCCGCTACCCCAACTGCCACAGGAGGAGAGAACCAATCTGCCAGGGAGGAAGAATATCCCCTACCGACCAGCCAGCCTATTGCATCTGAGACGGTCGCGAAGGAAAGGGCGGTGCCGGAAATGGGTGGCCCTTCTCGTACAGCTGAGGAGGAACCCATTCCAACTTTTAACAAGGAGTTCAAGGTAAAGGAAGAACCATTTGACGAACACGGGTATATTCATCCGTGGTCGACCAAATTCTTCGCTGCAGCACCTCTAATCCATCCTTGGCTGCAAGGCGGGCTTATCGTAAGGAATAACTTCGTATTTTCACCTCGGCAGGTCATCCAGGACGGCCTTTGCCATGTTGGGATTCTTTTTGCAGACTATGCAAAAGAATTCAATGAAAACTTGGCAAACCTGACCAAGATGAGCCAGGTAATATCTCTAGCCCCCAAGCATTAAGCCGAATGTATACTTTTGACTTAGTGTTTTTTTCATTGTTATGCTTGTTTTTAACTTAAGCATTTTTTTTGTCTCTTTTCCGTGTTTCAGCAAACTACTGAAAATATCAACATGGAAGTTTTCAACAAACTTATCATCAAAAACAAGGAGGTGAAAACCCTTCTTAAATTCTTGAAGATGAGGAGGCGGATCTGGCGTCTACTCAGCAGCACCTGAGTGAATCAGCAGGTAACAGACTTTCTTTGCTTTCATTCGCAAAAAAATTCCAAGTAATTTTCCGAGTTTCTAACTCTTCTTTTTTACTTGCTTTTCAGCTTCTTTGGTGAAAGCCAAACAAATTTCTGAAGATGCCGGCAACGTCGAGAACCTCCGTCGCGAGAACCTGGATCTTCCCAAGCTGACTGTGAAGCTCCAGAAGGAACTGGAGGCAAGCAAACTAGTTGTCGGCATTGCCGAATCTAAATCCTCCAGCCAGGTCGAGAAAGATAAAGCTACAATCAGGGACCTGAAGAACGCCCTGAACCAGCACCTGGAAGAAGGCACCGAGATGGATCGGATTCTCGGTAAGTAACTTTGTCGTTTACCGTATTTTCCTTATTTCCTCTTCTTATGTTTTTCCTAACACTTGTGTGTTGACTAAAACAGGAGGTAGCCCTCAGCTTACCCGGATTAAAAGAATCCGAGCTTTCGTGAAGGTCTTCACCGTGATCAAGGCTGCGGGGATGTTACTTATTAATAAGTACATTCCCGCCAGATCTGGGGAGTTCTCGAAAGTTGAGGAACTTCCGGAAGGTATCGTGGAGAGAACATGTCAAAGTGATATTTTGCTAGTCCTTAAGAGTGGGGCAAAACATAAATGCGAGGACACCTTCAAAGTTCATGAGGAAGACTAGAACAAATAATTAGAGAACAAGCAATAACACATCATGAATCAATTAATAATGTTTCTGGGACAAATGCACATAAAACTCATAATGACAAAAATGCTCTCTCAATCGTACATAAAGTTAGAAGATGGAGACTCAACATAAAAGTAAAATAAAGGCCCTTCACAGAGGGAAGCATGGATCACTCATGTGCTAGAGCTCTTATTTTATTAAACAGAGGTATTGAAAACATTTTTAAAAGAGGTGTATGCTTATGTCAACGAATGGTAAACAGAAAATACAGTACGTCATAAGAAAACTAGACCCACAAGAGCGGCTCCCATAGAAGGACGCATCTGGGTAGAAGGTCATCCCTCTTTCTCTTTTGTTTACATAATTATGCTTTGACTGATAAATCAGGGGGGAAAATAGTGAAGAGAATTTGTGTTATTAATTTGGGGCTAGGCACCCTGCTGCCAGCTCTTATATCATTGGATAAGCGGATGAAGCCACTAGTCCAGGGTGTGAAAGTAAAATCAACAAGTGAGATAAAGATTCTCTATTTACGTCCTCATGAGCTAAAACAGGAGCACAAAACAGGAGTAATTTTGAAACTTTTAAAGGTAACACATGAGCAATTTACTTTGGAGTGGTGGTTAATTACCACATGTAGGTAGTGTAACACCCCGGCCACCTCGTAGCCGGCGGCTGTCACCCCTGGCAGCTCTCTAGGATCTCTAGACTGGCCCCACAGACCAACACTAGTCTTTCCTGCGCACTTTGTGCTCACTCATGCGCACCCGGGAAGGACTTCCCGGTCGGTCACCCATCCTCAAATTGCTCTAGGCTAAGCACGCTTAACACTGGAGTTTTTTCAAGACGAGCTTCCGGAAAAGAAGTTGCAACTTGTTGATATGAGTATCCTATTAATCCTATTGAGCCCTGTGCCAGGATCTCACATCCTCCCCCTTTAGAAGACCGACGCGCTCGTCGGTCAATCTACAGTCCAGGAACTTCCCCTCTTGGCACTCGTCTGTGCGCCCAGTGTCGGCACATGTCCCACATGTCCACCCACTGACCCGCACACACCCGTGTAACCGCGAGGGTCGGCTCTGATACCAAATGTAACACCCCGGCCACCTCGTAGCCGGCGGCTGTCACCCCTGGCAGCTCTCTAGGATCTCTAGACTGGCCCCACAGACCAACACTAGTCTTTTCTGCGCACTTTGTCCTCACTCATGCGCACACGGGAAGGACTTCCCGGTCGGTCATCCATCCTCAAATTGCTCTAGGCTAAGCACGCTTAACACTGGAGTTTTTTCAAGACGAGCTTCCGGAAAAGAAGTTGCAACTTGTTGATATGAGTATTCTATTAATCCTATTGAGCCCTGTGCCAGGATCTCACAGGTAGGTATGGTGGACACAATGGGAAATTTTGGTTTTGGGGATTTGGATGCACGAGTAGATCTCATACTCAGTAAAGGTGGCGGCTAGCAAAAGACTGGGAGCGACAAATCAGGAGAGCATAAGAGCCATAATCATGCATACCGACATAAACATCATTAATCAAAGCATAAGTGGTACCACAAGTTCAAAAACTAAATGATCATGGAGGCTATTCGACTGGTTCATAGTCATAAACATGGTGTGAGCATGCGCCAAGTCAACCAAAGAAAACATTCAAAGGAGAACACTACAAATTTATGCTTAAATATGACAAGAACAACTCATGATTCTTTCAATGGCACATTAAACACTCTCAGCTATTTGAGGCTAATCATGCTACTAAATAACCATAATACTTTAGAACTAAAATAACATCTAGTATTATATGAAAAAGTCTAACTACGGTCTATACAAGCTTCTACTTGCACAGTTAAAAATTCTACCTCAAGCAACAGTTTCTTTTCCCAACAAGCACCATACAAAACATGTTTTAACAATAACTCTCTAAATGTTATAGCAAGCAAACATGAGAGGACTCACATAAAACTACTAAAACTGATAGCTCTGAATAAGAGATGCAATAAAAACGAGAGCTAAACATGAATTTTTGCAGCAACTAGAATAAAACTAAGAATACTAGCATGACAAGTATTCAAATGAAAAAGCAGAGTGTGTCTCTCTCCCAAACAAAGAATTCTAGGATCCAACTATATTATTGCAGCAAGGAAAATAAAGGAAAACAAAAGAAAAACAGAAGAAAACAAAATAAAAACAAACATACGCTCCAAGTAAACTTCATATGATGTGACCGAATAAAAATATAGTTTCACGAGAAGTGACCTGATAGATAGTTGATGAAGAAGGGGATGCCTTGGGAATCCCCAAGATTAGATGCTTGAGTCTTCTAAAAATATGCTTGGATGAACCACGGGGGCATCCCCAAGCTTTGACCTTGCACTCTTCTTGATCACATATATCACCTCTTCTCTTGACCCTTGAAAACTTCCTTCACACCACACTCAAACAGTAATTAGCATTAGAGGGTTAGTGCAACAATTAAAAATTCATTGGTTCTGTATGACATAAGTGCTATTGATACTTTTAAATATTATCTACAGCCACTGATGTTTCGTGAAGCAAAGAAATCCACTTGACATCTCAAAAGAGCAAATGTAAGAAAAATGGTAGAATCTGTCAAAACCAGAACAGTCTGTAAATACGAATTTTTTTGAGGAACTTATGTTGATTAGATCGAATAACTTAAAGAACTAAAAACTTGCGGAATTAGCCGAGGAATAAGCATAAAAAATATTCAGATCATTCTGATCTTTATGGATTTTATACGATTTTTTACGGTGGACAGTAGAAATCCGAAAACCAACTCCAACTCTTGTCAGAAACCTTACTTGGCACTACTAAAACATGAAAACAAAGATACAAAGGAGTTTCTACAGAAGTATACAACCCCCTGACTCAAAGAAAACAGACAAAAACAAAACAAAAATAAAACCATGGGTTATCTCCCAAGAAGTGTTTTTCTTTAACGCCTTTTAGCTAGGCCCAGAAAAGTGGAATCAAGTGTTTTCAAGTGAAGAATATGCTCACATGAGAAATATGAATTAAGAAAAAGAGAGCATCAAGAAGCAAATATAAAACAAATTTAAGTCTAACCCACTTCCTATGCATAGGAATCTTGTAAAGAAATAAATTAAAGAAACTCAAAGTAGAAATCATGGGAAGGTAGAACAAGAGAAACTTCAAAACTTTCAACAAAAAGAGAGGTGTTTTAGTAACATGAAAATTCCTACAACCATATTTTTCTCTCTCATAATAATTTTCAGTAACATGAACAAACTCACCAATATAATTATCACATAAAGAATGTTTGTCATGGTCTAAAAGCACACAATTCATATCAAACTCAAAAACAGTGGGATCAAAATTAAAATGAAAGACCTCTTCTTTCCCACTTTTAGCGATAGCAAAACAAGATGATTGGTCACTCATAAAAGGTATAGGACACATTATAGCACTCCTATTTTCAGTAGCATTCTAGTTTATAACATCAAGTAACATAGGACCATCATCAAGATCATTATCATATAAATCTTCTAAACAAACTTCTTCGTTATCATGCATATCAATAGTTGGAATAAATAGAGGATTCTCATAGGATTTTTCAAAGTAGCATGGATTATCATAAATAACAGTAGCAATATCATTCTCACAAGTTTCATTCATAGTAGTATCATGGTCACAAGTAATTGATATGAGTGAAAGAGTTACTATCACTGGGAGATTGACATGGGTAGCTCCATTTTTCCTCCTCTTGATCATCACTCTCCTCTTTTTCATCCAATGAGCTTCCAGATTCAGCAATTTCTTCTTCCATAGGCTCATGCAAGGCATTAGTCCCTTCCTTAGGTTGAGAGCATTTATTAAGATATTCCATTATGTAGTAATTACAATCCTCGTAATTATCAGAGCAATATTCAAGTATAGCATAAATCTCATATTTATAAGGTGCATCATTAATACTTTCAAGTAAATAGGCAATTTCGAATGCACTCTTCCAAGCAATAAATTCTTCAATTTGTTCCACATCATATAATTCATAATTTCCCCTAACATAAGAAGACATGGTAACATTATCATTATACTCACATTGAAAAGGGAGGTGTTTACACCCCCCTACAACAGCATGGTTTATCAACGCAAAAGTAACATTAAAAGTAGAGCACAAGTTTTTAGCATAGTCATGCAATTTATTAATTTGCTCCCATAATTGTATTACTTTTTGTGACAAGCGGTGTTCCTTATAATATTTTTGTTTTTCATCTGTGAACCCACCTTGCCTATAAGATCTAGTTTCAAAGACATCAAACATTGCTAGCAAGCATGATGGAGAAAAAATAACAACTAGAATAAGAACTATTTTTTTTGTGTTTTTGATAAAGAGAAATAAACAAGACAAAATAAAATAAACTAAGAAAAACAAAAACAAAGTAAATAGATTGGAAGTGAGTGACTCTCCTTGCAGAAATTCTCTTCCTCCCTGGCAACGGCGCCAGAAAAATAGCTTGATGGTGCAGGTCTTGCACTCGTTGGGAGACCCCAAGAGGAACGTATGATGAGCATAGCCGCAGTTTTCTCTCAGTAAGAAACCAAGGTTTAATCGACCAGTAGGAGGAAGGAGTAACTTCAGAAGGTTGAAGCAGCTGAGATGGCAGGACGCACTATCGGTTCAGAAGCAACGTGGAACCTACACAACACAATCAAATTACTTTGCCCCAACGAAACAGTGAGGTTGTCAATCTCACCGGTTTTGCTGAACACAAAGAGGTTAAACGTATGGTGCGGAAAACAGTACGAAAGCAGTAGCAGCAGTATGAAAGAAGTAGATGTTTTATCAGTATGAGGAAAAAGGACCGGGGTCCACAGTTCACTAGTGGTGTCTCTCCGTGAAAGATAAATAACATGTGTGGTGAAAAAATTACAGTTGGGCAATTGACAGAAATGAAGGTTGCACCGTAGTGCATATGCAAGACATAAAGATTACTATATGATTCATGCGGGCATAACAAAAAAATACATAGACTGTCATCCAACTGCATCTATGTCTAATAATCCACCCTCCGAATATCATCCGAACAAACGTTGGGTATTAAGTTGCAAGCAACAGATTATCGCCGTAAGAAAAGTGTGTAATGTAAATAATGTAAACTAAGTAAACACCGTTGTTTTCTCCCTAATGGCAACAACACATCCTCCATCTGTCACGTTTCTGTCACTCGAGCACAGATGCAAAGGAGAAATGAACCCACTATCGAGCATAAATACTCCCTCTTGGAGTTACTAGCATCTACTTGGCCAAAGCATCTACCAATAACAGAGAGCATGAAAGATCATAAATAACATAAGAATGAATATAACATGATAGACTGATAATCAGAAGACATAGCATTCAACATTCATCAGATCCCAGCAAACACAACATGTAGCATTACATAAAGATGATCTTGATCATGATAGGCAGCTCACAAGATATAAACATGAGGTACAAAGAGGGGAGAACAATCATCTAGCTACTGCTATGGACCCGTAGTCCAGGGATGAACTACTCACGCATCACTTCGGAGAAGGGAATGGTGGTGTAGACCTCTTCGGTGATGAATTCCCCTCCCGGTAGGGTGCCGGGGAGAGCTCCAGAACCCTCCTGAACTCGGCATGACGATGACGGCGGCCTCGGGTCTTTTTGGGGGGAAAAGTGGGATCTATTTAGGGTTTACGTCTTGGGGGGATTAAATAGGAGAAATGGCAGAGGCGGTGGAGGCCTAGGGGCCCCACACCACCCCGTGGCGCGGCCAAGGGGGGCGTCGCCCCATGGTGTGGGCCCCCTGAGGCCCCCCTCCGTGTCTCTTTGGGACTCCGTGGAACCTTCGGGAATTCTAAGACTTCCGGGTTTCGAATTTTCCAATTCTGATAATATTTCCAGAACGACTTTTCCGAAACCAAAAACACCAGAAAACAGGAAACTGGCTCTGTGGCATCTTGTCAATAGGTTAGTCTGGAAAATCGATAAAAATGACATGAAGTGTATAGCAAACATGTGGGAAACAATAAGAAAACAACATGGAACATCAGAAATTAAGGATACGTTTATGACGTGTCAGAGGGAACAATATTATTGCTGGTTTCTATTCAGACCTTTTTAACGGCCAAGTGGTGCAGCTTATTATGAAGTATTTGGGAGTACCTGTCACCTTTTCCAATCTTAAAAATGTTGACTGCGATTTTTTGGATGCCAAAATGCTCAAGAAGCTTGATGCATGGATTGGCGATTCTGCCTCCTCGAGGGACAGACTAACCCGGCTGGATTCTAGCTTGACTAGAATCCCCATTTATTATATGTTGATGTTTTTGTTTAACAAAGGTTTTGTGGAGAAAATTGATAAGTATAGGAGGAGTTTCTTTTGGTCTAGAAGGAAAGGCAAAAAAAATATCATTTGATCAAGTGGACCAGAATTTGTAAATCCAGGAATAAAGGAGGCTTGGGTGTGAAAGATTTAAGGAGACAAAATATTAGCCTCCTTTGTAAGTGGTGGTGGAAGTTAGAGATCCAAGATTTAAGGATACAAAATATTAGCCTCCTTTGTAAGTGGTGGTGGAAGTTAGAGACTCAATCTGGTTTGTGGCAACAAATTGTCAAAAAAAAAAATTCAATAACCAGTTTGTGGTATTAGTTAAAAACAAAGCGAATGATTCCCCTATTTGGAAAGCGTTGATGGAAGTTAGAGAGTTCTACTTGTTGGGAAGAAAAGTTGTTTTGCATAGTGGGAACCTGGTTAGGTTTTGGAAAGATGCTTGGGTCGACAATTGTTTCTTGGAGGTTTCTCATCCTGTGCTATATGCCATTTGTCAGGCCCAAGAGTTGACTTTTTCACAAGTTTCTGAGAAGAATTATGAAATCCCCTTTCGTAGAAGATTCACACCCGATCTTGCTGGGAAGTGTGTGTGTGTGTGTGGGGGGGGGGTATTGTGGATTGTGCTAGACAAATTCATCTTGTGTGTGACTCGGATATAGTCACTTGATCGCTTTCGGCTGATGGTCGTTTCTCCACTAAGCCAATGAATCCGAATCCGCAAACTCCAAGGGGTAAAGAGATTGTTAGGCAATTCAACTTGTCCAGTGGGAGCAGCGTGGCTGAGGTGGTGTTGAGGAATTCTCTCTTGGTTCCGAGGCAGCTACATGTGTCTGGCTCTAGTGGGCTGTTGAGGAGGTTTGACGAGGCGGTGGACTTGGTGGATGCGCATGCTGCAGCGCCTGCGGATCCAGTAGTGGAGGTGCAGTCTGTGGGACGGAAGGCGGCTGTGCAGGGAGTAGCGCTGGGCGTTGAGCATGTTTGCTTCGCCCGGGGGTCTCCTCGCTCGGGCCCATTCGGCGCGCACGGACCGGAGGCGGCCCAGCAGGAGCTGGCGGCCACGGGGCTGGATGCCGCGCCGGGCGTTGAGCTGCAAAGCTCCGCTCGGGGCTCCCAGCTTCACTCCAGCCCAGCAGACGAGGGAAGGAGTATTTCGCCGAGCGTCGAGCTGTTAAGTTCCGCTCGGGGCCCCCCTGTCTACTTCGAGCTCAGCTAGAGCCGCAGCAGGCCGGGTCGTCATCGACATGCCGAGTACACCGGGCTCTACTAGCCTGGGTTCGGCCAACGAGGACGACCCAACTAGCACAGCGACGGTGATGGACCCGGCTTCGATGGTGGCTGCTACTACTATGGTCGAGGGGGCATCTTCTTCACCGCCGCCCCCTTCCGCAGTGCCGACGGTCACGGGGGTGCACACCGCTACGGTTCGACGTAGTGTTCGACACCCTGTGGCTGCGGATGGCTCTTCGGCTACGGATGAGGATGCGCTCGCCAAGGCTGCGCCGGAAGGCGGCAATGTTCTCCCCTCCAGCTATGGGTATGTCGTCGACGCATAAATCATTTTTGTCTTATTCAACTTCGAAGTTATCTTCCAGCTTAGCTAATGTAGGAGTTAATTTTGGTAAAAATGAGAGTGAAATAATTTTCTCGGCTAATCCTTTGAAACATGTGGAATATGATCGCCTTCGGGTAGCTCCATGTGTTTCTGCTAAGCCGGTTACCACACCCGTAGATGAGGAGGAAGTGAATGCCACGGTTGATGGACAGGTTCTTTCACATTTGGTGGGTGAGGTGACGGAGGTGGGTATGGACGAGGATGGGCTAGGATCTATGCATGATCTATTTGCCTCAAGCCGTAAGTCCAAATCTACCAAAGAAAAAAGAAATAAAGCAACTCGCAAAAGCGAGAAAATCTCTAAAACTCCAACTGTTTCCCAATGAACGACATTTTCACTAATAGCAGAGGTCTTGGTGACTTGGCTAAACATTTGAATATTGCTCAGTACGTGACAGATCATCGGTTAGAATTTTTAGCTATTTCGGAAACGAAGTGATTTTACGCAGAGTGTGTTAGACCGCCTCTCAGGAGGTGTAGACTTCACTTGACATTCAATCCCTCCTCGTGGAAGATCTGGTGGCATCTTATTAGGCGTTAAATCAGATTCTATAGATATATTGGCAGTCTCGGATGGTGACTTTCATATTAAGGCACATATCCGGAACAGGGCTGATAATTTTATATGGAGTTTGGTTGTCGTCTATGGTGCTGCCCAAGAAGAGTATAAAGCAGGTTTCCTTCGCGAATTGGTGAATCTGGCAAATGAAAACCCGTACCCTATTTTAATAGGTGGGGATTTTAATATGCTAAGATTTCCCCATGAGAAAAGCAAAGGGAGATTTGATAGACATTGGCCTTTCTTATTCAATGTTGTCATTGATAGTTTAGATTTAAGAGAGGTTCATATGACTGGGAGACAATTCACTTGGGCGAATAGTCTACCAGAGCCAACATACGAAAAACTGGATCGCGTACTAATGAGTACTGATTGAGAAAATAAATACCCATTGGTCTCATTACGAGCTCTGGAACGTATTGAGGCTCTATCAGATCATGCACCCATTCTACTTTCTACTGGTACACTAAAATCACCCGCTCAATCGCATTTCAAATTTGAATTGGGATGGTTGTTGCGGGATGGTTTTGATGAACTGGTTAAAAATGAATGGGCTAAACCGGTAGCTGGGGACAACCTGATCGGAAGATGGAATACCAAGATGCACAATGTGCGTAGGTATCTTCGTGGTTGGGCTAGACACAATACTGGTATATATAAAAAAGAGAAAGCGCGCCTGTGTTTCATTATTGATGAGCTTGATATCGTAGCAGAAATAAGGCTGGTAACTCTGCAGAAAATTGAGCTAAAAACCCAATCTAATGCGAAAGTGTCCTCTTTACTGCGTGAGGAAGAGATCAAATGGTACCAGAGATCGAAGGCTAAATTTATTCTGGAAGGGGATTCGAATACACGCTATTTTCATAATATCGCAAATGGACGACACAGAAAGAAGCGGATTCATTCTCTTTCGCAGGATGAAGGCCTGATCGAAGGACAGGAGCAGCTTAAGACCTATATAACAAAGTATTACAAAGCTCTGTTTGGGGCTCCGTTGAATACTAACATGTCCATGGATGAGTCCAGAACAGAGGATATTCCCCAAGTTTCCACAGAAGAGAATACCTTCCTTAATGCTCCCTTCACTGAAGAGGAAATTAGGAAGGCAGTATTTTTGATGGAATATAATAAGGCGTCAGGACCAGATGGTTTCCCGGTAGAGTTTTACCAACATTTCTGGGACGTCATCAAGGATGACCTACTTGAATCGTTTGGTTGCTTACATGCGGGCCACCTAGACCTGTTCCGTCTAAATTTTGGGGAAATCATTTTGTTGCCTAAGATTCAGGAGGCAGAAAGGATACAACAATACAGACCCATCTACCTTCTAAATGTTAGCTTCAAAATCTTTACGAAAGTGGCAACCATTAGGCTGAATACGGTTGCAGATCATGTGGTAAAACCTACTCAAACTGCTTTTATGCAGGGTAGGAATATACTAGACGGGGTCGTGGTTCTACACGAAACTGTTCATGAGATGCATACTAATAAGTTAAATGGTGTACTTTTTAAAATTGACTTTGAAAAGGCCTACGATAAGGTTAATTGGTCGTTCCTCCAACAAACTCTGAGAATGAAAGGGTTCTCAGAGGAGTGGTGTGCTTTGATCCATAACTTTATGTCTGGTGGTAGTGTTGCTGTAAAAGTCAATGATGACGTCGGCAGATATTTCCAGACTAAAAAGGGACTGAGGCAAGGTGATCCATTATCGCCCATACTTTTTAATATTATGGATGATATGTTAGCGATCATGATTGAACGAGCTAAAGAAAATTGCCTTATTGAAGGGTTGGTGCCTCACCTTGTGGATGGGGGACTATCTATACTTCAATATGCAGAAGATACAATTCTTTTTATGGAACATGGTCTAGAAAAAGCAACGAATCTGAAGTTAATTCTTCCAGCCTTCGAGCAATTATCTGGATTAAAGATTAATTTCCATAAAAGTGAATTGTTCTGTTTTGGCGAAGCCCAAGACGCGATTGCTCAATACTCCGAGCTTTTTGGATGTGAGCAAGGTCAGTTCCCTATTCAGTATTTGGGTATTCCAATACACTATAGGATACTGACTAATGCGGAACGGAAACACGTCGAAGATCGTTTACAAAAAAGGCTAGTGAGTTGGAAAGGAAAACTACTATCCCTAGGTGGAAGATTGGTACTTGTCGGGGGGTTACCCCCGAGTAGGGTAAAGACAGGTGGTAAAGGCTGCTTACAGAAGAGAGGTTTGGCCGAGTAGCCGACTACCGGGTACTCGCTACCCGGTCGACTGCTACCCGGTCTCACCTCAAGATGATCAGAAGGAGATATCAATCAGTTTCTACCATGTCGAGTAGAAGGTTTGGCCCGAGTACAATTGGCGGGAACCTTTGGCGGGAAACTACTCGGGCAGGAAGTCAAAGGAGCCGTTCTGACACAGGATCCCGCGTATCCTGGGTCCGTACTTGGCAGCATTCGAACTACTGTTCACGTGGGGACGGTCTGTCTGACAGTGACAGCATGGAAGCAGTCGGTGGCAGGATAAGGGGGACCTACTCTGTGACTAGGTACAGTGATACCAGTCCGTCCCCTAGTTTTGCCCAACGACTTTACAGAAGCAGCCAAGACCAACGACCAAAGCTGTCAGCGGGTACTCGGAGAAAGGACAGTGTGGACACTATGTCGACACTTGTCTAGGATTTGGACGTATCCGGCTGGGCACCATGTATATAAGGTGCCCCGCCGCCTCCTGCGCGAGGCACGCTCGCAGAGGTAGAGGAATGCTCATATGCTCCCATAGTGCCTCACTAGAAACCCTAGAAACCCTAAGTCCTTGACCTAGCTCTACTCGGAGAGGGGCAAGGGGCTACTCGGTAGCGTTACCATTTGTACTGTGGCTACTCGGTGAGACACCGTAATCCATAGGGAAAGGCAGGAGTAGGGGTTTTACCTCCTCACGAGGGCCCTGAACCTGGATATATCGTGTTGTTTGTGTTGTGTGGATCTTACCTCACGCGGCTACTCGTCGCGTGATCCCTCCCCGGACACCTCCAGCGTCCATCGTCCCCACATCTTTAGCCATCCCATGGCATCTGCCGTGACACCACCACGACAGTTGGCGCCCACCGTGGGGCAACCAGCGGCGCTGGCTGGAGTTTCTGTTCGGACGGGATCTTCATCTGCAGAGCGCGTAGTTTGTGGCCTTGTCCACAGATTCGGCTCCTTCGACTTCGTCACCGACAACGCCGGCTGTTTCGGCGGCAAGGCCATGCCGGAGGGCGGCTCGGTGATCTCCTTCGGCTCGCATCTCGTCTACGCCGCCACCGTCGCCAACGACGCCTACCCCGAGCTGGTGCACGACGCGGAGGACCCTCCCGCGGTTGTTGCTGCTCGCGGAAGGCCTGCATGCAGTTCTGCGTGCTGCGCTGAGGTGATGGTGACGGGCGTGGCGGCCAACGTTGGCGCAGCGGCTACTGGCGCTGCGGCCGTCGTCGAGGAGGTTGACGACCCGCCCGCGGGTGGCAGGACTCACCGGCCCTACGAGAAGGAGAGCAACCTGCCGCCTTCCACGTCTACGGTCATCCCCGCGTCTGCAGCGCGAACCGGCATGCCCACTCCCACCGACGTCGAGCTCCTAGCCGTAAGGGAGCAGCTCGAGCGGCAACGCCAGGAGCTGCTCGCCGAGCAGGCGGAGTTGGAGAAGATCAGGCTTGAGCTGAGTCTAGACCAGCTCGAGTACAACAAGGCTCACGGCTTCACGCCGGTTGCCAGGAGGCCTAGCAGGGTAGGCGCTACCCGGCGCAACCTGGGCGCCGAGATGGCCACTGTTGCGGAGGAGCCCGCGCAGTCCGCCACCGCGAACACCTTCACAAGGCCAAGGTACAGCACGCCCGCCAAGACGCTGCGGGCTGCGGAGGCTGTGGCTGCCGAGTTGCCGCGCCTAGAGGGAGAGGCGCGTCGCAGGCAGCAGGAAAGGCTTGGCGAGTTGGTACTGGAGGCCGCCAGGCAGAACGAGGAGTTTCGGAAGGCCAACCCGGGAGCTGGAGCTTCGCAGGTGGTTCACTCGCACGCGGCAAGATCTAACGATCAAGCCTCATCTCCGCATCCTAGCCGCGAGAAGAGCCGCAGCGGGCGTACGGGAAGAGACAGGCAAATGCAGGTGTATGACCCGGCTGCTGCCGCGAAACAGGTTGCTGTGCCGCAGCAGCCCGGGCAGGAACACAACGCTGCAAGAGCAGGCTCTCAAGCCCATCAAGCTCAAAGCCGTGTCCGAGAAGCCGCACGCCCGGGTACTTCTCGGCAACCCGCAGCTCCGCCTACTCGGCAGAGGCAGCAGCCGCGCCCGGTGGCACCAGTCGCCAGCCCGGTGGAGCAGCCTGCTGCTATGCAGGTGGATAGGTATGATGATGGCTACTCGGCTATGGAGATGGCTGGTTATGACATCCATGACCGCGTGGGTGAGCGCGTGTTGGCGCCTGGAGATGCAAGGCACCAGCTGGACCGTATCAGCTTGTCGGCGCGGCTTGAGAGCACGGGTCCTCCTGGCCCCGAGTGCTTTGGCCCGCGCATCATGAACGAGCCGTCCGTGAAGGGTTTCCAGCTCGCGAGAGGCACCAAGAGCTACAATGGTAGCACCAAGCCTGAAGATTGGCTCAACGACTACGTCACCGCGGTCCATATCGCGAACGGCAACAGGAGATGGGCGGTGCGCTATGTGCCGCAGATGCTAGAGGGTCCAGCTCGCACTTGGCTCAACAACCTGCCCAAGAACAGCATTAACTGCTGGCTGGACTTCTCGGATGCCTTCATCAGCAACTTCACCAGCACCTACAAGAGGCCGAATAGGCCACAGCAGTTGTCGGCTTGCCGGCAGCGAGAAGACGAGACGGACCGCGAGTACCTTACTCGGTGGAGCACCTTGAGGAACACCTGTGAGGGTGTGAATGAAGCGCAGGCCATCACTTGGTTTGCGCAGGGTTGCCGACATGGCAGCATGCTGTGGCAGAGATTGCAGAGGGAAATGCCCAACACCCTGGCCGAGACCATCAAGATTGCGGATCAGTACGCACTCGGTGACCCTACTCAGCCACTGATGGATTCCTCTGAGCCGAGAAGAAACTTCAACAGCAACAAGCGCAACGAGTTCCGCAACAAGCGCCGAGTAGATACTCGGTATGATCCCGAGGAGGTGAATGCAGTGAATGTTGGAGGCGGTGGTGGCCAAAGGCAGAAACCTGCTGGAGCCTACGGGCAGAACCAGAACCAGGGCCAAGGCAACAAGAAACCGTTCCGCACTGCGCAGCCGAGTAGCGGGAACTCCGAGCAGCCGAAGAAGTTTGTCTTCGATGACATGAAGGATGGTCCATGCAGCTTCCACACTCATCACCCCTCAAGGCCTGCGAACCACACTACTCGGCAATGCGAATGGTGGGATGTGATCAAGAGTGATGGCTTGCCTCCTCCACCTCCTCTGCCAGCCGCGAATGCCACTGTTCAGCCTACTCGGGCACCCGCAGCTCGGCCGCCAGTCTATCCGAGAAGAGAGAATGTGAACCAGGTGGCTTTAGGAGCCAACCAGAACTTCAACAACGAGAGGTACCGCAACAACAACAACAACTACAACCGCAACAACAACAACAACAGAGGCAACAACAACTATCAGGGCAACAACAATGGCAACAACGGCAACAATGGGGGCAATGGCCCTAACCAGTACCAAGAGCACCATGAGAGCTATATGATCTTCACTTCCGAGGCAGTCGACAAGCAGTCACAGCATAGGCGGGCCATGGAGGTCAATGCAGTGATTCCGGCTGTCCCTCACTACATGTACTGGTGCGACCAGGAGATCAGGTGGACTCGGGCAGATCACCCCAAGGTGATGCCCAATCCGGGTACCTATGCCTTGGTGCTAGATCCCACTTTCCTGGGCCCCGAGAAGAACGTGAGGTTCAGCAAGGTGCTGATCGACAACGGCAGCAGCATCAACATTGTGTACAAGGACACACTCGAGAAGCTTGGCCTGGCCGAGAACATGATGCTGCCCAGCAAGACCACTTTCCATGGCATTGTACCCGGGATCTCATGCAACCCGATTGGCCGAGTGTGGATTGATGTGCTATTCGGTACTCGGGAGAACTGCCGCACAGAGCGCCTGCAGTTTGAGGTGGTGGATCATCAGAGTCCCTATCACGCTCTACTCGGCAGGCCTGCTCTGAGCAAGTTCATGGCCTCTACCCATGTGGCTTACCTGAAGATGAAGATCCCCGGGCCCAATGGCATCATCACCATCTCGGGAGATTACAAGAAGTCCATGGAGTGTGCCTCTGCTAGCTCTCAGCTGGCGGAATCAATGGTGATTGCTGCCGAGAAGAAGAAGATGTACGAGGTGGTGGCCTTGGCTCAGTCCGCACAAGCTGGCGCACAAGGTGTGCCGAGTACTCAGCACGGTACTGCTTTCCAAGCGGCCAAGGAGACCAAGACAGTCCAGGTTGACCCCGAGTTCCCGGAGCGCGTGGCCATCATTGGTGCCGGGCTGGCCGAGAAATAGGAAAGCGCGCTCATCCACTTCCTCCGTGAGAATCGGGACGTGTTCGCCTGGACCAATGAAGATCTACCAGGAGTCCCGAGGGAGTTGGTTGAGCACTCTTTGCATGTGCGTCCTGACGCAAAGCCCGTGAAGCAGGCCTTGCGCCGTTTCGGGGACGAGAGAAGGAAGGCCATCGGTGATCAAATCACCAAGCTGCTGATCAGTAACTTCATCATGGAGGTGCTGCACCCGGACTGGTTAGCCAACCCGGTCATGGTCGAGAAGAAAAAGGAAGATCCCAAGGCTGCCACTGCATGGCGCATGTGCGTCGACTACACCGACTTGAACAAGGCATGCCCCAAGGATCCTTTCCCGCTACCTCGCATCGACCAGGTGATCGATTCCACTGCCGGCTGTGAACTGTTGTCTTTCATAGATGCCTACTCTGGTTTCCACCAGATTGCACTCAATCCTGCTGATCAAATAAAGACTGCTTTCATTACCCCGTACGGGGCTTATTGCTATCGTGTCATGTGTTTTGGCCTGAGGAATGCGGGTGCAACCTATCAGAGATGCATGCAGAAATGCTTGCACAACCAACTCGGCAAGAATGTGCAGGTGTACGTAGATGACATTGTCATCAAAACGAATAAAACACATACTCTGCTTGCCGACTTGGAGGAAACCTTTGCTAACCTACGCAGGTACAAAATGAAACTGAATCCGAGTAAGTGCACCTTTGGTGTACCAGCTGGAAAGCTACTCGGTTTCCTGGTTTCTAGTCGGGGCATTGAAGCCAATCCGTCTAAGATAAAAGCTATTGAAAGCATGTCTTTGCCGAGATCATTGAAGGATGTGCAGAAGTTCACGGGTTGTCTGGCATCACTGAGCCGTTTTCTGGGCCGAATGGGCGAGAAGGCTCTGCCTCTGTACCAGCTGATGAAGAAGAGCGACAAGTTTGTCTGGACTCCGCAAGCGGACGTAGCATTCAATGAGCTGAAAGCAATGTTGGCTAGCGCTCCTGTCTTGGCTAGTCCGCTACCCAAGGAGCCTATGCTGCTATACATTGCCGCGACTAACCGAGTAGTCAGCGTGGTGATAGTGGTGGAGCGAGAAGAAGAAGGCAAGAGTGTGCAGCGCCCTGTGTACTATTTGAGCGAGGTGTTGTCGAGCTCCAAGCAGAACTACCCGCATTACCAGAAAATGACCTATGGTGTGTACCTGGGCGCCAGGAAGCTGAAGCATTATTTCCAGGAGCATCCCATCACTGTCGTGAGCTCAGCTCCCATCTCGGACATCATGGGTAACAAGGAGGCGAGTGGCAGAGTAGCCAAGTGGGCGATCGAGCTAGCCGCGTACGCTCCCGCGTATACGAGAAGAGAAGCAATCAAGTCTCAGGTACTGGCGGAATTTCTTGTCGACTGGGCCGAGATGCAGTATGAACCTCCTGCTCCAGTTTCCAACTATTGGAAGATGCACTTTGATGGCTCAAAGGTGAAAGAATGCCTTGGTGCTGGCGTTGTGCTTACATCACCCAAGCGGGATCAGCTCAAGTATGTGTTGCAGATCCATTTCAAGGCATCCAACAATGTAGCCGAGTACGAGGCAGTTGTGCATGGTTTGCGAGTAGCAAAGGAGGTTGGCGTGCAGCGCATTATCTGTTATGGCGACTCAGATCTGGTGGTGCAGCAAGTCTCGGGTACCTGGGATGCCTTGGATACCAACATGGCGTCGTATCGCTTCCTGGTGCAGTCAATGACTGGGTTTTTCGAAGGCTGTGAGTTCCAGCACATTCACCGAGCAGAAAACGAAGCAGCAGATGAGCTGTCCAAGTTGGGATCTTCTCGGCAGTCCATCCCGGCAGGGATTGCCCTGGAGCATTTGAGGAAGCCATCCATCAAGCCTTCCCCCAACTCGGAATCCATCTTTGTCCCTTCTCTGCCAAGTGAGGAATCTGACCCAATGGAGATTGACTGGGAGAGTGCTGCAGGGAACCCGGGGACTGCCGTCCTATACTCGGGAACTGCCGTTCCTTACCCGGGGACTGCCATTCCCTACTCGGGGACTGCCACTCCGTACCCGGGGACTGCCACTCCCTACCCGGGGACTGCCATTCCTTACTCGGGGACTGCCGCCCTCAACCATGAAGCTGTTGCATTCATTGCAGAAGTTCTCGCCAATCGATCTGGGCTGCAGAGAAGCGCTCCTACTCCTCCTGTGCAACCACCAGAGCCTGTCCCAATGGAAATGGACGAACCAGTGTTTCCCGTGCGGGAGACACCGAGTTGGGCAATGCCCATATTATCCTTTCTAAGGGACGGCACTTTACCTGAAGATGAGGTGACTGCGAGGCAGATTCAGAGAAGATCCAAGGGCTACGCCTTAGTCCGAGATGTGCTGCATAAGAGAAGTGCCACTGGTGTGCTGCAACGCTGTGTAAGCCCAGAGGAAGGAGAAGAAATCCTGGTGGAGATACATCAAGGAGAGTGTGGGCATCACGCCTCTTCTCGGGCTTTAGTCAAGAAAGCTTTTCGGCATGGCTTCTACTGGCTCACTGCATTGCAGCAAGCTGAGGACATCGTGAGGAAGTGCGTCGGCTGCCAGATGTTCGCAAGTAAGATTCACGTGCCAGCATCCGAGTTGAAAACAATTCCTATCACATGGCCATTTGCTGTTTGGTGCTTGGATATGGTTGGTCCTTTCAAGCCGGCTAAGGGCAATATGACACATATCTTGGTCATGGTGGACAAGTTCACCAAGTGGATCGAGGTGAAGCCTATTCGGAAGTGCGATGGAGTCACAGCTGTGAAGTTTGTGAAAGATGTGATCATGAGATATGGCTACCCGCACAGTATCATCACCGACAACGGCACCAACTTTGCAGAGGGGGCAATGGTGCGATTTTGCAGAGATAAGCATATCCGACTAGACGTTGCGTCAGTCGCGCACCCTGCCTCCAATGGGCAAGTTGAAAGAGCAAACGGGATGGTACTGGCTGGCATCAAGCCGAGGCTGATTGAGCCACTGCTGA
Source organism: Alopecurus myosuroides (assembly GCA_028641055.1). Taxonomy (NCBI): domain Eukaryota; kingdom Viridiplantae; phylum Streptophyta; class Magnoliopsida; order Poales; family Poaceae; genus Alopecurus; species Alopecurus myosuroides. Next base: position 503,490,696 of record CM054057.1, read on the forward strand.
AAACACCTGGGTGTTGGCTAGAAGAGTTGCCAGCGGTGTTGTGGAGTCTAAGGACTACCCCTAACCGGTCAACCGGCTACACGCCATTCTTCTTGGTATACGGGGCTGAGGCCGTGTTGCCAATAGACTTAGAGCATGACTCCCCCCGAGTAGCCCTCTACACTGAGGTGGAGGCGAGAGAAGCTCGAGAAGACGACGTTGACCTGCTTGAAGAAGCAAGAGAGCTGACTCTGTCACGTTCGGCTGTCTACCAGCAAACCCTGCGGCGCTATCATAGCCGAAAGGTGAACCCAAGGGTTTTCCGAGAAGGAGACATGGTCCTTAGGCTTGTGCAGCGCACAGCCGGGATGCACAAGCTGTCTCCTCCATGGGAAGGGCCTTTCATTGTCAGCAAAGCGCTGCACAATGACGCGTACTATCTTGTAGATGTGCGCCCATCGCAGGCGAACAGGGCAGATAAAGCTGGAGAGGAAACCAAGCGTCCCTGGAATATAGCTCTACTTCGTCGTTTCCATTCGTAAGCAAAGATGTGTATGTACCCTTTCATCCGAGTTGAAATTCTACTCCGCAATCTAAAATTGTTCTCGGGGACTGCCCTCGTCCAAAATTGCTCTAAGTGTTTTTACTCGGCTCGTTCCTTTGTCTATTCGGTTGCTTCACTTCAGAACTCAAAAGTGCATTGAGTACTGTGTTTAAACCTATATGCCAACTCTTCGACTTTGCTGCTGTCCGAAACCCGGCTTCATGGCAAGCAAGAGAACAAGCAAAAGGTCAATGAGCACACGAAAATCACTAAGGAAGAAAAAGTGCAGGAACCGAGTAGATTGTCGGTTACTCTTTGTTCCTCGTTTTCGTCTTCTCGGTTAAGTGGTGGGCTGCGTTATCATGATTGTTTTCTAGCGGCTAAGTATTTGCAGCCTTGTTCTTTGATTCTTGTGACTCGAATACCAAACAAGCGACAAGTCGCAGGTAGAGCAGAGATGAAAAGACAGGGTGAATAAGAAAAGCTACTCGGGGACTAGCATGGGAACACAGCTCGGCATTGAGCCACTGTCGTTCAAATTGATTAATGTCAACGTAAACTGAGTGGGCATAAAAACTGGGTAGCAAGCGAAAACAAATATTGTTTGATACATATGCTCCCGGCATCCCGGGGATCTGATAAATGTTCAAGTTAAAAAAAAAAGTTGCAGGTGGCCTCAGGTTGAGGAGGCAAGGTTCTCGGCGCTGGCGTGGGCAGTTGTTTCCTCGACGACTGTCTTGGTAGCAGTTTCTTCGGCGGTGGTTTTCTCGGCAGCTTCTTCGTTGTTGGTGGCGTCCGTTTCCGTCTGCACGGCGGCGGACTCCTCCATCTCAACGTCATCCTGGGTGGCCGTCTGCTCGGATGTAGCTGTGGCCACCGAGATGGGGCCTGGAGCCGAAGAGGAGCCAGCGGTGTGGCTAGGAGGTGGCACCGTGTCGTCAAGAGCAGCACCCGAGGAGGTGCCGAAGTTGAGTGGCTCGCTGTCGATGTGGGCATGCTCCTCCTCATCGCTACCCGAGACGGCGGCGCTCTTCCCCTTCCCGGCCTTGCTCCTGGGAGATGCGAAGTATTCGTCCATGTCCTCCTCGTCGTCCTCGTCGTCCTCCACATCGGCTTCCTCCTCGTCTTCATAATCAGTGTCCGGCTCGGGGGGGCCGTCGATGTAGACCTCCGTCTCGGCACACTCTGCGACATCATATGCAATCTGCTTGCGCAAGGCCACGCTGTCGGCATCAGTCTCCCACTTGGAGTTATTGCGCTTCCCGCGGATGAGCTGCATGTCCAGGTTCTCATACCAGGACGCAATGCAGAGAAGCATCACATCCGCACCAGCACGGGCTCCGGAGGCTCGCCACTTCTTCAACTCGGCCTTCACACCTTCCAGCTTGAGGGCGAGCGCCCGCATGCTTTTTGGCTCAGGATCATGGGGCCAGAACAGCCGGTGGAGCTCAAAGCCCGCATGCATCAAATCAGTCCCGCAGCCGGCCAGCTGTTCGAAGTAACCTTTGAGCACCTGCAAGCTGTCCTCGATATCAGCCCTGGTGTCAATCGGCTCACCCAGCGAAAGGCGAACTGCTCGGGCCTTGGCTATCGAGGGCGCAGAGGTAGACTCAAGGCGAGGCCAGATATCTGAAATAGCAAGTGGCAAGATCAAAAACCGAGAAAGAGAAAAGGAAGCCGAGAAGGAATAAGACCGAGAAGAAAAGATGCAATGAAGAAAAGAACTTACCGACTAGTTGGCGGCGCAGTTGCTGCAGCTTGGTTCTCCAAGATTCCTCGTTGCTAATGTGCTTTGATTGGATCTGGCGCAGGGTGTCCATCTGAGCGAAAAGATCAGCATTGGCCTTCTTCAGAGTCTCGCATTCAGCCTCGAGGGCCCTCTCCTTGGCCTTGAAAGCGGTCTCGGCCTTGGCCTTCTCGGCGATGGCCTTGTCCCTCTCGGCGCCAATCTTCACGGCGTCTTGGAGCGCGTTCTGAAGCTGGACCTGCAGTTTCTCCATCTCGCTGGTGTGGTCCTTAATCAGAGTAATGGCCTGATCGGACAGCTGCTTTTCCACCGCTGCTGGCTGGACGCAATCTTGGTGCGCCTCAGCAAATGACTTATAATCTTCTGCGAAAAGATAAGATAAGGTCAGCAGATATGCAGAGAAGAAACAAATTCGAGACAGAACCGAGTAAACAACAAGCTCACCTTCAAGTCTCTTTATGGTGGCCTCGGAGTCTGCCACAAAAGCACGGCACTTCTCGTGCTCGTCGACTAGGGCCTTCAGGTTAGCTGCAGAGAAGGAAAGGTTAGTGCCAAAGAAAGCAGGAGCGGGCGTAAAAATAAAACGCAGAAACCGCATAGCTAAAAGGCCTACCCTGCACTTCAGCCAGCTGCTGGCTGCTCTCATTGGCGTTTTTGCTTGCGGCCTCGGCATCTGCCTTCTCTTTCTCCAGTGCGGTGATGCGTCTCCTGGCGATGGAGTGGTTCCAGAGAAGGATGCGGTACAAGTTGGTCCGCTTGAGAACGCTATCCTGAAAACCGAGAAGAAAATGAGTTAGGCAAAGCAGAGAAGATTCGGCCCGAGTAGGAGGCTACTCGGAGAGTGTCCACCTACTCGACCCAAATCTCGGGGACTGGGAGTGATGGTGAGAAAGAAGAAAGGCGAGTAGAAGAGAAGAAAATTCAACTCGGAAAAGGCAAAAAGACTTACTGCGTAGCTCTGTTCGATATCCTCGGCGTTCTTGCGGTGCAAGAACATCTTGGCTGCGAGGGTGGCGGTGTCGGTGGAGACGGACATGGGCTGGTGTCCCAGGTCGATCTTGTTCCACTCCACGCGGTAGTGGTCGACGGAGCCAAGGGTCAAGCCGTGCCACTTATCCTCTCCGAGAACCCCGCTGTCCCACTTGGCGCTGATGTAGCCGACAGTGTCCAGTACCTGCTCAAGACCCTTGGAGGTTATTGGCTTGTCTTGGGGTCCCCGAGAAGCAATATTGGTGGGTTTATTCTGGGCTGGATCGAAGGGAGGAGTATTCCTGGCTACTGCCTTCCTCCCCTTCTGAATAGCTACAGCTTTATCTTGGGGAGGGAAGCCGATGCGGTGTTGGTGGCTAACCTCAATCATATATTCCGGGTAGCAGGGCTGGCCAGCAGCGCGAGCGCCCGCAGAGAGTGCAGCAGGAATCGGGCCGGAGTCGCGGATCACGAGTGCTCCGCCTGCGGATGCGCCTTGCTCCCTGGCCCTTTTCTTCGTCTGCTCCTTCTCGATCTTCTGCTTCTCGGGATCCTCGGGTTTCTTCCCCTCTGTCTTGGCTTTTTCCTTCTCGGCGACTGCTTCCTCGGCAGCTCGCCTCTCGGCTTTCTTCTGTTCAGCCCTGGCCTTCTTCTGCTCGGCCTTGGCTCTCTCAGCAGTTTCTTTCTCGGCTTTGGCCTTCTCGGAGGCTTCCTCCTTGGCCTTGGCCTCCTCGGCAGCCACCTTGTCGGCAGTCACCTTCTCAGAAGGGCCCTTCTCGGAGCAGTAATCCCTCAGAGCATCAAGGGCCCGTTGCCTGGTTACTCGCCCAGGAGGGCTGGATGTGTCCTTACTCTGTGGCAACAAGGAAGACGTCGGCGCAGTTGGTGGCGCTGCAGACCCGTCGCCCAGTGCAGTCTCTAGCTGGGCGCTACTCGGGGCGCCGCCTGGGCAACGGATAAAACATCCGTGACGGTGGCGTCCGCAGCGGTGTTGTCTCCTACTTGCTGCTCGGCAGCAAGATTGTCTCGTGCACCAGCCTCTGTGCTGGTTTGCTCTTGTTCTACTTCAGGCCGCTCGGGGGCGGCAGTGTCTTGCATATCCTGGTCTCGGACCTCCTCGGCATTGCTAGTCGGAGAAGAAGCTGGTCTTTCGGGGTGGACGGCAGTGTCCTGAGCTGCCGCTTCTGATCCTGCTCCCTGAGCGGAAGTGATCGGTGCTTTAGCGGCAGCAGCGTGGGCAGTGTTGTCCTCCTCGTCGTCATCGACGTTGATCAGAGGAATTGGAGTTTCCTTGGCTTGGCCGGATGCACAAGCGGCGTTCACGTCCAGGGAGCTCTGCGGAAAGAGGAGAAGGGAATCAGGAATTGGAAGAAAATGGGGAAAATGGCACTGCGCGAGAAGAAAGACGACCGGGGAAGGAGGCTTACGCGGTAGTGGAAGAGAGCTGTTTCCTCTTTCTCTTCGTGGTGAGCTTGGTGAGTTTCTTCTTCTCGGAGGCCTCCCCCTCCTCGGCGGGCTTTTTCTTCTTCTTGGCAGGAGGCGCTTGTGCTTCGCCGCCTGTCCGTTTGCGAGTTTCGGGAGGGGCAACCGACAGAGGCTTGACGACAAGGGGCGCATCACCATCGTTCTCGCCCTCATCCTGGTCGTCCTTCTCCGCAGCGGCCTCATCTGAGAAATTCAAAGGAAAGAAGAAGTGAATCAGAAATAGCAATACAAGGAGTTGATGCTTCCCGGAAACAAGCAAGATGAGGATGCTATTACCGTCGGAGCCATCGTCCGCCCAAGTGTTAAGGACGTCGCGCTTCTCGGGAGCGGGGCTGCTCTGCTCCGCGTCATCAGAGGGGGGTACATCATCCTCCTCGCGATCCTTGGACCAGTTGTCCTCGAAGACCTCGCTGCTTTCAGTGAGCTGGCGAGTAAGAGTCTGAAAGGCAGAGAAGGATCACAAGTTAGCCGAGTACCAGAATAGAACTCTACTCGGGTAGGCGTGCACCCACAAAGCACACTAAGCCTAGGCCTTTTTTCTAAAAATTCCTACTCGACGAGGCGTGCAGGCACAAAGCACACTAAGCCTAAGGCGATTTAGCTAAGTGTCCTACTCGGTGCACAAGGCGATTGCCAGTCGAGGCGAAAGGAGAAGCTATCTACTCGGAAGGCAGAGATGAAAACAGAGTAAGGGAGACATACCCGCAAGATTGGAGTCCTACGGCTGAACGGGAGGAACCCGTACCGCCACTTCTCGTTGAGGCTGGTCTTCAGGATGTTCCTGGCAAGCCTGGGAACGTCAGCATCGTCGATCTCGACGGTGGTGGTCCTGGTGCAATCGCGAGGCCCTCCCATGTAACACATGAGGTGGCATCGCTCCTGCAGAGGAAGCACCCGGCGTTTGATCCAGCACGCTACTGGGTCGTCATTCCTGAGGCCATGCGTCTTCAGCCAGGCGAGTTGCGTCTCTATCTCGGTGGCGTTCTCGTCGTTGACGGGCTTCTCCTTCCAATTCGACCCGAGTGGAGCACGCTTGCTCCAAGGGGGCAGGTTGATCCGATCGTCGACGGGGCCTCCATCAGCGGCGGCAACGTTCCTCACGTAGAAGAACGTTTGCTGCCACATTCGGCAGGAATCCAGCCCCTGGATGCGGGGGTGGTTCGTCCCGTTGCGCTGCACCATCATGGCGCAGCCGACGTCGGTGGCGCGGGCAACGCCCGCGCTGTCCTTCTTCCCGACGGATTGTTGGCGGAGATGGAAGTAGTGGAGCCACGTCTCCACGGTGGGCCTGATGCCGAGGAAGGCCTCGCACACCACGACGTGGTATGCGAGGAAAACGACTGCATTGGGCGGCAGATGGTGCATCTGCAGCCCGAAGTGATTCAGGAACTTACGCATGAAGTCCGATGCTGGCAGCCCGAATCCGCGCTCGAAGTGGGACATGAACACCACGCGCTCTCCGTCCCTGGGCTTGGGCACGACCTCGTCGTCGGGTGCCCGGCACTCCACGCCGGGGGGAACCCTTCTCTCGTTCACGAGCCAGGCGAGGTTGGCTTGGGTGATGGAAGAACCGGCCCAGCAGGACTTGGCCATGGTCGCGAGTGGAAGAATCGGAAATCAGACGGGGTTGGTGGTGGAGCGAGTCCGCGGCGGCGCAGAGGCTAGTGCGGCGGCGGAGCGCTCGGTGGCGGAGAAGAACGGGAGGAAGAAGAGGAAATGAGCAGGGAAGGGGAAAAGGAAGTTACCGCGGGGGTATTTATACCTCCTCGGCGAGATTACCGTTACCGCTACGGGAGTGGGATCGATTGTGGCGTGTGGTGGGTCCTGTGGCCGGCTAGAAACGCACACACGCGAGAACCGCGCGCGTAACGGCCGCATTGGATCCCACTACAAGATCGTGGCCAGTAAATGCGCGTGATGGGACATGACGGCCGGTGGGCCCACGGCGTGAAAACTGGACACGTGGCGTCGTGTCCTGGGCAACCAAACGACAAGGTCGTGGATGCTTGACACGTAGGCAGTGCCTGCGTGAAGGGCTGGATGTCGCTCTGCGCTGCAGAGGCTCAGTTTGCGAAATTTCGCTAAGTCTTTTTACTCGGATACAGAGTAGAAAGCAAGTGCTACTCGGAAAGAGGAGACTCAAGATACTTTCCGGATAGCTACTCGGAGGACCTGCTCGGCATCTTGAGGTTCGATGGCTGGGATGCAAAGGCTGGTTTTAAGCTGGCAGAGCCTAGTGAACAAGTTCGCAAGACTCAACCAGCTTCGGGGACTGCTGTCGGGGGGTTACCCCCGAGTAGGGTAAAGACAGGTGGTAAAGGCTGCTTACAGAAGAGAGGTTTGGCCGAGTAGCCGACTACCGGGTACTCGCTACCCGGTCGACTGCTACCCGGTCTCACCTCAAGATGATCAGAAGGAGATATCAATCAGTTTCTACCATGTCGAGTAGAAGGTTTGGCCCGAGTACAATTGGCGGGAACCTTTGGCGGGAAACTACTCGGGCAGGAAGTCAAAGGAGCCGTTCTGACACAGGATCCCGCGTATCCTGGGTCCGTACTTGGCAGCATTCGAACTACTGTTCACGTGGGGACGGTCTGTCTGACAGTGACAGCATGGAAGCAGTCGGTGGCAGGATAAGGGGGACCTACTCTGTGACTAGGTACAGTGATACCAGTCCGTCCCCTAGTTTTGCCCAACGACTTTACAGAAGCAGCCAAGACCAACGACCAAAGCTGTCAGCGGGTACTCGGAGAAAGGACAGTGTGGACACTATGTCGACACTTGTCTAGGATTTGGACGTATCCGGCTGGGCACCATGTATATAAGGTGCCCCGCCGCCTCCTGCGCGAGGCACGCTCGCAGAGGTAGAGGAATGCTCATATGCTCCCATAGTGCCTCACTAGAAACCCTAGAAACCCTAAGTCCTTGACCTAGCTCTACTCGGAGAGGGGCAAGGGGCTACTCGGTAGCGTTACCATTTGTACTGTGGCTACTCGGTGAGACACCGTAATCCATAGGGAAAGGCAGGAGTAGGGGTTTTACCTCCTCACGAGGGCCCTGAACCTGGATATATCGTGTTGTTTGTGTTGTGTGGATCTTACCTCACGCGGCTACTCGTCGCGTGATCCCTCCCCGGACACCTCCAGCGTCCATCGTCCCCACATCTTTAGCCATCCCATGGCATCTGCCGTGACACCACCACGACAGTACTCATAAACTCAGTCCTGTCGAATATGGTACTGTATATGATATCATTCTTCCAGATACCAAAATGAGTCTTGAAGAGGCTTGATTACTTCAGGTCAAGATTCTTTTGGCAGGGGGATAGTGAAAAGAAAAAATATCGACTAGCTAGATGGGATGTGGTGTGCCGACCAAAAGATTAGGGAGGGCTGGGGATTCATGACCTTCAGGTCGAAAACTCAGCTCTTCTAGGTAAATGGCTATTCAAGCTGCTTACAGATAATGGTGTGTGGCAGAACCTCCTTAAAAGGAAATACATAGGCACAAAAGCGCTATCACAGGTTATTTGGAAACCAGGTGATTCGCATTTTTGGGCTGGCCTAATGGCGACTAAGAAGCATTTCTTTCGCTATGGGGTATTTAGCATAAAGGATGGATCTCAGATACGGTTTTGGGAGGACCATTGGCTAGGAAATGCCACCCTTCGTGAACAGTATCCGGCAATATACAACATTGTTTGTCATAAAGGGGATACGTTAGCCACTGTGTTGCAAACATATCCTCCTAATGTGACGTTCAGGAGAGATCTCATTGGACCAAGACTTCAATCTTGGAATGCCCTGTTAGATATATTGGCTTTGATCCATTTATCACAAGGTACCGATGAGTTTCGCTGGAGTTTGACTAAGAATGGTCTGTTCACTCAGATATGCCGGTCGATAATAATAATAAAATATGGCGTATGAAGATACCTTTGAAGATGAAAGTCTTTGCATGGTATCTTCGTAAAGGCGTCATTTTAACTAAGGATAATCTTGTCAAGCGTAATTGGCATGGAAGTATAAAGTGTGTTTTTTGTCCTAAAGAGGAGACGATTAAACACTTATTCTTAGAGTGCGCATTTGCGCGTTCTATATGGTCAGCTATCCAGATGGCTTCGAACCTATATCCTCCAACTTCCGTTGCAAATATTTTTGGCAATTGGTTGTATGGAGTTGATAAAAGGTTTAAAACTATGTTTAGGATAGGAGCGCTTGCCATTATATGGTCGCTCTGGCTATGTAGGAATGACTAGATTTTTAATGATAAAAGTTCCTCTCGTTTGCAGGTTCTATTTCGTTGCACAGGTACTCTCCGTTCGTGATGCATATTACAACGCGCGGAGTATCAAGGCCTTTTCACGGAGGCATGTGTACGGCTGGAAAAAGTGGCGAGGGATATTTTTATCCTACATGGGTGGCCGCTTGATCTATGGATTGAGGCACCATAGGCGACAATTGATTTATCTATGTGATTGTAATCGGCATGTTGCTAAATACTTTTTTTTTCTTTCGGCCGTGTGCATCTTGCTATGCAGAAGCCGGGTGTAATACTTATACTTTTAAGTAATAAAGCCCATTATCAAAAAAAAAGTCGATGTATCAACAGTTGGAATTGAACCTGTTTGGGTCTCATAATAAATGGATTTGCAAAGCCAAACTACCCATAAAAATCGAAATCCTTTTGTGGCGGTTGTTCAGGAATGCGGCGCTCACACGAGAGAATATGAAAAAAAGAAAGTGGCAAGGGAACCCCTCGTGCTCTTTCTGCGATCAGTTTGAGACCTGTGGTCACCTGTTCTTCGAGTGTTCTCATGCTAAGGTGGTTTGGGGTACTATAGGTTCGTTGATGGGCACTAGATTTTGTCCTAAATCCTCGTGGCAATGTGTGACGTGGTTGCATGTCTTTTTTCTCGCATGGCAAAGAGTTTGGTATGCCGATTCTAGCACCTGCTTGCTGGGCTATGTGGATCATCAGGAATAGAATTACTTTTGATAAGCCTGTGGTTAGGTTTCTACATGTGTTCCTTGTTGCATTATTGGGCAGGTCTGTACAATGAGGAGGAGAGGCTGCTGATCATCGGCGGGGCCGATTAGTTGATGCAAAGGGCCTCTGAGCTGGCATGCGTCGCTTCCGGCGCTGCTTTGTCCTCTACGGGTGGTGCCAAGATGTTGAGGATCACGTATGAAGATCGATAACAGAGGTTGCGCGCTGGGTGTTCTGCTCCTCGGCGTCGGTTGCGGGTCCTGTTTAGATGTTGTTGGAACGTGTAGTGTTATTTTGTGCTGCCCGTGGGCCAGGGTGTGGTGTTTTGAAAACCGTGTGATCTCTTTTGGATTGTAGGGTGGTAGGTTTTTTTTTTTTTGCCCTGTAGCATTTTCCTGTTGCTACTGTTGTTTCTTGTTTGCCTTTTCGTTCTCTCTGTTAGCAATTGAATTCTGTATTTCAGTTATGTTAAGTAATGAAAAAAAAATCCACATTCTAAAATAATTATTTTTTTGGTTCTTATTTTGTATGACCAAGGTGTCATTACTGATCAAGTAATCGTTTTAACGAACCTAATACTCCCTCCGTTCCGTATTATAAGACGTTTAGGCGTCTGTTCCGACCAGGTGAAAACATGCGCAAATGACGTTTTTAACCCTCCTTATGTTACAGATCGTTCGAGTTGGATTTAGCGTAGATGGTGTTCCTCCTCGGTCCTCGTCTCGCCTCGCCAAGACCTCGTGCAGTTCCACCGTGGTCCGTGGCCCTCCAGATCTCCTAGCCTCCAGATCTCATCTCCTCGCTTCCCTTCTCCTCGCCCAAACCTCACGCGGTTCCACCTCGCCTCGCCCAGTTCCACCGCGGCTCGTCAAGATCTCCTAGCCTAGATCTCCTCTCCACGCTTTTCCCTTCTCCTCGCCTAGGTGCCATCAGCAGCGCCATGTGCCATCAGGTTCTCTCCCAGGTAGGTGCTCGCCAGAAGATCTTGCCCAGGTGTATCAGCAGCGCGAGGTGCCATCAGGTTCTCTCCTAGGTAGGTGCTCGCCCAGGTCCATCAGGTGCTCACAAGAAGATCTTGCCCAGGTGTATCATGATTCATGAGCAGAAAGTGCTCCAGCAGCAGGAGCTCCGCACGGCAAGACATTGTACCCCTGCAAGCATAGCAGTACTCAACCATCTGAATCATCCAGGCAAGTCCCGGCACGACACGAAACGACGCTATGGTACTCTTTCCCCTATTGCGCACCACTTGAAGAAGAGGATACAACTTTACCTGGAAAAGACCAGGTCGAAGAAGAGGATGGCATGTATGTGGATCATCATGTCCAAGAAGAGGACGGCATGGATGTCGACCATCATGTTGATCATCGTGTTGACCAGGATGCAGGTGGTGTGGCTGTGGTACAACAATCTTGCCCCTGCAAGAAACTGACATAAACATGTGAATTGGAGTACATGTGCATGAATTGGAACAAACATTTGATTTACTAGATCAGTACCAAGATAACTTTAATTTGCAATCTTACTGGTACACCTAATATCAAGTTCAATTTCAAGAAAATGGCAGCTATTTTATTGATTGTTCCTGTTTCTCAAGGACAACAGTTCTGCATAATTGATGATTACTATTACGGTCATAATATTCTGAATTCCGACGACCAGAATGTTAACCAAAGTTATAATTTTGAGAGAAAACACCATCTAACAATTGTGTCATACTCCACAAAAATACACTAGCATGCTGCTTGTTTCAGCGACTCCACTAATTTAGATTTTCAGATGTTCTCCTCAAAGATAACATTTGTTATGACTTTTGAGACATGTTTTTTTTTAGTTTTTTCCATATTCTGACAGAAAAATGACCTACTGCAAATATTATGGTTCAGTTTCATGAAGCTTATGCCCTCTACCTTACAAACTTTTTAGCCTTAACAATTGAATAAGTGTCTATCTTCTGCCCATTATCAGTAGGGGATGCTAGCATAGCTAAATACCAGAAGCAACATTCTGGGAATTATTGCAATTAAGGGTGTGTTTGGTTTGGTGGCTATCCCCTGAGTGGTTAGGGATAGCCATTCTTTTAGTGGTTACCCTCTGTTTGGTTGGGAGGCAAGAGACTAGCTAGCTAGTATGCGGCCGATCGATGCAGTAGTTTTTTCTTTTTTTTTGGCGTGGGATCGATGCTAGCTAGCTGAAGTTGGTTCTTATACAGACACGAGTATATATACTTGTAAATGAACTGTAAAATATACTTGCGACGTATACAGGGTAATCTCACCACCTCAACCAAAAAGAGTTATCACAACTCTCTAGCCACTCTTATCCCGCCAAACCAAACAGAAAATTGGTTATCCCAAACTCTTCTCACCCGCTTAACCAAACAGAAAAAATGGCTATCCCTAACCAGCTGGTTGGGGATACCATTATCCCCTGAATCATATCCCCTGAACCAAACACACCCTAAGAATCTCCATTGTAAAGCATCGTTACAGTAATTTCTAATTTACACTACAAGCTCTATTTGTTACCGGCATAATAAATCTGCCCAATAGAATTAGTTTCTTCTGTCTTACTCCATGATCTTTAGCTACATGATTTGCTACTACAAGAATATTTCTATACAACCAAGCAAGGACTACTGCTGCCATTTCTACTGCTACTGCAAATAAACCATGGAAGATACTCGGTCAGTTTCTGCTTTGACACGAGAATAAGTGGCCAGATTTATACAAAAATCGGAGGCAGCGCATAATGGAAGCAAGCAGCAAGCACTAGTGCTTCTATAAGGGGGTGTAAGCTAGAGAAAATGTGTACGTAAATTCAGGCAGAGTATAGATGCAGTAGAGATAATGCATTTGAGCATGTTTTTTCCAAGCAAAATTTCAGACCTAGAAGAGACCCTAAGGTACAAAATTTTCCCGTCATTTTGGCAAGAAGATACATACACACATGCAGCAAGCATACAGGTGATGTCATGGACAAAAGTATGACCCATCATATAGGTACTCTCCAAATATAAATGCATCTTCATAAAGCACAGCGTTGGGATCACGTATAGGTAATTTGCATCAAGTATCTAGACCGCAGCATCACCAGACTAGCAGTAAATCTTTTCGAGAAACTAGGAACAACTGTGCATCGAATTGACTATTGAAAATCATTCGAGTGCATGTAGTACTATTAAGAGGCATCAGAACTAATCACAGATGCAGCAGCAACTCGGTGAAGGATTTCTACCTGTCCCTGTGATGAGATGCAGCTGCAGCCATGCGTGGACGAGCTCCTCCTCCCCATCTCGTTGTCCTTGACAACCAGCAGCAGGAGCCCCTGAAGAATCGATCACGGGCCGGACGGACAGCCGTCGTTACCGTGACTTCAGCACCGTGACGACCACGCCGTCATCCTCTGCGGGTGTGCTCCTTCTTCCGCTGCTCCGGCGCCCACAGAACCACCGCCTCCCATAGATCCATCGCCGCTGCACACAGATCCACCACCACCTCCCAAGAATCTATGAACGGAGCATAAAAAACGCATTTTGACCTCCATGCCGCCCGCGAGGACAGAGCACGTCCGCGAGGAAAAGGAGTGGGAGAGGACGGAGCGCGCCGGCGAGCACGTCTACGAGCATGGGCTGCATCGGGGCCGTCATCCAGTGGGAAACGGAGAGGCGAGCGTCGGCGACGCGCGAGACGAGCCGACGAGAGGAGTGGGGAATATGCAGGACAGAGTGAGGAATGTGCGGGACAGAGATCTTCGACCGGGGGTATTTTCGTAAAGTGTGCAAATTTTGGGGTCGAAAATGAACTACGAAAATTTGCGCTGGAAACGCCCCAACGTCTTATAATACGGAACGGAGGGAGTACTACATACTCCGTATCATATTTTGGTGAAGCGGAGGGAGGGAGTACTACACCTACATACCTATGGAGATGGGTGTGTAGGAGGAGGACAAAGCACATGAATTTCCTCCATTTATGGGCTTTACTCCTCACGCAAACGGCACGAGGGCGTACGTCCGCCCGCGGCCTGCCACACTGTTACGCCGGCGAGAGGCAGGACTTGCGTGCGAGGACGCCCCGATCGACCGGTGTCGCAGATCGCCGGGTACGCAGTTAGTTACGCGCGTACTTGTACGATCGCTCGCGGCTGACAACGTAGGAGTACGACGACAGGCGGCGACGTAACTTTGCCCTGCGGCGCGCGCCAGCTCCAGCAGCGGCGTGCCGGCGCGCTGGTTTTAATGGCCTGGATACGCCGTACCCGCACGCCGGTGGCCAGCAGCGGCAGCGCATGTGCCGACTGCCGAAGCCCGTCCAAGGTCGAAGCACTGCAAAGTAATTGTCCGCGAGCAGCAAAGGCGGCAGGCTCGCGGTGCCATCGATCGTCAAGCGGTGAGGGTAGAGCGGCTCTGGTTTTTGGCGTCGCTCCGCGTCGTGCGTAGACATCTTGGCCGGTTTGAGGCGATGAGGACGTAGGCGCTCCGTCGGAGGTTTTGGACACGTTCGAAACGCTTCATGATGCGTGATGTATGCCGGTGATGTGCGTCTGCCTTAACTTTCTCTGGATGTATGTGGGTCTGTCAGTCTGTGTACAAGATGACCACACGTATTCACGCATACTGGTACGTGTGTATAAGACGGCCGCACGTACGCTACGAGACTAAAAGGCGAACGTGTAGGCACCAAAACGCATGCATAGCAGAAGTGTATGTCTGTCGCAGGAAAACATAGATATATCCTCCCTTTTTTGTTGTTGAGTGGAACATACTATACTACTCCCTCGATGATTCCACGAGCGCCTTGGACTGAACTTGGAGCAGCCCAGTTCCACGTTATGTTCTTCACGGCCCATCATCGAACCTGAGACGGCATGCCAGCTACTCGGGCCAATGTTGACTACTTTTCACAGGCTATATATATATGGCTGTGCAGTTTTTCAAGTGGCGACACACATTCTCCAACGGTGAAGCCAACGAATACGTGGGTCGCTAAATTCCTTCAAATCTTGTACTCCCTCCGAACCACTTTTATACCGCGTACATAGTAAAATGAGCGAATCTATGTACAAATCCGCTTACATGAAGATTTTAATTTTTAAAGATATTTAGCCGATCAAATCCACTTGTAAGTTTATCCAGACAAATCTTTTTCTACCATTTTATACACAATTTGTTTTGAGAATATACCATTTTAATCTAAAGTCCATGAAATCTTATCAAGATTCTCAATTGGGATGAATTTACACCATTTATCACCTCACTCCACTGCCCAAGCAAGTCTCAAGACAGGTGTCTTCCAAAAGATAGAAACAAAAGATTCTCAACTTCCTCCCTGACAGTGCAATCTTGCTCTTGAAAAATTTCAAACAGATATGAAATCTATCACATAGAGGGGCATGATTTCCAATAGGGTCTTTCCAAAGTCTACAAACATTTCCACTATGTGAAATTACTTCCCTCCCATCCAAATACACATCTCTAATTTTCAGAATAGTTGTCCAACAATGTGATTCATTGCATCTAGTTTAAGAGTGGCGACCAATTTTCCTGTCGGGTATCTGTCCTAAATGATAGCCTACAAAAAAAACATGTTTAATTTTAAGTTTCCAAATCTACTTACAAAGCAAGCTAATGTTTTGCCTCCTCAAATTTTAATGCCCAAAACACCCTTAAACTTAGTTCTACAAAATCTAATCCAAGTGTCCATGACACAAGAATCTTCTCTTATGTTTATCAATCTTCTCAAAAAATTATTTACTCGACACAGACATAGACAAGTGATAAGATTGAATCTAAAAATACTAGCTTCCACCAGAATGAGCATGCCATGAGATGAAGCATAACTTCCTTGCCAAGCATCCAATTTCTTCACAGAACGAGCATCAATAAAATCCCAATTAGAATTAATTAGAGTACGAAAATAACAGTCATACCAAGATAAAACATAGACAGAACCACAACCTGACACCCAAATATGGACGAGTTAAACTCATCGCTATCATTGTCTCTACCCTCTAAGAAAATCTCACTTCTTAGGTAATAATGTTTTTTTTAGCCCAGACATAAGCTTAGAAAGATATAAGAAACGTTCAAGGTTATAGCCTTATCACTATCATGGTCAAAACAAATAGCCTAATTGCAACACAACAGCACCTTTACCAATGAAGCGAAGAGCGAATGGAAAAACAACAACAAGGCCTACTCCAAAAAGAAGAGACTAAAAGGAAAAATAGAAAAAAGGCAATCAATAAGATGTTGAACTAAGGAGGATTTGACTCTCAATTGATGTATGCTGCAGGTATTCCGTGGAAACACTTTCTAGCCGGCAAAGGGAGGATCCAAGTCGTTGAAAATAAATTTGTTGTGTTTCTTCCAAATGTTCCAAGCTGCACAAGAAAAAGTCTCCAAGAAACAGGGCCGTCGAAATTACTTGGAGCAAGACCAATCATAGGCCTCATTTCTCTATTGAAGTCCAAAGGTATCCCAGCAGAATCCCAACAACTTTGAGCAAACTCGCAAGAAGATGAATATGAGTACGGTTAGTACTGTATGATGCTATAATCAATTATAAATGAATATATTATATACTTTCAACCATCGAAAAGATTTAGTTTTTTGAATTCGAATACGCGCTCTCGATTTTTTTTTTTTTTAGGGGGAACGCTCTCAGAAGCTTGTGCCCACCACTTTTTTTTATAGGGAAAAACTTGTACCCACCACCGTGAGCCGCTCCCCTCGTCCTTTGTTTTCCAACGGCCCGCCAGCATTTCTTTAGACTTCGTAAGGGCCCACCAGTGAGCCGGGCTAAACTGGAATTCTCACGAGCTCTCGCTGGGCAGCGGACTGGGGCAATTTCTCTTCTCCGTCGATCTTGTTTCCCTCGTGCGTGCTTTTCCTTTCGTCAAGGAACCTTAATCTTCTCCTCTCTTTTCTTGAGTAATCTTCTTCTTAACACCACAGAAGCAAAACGAGAACTGGTCCGGCTGCCGGCCGATTTCTTCTGTTGTTGTTCACCAGCTCCTTTCGTAAAAGGGAAAAAGGAAAGAGGTAGAAGAACGGTTAGCTGCCACTGCCTGAGAACACGCACGGAAGAATTTCTTACCCGGACCTTGAGCCTTTTTTTTTTACTTAGCGCTTAGCTTCTTGACGCAGATCATTGTTCGATCGTCTTTATTTACTGGCTAGGACTAGGAGCATCTGGGCACCAAAATCGAACAGGTTACGGACAAAGAACGCGATCCTACTGTGTGGGAGCCAGGTTTGCACGAAGGCAAAAAAAAAAAGAGGAGAGGAAATAAGGCGATTTCCGTGGAGGAGGCCGTCGTTGGTATCCCGTATCCCTACTACCACTCCAACGGCGCATTCGGGTTCAACAAATCTGCACTTCTTCTCGTCGCCGCTCCTCCACTTTTGCGGATCTTCGTGCATAATTGACTTCCATCGCCGCCTCGAATCTTCAGACTGCCTTCTGGGTGCAGCCACTGGCGGCACTCACTTGCGACTCACGTGTTACGAACGTAGTAAAAGCCATCGGACGGTGCCGACTGTCGACACAGCCATTTCCTCCCTTGTTTCCACCTGAAGCTGAAGATGATGTATCCTAGCAAAAAAATATCAAGCGCCAGCCGTATACGTTGGCGTCTCCATTCCATCTACACATCACGTGACAGGCAATAAGGAGACAAAATAACACGCAAGATTTCCGAAAGAACAAAGTGAAAAAGATCACAATGCGGGATTCTGAAGAGAAATGGAGTGCGGACCTGTACAAGGCAAGAAGCGTCTTTTTTTCTTTTTTGGAAGCTCCTGTCCACCGCCCGTCCTTTTAAAATGAGGCCGTTACGGCTCTCGGAGCTCGGAAACGTCCAGGGCCTTCCGTCGTTTTCTGGGACAGTCGTGCTGCATTTGTGGTTTCGTCCGTAGGAGAGGCCAATAATGGCCGTACGCATTACGCTGCGGTGGGCGCTAACAAGAGCCGCACCTGGACACCGTGTTGGTGTTCACGGCCATAGCTCCGAGACCTCCGGCTGTTCGGCTGAGAATTCGATGCAATTTATCAGTTGTACTAGCCTTCTAGGACAAATAAAATACCCTCCGATCCATATTAATAGGTGCTGAAGTGGATGTATTTAGACATGTTTTATTGCTAGATACATCCACTTTAGCACCTATTAATATGGAACAGAGGGAATACTAGATATCTGTTTCTAGATATAAAAGAGAGAAAAATTCATCAAGAGTCAATGAACTTAGACACTTTGTCTCAACGTTGGTCACTTGATTGCAATGTACCCGAATTACGGGACCGTAACTTGTTAGGCATAGTCAGCTTAGTCACTCCGCATGTTTTTTTATTGTATTTGTGCGTGCGTGCTATACGTAGACGATACGTGGGCAAGAAGTGAGCGGGCATCGTGGAGGGAGACAAGGTGTCGTGGTTAATATGCAGGAAGGACCTATGGTTCCGACATATTTCATTTAGACACTCCTCCTCTCTCTGGTTTGACGCAGTCAAGGTACGATCACGTAGGCGCGGAGCAGCCGAGGTGCCTTGGCGATCAACGACCGCGTGATGACGTCGACCTCGCATGGCCAGCCGCCTACACAAACGCCACCGTGTGCGCTGGTTGGGGGTGAAGGGTGTGGTGTCCCCACGGCACCAGAGGTGCGGCGGGAGTCCGATTCACCAAGGGTGGCGCTGCTGCACGTCGTCAAGAAAAAGGCAGCGTATGTCCGTCATCGTCACATGGGCCGGCATCGCCCAAGTCGCCACCGTCTGCATCGGTTGGTAGAGGGTTGCGCGGTGTCGGATATATGCCAATCGGGGTATCTCTGGCAGTGGCCAAAGGCCAGATTACCAGGGTGGCCTACAAGCAATGGAGCATAATCCATTGGACGGCCCAGTAAACTAACGCGCAGGAAGCCGGATTTTAGAAGAACCCGGACCACGGACCAAAGTGGTGCGGTTTAGAGGAGAAGACAAATTTCTTACTTTCCAAGATGATACTTTCCGTAGTCTTCTAGGTTCCTTTTCTGTAAGCCCTAATCCGGCTATCTGTATAAAGCCGGACGGGAGAAAAAACAGACAGGCAACTTAGCTAGAAGCCAACCCGCCGGGAAGTTCATCCTCGCCGAGTTAGCGAAACCATACTCATAATTGTACTTTGTATATTTTAGACCTCAGCCCTGATTTAGTGAGATTACAGGAGTAGGAACGCCGTCTAGTTGCGTCGTACCGAACCTGGGTAAACTCGGTGTTCTCGTTTACAGTTCTTCCATGCCCCCCACCCGCGGTTCTACCAGTAGCCTTATGGCACCCCCATCCATGGACCTTACTACGATGTCTCGACAGTTGGCGCCCACCGTGGGGCCAGCGTCGTCGGGAGTTACGTTCCGAGCGGGAATACTCGGCGGAATCGGCAACTCGATTACTGTCGGAAGTCTGGAATTCAACGGAAATGTCGGACGCTTCCTCGACAACGGATCGTATATGCCGGCACGGAATCATCTGGTAAGTGGCTGCGTTTTACCGATTGGATCTACTAATGTTTTTATCGGTTTAACAACATAAGCTATGGAATTCCAAGGTGGAAGTAATTTTATCCCACGCGTCCTATGCCCAATAGATGAAGGCTTCAATGCCGGATTCTGCTCAGATTTTCCCTATTCATACATAGGAGCAGATCAAGCTTCCATAGTTGCATACCGCCAAAATACATCTGGGTTTGCCGCCTCTTTGGAGATGCCTACAATCAGATCCCACTTCATGTGTATGGTGTAGTCTGAGACCGCTGAAAACACGGAAGACGGAAATCCCGTGGAAAAGGCAGAAAACCATGATCCCACAGAAAAAGTGGAAGATCCGACATCCGTCGACCAGACGACGAACTCGGAAACCGACTCTGTTTTAGCTGTTATAGAAGCAAGGCTAGAGTCGGAACCCGGATCTAAAGACATAGATTCCGAAGATGAAGATGAAGACGCTTTTGAAAGAAAAGTCAAATCCATGCAAGGGAGTTTTCACGAAGTACTCATGGCGAAACCGTCTGGAAATTCGGATGCTGAGGAAGATGAAGATCTCAAGACACCTCCGCCAGATGAAGAAGAGAAGGAAGGCGAAACTAGTCCGACTTACCCTGACGTCAGAGAATTGATGGAGGAAGAACCTAGCAAGAAACCTCCATCTTCCAAGAAGAAAAAGAAGTCTGCTAAGAAACTCAAATCTAAACTCCAGAAGAAAACGATGGAAAAGTTGGCAGACATTACCGACCAAAACCTGGAAGTAGGAGGAAGCAACGGAGTCAAGCCTGCGGAGAAGAAAAAGGTTGAAATCCATGTTGCCCAAATGTCGGAACAATATGAGATTGATTTGATTCAAACCCCGGTGGCACGAGATGAGCCCCCAGAAGTGCTGGAAGACAGGAGACAAGCTATACAGCGGCAGCAGCAACATCTTTTCTGAACTCGTGAAAATCTCCTCAAAACCCAGACTGACATTAAAATGCAGCATGAAGAAATACTGGAGTACGAAAGAAGCAATAGATCTGGAATTAAACCTACACGGTTACCCGGAATTTCAAAGCCGGATGAACTGCCAGCAAGAAAAAAGTTTGAAAATCCTTCTTGGCAAAGGCAGGTTAACGACATTAATGCTAAGGGCGAACGCATATACAAAACCGTAGCGAAAAACGCGGAAGCCGCGTTCGCCATCCTTAATGACGATCTGTACTCCAGTGACGAATAACTCCAGGGAGTGTATATTTTCTTAGGAAAAGCATTACAACAGCAACAGTGAGAACAAGCACGTTCAGGGAAGTTACATGATGACTCAGCTTTGTGCAAAACTGCCACGTGCGCTGCTCGAGCACCTGAACATAGTGAATCTGGAGATTCAGTCGATTCTAAGAAAAAGAAAGGAGATCCTAAGAAGGACAAGAAAATCCCGGATAACAAGGATGCAACATTCAGAACAGGATCCCATCTATTGAAAGGCGGAAATAATCCTCGTGGCTACAAGGAACGGGAGGAGCAAAACCGAAAAGACGGAAAAGTAATGCCACCTCCGAGACGCCCAGCTGATAAAGCCGGAAGATATGACAATCCTCACATACGTGAGAGATCCCGTACTCCTCCAAGAAACAAAGAAATGCCAAGGAGCAGAACTCTACCTTATTCCAAAGGGCACGATAACGGAAGAAATATAGATAATCCCAGAAGAGCGCAGTCGCGCAACAACGGACTAGAACGGAGCAGATCCCCTTCTGTCCATTCAGTTGGAAGGCATTCCGCGCATGTCGATAAGACGGAAAGGGACGATCTATACTTCGGACCTAAGTGTTTCACTGACCGGATCCAAAGAATCAGTCTACACTCTGGCTTCGCCAAAGTCGGTCCAACTTATCAAAAGTATACCGGAAGTACTAACCCGGATACATGGCTTTCAGATTACTATACTGCCGTCCAGACCAACAAAGGGACAGATTTAGATGATGTAAAGTTTCTTCCCCTAATGTTACTGGATGGAGCCAGAGATTGGATCAACGGGCTACCGTCAAGAACAGTTGACAGCTGGGAAGATATGGCCAGAGTATTCGCTCAACACTTCCGGGGTACGTACAAACGCCCTAAGAGAATCAACCAGCTGAACCGTTGCGTACAATATGAGGATGAGTCGTATGTCGACTTTATCTCAAGATGGGCTGCAATGAAGTACAGTTGCTCTGGAGTAAGTGATGTACAACCAATGCATGCTTTCATCATTGGCCTAAAACCCGGCCTTGTATCTTTCATGGTTGGTTCGAAAGAGCACAAAGATCTCGGATCTATGCTTACCACTGCCAATGAGCACGCAACGGTTGAAGATGATATCAGGGCGAGAGGCGGAAACATTGATGCTTTGATTCAAGCCAAAAAAGCGTCTCATTCCGAAAAGAATGCTACTCTAGAAGCACAACCAAAACCCAAGGAGGTAAACTTAACCTTTGGAAAGGATAATGGAAGCAGATGGAAAGAAAAAAGCACAGAACCCATCTCCTATTCTAAAGAAGAGTGGGAAAAGATTAAATCGGAAAAAATGTGTCCACCTTTCGCAATTTGGGAAGCCTACCCACACCAGTGCGCAATGCCTCCTTAACAAGCACATGAAAGACACTGCAGGATCCGGGAATAAAGGAAACAGTTCCAAAAGGAAGTTCAATAAGCAAAACCCGGAAGCTGACAAAGAAGAAAGTGAGTCGGACACCAAAGATAAAATCCAAGAACAGCAGCGGAAAGGCAAGCCAAAATTTCCGAGAGTTGAAGGAGAATGTAACCTAACTTTCCTGGCAACTCCCTCACCCAAACAGGCAAAAAGAACACTTCGAAAAATCAATGCGGTTGTACCTCCAACCCCAAAGTAATTGAAGTATTCAAATATGCCAATTACCTGGGATCAGTCTGATCATCCCGGAAACATCCCAAAACCCGGCACGCATGCTTTGGTCGTAAGCCCTATTGTTCAAAACACTAGGCTCAAAAGAGTGCCGATGGATGGAGGATCTACCATCAATATCATGTACTTAAGTACATTGAAGCAGCTACACCTCTCCGAGACCCAACTCAAACACAGTAACATACGTTTTCACGGTATTGTTCCTGGCAGGCAAGCACAGTCCCTAGGAGAAATTTCCCTAGACGTAACATTTGGAAAGAGAGAACACTTCCGTCAGGAAAGGATCTCAATTGAGGTGGTGCCGTTCGAAAATGTTTATCATGCAATACTCGGGCGTCCGACTTTCGCCAAATTCATGGCAAGATCATGTTATATTTATAACAAGCTGAAGATGTCAAGGCCAAAAGAAGGAGTAATCGCCATATCTGGCGACTTCAAATTGGCAAACGAGCTGGAGAAAGGAAATGTCCTTTGTGCCAAACAAGTAATTCATAAGGAAGAACTAAAGGAGCTGGCTAAGGAAGTATCGCCGACAGGAAAAGAAAGCCGAAAGCCAGTAGACAATTTCAAAGCTTCGGAGAATACAAGACAGGTCATCCTAGATCCCAAAGATCCGACAAAATTTATCGTAGTGGAAACAGGAATGACCGACAAATAGGAAAGCGCGCTCCCCAAGTTTCTACGTGAGAACTGGGACATTTTCGCCTGGTGTCCTGCTGATATGCCAGGTGTTCCTAGGGAACTTGCTGAGCACCAACTTAAGCTGATTCCAGGATCAAAACCCGTTAAACAAGGTCTCTGTAGTTTTGATGGAAGAAGGCGGAAGGCTATAGGCAAGGAAATTATCCGGCTTTTTGCAACTGATTTTATCCGGTAATTTATACATATTGATTGGTCTGCGAACCCAGTATTAGTCCTGAAGAAGGACAATATTGTTCTTAGGATGTGTATAGATTACATAGGCTTGAAAATTGTGCCCAAAAGATAGGTTCGCGTTACCACGAATCGATCAAATAATAGATGCCACTGCTGAATCTGAGCTTTTATGCTTTTTGGACGCTTATTCCTGGTACCATCAAATACGTATGAAAGAAGAAGACCAAATAAAAACCTCTTTCATAACCCCATATGGAATATACTATTACATAACCATACCCTTTGGCTTGAAAAACGCCGGTGCAACATACCAGCATTGCATGCAAAGATGCTTGCATAGTCAAATCAGCGAAAACATCCATGTTTACGTGAATGATATTGTCGTCGTTTCCAAGGAAAAGGATACACTCATTTAAGATCTACGAGAAACCTTCGACAATCTCCACACTTATAAAATGAAGTTGAATCCATTAAAGTGTGTATTCGGGGTTCCCTCAGGAAAGTTTTTTGAGTTTTATCGTTTCTCACAGAGGAATAGAGGTAAACCCGGAAAAGATCAAGGCAATCTTAGACATCACAAGACCTACATGTCTAAAAGATGTCCAAAGACTGACGGGTTCTGCAGCCGCCGTTAGAAGGTTTATAAGCCGACTTGGTGACAAAGGTGTGCCATTATACAAATTGTTGAATTTTTTTGACAAATTTGAATGGACAGAAGAGGCGGACAAAGCATTAACCCTGTTGAAATAAACCTTGATAAAAGCTCCGATTTTGGCATCCACAAAAGACAAAGAACCCATGTTACTGTACCTTACACCAACTAACAGGGTTATTAGCGCAGTGATAATCATGGAAAGACGGAAAGGCGAGGAAAGTATTCCAGATCAACATCCAGTGTATTACGTCAGTGAGGTATTCTCCGAGTCAAAATAAAGGTATCCACATTATCAAAAGCTGACATATGGCGTATTTTTCGCATCTTAAAAACTCCATCATTATTTTCAAGGACAATCTATAACAGTGGTAAGCAAAGCACCACTAGGGGATATCATAAACAATGCGGACGCAACAAACATAGTAGCCAAATGGGGCATTGAACTTTATGTGTTCGACATTAAGTACCAACCCCAGACGGTAATTAAATCCCAGGTGTTAGAAGATTTTGTAGCCGATTGGACAGAATCAATGGAAAACACACCAATGCCAGATTCGGAATATTGGATCATGCATTTCGATGGATCCAAAATGAAAGGAGTTGAAGCTGGTATAGTGCTTAAATCTCCAAAAGGCGATATAATGGAATATGTATTATAAATACATTTCAACGCCAGCAACAATGTGGCAGAATACGAAGCATTGCTTCATGGCTTGCATATCTTAAAGGAGAGAGGTGTCAAACATATACTTTGCTATGGTGACTCGGACTTGGTACAATATCAGCTGAACCAAACATGGCATGCTAAAAGCGCCATCATGGCCGAATATCGGAGAACAATCGACGAGTTTGCCATTTGCTTCCTGAGATTTCAAGTACTTCACGTTAAAAGGGAAGAAAGTTGGAACACAGACACTTTAGCCCGCATGGGCTCGGAAAGAGTGAAGACTCTACCACCTGGTGTGTTTGTCTAGCATTTGCATGAACCATCAATAAAAGGCGGAGATGTTGACTATCCTCTAATTTCCGAGTCAATAGAACTTTTGCTTGTTAACATGGATTGGACAATTCCATACTTAAACTTCTTAATTAATCAGAAGTTACCGGATGGAGCAGACGAAGTCTTGCAAAGGCAGATACAACGCCGATGCAAAGGATACACGGTAATCAATGGTTGCTTATATAAACGCAGTACCATTGGAATTTTTCAGCGATGTATTTCGCCAGAAGAAGGACGAGAAATTCTACAGGAAATCCATGTAGTAGATTGCGTACATCATGCTCAATCAAAAAGCATAGTTAAAAAAGTATTACGTGCAGGGTTTTTCTGGCTAACAGCCAAGACAGATGCGGAATACATAGTGAATACATGTGTCGGATGTCAGTATTACGCCAAGCAGACGAAAATGTCAGCTCAAGCACTCAAACTATCCCCATAACATGACCATTTGCGGTCTGGGGGCTAGGTATGATTGGGCCATTCAAAACTAAAAGAGGCAGACTTACACATCTACTCGTTGCAGTAGATAAGTATACCAAGTGGGTGGAAGCAAAACCCGTCAAAAAACTTGACGGTGCGACTGCGAGAAATTTTGTCATTGACGTAGTCATGCAATACGGCGTTCCACATAGCATAATCACGGATAACGGGACAAATTTATCAATTGGAGAGTTGGCAAAATATTGCCGACAAACGGGAATTTGCCTAGATCTCGCATCTGTGGCACACCCACAATCCAATGACCAGGTTGAACGAATGAATAGTTCGATACTGTAAGGAATCCGCCCAAGACTCGAATCTCCTCTTCATAGAGCAGCTAGAGGATGGGTAGAAGAATTACCTTCTGTGCTTTGGAGTATTTGAACGACGCCAAATATATCAACAGGGAAAACGCCTTTTTTCCTAGTTTATGGCGCAGAAACAGTGCTTCCTACGGACATGATCCATGATAGCCCAAGAGTGCAGACGTATGATGACTCGGATGACGAAAATGCACGTCAGTATGCCGTTGATTTCCTATAAGAAGAACGCTAGCTTGTGCTACAAAGATCGGTCATTTATCAGCAAGGACCGCGACGATATCATAGTCGGAAAATCAAACACCGATCTTTCAAAGAAGGTGATTTGGTGCTAAAATTGGTGCAGGATAGGAAGCACAAGTTAGCCCCAATCTAGGAGGGACCATTTGTCATTAGCAAGGATATGAAAAATGGGTTATATTACCTTGTAGATATTCGAGACATGAAAGATGATCCCAAAAGTCCGAATCGCAAGAGAAAAAGAAAGATAGATGTAGAATTAGGAGAGACAAAAAGGCCCTAGAGCATCCAGCAGTTACGTCCCTTTTACACTTAGTTCAAATTCTATGTAAACATCATTAAGATCATGAAATAAAGTTTTTCAAAAATTCATGCATTGTTGTTTTGTTTTGTACTTTCTGTTCCAAGGATGATTCCTTCTTTATCTATTTTCCAATGATCTTTTAGTTTTGCTTTAATGTTAACCGAATTTTGCCTGCGTGCTCGGAGTTATAAAACTGAATGCTTTTTTAGCCTAAGGAGGCTTAAGAACCCTAGATTGTGCCTGTGTTCCTGAGGTTCATAATTTTCAAATTCCTTATTTTTCCTAAGTATTATCTGATTGTTTGTGTGTTGGGTCACTTGAATTAGTAAGTAAAAGTGCCAAGGTATAATCCATGATTCCGAGTTTTTGACTGATAGGTCTTAACCCAGTCACTTGGCATGAATATTGCATACTTTCGAGCCACTTCATCACTAAGGAAAATTAAAGCATACAAACCAGAGAACTTAGAAGGAAAGGAATTAAAACTCTGAAAAACTTGCAAAGACTTAAACATTACTACAAAGGATAAATACTTGTTCATATAAAACATAGAATGCATTACAATTTATATTCAATTGAAAGAACAGTAATGCTTTCTATTTGGCTAATTGGCTATGCACGAACTAAACGGCATCTTCGAACTCTTCGTCGTTGTCCTCATCGATGTTGCTTGGGCTCTACGGAGTTGTCGGAAGTTTTTCCTCTGGGTAGAACATTGAGGTAGACACCATCCGAGCTATCTTGGAGGCATGCCCCTTGATAGGGTCGAAGATTTATACCCGTTGAGCGTCCGTGTATCCTTGCGGAATACCGGTGGCGACGCGCCACGATTTGGCGGTGGTGTAATGCATACGCATTAGCCCAAGGGCCATGCGCACACCACCACGGGCGGCAGACTAAAGCCAAGATTATCTCTAGTTCGCCACCTCTACAATTGCCTTCGAGAGCTTGCTGACATCCGAGTATTCGCCAGACTTGTCGAGAATGCACTTGTTGATAAGTAGTATCCCGACATTCTTTAGCTCGGTGACGAATGTCCCGAAAGATCGGATTCTGTCAATCCGAGTGAACAGAGGATTCCTTTCTGTTAAGAAAACCAAGAAAGGTTAAAAAACACAGAAGGAGGAACAGAAGGCGTTTCGCAAAGTATAAGAAAAAAACTTGGTAAAAGTACAAAGACTCACCAAGAATTTTATCCAGCTCAATGCTTTCTTCAAGGCGTTGGTTGAGGGCATTCTCAAGGTCTCGGATAGTCCTCTCATCCTTCTCAGCTTGAGAAGAAGCTCGGGACTCGGCCAATCCCAGGGCCAGTTGGCTCGTCTCCAGATCTTTTTGGGGCTTTATGGTCATTTTGTAAATCTCCGAGTTTTCTTTGTGGAGGGTTTTGACATTGCCAGCATCTTCAGTGATCTATTTGGCCTTAGCATAAGAAGCTGAGAAGAAAAAGAGAGGAAGGGTTAAAAACTCGAAAAAAGACTTAGAAAATTTCAGAAACACAATCAAGGATTGAAAAGCATGCTTACCTGTTGTCTCCTTCAGCTGCTTCTGAGCCTCGGATAGTTCCGAGTACTTCTCATTAAGGATACTGAGAAGAGATTTTACTTCTTGGTTCTTAATGGTGAGCTTCTCAAAAATGTCCACATTTATATTTTCGGTGGTTTGCTGGAAAATAGAAAAAGGAAAAGTTTGCTTAGGAAAAAAAACAAGTAGGCATAAGATAAAAGCATTAATACAAAAAATAATAGTTTTGTATTGATATTTGGGGGCTAGAGATATTACCTGGCTCATCCTTTCCAAACCGATTAAGTTCTCGGAGAATTCTTTGGCATATTCCGCGAAGGTAATCCCCATGTGGTGGATGTCGTCTTGCATAACCTGAGGAGGCGATAACACGTAATTATTCCGTACGATTAGTCCGCCTTCTGGCCAAGGGTGGATCAAAGGGGCTCGGGCAAAGAACTTTTTCGCCCATGGATGGATGTATCCACGTTCGTCAAAGCAGGCTTCTTGTTTTACCTTGAACTTCTCGTCGAAAGTTGGCATGGTTTCAGTCTTGGGAGGGTTTGATGGTCAGCCTTGTTCTGGTTCCGCCCTTTCCCGCACATCCGTGTAGGATGCAACAGGCTGGCTTGACTGGAGGGAATACTCCTCCCGAGCAGCCGAGTTTTCCTCTCCAGCTGCTACTGGAGTGTCTGGGGCAGCTGCGGGAGATGGCTTTGCCCCCCCAATAGCGATGAATTTCAGCTTCTTCCTGCCTTTTCCTTTCAAAGAGATAGGGGCAATGCTAGAAAGGAGAAAAGGATCAAAATCCGAGATTAAAATTCCGAGAAAGAAGACACGCAAGAAGAGGCATACTAATGTAAAATTATGGGTTTTTACCTGGAAGTGGCGACGTGTACACTGTCAAGATCGATAACCTCCTAGCTGGAAGATACCTTCTCGCGTTTCCTCCCTCCTGCTGACTGAAAGCTGGCTTTTAGCGCAGCTAGTTCATCGTCAGTTGAAAGTTCTGCCTCAGGAAGATCAAGAAGTTGAGAAAGAAATAAAAGAACCCGGATTAGTATCAAAACATCCGAGAAATGAAAAAACTCAAAAAGTTCCCCAAAAGGCAAAAACATACCTTGGGAGCGGGGTTTTTGTCGTGATACATTTGTCGGCTCTCCTCGTACTGATCACGAGTGGAGACGAGCTGATTCACGCATTTTTTTGAATTCCTTCTTCGATAAGGCACTTTTTGTCGCCCTCATTGTGTCGTCTGGGCCCGTGTATTCACACATAAGCCGACTACCGCGGAAGGAGAGAGGTTGAATCCTCCTCCCAAACCAGCAAAGAATCGTATCCATGCCAGTCAAAGGAGGAGTGGAAGAGGCGAGTTTTGCAATCTGTCTTTTGATTCTCATCAGGTCTGGAGGCTGAACCTGGACCGCGTCCAACGCCCAATTGTCTTGGGGCATGGCCGCGGAATTGATGAAAGCTGGGATGGTCATGTCCTTTCCAGGATACGGAACATCCGAATGATAGAAAAACGATCCCATCCAGAATTTGATGGACTCGGAAGTCTTGATTTTGGGAAACCAATCCTCTCTATGCCTACGGAAATTAAAGGCAATGGTCCCGCAAATCGGGAGAACACCCTCGGTGGTGTTGCGTTTCACGTTGAAACAATATTGGAAGAAATCTAGGCGGGGTTCTATCCCTAAGTAATCCTCGAAGAGGGCCTGGAACCCGGGTAAATATAAAATGGAGTTGGGTGGAAAGTTGTGGGGTTGGATGTTGTAATGATTAAGAACCTGGAGGAAGAACGCGGATGGCGGAAAACCCATACCTCGATTGATATGGGAAGCCAAAATCACCCGTTCTCCGGCTTTGGAGACGGCTCGTAGTCGTCCTCACCCACCCACCATTTGTCCTTCCTGACAAACCCGTCTTTCTCCATGGCCGGAAGAAGAGTCGGGGCCACATTGCAGTGGCTCCAGTTTCTGGCGTCTCCTTCCTCTTCTTCCTCGCCTCCGAAAGTGGAGGCAGGAGCGGCGTTCTCGCTGTCACGAGTGGAGTTTTCCCCCTCCTCAGTATCGGGGAAGGGAGGAGGAGGAGGAGGTGTGGCCGAGGGCGGCGACATGGTTCCGGTGGCGGGATTGAGATCCCCGCCCGCCGGCTCGCTGGCAGGTCCCTCCAGTGAGCTCGCAAAAGCACGCGGAGGAGTTTCGATAATGGGATCAAGGTCATCGATGAGGTCCTCAAGGACAACGTCGACGTTTGTAGTCTCGGTGGCGCGAGGAGAATCTCCGGTGTCCATTTGCGGGCGGCGCGGCCGAGAGTTTGAACCACCAATGTTTTCTCCGGTGAGGGGTTGGGGCCCGGGTTTGTGTCTTCTCAAGATGCTTTGGCTCGGAGAACTGGGAGCGGTAGTGCTCTGGTACTCATCGTGGCTCGAGGAGGAAGAAGAAGCGGAAGGTTAATCGAAGGCCTCGAGACGGCTATTTATAGCTATAACATCCCTGATTTTTTGGAAAGTGCAAAAATCACAAAAATTTGAAAACTTGTTCTTTTTCTATTAAAGCAATCCACCAAAAACAAATAAAACCAAAACACAAAGTAAATAATATTGTTATTCCAATGTTATAGAAATTAAAAATCCATTATGCCTCTGTTTTCCATAATCCCTAAACCTCTTTCAACTAAGTCTTCGTATTTCAAAGTGATAGTTTCTCCTTAGCAAACCCTATTCTATAAAATGTTTCCAACTCAACTAAAACTTTGAAAATCTTTTCATAACATTCAAAACTTGAGGTTTGCAAACCCCAATGATATTTTCACCATCATTAATTGTTTTATGGATTTGAAAATGGTCATGTGACTACAAGATGATTTATCCAACTTTAAAGAGTGAAAAATGATTTTCTTGACAATATGTTTTCCAAATGGTTGTTTTCAAGTTCTATCTAATAATAATATTCCATATTCCAACTAATTGGCTACTAAAAATATATTCAAATACACAATTCAACTATATCACTTTTTAACTAATGATCCAGTAACAAAATAGTTTCTACTAATTTTCCATTTGAGAAAAGGACTTGTAAGAAACATACTTTCAAATGGTTAAGTATCAAATTTCTATCTTCCTAATTATTCACTTTAATTATTTTCTATTATAAAAATGGCATAAGTTGCTATTAGGGTTTACCCCCTATTTTCAAATATAAAATTGTGAAAATAAGTTGTGATGACTTTCAAAAATAAGTTTCAACTCATAGATTGTCACTGAAATTTTATTGGACTAATAAATTATATGTTATAATTTTCTAAATTAAAAATTCCACTAATTTACTATTAAGGATTTATTCAAATTTCAAAATTCAAAATTAAAATATGTTAAAAAGTTTATAAAAAATTGTTTCTGTTTGAAAGGTATTAATATTACAGGAATTTAGAAATTTATTTGACCTTATTTGGATTAATAAAACAGAAGTTATTAACATTTTGCCAAAAACATAAAAGAAGAGAAAAAGTGACGTCCACGATTACGTCATGTTATCTCCCTCCTCCCGCCTGGAATCACGCCCGTGACGGGGAAATAAAATCCCGGCGATTTCTCGCGTTTATGGCCATAAAGCCCTTCCCTAAACCCCTCTATAAAATGCCCCGAGTCTCCTCTCTGTTTCCCCTCTGGATTCTCCCTCCCTCTTGCCACCAATTCAGAGAACGAGCTCGCCGGAGTTCATCGTTTCAGCTGCCATATCTCCACAATTCCGACGAGGTGAGACCTTCCCCGTGCCCGAGTCCTCGCCAAATCAATGCGCTCGGGTATTTGTTTCCGCGGCTATATCACCGTGTCGTCCACTCCCGAGGCCATCGGAGTTGAACCGCACGGAATCCGCACCGCGCCGCCGACAAGAGCCGAAGTGGAAATCACCATCACCATCTGCCTCCAATCTTCACGTCGATGCTCGTCGTGGTCTCCATCATTTTCCGAGCACAGCGCCGTCGTCCCCGCCATTATCCGGCAAAATTATGGCGGTGAGCCCCCTATCTCTCCCCTCCCTTTTATTTTTGTCCTTTAGATCCAGATCCGGTGGTCGTGATTGAATCACTTATCGAAACGGTACAACCCAGTAGAAACACGCCACGTGTGCGCCAGTCAGCAGCGCCCGATTGGTTATCTGTCGCCCACCGTAGCGTGTAGCCGGCCCAGGCCCAGTCTCTGTCTGTCATCCTGCGTGGCAAATAGTCGATCTGAGCCTAACCTGTCTCTGGATTTATTTCCGAATAAAAATAGAATGTCAATTTTTGCAGAAAAGCCCCTGCACCTTAGATCTATCATAACTTTTGATCCATGAGCCCAAATTTAGCAAACTTGGACTTTTTGTTATCATCACAACATGTAAAAACTTTTTGCACTGTCCAAATTTATATTTAACCATTTAATATTTGTTCAAATTTAAATATGCTTGTTTGATGAATTTTGACATGATTCAAATTCTACAGATCCAAAAATTGCAAATAAAATATTTTTGGAAACCTTAGGATATGTACTTTTATATCCTCTGTTCCAAAATATTTTTTTGAACAAGTTAAATTTGAATTTAGAATTAAGTGGTATATTTGAGTATTTTTGACATGGATTTAATTCTATAATTATTTTCTATATAGTTCCTTTAGCAAAATTGTTCCTTTTGGTCACCTTGAACCAGAGACATAAGTACCTAAACATTTTGGACACCCCTAGACCATGAACATGTATTTTTAGCAAAACATCCATTATAATAGTCCACCAAGTAGTTTATGTCTTAGAGTTTGTTTCTACCCTTTTTACCTTTGTTGTGGTGGCTATATTGGAGCCAAGACCAAGTCCATAGTATGTGTAAATAACATATAAGACCAAGTAGTGAACATTAAACACTAGTACCATTGTTTTCCATCTAATTCTCCACTCCCTTGTTCTTTCTTCAAGAAATTCATCAAGTTAGCAAAATGGAAATCAAGACTCAAGCACAAGAAGGAACTTCATTATCAACTTGGTGGCAACATGAAGAGCTACAAGGAAGATCATGGAAGAAATTTTGAAGAAAAGACTTGGACTCCATAACTAGAAACAACTCAAGGAAGTGCAAATTCATGGAGAGATCAAGAAGAAGATCAACCCCTTTCTCTTTCTATCTTTTCTTCTTATTTCCTTTTTGACCTAGTGGTATATTCACAAGTGATAAAGAGCAACCCTTAGTTTGTTCCCATCCCATACCTAAATCAACTAGTGAAGTGAAAACCATGAAGATTTGTCAAGTTCAAGAGATGCTTCACAACAAGGAGGGAACTACAATGGAAGAATGAAGATGATCTTCAAGAAGACAAGTATGTGAATACTTTGAGCAATTCATACAAGTTGAAGATTTAGCAAGTTGTTTTGTCCAACCATTGACCCAAATGGAAAACCCCAAGACTTTTTTTTTCTATTGTTACGAAGTTAGTTGAACCTAGACCTACCTTAACCCAAAATGGAAAGACTAACTTAGACCACTCAAATGTCTTGATGAAAATGACTAAGTGTTACACATTGTTATGTGCTACTTTAGTTGAAGAAGTGATATGATCACCCTTGGTGAACTCATGGAACTTCCTCGACAAGTATGGTTATAATAAAGTTTGATCACATCAAACTCAACCTAGTCCATCCCAAGTAAACCCTTTGAAACTCCTTAACAAGTATGAAAGAATTAGAGAATGAATCTTTCAAACTCAAACCTTGACCTTGACCTTGTCCTAGCCAACTTGGTTAAACCCCTGTTGTTATGTTAGTTACTCTGTATGTTTTCTTCACTTATGTGTTTGATTGCTAGGATGCTTGTTTATTTTGTGTTTGTGTTTTCAATGTATAGATTGTAAGGAGAGTAATGATAGTTTGTGAAGAGAGTGTGATTTCTTCACCAACTTCAACAAGGCAAGTAACACATCATTCAACTATCCAATATTTTCTATATGCATTAGTTGATTTTGAGTAGTATGCATGATAGGAAATTTTACTAAGTTATACTATGCTATGATTTATCCTAGTAGTGTGTAGCCATCCTTATACCTTGTTATTTTGAAGCCTTGATACTTAGTTGAGGCTTATCCTTGATACAAAATTGTTTTACTTGATGTTGCGGAAAATTCTAAGTAACAAACTTCAATGAACCACCTGGGTGGATTTGGTAGTGCGGGGCTGTTGATCAACTAAGTGATCAAAGTGATCAACTAAGTTGTGAGGGTTCAGCTTGGGATTGACAAGCAGATGTAGCATAATTATAGGTGGAACGGGTCTTGCCATTGGGTTGAATTCTTGCTTATGAAAGATCTCGTCTCAATTCTTCTCCTTTCCTTAATGCACTCAGGGTGTATAGGATGTTTGGGTTGATATGAGTCTAAAGGTGAAAGTACACAAACTCTGCAGAGTCAACAAACTAAGATCTTAGCTGTATCCCCGGTTATGGACAACTATGAGCAGCTGGACAAGGATGGACGGAAGAATCACATCACCATTTTAAATAAGTAAAATTTTGACCAAGAGAACAACAGTTGTGGTGCTTGGATTTTAGTGCAATGATACCACCCCTTTGAAAAGATAAGTTTGGTTTTACAAAAGTGATAGGAGAAAACTGGCTT
Organism: Alopecurus myosuroides; assembly: GCA_028641055.1. Classification (NCBI taxonomy): domain Eukaryota; kingdom Viridiplantae; phylum Streptophyta; class Magnoliopsida; order Poales; family Poaceae; genus Alopecurus; species Alopecurus myosuroides. The sequence continues at coordinate 503,524,854 of CM054057.1, forward strand.
TATGCAAACTTAACCAAAACTCCACTCAACCAAATAAGCATGTAGTATTAGTCTTTCCATTTTATATCTACCATAGTGTTACTTGCCAATACATTAAATTGTATCGACTCCCTTGTGGCTTCATATTCCATCCTGCAGATGTTCTGAAGACGAGTGAGGATTTCGATAGGATCTCGAGTCTACCGCCAACATGTTTTGCCTGTGGCACATGAACAAGATGGGCTCAATGTTGTACTAAGTTTTCCGCTGTAATACTTTACATTCTGCTAGTCTTCTAAGACTATGCAAGTTGTAAGGTTATTTTGTAAAGAATGGATCATGCGATGTGATAGAATTTGATGCATTTGCATGATATTTTATTTTGTATTATGGTTCTAGCAATTGATCCAGGGACTAGCACACTAACACAGGTGTTCTTACATTATTTAAATGTGGGAACGCTACAATAGCCAGGATGCGTTGAGATCGGCCCTAACGGCTCTTTTATCCGTTCGATGCACGACGCGTATAACGCCGAAAAATCCGGGAAACGAGGGGGCGAGTGATTATTGCTATCTCCTCGTTTCTCGCGCGAGAATCTGTCAGAGATATGGTTTCAGTCTTTTGACTGAACCCAAACGTTCGTGACGTCGGCAAGATTTCCCTGTTTGCATCACAAGGTCCTTCTCCTCGAAGGCTCGTGGAAGAAAAGCCGGATTTTGGTAAATCCGAGTTTGGCATTGAAGAAATTCTGATGAAAGAAGAATGCAGACAAAAATGCTGACATTTGTGAAGAGAATGCAAGCCCACAAGGAACAACACAGAGAAGTCTTAATTTTTCTTGGGGGCTACTATCGGACATATGCCAATCGGGGTATATCTGGCAGTGCCAAAGGCCGGATTACTAGGGTGGCCCACATGCAATGGAGCATAATCTATTGGGAGGCCCAGTAAGCTGACGCATGAAGCCGGATTCTAGAAGAACCCGGACCACGGCCCAAAGTGGTGCGGCTTGGAGGAGAAGACGGATTCCTTACTTTCTAAGATGATACTTTCCGTAGTCTTCTAGGTTCATTTTCTGTAAGCCCTAATCCGGCTATCTATATAAAGCCGGACGGGAGCAAAAACAGACAGACAATTTAGTTAGAAGCCAACCCGCTGGGAAGTTCATCCTCGCCGAGTTAGCAAAACCAAACTCACAACTGTACTTTGTATACTTCAGACTTCAGCCCTGATTTAGTGAGATTGCAGGAGTAGGAATGCTGCCTAGTTGTGTCGTACCGAACCTGGGTAAACTCGGTGTTCTCGTTTACAGTTCTTCCACGTCCCCCCGCGGTTCTACCAGTAGGCTTATGGCACCCCCGTCCATGAACCTGACTATGATGTCTCGGCACGCGGCGTGGCTTTGGCACCGGTGCGGCGGCGTGAGGAAGACTCGCCACCCCTTTACGATACGATTCCCCGTCGATTTTCCCCTTTTTGAGTCAATTTTTTATGCGGTAGGGTAGAATTGAGACTTGGTTAGGGTTTGACATTTTATCTCTGTATGCAAACCAGGGTTTTGTGACAGTGAAATTGGGAGTTCGGTAGGGTTTAAGAAAGGATTGGGAAAAATCGAGATTTTGGCACCGTCTAGTACAGTACAAAAATGAATTTAGGTCGTTTATAGGAGATTGTGGAGAAAAAATGAGATTTTTAGCGTGTAAATGAACACATTTAGATTATTGATTTCTAAATGTATGATGAAAAATAGAGTAACCCCTTTTCTAACAGTTATTGATGTTGCGTATTAGTTGTGTTTTGTATATGAGGGAAAGATGCATATTTTGACCAGTAATAAGCATTTATAGTTGTTGTTATTTATGAGGGGAAATATTTCTGATAGATTGCATATGTTTTTGTTTGCAATGTATCTTAAGGAGTGGTCATTTTTCTGTTAAGGTCAATCATGGAGGTTACTTCATTGGTACTGGAAAATTCATAGAATATAAGAATGGACATGCATATTAGTATGATTACTGTGACATTGATACATGGACCTATAGTACGATTGAAAACTTATTGAGGAGGTTGGTTATGAGTGTGGGGGGTAGAATAAGAATTTATTGGTGTGTTCCTCGCATTGCAATATGGAGGAATGGACTTAGGGAGATAAATACAGATGATGACATAATGACTGCCAGGATGGTTTCATGTGTTAAAAATGAAGAACATTTCCAGCAACTGTTACTTGATCATGATGATAACATTGTGAGCTACATCTCACCTGTCCAAGTGCACTCTGATGATGAAGACCTACCTTTGGTTAAGTATGCACCTATGAAGATATATAACTATGATGTGGTGCATTTTATAGTTGCTTCATTGCCTCCAGTTATCAGTCCTATTAGGCCGCTACAGACCATTGTTGGAGATCCAGCAGAGAGCTCATCAGATGGAGAGTCTGTGGAGAGCATAGCAAAGCCACATGTAGTAGGAGTGATTGTGTATCCAATAGAGTATTATCTGGCTAGAGGGAAGAGATCAAATTAGAGCCTTGAACATGGATACAACAGATGCACCTCAAGAACCAAATACCACTGATCTAGATGCAACTCAATCACAGAGTGACAGTGATCAAGATTACACACCTCGGATAGAGGACTCTGATTTTGCCCTTCGTGAAGGAGATGGTGATCTGTTTGACAGAATTGTTGATGAAGGAAAAGGTAAATTTGTCCATGTAGAAGATGACGACAATGCTGAAGGAGATGATTTATATTTTCCAGACTATAATGAGGATGAAGTTAGACTAAATTTCAAATTCTTCAGGCATGAAGACTTGAGTTTCCCAGAATTTCACACAAGCTAGACACTTGATTCAGTTGAACTATTTAGGAAAGCTATCACAGAGTACAGTTGCAGGCAGAGAGTTGAAATTAAGCTTCCCACCAATGACAAGCAAAGGGTTCTGGCAATGTGTTATGAAGAAAAAGATGTGTAGTGCAGTTGGTATTTGTGGCCTCTTTTCACAAGAGAAGCAAATGCTTCATGGTAAAGAAGTATTTGCGACAACATAGCTGCTCAAGGAAATGGAGAGTGGCTGCATTGAGTGCAACTTTTGTTGCAAACAAGTATATAGATTCCTCCAGAGCAGATGAGAACATGAACATGCGAAACTCTACAAGAGTTGTGGAGAAAGACTGGAACATGACTGCATCAAGGAGCAAGCTTAAAAGAGCAAAGAGGCTAGTGAATAAAGTGATAGAAGGAGATGAGGAGAAGCAATATAGGTTCTTGCGGGATTATGCTCAAGAAGTGGGGAGTTCTAATCTAGGAAGCACATTTTTCTTAATTGTGTATCAAGGAATATTTTCAAAAGCTTATTTAACATTGGATGCTTGTAAGAGAGGGTTCATGCAAGAATGTAGGCCAATGATTTTCCTTGATGGGTGCCACCTCAAAACCAAGTATGGAGGTGTTCTCCTTACAGCTGTCGGGATGGATCCCAATGACTGCATATACCCACTTTCAATTGAATAGTTGAGTTTGAAAACACTAATTCATGGAAATGGTTTCTTTCTACACTAAAGAGAGACTTGTGGATAAACAACACCAAGACCATGTACCATCATGTCAGACAAGCAAAAGGTATGTTGCTTAACTGAACTTGTAGCTTAACAGATCTTGTAGATTAACTTACCTTGTAGCTTGGCTTAACTGAAACATGAATTGTTTTTGTAGGGCCTCATCAAAGGAGTGAGAGAGTTCTTCCCTGATGCAGAGCACAAATTCTGTGTCAGGCATATGTGGCAGAATTTCCAGCAAATTCACAAAGGTGATGTCCTAAAAAACCAGTTGTGGAAGTGTGCTAGGAGTACACCAGTTACAGAATGGCAAGTCAATATGGAAGCAATGCAGGATTTAAGTAATGAAGCTTACTAGTGGCTTGAAGAACTCCCACAAAACACTTGGGTTAAGGGATTTTAAAGTGATTTTTCCAAATGTGATATTATTCTCAACAACAACTATGAAGTTGTTCAACAAGTAAGCATAACTATTCATTGTCTTTGTTTGTTTCTAACTTCTCTGTATGTTTCTAGTTTCACTGATTGATGCATCTAAACATGTTAGGTATATCCTAGAAGAAAGGGAGATGCATGTGCAGGCTATGCTTGACAGAATCAAAACACAATTGATGACAAGGTTTTATAACAAAAGATGAGAGGCAGAGAAGTGGAATGGAAGAATTTGTCCCAAAATAATGAAGAGGCTTGCTAAGAACATACAGCTTGCAGCAACTTGCATGGTATCTGTAGCTAGTGGTGGACTTTTCCAGGTTGAAAACCACAACAATATCTATATTGTGGACTTTCAAGACAATAGTTGTACTTGCAACAGATGGAACCTCAATGGAATCCCTTGTCATCATGCAGTGGCTTGTTGCAAATCTGAAAAAAGATGCCCCGAGGATCTTGTTGACCCTTGCTACAACATACAAGCATTCAAACAAGCATACAAACCAATAATCAAGCCATGCAGAGATAGAAGTGGTTGGCTGATACATATCAAATGTATCTATAATTTCTTATGTTCCATGTTGATATTATGCCAATTGCTACATATTTTCCGTATGTTTTCCTACTTTTTCTTATGTTTTCCAGGACTAACCTATTAATAAGATGCCACAAAGCCAGTTCCCTATTTTCTGTTGTTTTTAGTTTCAGAAAAGTTGTTCTGGAAATATTCTCGGAATTGGAAAATTCGAAAGCCAGAAGTCCTAAAAGTCCCGGAAGCATCCAGAAGTCCCAAAGAGCCCCGGAGGGGGGGCCACTGGGTGGCCACACCATGGGGTGGCGTGGGTCCCCCCTAGCCGCGCCACCTAGGGGTATGGGCCCCCTGGCCACCTCCCGGCATCGCCCTTTCTCCCATATATACTCCCCGAGGCATAAACCCTAGGGGAATCGACTTTTTCCGCAAAATACATCCGTAGCTCCGCCGCCGCCGACGACAAGTTTCGGGGGACAGATCTCTGTTCTGGCACCCTGCTGGGACGGGGAAGTGCCCCCGGAAGTCATCTCCATCGACTCCACCGCCATCTCCATCGCCGTTGTTGTCTCCTATGATGATGAGGGAGTAGTTCTCCCCCGGGGCTGAGGGCTCTACCGGTAGCTATGTGTTTCATCTCTCTCCCCCATGGTGTGATCTTTATGTGATCATGAGCTTTGTAATCTAGTTGAATATGTAGATTGATCTTCATCTGTGTAACATCCCAAGTATGAAAACCTACCATTTAGAATGTTTGATTTCCTGTTTAATTAAAGTATTGCATCATGTCATCATATTGTTGCATTTGTTTCTTTTGTTTTGCATCTGTTATTCTTTGTTTTCACAATAAAACTCAAACAATTTCAAATGCTTTGTTTTCATACTTGTTCTGTTACAACTTTGGAAATAAAAATCTCAAATAAAACCAACCATTTGTTGTCATATTTTCCACATTGATCAACAAATAAAATGGTGCTTTCATTTCAATTATGTGACGCCCCGAGATCGGGCACTATGCAGATTTCAGCATTCCCGCCAAATCCACATAATAACCGATTCCAGGTTGCCATTTATGATAGCATTACAATAGTTCGCGAATAATCCACAATTACAACAGAAACAGATAGATACAAGATGACTCAAACGAGCCGGGGTTACAACTGATACATTACAAAGATCCAGATAACAGCGGAAGAAACAAACGTCCGTCTACGGACAAGATCCAAATTGGACTAAGAGTCCTGAAGATAACCGAAGGCGTCCAATCCCTGCCCAGGCCAAGCCGGAGGGATCCCCAAGCTAACGTCGTCAGACTTCAAACCTGTTGACTGCAATTTGGAATTTGCAGCCACGAAAGAGATTCGTGGGTCAGTACGGTTAAGTACTGGCAAGGGGGATAAAACCCATACTCACAAGTTACCGGCGTAGCCAGTCATCACAAGATACAAATACTTTAGGTTCAACGGAAAGGAAGGGGTTATTGCAAATAAGCGACAGCAGGCTGCACTAACCAACTACAGAGAGAATACTACCACTTCCAACTAACAGAAAGGGGATAAGATCGAGGGTTGTAACCAAGTGAAAGATAACTTCAAACAAACCCATCCTGGATCTCGCCCCTTATCCAAAGAAGCAATCCGAGGATAACTCACACAGTTGTATTAATGATGGTTCAGGTTGTTGTGTCAATAATCCTATTACTAGTCAAGTTGTTAATCATTGGGTGAGATTGTGAATCATTAGTTTAAGTTGTCCTGAGTACTTGTTAGCCAGTACTTTCACCAAGTAATCCATAACCGCGGAAAACACGGCTTCTCGAGAAGATTATCCCTGCAGGGTTGCACCAATTTAGCCGTACACTCATGAATATCCCGCCAGATGGAGCGGCCACTCCACCAAGCGGGGCACTCAACACAATCCAACCCTTCTTCGCATCAAGCCCAAAGCACCTTGGGCGCACGGCTACTCGGGCCCAGAAGAAAATGGACCCTCATAGCACTCTAAGACCGTGTCCCCCTATATGCCGACTACGAAAGTTCCAGCCGGGTACCAAGGGCTCGCAAGATCATGCATGCAGCAAATGGAAAACCCGAACTAAATGAGGCGATTTGGACGAGATGCGAATCGGGTCAAACTGAGGGGGAGCCCATACTCCCCAAATGCGGGTAGTGCGCTCATCATGGATCAGTAGACAAGACCCTTTTCCTATTAGGGTCGACACTAGCAGGCCTCAAAACCACAAAGGGCCTCCTGCCGGTGCCTTATCATCAAATTTATTATTAATAGCAACATTAGCATGATTGATTGATTGATTAAACATCGAGCCCCCGGAACATAAGGAAGTAATAACAGAAAGTAACGGGTAACAGACTCGAGCAAAACAACCCTAAGCAAGATAGTAAGACACAGGCTCAAGCAAAGGTTATAGGAGTGGAGGTGAGGCAATATCAGGGTTAAAGGATTCATGTGATAGGTTCGTAACAGAAACAACTACTACTAAGGATAGCAGAAAAGAATCAACGGAAAGAATCGGTAACAAGTGATGAAAGGCAGCCATATGGCAGCAAGTGAGTATACTTGCCTGAGATCCCGCAAGGTAGCAGAACTTGTCGTTGCTCACATCATCTCAACGTCCTATCCGGGAAGAAGCAATGAACCTCGAACAAACACCGGATGCAACAATTACTACTACGGCAAAAGATCCAGCATGATCAAGGTATGGATGCATGACAATTTAATTGATGCATAGAAATAAACTAGTTGACAAGATAAACAAATTTAAATGGACCCATATGCAATTGGATTGCATCTGGAAAGCCCATGAATTATGGTTAGATTATTTGTTTTCCCACTAATCAACAGGTGAAGGTGGATTATCATGATGCATGGATGAGGAAAACAACAAAATAACAACAATAGAACCAATTGAAATAAGGGTTAACAAGTTTGGAAATTATTGGTTAAGATTGGAAATTTTGGTTACTTAAACAGGTTTCACAAACAATTATTGTTTTCATCAAATTAAAGTGTTCAAAACAAATAGCAAAGTTTATATTTGAAAAGGTTATCAAATTTTAGTTGGACTACATGTTTCACATATTGAAATTGGACTTTGGATTATTTAATTATGAATTAAACAATATTAAACAAGTTTTAATTGAATTAAACAAGATTTAAATGGTTTAGGCATTTTAAATTATTCAAACCATGGAACAAAATTTATATTTGAATAGGTTATTTAAAATGGTATGGAAAACATATTTTATTTGCCTTATTTGGAATTAGTATGAATTATTTATGAATTGTTGCAAATTACAATTGAATTATTTGAATTCAAATTTGAATTGCATTTGGAAATTTCAAAACAGGAAACAATTGGCATAGTTGAATAGACAATTTAATTTTGAACAATAAACATATTTAGAGTTTTTTATTTGGAGTCATATTTTAAAAGTTATTAACAGATTAAAACAGGGGACCAATCTGTGATGTGTTAGGGGCCTAGAGGTGAAAGAAACAGGGGGACAGGGGCCTCTCTGCAAATTCCAGATCCAGATCTGGATCTGGTCTTTTCTCACCGCGGCCAGATCTAACCACGGCGACTGCCGCGCGGGCCCGAGGCCACGCGGGCGCTGACTGGGATGGTTATTGCCACAGTGGCACCCAGGGCAGATGACAAGTGGGCCCGGTGCGTGCGCAACTAAATTGCAAAAAGGAGCGGGGCAGCGCATCCGCGGGGTCTCGAACCGCTGCCCTCGCGGCGCTAGCGCAGGGAACAGCACCACTACGGTGTTCAGGCGTTCGTGTTAGGAAGCAGGTCTGACGGAAGATATTGTGCAACTACGCCTGTTAACTGAAAATTGGAACAGATCGCTTCGCTACTGAACCTGACGAACAAGAGGCAGCGATCGGCAGTCCACCGGCGCGTGCTCGTGCGTGGTCGCTGCGATGCAGTGCTGGGCGTGGGTGTGTGCGTGGGTCTCCGGTGCGGATGCGGGCGCTCGTGAGCGTGCGTGCACGCAAGGAGAGACAGGGAGGAGGAAGGGGTGGGGCGATCACCTCGTTCTGTCGATGACGCTGCCTGACGGCAGGCAGCAGCGGGGCACCTCCCCGGCGACGGCGCGGCCCACCCCATGGCTACCAGCAAGCGGCGAGGGGGGCGGTGAGGTCCAGGAGACGCGGCGGTTCCATTTTCCTCCTCGGAGGCGCCTCGAGGTGGCCAGGGTGATCGGAGCTAGAGGAGCTAGGTGGTGGTGCTCTGTGGTTGCGGGTGGTTTCAGTAGGTTCAGAGAAACGGATGTGAGCAGAGGGAGGTGGCGGCGATGGGAAGGAGGGGTGCTAGGGTTTCTAGGGTAGGCAGGGGGGTAGGGTGGTGGTGCTTTAAGGAGGAAGAGGCTAGGTACGGCAGTGATCTGGAGGGAGGATGGAGAATCATGTGGTTCTGAACATGTTCGTACTGAAGATGTCGACATCTGGAGGAAGAAGACAAAACAGAGGGGGTACTGGGCCAGAGCAATGGGCCTGGGGGGGAGAAGAAGAGAGATGGGCCTGGGGGAGAAAGGGATGGCTGCCTCCTCTCCTTGGCTATTTAATTTTTATTTTTTTTTCTTCCTTATTATTATTATTTTTTTGCCAGAAATAAAAGAGGGAGAGAGAGAAAGAAAATAGGGTTTAGGGGGTTTTCCCTTTAGGAAATATTTGTGTTACTTTTTCCAAAACAGCAACAACAAGGTGGTTAAAAGTAATTTCAACAACTTGAAATTTAGTAATTGGATTTGAATGCTTGGAAATTGCCATTAGGGTTTTTTTTTTAACAAAAGGGAAGAAATTTTGATTAACAGGCAATTGATTAAAACAAATTCAATCATTGGAAAACAATGGAGGGGTTTTGGTTGCAAGTTTGAAATTGCAAATTTTTTAGCAAGGGTGAAAGTTTAAATTGTTTTGAAATTTTCAGTTGTGATGCAAACATGGTGCAATGCAATGTGATGCATATGATGCAAGCAAACAACAGGTAACACCCCAGGTGTTACAGACGACACCACTAACAAGGGATTGCGCCCTCGCAATCCACCTGCTAACCCGGGAGGGGAAGGAAGTTCGACTATCGATTCTTTGTGCTTCCAGTTGATCTCCTCGACACCACTAACAAGAGATTCTTGCTCGGAGTGACGACGATGTTCTTCCACCAGGAATCTTCCGATGATCGAACCTATTAGGTTAAGGGCTCAGAAAACGTCCACCCACGTAGGATCCTAACACTTTGAAAGATAGACAAGAGGGGGAGACTCCAAAACAAATAAGATGGGATGGGAATAGAATAGAGATAAGGAGAAAACAAGAATCCTATTGAGATGTTTTCCAAAATAGTTTAGCAGCAAATAGTTTTTGACACTCTAGAAACAACGACCGTTAGCGAGGTTAACCTACAGGCTTTGCGGACCCGTTGCTTCGATAACCATTCGTATCGAAACAATCTCGGGAATCGGAACCAAGGCTCTGATACCATTTGTGACGCCCCGAGATCGGGCACTATGCAGATTTCAGCATTCCCGCCAAATCCACATAATAACCGATTCCAGGTTGCCATTTATGATAGCATTACAATAGTTCGCGAATAATCCACAATTACAACAGAAACAGATAGATACAAGATGACTCAAACGAGCCGGGGTTACAACTGATACATTACAAAGATCCAGATAACAGCGGAAGAAACAAACGTCCGTCTACGGACAAGATCCAAATTGGACTAAGAGTCCTGAAGATAACCGAAGGCGTCCAATCCCTGCCCAGGCCAAGCCGGAGGGATCCCCAAGCTAACGTCGTCAGACTTCAAACCTGTTGACTGCAATTTGGAATTTGCAGCCACGAAAGAGATTCGTGGGTCAGTACGGTTAAGTACTGGCAAGGGGGATAAAACCCATACTCACAAGTTACCGGCGTAGCCAGTCATCACAAGATACAAATACTTTAGGTTCAACGGAAAGGAAGGGGTTATTGCAAATAAGCGACAGCAGGCTGCACTAACCAACTACAGAGAGAATACTACCACTTCCAACTAACAGAAAGGGGATAAGATCGAGGGTTGTAACCAAGTGAAAGATAACTTCAAACAAACCCATCCTGGATCTCGCCCCTTATCCAAAGAAGCAATCCGAGGATAACTCACACAGTTGTATTAATGATGGTTCAGGTTGTTGTGTCAATAATCCTATTACTAGTCAAGTTGTTAATCATTGGGTGAGATTGTGAATCATTAGTTTAAGTTGTCCTGAGTACTTGTTAGCCAGTACTTTCACCAAGTAATCCATAACCGCGGAAAACACGGCTTCTCGAGAAGATTATCCCTGCAGGGTTGCACCAATTTAGCCGTACACTCATGAATATCCCGCCAGATGGAGCGGCCACTCCACCAAGCGGGGCACTCAACACAATCCAACCCTTCTTCACATCAAGCCCAAAGCACCTTGGGCGCACGGCTACTCGGGCCCAGAAGAAAATGGACCCTCATAGCACTCTAAGACCGTGTCCCCCTATATGCCGACTACGAAAGTTCCACCCGGGTACCAAGGGCTCGCAAGATCATGCATGCAGCAAATGGAAAACCCGAACTAAATGAGGCGATTTGGACGAGATGCGAATCGGGTCAAACTGAGGGGGAGCCCATACTCCCCAAATGCGGGTAGTGCGCTCATCATGGATCAGTAGACAAGACCCTTTTCCTATTAGGGTCGACACTAGCAGGCCTCAAAACCACAAAGGGCCTCCTGCCGGTGCCTTATGATCAAATTTATTATTAATAGCAACATTAGCATGATTGATTGATTGATTAAACATCGAGCCCCCGGAACATAAGGAAGTAATAACAGAAAGTAACGGGTAACAGACTCGAGCAAAACAACCCTAAGCAAGATAGTAAGACACAGGCTCAAGCAAAGGTTATAGGAGTGGAGGTGAGGCAATATCAGGGTTAAAGGATTCATGTGATAGGTTCGTAACAGAAACAACTACTACTAAGGATAGCAGAAAAGAATCAACGGAAAGAATCGGTAACAAGTGATGAAAGGCAGCCATATGGAAGCAAGTGAGTATACTTGCCTGAGATCCCGCAAGGTAGCAGAACTTGTCGTTGCTCACATCATCTCAACGTCCTATCCGGGAAGAAGCAATGAACCTCGAACAAACACCGGATGCAACAATTACTACTACGGCAAAAGATCCAGCATGATCAAGGTATGGATGCATGACAATTTAATTGATGCATAGAAATAAACTAGTTGACAAGATAAACAAATTTAAATGGACCCATATGCAATTGGATTGCATCTGGAAAGCCCATGAATTATGGTTAGATTATTTGTTTTCCCACTAATCAACAGGTGAAGGTGGATTATCATGATGCATGGATGAGGAAAACAACAAAATAACAACAATAGAACCAATTGAAATAAGGGTTAACAAGTTTGGAAATTATTGGTTAAGATTGGAAATTTTGGTTACTTAAACAGGTTTCACAAACAATTATTGTTTTCATCAAATTAAAGTGTTCAAAACAAATAGCAAAGTTTATATTTGAAAAGGTTATCAAATTTTAGTTGGACTACATGTTTCACATATTGAAATTGGACTTTGGATTATTTAATTATGAATTAAACAATATTAAACAAGTTTTAATTGAATTAAACAAGATTTAAATGGTTTAGGCATTTTAAATTATTCAAACCATGGAACAAAATTTATATTTGAATAGGTTATTTAAAATGGTATGGAAAACATATTTTATTTGCCTTATTTGGAATTAGTATGAATTATTTATGAATTGTTGCAAATTACAATTGAATTATTTGAATTCAAATTTGAATTGCATTTGGAAATTTCAAAACAGGAAACAATTGGCATAGTTGAATAGACAATTTAATTTTGAACAATAAACATATTTAGAGTTTTTTATTTGGAGTCATATTTTAAAAGTTATTAACAGATTAAAACAGGGGACCAATCTGTGATGTGTTAGGGGCCTAGAGGTGAAAGAAACAGGGGGACAGGGGCCTCTCTGCAAATTCCAGATCCAGATCTGGATCTGGTCTTTTCTCACCGCGGCCAGATCTGACCACGGCGACTGCCGCGCGGGCCCGAGGCCACGCGGGCGCTGACTGGGATGGTTATTGCCACAGTGGCACCCAGGGCAGATGACAAGTGGGCTCGGTGCGTGCGCAACTAAATTGCAAAAAGGGGCGGGGCAGCGCATCCGCGGGGTCTCGAACCACTGCCCTCGCGGCGCTAGCGCAGGGAACAGCACCACTACGGTGTTCAGGCGTTCGTGTTAGGAAGCAGGTCTGACGGAAGATATTGTGCAACTACGCCTGTTAACTGAAAATTGGAACAGATCGCTTCGCTACTGAACCTGACGAACAAGAGGCAGCGATCGGCAGTCCACCGGCGCGTGCTCGTGCGTGGTCGCTGCGATGCAGTGCTGGGCGTGGGTGTGTGCGTGGGTCTCCGGTGCGGATGCGGGCGCTCGTGAGCGTGCGTGCACGCAAGGAGAGACAGGGAGGAGGAAGGGGTGGGGCGATCACCTCGTTCTGTCGATGACGCTGCCTGACGGCAGGCAGCAGCGGGGCACCTCCCCGGCGACGGCGCGGCCCACCCCATGGCTACCAGCAAGCGGCGAGGGGGGCGGTGAGGTCCAGGAGACGCGGCGGTTCCATTTTCCTCCTCGGAGGCGCCTCGAGGTGGCCAGGGTGATCGGAGCTAGAGGAGCTAGGTGGTGGTGCTCTGTGGTTGCGGGTGGTTTCAGTAGGTTCAGAGAAACGGATGTGAGCAGAGGGAGGTGGCGGCGATGGGAAGGAGGGGTGCTAGGGTTTCTAGGGTAGGCAGGGGGTAGGGTGGTGGTGCTTTAAGGAGGAAGAGGCTAGGTACGGCAGTGATCTGGAGGGGGGGGGATGGAGAATCATGTGGTTCTGAACATGTTCGTACTGAAGATGTCGACATCTGGAGGAAGAAGACAAAACAGAGGGGGTACTGGGCCAGAGCAATGGGCCTGGGGGGGGGAGAAGAAGAGAGATGGGCCTGGGGGAGAAAGGGATGGCTGCCTCCTCTCCTTGGCTATTTAATTTTTATTTTTTTTCTTCCTTATTATTATTATTTTTTTGCCAGAAATAAAAGAGGGAGAGAGAGAAAGAAAATAGGGTTTAGGGGGTTTTCCCTTTAGGAAATATTTGTGTTACTTTTTCCAAAACAGCAACAACAAGGTGGTTAAAAGTAATTTCAACAACTTGAAATTTAGTAATTGGATTTGAATGCTTGGAAATTGCCATTAGGGTTTTTTTTTTAACAAAAGGGAAGAAATTTTGATTAACAGGCAATTGATTAAAACAAATTCAATCATTGGAAAACAATGGAGGGGTTTTGGTTGCAAGTTTGAAATTGCAAATTTTTTAGCAAGGGTGAAAGTTTAAATTGTTTTGAAATTTTCAGTTGTGATGCAAACATGGTGCAATGCAATGTGATGCATATGATGCAAGCAAACAACAGGTAACACCCCAGGTGTTACAAATTAAATAATTCCCAATTTGCTTTCAAACTCAAAACTCAAGTTCAAACAGCACCAAATTCCAACTCATGAAAGCTAACAAACTATTGTAATCATTTTAATCACTTTAATAATAGGGCTCACCCCATTAAACTTGTTGTTTTCAATCATTAACCAATTAATTTGCAAATATTCCAATTCAAACCAAGTGTCTTCAAACAGCACCCAAATGCAATTTATAAAATCAGCATTATAACCAAAACAATTGTTCTATTTTAATCATTAGGTTTCCCCTAATAAACATGTTGATTTTTAATAAAAACCAAATAAGAAGCATTTCTTTCAAATATTGACTTAAATTACAAAACAGTAATTAAAAATTAATCTTTTGAAAAACCAAACTGGGCATTTGTTTTCTTTTAACCTAACTAGCTAACACTAATTTTTCTAAAATTTCTATTAACCTAAAAGCATTCTTTTTCTTCCATTTTGGTTTCAGCAAAAAAATAAAAAAAATGAAACAGAAAAAATAAAAGAAGCCAGCGCGCAGCAGACTAGCCTAGCACCGCCAGCCCACTCTCTAGCGCGGCCCAGCCCGCTATTTACCCGCGCGTACCGGTTCGACGCATCTTTTCGCGTCGTCCTCCTGTACGGCGCGCATCGCGCGCTGCCACGGCGGCACGACAACGCAGCCGACGACCAGGAGCAAACCCTAGAGCCCTATATCTACCCTAGACCCCCCCTGGCAGGTGCCCTAGCCCTAGCCTCCCTCGCTCCCCGCGCCGCGCCGCCAATCTTCTCCTCGCAGCCACTTCTCTGCCACCGTTTGAATCTCGCTAGAGAGCGAGCTCTCTGAACCTTCCATGACCGCCGCCGCTACAGAGCCCCTCCTACCTCGTTGATCGCGGAAACGCTTCCACCTATTCTTCCTCTACCTCCACGACATCAAATCGGCCACTGCGAGCCCCTGGATCGACGCCGCGGTCCTCGTCGTCTCCGGCCACCGCGGCGCCCTCTCTGAACCTCTGCTCGCCGCCGTCGTTGCCGTAACTCTCGACGTGAGCTGACAACGGGAACGGAGCCCCCTTGCACCCCTCGACCTCCGCGACACCACCACCGTGCCGTAGACGCCTCGGAACGCCGCCGCCGTCCACGCCGTCGTCGCCTCATCGTCAAGCTCGGGCCTCTGCTTCCCTCTACGCCGCCGGTGAGCAAGTCGCCGTGCCTCCCTGTCCTCTCTCTGCACCATCCTGCATCCACAGCACCACCTCGCAGCAGCACACGCGCACACCCAGCATCAGCGCAATGAGAAGCACACGGTGATCGCCGCCGGTAGCTAGTTCTGTCAGGGTTCAGTGTTGGTTTTCGTCAGTAAAATTTCAGTTAAGCGAACCTCAAACATATCCTGTCTGCGCGCGTAGTACTGACAACAAACGCGAGCAGCACATCTGGTTCAGGCGCAGTGCACGCTAGCGAGAGGTGCAGGGTTCGAATCCTGCCCCTCTCTCGGGATAAATCCCATCTTTTTGCATCCGGTGCTGACAGGGAGGGCCCCCTGTCAGCCTCACCCGTGCCACGCAAGCACAGCGAGCCCCCTAGGCCCACTGGCAGTGCCTAGGGCTAGCTCCCTGTGCGGTAACACTTGTTTTCCAAAGTTTCTGAAATTAACTCTAGATCCTTCTAATTAACAGATTGGTCCTCCATCTTAATCTGTTAATAACTTTTTAAATATGACTCCAAATCAAAAACTCTAAATATGGTTGTTGATCCAAATTTAATCATCTATCCAAATAATCCATTTGTGTACTGTTTTGGAATTCCCAAATGCATTTAAAATTCAACTTTGAATAATTCAAATGCAATTTCTTAAATTCCATAACTAATTCATTATTAATCCAATAAATGCAATTAAAATATGTTTTCCATACCATTTTGCATAACCTTTTCAAATATAATTTTTGTTTCCTGATTTGAATAATTTAAATTGCCTAAATAATTTAATACTTGTTTAATTCAATTAAATTTGATAAAATCATAACTTGCTTAATATAAAATATTTTTTGAACATGCAAAATATGTTTTCAAACCATCAAAGTGTGAAATTTTCAAATGTGAGTTTGAATTTATGTTTTGAACAAATAAAAATTCAAATAAAATTCACACTTGTTTTAAATTCAATTAAAACCTGTTTAATATTGTTTAATTCATAATAAATTCATCCTAACTCCTATTTCAAAATTTAAAACATGTAATCCAACTAAAATTTGATGTACTTTCCAAATATAAATTTTGTTTGATGTTTTGAATAATTTAAATTGCTGAAAACAACTGTTTCTTAATTATTGCATTTAAAATTGCCAAAATAATAACTTGCTCATTTTAAATCCAATTTCAACAAATGAAATATGTTTCCCATGCAAAATTAAACCACCTTTTCAAATATAAAATTTGTTTCATGTTTTGGATAATTAAAATTGGTTAAATGATTTAAACCTTGTTTAAATCATTTAATATTGCTAAATTTATAACTTGATCAAATCAAATTCTTTTGGGACATATAAAATATGTTTTCAAACCCTCAAAGCATAACCTTTTCAAATATGAACTTGGTTTAATGTTTTGATCAAATAAAATTCAATTAACATCCACACTTGAATTAATTCCAATTTAATTCTTGTTTAACTTGTTTAATTCCTAAATAATTTATTTGAAATCCTTTTTCAATAAGTGAAACATGTATTCCAACTAAAATCTTGTGTTCTTTTCAAATATGAACTTTGTTATCTATTTTGAACAATTTAACTTGATGAAAACAACAAATGCTTGTGTGACATCTTTAAGTAACCAAATTTTCCAAACTTAATAAATGATTTCCAAAACTTGTTAAATCCTTTTAACACTTGCATCTATCATTGTTATTTGTTGTTATTTTGTTGTTACCATCATGCATGCATCATGCTAACAACTTTCACATAATAATTAATTGTAAATCATTTGTTCCACTTAATTATGGACCCTTTCCCATATGCCACTCAAAATAGCATAGGGGTCCATTTAAATTGTGTCATCATGTTAGCTAGTTTATTTTGATGCAACCATTAATTTGTCATGCATCATCCTTGAATGTGCACTATGCCATGATAATGATTGTTTATATTTCTGTCTTGTTTGTTTGCTTCTTCTCGGATAAACGACGACGTTGAGACCGACGATACTTACGACATCCCTTCTAAGGAGTTAGCTCAGTACCAGGCTACTGGGTTTTGCAGGCAAGTATTCACTCACATGAACCATCGTGTTCCTTTCAACATTGGCTACCGATACTTTCCGTTGTTCTTTTCTGCTAGCCTTAGTAGTAGTTGTTTCTGTTACGAACCCATCACATGAATCCCTTAACCTTGATATTGCCTCTCTTCCACTCATATCACCCCTTTGGTTGAGCCAGTGTCTTACTAGCATGCTTAGGTTGTTTTGCTCGAGTCTGTTACCCGTTACTTTCTGTTACTATTTCATTATGTTCTGGGGGGCTCGATGTTTAATCAATCAATCATGCTAATGTTATTGTTAAATAATAATTTGATGATAAGGCACCGGCAGGAGGCCCTGTGTGGTTTTGAGGCCTGCTACTGTCGACCCTAATAGGAAAGGGTCTTGTCTACTGATCCATGATGAGCGCACTAACCGCATGTGGGAAGCGAGTATGGGCGCCCCCCTCAATTTGATTCGATTCGCATCTCGTCCAAATCGCCTCATTTAGTTCGTGTTTTCCATTTGCCGCATGCATGTTTTTGCGAGCCCAGGCCAGGGTGGAACTTTTGTAGTCGGCATATAGGGGGACATGTTCTTAGAGTGCTATGAGGGTCCATTTTCTTCTGGGCTCGATTAGCCGTGCGCCCAAGGTTCTTTGGGCTTGATGCGAAGAAGAGTTGAGTTGTGTTGAGTGCCCCGCTTGGTGGAAGGGCCTTTCCATCTGGCGGGTTATTCATGCGTGTACGGCCAAATTGGTGCAACCCTGTAGGGATAATCTTCTCGAGAAGCCGTGTTTTCCGCGGTTATGGTTAACTTGGTGAAAGTACTGGCTAACAAGTACTCAGGACAACTTAAACCTAATGATTCATAATCTCACCCCCATGATTTACAACTTGAGTAGTAATAGGATTATTGTCACAATAACTTGACCCATCTTTAAACCAACTGTGTGAGTTATCCTCGGATTGCTTCTTTGGATAAGGGGCGAGATCCAGGATGGGTTTGTTTGATGTTATCTTTCAGTTGGTTACAATACTCGATCTTATCCCCTTTCTGGTAGTTGGAAGTGATAGAATCTCTGTAGTTGGTTAGTGTAGCCAGTTGCAGCATTCTTTATACCCTTTCCCTCCATTGAACCCAAGTCATCTGTGCTTGTGTTGACGGGCTATACTTTGGTGAACTGTGAGTCTTGCTTGCCAGTACGTTTATGTACTGACCCCTTTGGGGCTGTGGTTTCCGCAGACTACGATTACGAGGATCCAGGTGACGGCTACTACGTGGAGTTTGACGAGGCTGCTGACGAGTAGATAGCGGACCCGGGCAGGATCCGAGACTTCGTGGATGGGCTCCGTCTTTTCGTTTCCGGCCTCTTAGGCCTATTTGGTTCTTGTCTGTACTCAGACATGTTGAATGCTTCCGCTGTGATGTAATGATGAATTGTTGGGACATGCGTCCCCTGGATGATTGTATTTGCTATCTCTGCTCTAATGAGAGCTATTTGCAACTTATTTCAATCTTTTGTGTCGTAGAGGCATGTTGTGTTATCCTTTTGTTCAAAGCCGTTGACGTACCATGTGTGTATGGTATGAAGTACGTCAATGGTAGTGTCCTGATTTCTACAGGATAGTTTACATCGACGGTGAACAGTAGCAATGGGTTGTCACACATAAGTGTTGGCCTACTCGTAAGAGGACGCGGGTGCCGGAAAGCCCCGTAATCCCATCAGAGTACTGTTCAGTTCGTACGGTGAGTATCCTCTAGAAGTCCGGGTGCGACAAATGGTATCAGAGCCTGTCTGCCTGTAGGATCCCTTTTTACTGGTCGCAGTTGAGTCTAGAAACTATTTTGTAGCTATATAGGAAAAATGAAACGCGAGAGTAGGAATTCTGTCATTTTTCTTCTTTCCCCACCCACCCACCCTTTTCTGGTAAGGAAGTGCAACGTTGTTTTCCCTTCTCATCTAAACTTTCAAGTTAGGTTTTCACGAATCCTGGTTTCTCTAGAATGGTTATATCTACTAGACCATAGGAATGGAGGTGGTTGTGACATGATTCATCATGTTGCCTACTCACGATTGAGAACGGAGGCGTGTAAGCCCCGGAAGCAAATCCTCTATTCCTTAAGCAGTAGATATTGATCCTTTAGAAGCCCGGATGGGTTTTCCGTAGTACCTCACGAGTTTTGTTCTCGTTTTTTCCGGTGTTGCTTCGATATCCTGTTCTTCTCAACATCCTTTTCGGCCGTTGAAATCTTGTTGTTGTTTTCCATTTCAATTCTTCTACCGGCGTCTAATCAAAACTTTCCAGATATCAAGTCTATCTGGCCAGAAAGGTTGTTGTTGTTGTTGTTGTTGTTGATTCCAGGCTATGATAGCTGGCATTCCTATCACCTGGGGTTGTTTCGAGGAAGCATTCCTGAATCAACACATTCCAGATAGTCTATTCTTCAAATGAATCAAGTTCTATCCAGCTATACACCCTCAATGCAAAACCTCTCCTTTATTTGAAAATGTTCCGGTGGTTTCCAAATTCCCTGACATCTTTCCAGAAGAGTTGCCAGGAATGCCTATCGTCTTAAACTTCATATCTTCCCAAGAAGTATCCGGACCTTTTCTTTTCTCAGTAGGAATCTCGGGGCGCGATTCCTTCAAGGGGGGGGCGTTTTGTAACATCCCAAGT
The DNA here is from genome assembly GCA_028641055.1 of Alopecurus myosuroides. NCBI lineage: Eukaryota > Viridiplantae > Streptophyta > Magnoliopsida > Poales > Poaceae > Alopecurus > Alopecurus myosuroides. The sequence continues at coordinate 503,544,822 of CM054057.1, forward strand.
ATGAAAACCTACCATTTAGAATGTTTGATTTCCTGTTTAATTAAAGTATTGCATCATGTCATCATATTGTTGCATTTGTTTCTTTTGTTTTGCATCTGTTATTCTTTGTTTTCACAATAAAACTCAAACAATTTCAAATGCTTTGTTTTCATACTTGTTCTGTTACAACTTTGGAAATAAAAATCTCAAATAAAACCAACCATTTGTTGTCATATTTTCCACATTGATCAACAAATAAAATGGTGCTTTCATTTCAATTAAATAATTCCCAATTTGCTTTCAAACTCAAAACTCAAGTTCAAACAGCACCAAATTCCAACTCATGAAAGCTAACAAACTATTCTAATCATTTTAATCACTTTAATAATAGGGCTCACCCCATTAAACTTGTTGTTTTCAATCATTAACCAATTAATTTGCAAATATTCCAATTCAAACCAAGTGTTTTCAAACAGCACCCAAATGCAATTTATAAAATCAGCATTATAACCAAAACAATTGTTCTATTTTAATCATTAGGTTTCCCCTAATAAACATGTTGATTTTTAATAAAAACCAAATAAGAAGCATTTCTTTCAAATATTGACTTAAATTACAAAACAGTAATTAAAAATTAATCTTTTGAAAAACCAAACTTGGCATTTGTTTTCTTTTAACCTAACTAGCTAACACTAATTTTTCTAAAATTTCTATTAACCTAAAAGCATTCTTTTTCTTCCATTTTGGTTTCAGCAAAAAAAAAAAATGTTACAGAAAAAATAAAAGAAGCCAGCGCGCAGCAGACTAGCCTAGCACCGCCAGCCCACTCTCTAGCGCGGCCCAGCCCGCTATTTACCCGCGCATACCGGTTCGACGCATCTTTCCGCGTCGTCCTCCTGTACGGCGCGCATCGCGCGCTGCCACGGCGGCACGGCAACGCAGCCGACGGCCAGGAGCAAACCCTAGGGCCCTATATCTACCCTAGACCCCCCCTGGCAGGTGCCCTAGCCCTAGCCTCCCTCGCTCCCCGCGCCGCGCCGCCAATCTTCTCCTCGCAGCCACTTCTCTGCCACCGTCTGAATCTCGCCGGAGAGCGAGCTCTCTGAACCTTCCATGACCGCCGCCGCTACAGAGCCCCTCCTACCTCATTGATCGCGGAAACGCTTCCACCTATTCTTCCTCTACCTCCACGACATCAAATCGGCCACTGCGAGCCCCTGGATCGACGCCGCGGTCCTCGTCGTCTCCGGCCACCGCGGCGCCCTCTCTGAACCTCTGCTCGCCGCCGTCGTTGCCGTAACTCTCGACGTGAGCTGACAACGGGAACGGAGCCCCCATGCACCCCTCGACCTCCGCGACACCACCACCGTGCCGTAGACGCCTCGGAACGCCGCCGCCGTCCACGCCGTCGTCGCCTCATCGTCAAGCTCGGGCCTCTGCTTCCCTCTACGCCGCCGGTGAGCAAGTCGCCGTGCCTCCCTGTCCTCTCTCTGCACCATCCTGCATCCACAGCACCACCTCGCAGCAGCACACGCGCACACCCAGCATCAGCGCAATGAGAAGCACACGGTGATCGCCGCCGGTAGCTAGTTCTATCAGGGTTCAGTGTTGGTTTTCGTCAGTAAAATTTCAGTTAAGCGAACCTCAAACATATCCTGTCTGCGCGCGTAGTACTGACAACAAACGCGAGCAGCACATCTGGTTCAGGCGCAGTGCACGCTAGCGAGAGGTGCAGGGTTCGAATCCTGCCCCTCGCTCGGGATAAATCCCATCTTTTTGCATCCGGTGCTGACAGGGAGGGCCCCCTGTCAGCCTCACCCGTGCCACGCAAGCACAGCGAGCCCCCTAGGCCCACTGGCAGTGCCTAGGGCTAGCTCCCTGTGCGGTAACACTTGTTTTCCAAAGTTTCTGAAATTAACTCTAGATCCTTCTAATTAACAGATTGGTCCTCCATCTTAATCTGTTAATAACTTTTTAAATATGACTCCAAATCAAAAACTCTAAATATGGTTGTTGCTCCAAATTTAATCATCTATCCAAATAATCCATTTGTGTACTGTTTTGGAATTCCCAAATGCATTTAAAATTCAACTTTGAATAATTCAAATGCAATTTCTTAAATTCCATAACTAATTCATTATTAATCCAATAAATGCAATTAAAATATGTTTTCCATACCATTTTGCATAACCTTTTCAAATATAATTTTTGTTTCCTGATTTGAATAATTTAAATTGCCTAAATAATTTAATACTTGCTTAATTCAATTAAATTTGATAAAATCATAACTTGCTTAATATAAAATATTTTTTGAACATGCAAAATATGTTTTCAAACCATCAAAGTGTGAAATTTTCAAATGTGAGTTTGAATTTATGTTTTGAACAAATAAAAATTCAAATAAAATTCACACTTGTTTTAAATTCAATTAAAACCTGTTTAATATTGTTTAATTCATAATAAATTCATCCTAACTCCTATTTCAAAATTTAAAACATGTAATCCAACTAAAATTTGATGTACTTTCCAAATATAAATTTTGTTTGATGTTTTGAATAATTTAAATTGCTGAAAACAACTGTTTCTTAATTATTGCATTTAAAATTGCCAAAATAATAACTTGCTCATTTTAAATCCAATTTCAACAAATGAAATATGTTTCCCATGCAAAATTAAACCACCTTTTCAAATATAAAATTTGTTTCATGTTTTGAATAATTAAAATTGGTTAAATGATTTAAACCTTGTTTAAATCATTTAATATTGCTAAATTCATAACTTGATCAAATCAAATTCTTTTGGGACATATAAAATATGTTTTCAAAACCTCAAAGCATAACCTTTTCAAATATGAACTTGGTTTAATGTTTTGATCAAATAAAATTCAATTAACATCCACACTTGAATTAATTCCAATTTAATTCTTGTTTAACTTGTTTAATTCCTAAATAATTTATTTGAAATCCTTTTTCAATAAGTGAAACATGTATTCCAACTAAAATCTTGTGTTCTTTTCAAATATGAACTTTGTTATCTATTTTGAACAATTTAACTTGATGAAAACAACAAATGCTTGTGTGACATCTTTAAGTAACCAAATTTTCCAAACTTAATAAATGATTTCCAAAACTTGTTAAATCCTTTTAACACTTGCATCTATCATTGTTATTTGTTGTTATTTTGTTGTTACCATCATGCATGCATCATGCTAACAACTTTCACATAATAATTAATTGTAAATCATTTGTTCCACTTAATTATGGACCCTTTCCCATATGCCACTCAAAATAGCATAGGGGTCCATTTAAATTGTGTCATCATGTTAGCTAGTTTATTTTGATGCAACCATTAATTTGTCATGCATCATCCTTGAATGTGCACTATGCCATGATAATGATTGTTTATATTTCTGTCTTGTTTGTTTGCTTCTTCTCGGATAAACGACGACGTTGAGACCGACGATACTTACGACATCCCTTCTAAGGAGTTAGCTCAGTACCAGGCTACTGGGTTTTGCAGGCAAGTATTCACTCACATGAACCATCGTGTTCCTTTCAACATTGGCTACCGATACTTTCCGTTGTTCTTTTCTGCTAGCCTTAGTAGTAGTTGTTTCTGTTACGAACCCATCACATGAATCCCTTAACCTTGATATTGCCTCTCTTCCACTCATATCACCCCTTTGGTTGAGCCAGTGTCTTACTAGCATGCTTAGGTTGTTTTGCTCGAGTCTGTTACCCGTTACTTTCTGTTACTATTTCATTATGTTCTGGGGGGCTCGATGTTTAATCAATCAATCATGCTAATGTTATTGTTAAATAATAATTTGATGATAAGGCACCGGCAGGAGGCCCTGTGTTGTTTTGAGGCCTGCTACTGTCGACCCTAATAGGAAAGGGTCTTGTCTACTGATCCATGATGAGCGCACTAACCGCATGTGGGAAGCGAGTATGGGCGCCCCCCTCAATTTGATTCGATTCGCATCTCGTCCAAATCGCCTCATTTAGTTCGTGTTTTCCATTTGCCGCATGCATGTTTTTGCGAGCCCAGGCCAGGGTGGAACTTTTGTAGTCGGCATATAGGGGGACATGTTCTTAGAGTGCTATGAGGGTCCATTTTCTTCTGGGCTCGATTAGCCGTGCGCCCAAGGTTCTTTGGGCTTGATGCGAAGAAGAGTTGAGTTGTGTTGAGTGCCCCGCTTGGTGGAAGGGCCTTTCCATCTGGCGGGTTATTCATGCGTGTACGGCCAAATTGGTGCAACCCTGTAGGGATAATCTTCTCGAGAAGCCGTGTTTTCCGCGGTTATGGTTAACTTGGTGAAAGTACTGGCTAACAAGTACTCAGGACAACTTAAACCTAATGATTCATAATCTCACCCCCATGATTTACAACTTGAGTAGTAATAGGATTATTGTCACAATAACTTGACCCATCTTTAAACCAACTGTGTGAGTTATCCTCGGATTGCTTCTTTGGATAAGGGGCGAGATCCAGGATGGGTTTGTTTGATGTTATCTTTCAGTTGGTTACAATACTCGATCTTATCCCCTTTCTGGTAGTTGGAAGTGATAGAATCTCTGTAGTTGGTTAGTGTAGCCAGTTGCAGCATTCTTTATACCCTTTCCCTCCATTGAACCCAAGTCATCTGTGCTTGTGTTGACGGGCTATACTTTGGTGAACTGTGAGTCTTGCTTGCCAGTACGTTTATGTACTGACCCCTTTGGGGCTGTGGTTTCCGCAGACTACGATTACGAGGATCCAGGTGACGGCTACTACGTGGAGTTTGACGAGGCTGCTGACGAGTAGATAGCGGACCCGGGCAGGATCCGAGACTTCGTGGATGGGCTCCGTCTTTTCGTTTCCGGCCTCTTAGGCCTATTTGGTTCTTGTCTGTACTCAGACATGTTGAATGCTTCCGCTGTGATGTAATGATGAATTGTTGGGACATGCGTCCCCTGGATGATTGTATTTGCTATCTCTGCTCTAATGAGAGCTATTTGCAACTTATTTCAATCTTTTGTGTCGTAGAGGCATGTTGTGTTATCCTTTTGTTCAAAGCCGTTGACGTACCATGTGTGTATGGTATGAAGTACGTCAATGGTAGTGTCCTGATTTCTACAGGATAGTTTACATCGACGGTGAACAGTAGCAATGGGTTGTCACACATAAGTGTTGGCCTACTCGTAAGAGGACGCGGGTGCCGGAAAGCCCCGTAATCCCATCAGAGTACTGTTCAGTTCGTACGGTGAGTATCCTCTAGAAGTCCGGGTGCGACAAATGGTATCAGAGCCTGTCTGCCTGTAGGATCCCTTTTTACTGGTCGCAGTTGAGTCTAGAAACTATTTTGTAGCTATATAGGAAAAATGAAACGCGAGAGTAGGAATTCTGTCATTTTTCTTCTTTCCCCACCCACCCACCCTTTTCTGGTAAGGAAGTGCAACGTTGTTTTCCCTTCTCATCTAAACTTTCAAGTTAGGTTTTCACGAATCCTGGTTTCTCTAGAATGGTTATATCTACTAGACCATAGGAATGGAGGTGGTTGTGACATGATTCATCATGTTGCCTACTCACGATTGAGAACAGAGGCGTGTAAGCCCCGGAAGCAAATCCTCTATTCCTTAAGCAGTAGATATTGATCCTTTAGAAGCCCGGATGGGTTTTCCGTAGTACCTCACGAGTTTTGTTCTCGTTTTTCCGGTGTTGCTTCGATATCCTGTTCTTCTCAACATCCTTTTCGGCCGTTGAAATCTTGTTGTTGTTTTCCATTTCAATTCTTCTACCGGCGTCTAATCAAAACTTTCCAGATATCAAGTCTATCTGGCCAGAAAGGTTGTTGTTGTTGTTGTTGTTGTTGATTCCAGGCTATGATAGCTGGCATTCCTATCACCTGGGGTTGTTTCGAGGAAGCATTCCTGAATCAACACATTCCAGATAGTCTATTCTTCAAATGAATCAAGTTCTATCCAGCTATACACCCTCAATGCAAAACCTCTCCCTTATTTGAAAATGTTCCGGTGGTTTCCAAATTCCCTGACATCTTTCCAGAAGAGTTGCCAGGAATGCCTATCGTCTTAAACTTCATATCTTCCCAAGAAGTATCCGGACCTTTTCTTTTCTCAGTAGGAATCTCGGGGCGCGATTCCTTCAAGGGGGGGCGTTTTGTAACATCCCAAGTATGAAAACCTACCATTTAGAATGTTTGATTTCCTGTTTAATTAAAGTATTGCATCATGTCATCATATTGTTGCATTTGTTTCTTTTGTTTTGCATCTGTTATTCTTTGTTTTCACAATAAAACTCAAACAATTTCAAATGCTTTGTTTTCATACTTGTTCTGTTACAACTTTGGAAATAAAAATCTCAAATAAAACCAACCATTTGTTGTCATATTTTCCACATTGATCAACAAATAAAATGGTGCTTTCATTTCAATTAAATAATTCCCAATTTGCTTTCAAACTCAAAACTCAAGTTCAAACAGCACCAAATTCCAACTCATGAAAGCTAACAAACTATTCTAATCATTTTAATCACTTTAATAATAGGGCTCACCCCATTAAACTTGTTGTTTTCAATCATTAACCAATTAATTTGCAAATATTCCAATTCAAACCAAGTGTTTTCAAACAGCACCCAAATGCAATTTATAAAATCAGCATTATAACCAAAACAATTGTTCTATTTTAATCATTAGGTTTCCCCTAATAAACATGTTGATTTTTAATAAAAACCAAATAAGAAGCATTTCTTTCAAATATTGACTTAAATTACAAAACAGTAATTAAAAATTAATCTTTTGAAAAACCAAACTTGGCATTTGTTTTCTTTTAACCTAACTAGCTAACACTAATTTTTCTAAAATTTCTATTAACCTAAAAGCATTCTTTTTCTTCCATTTTGGTTTCAGCAAAAAAAAAAATGTTACAGAAAAAATAAAAGAAGCCAGCGCGCAGCAGACTAGCCTAGCACCGCCAGCCCACTCTCTAGCGCGGCCCAGCCCGCTATTTACCCGCGCATACCGGTTCGACGCATCTTTCCGCGTCGTCCTCCTGTACGGCGCGCATCGCGCGCTGCCACGGCGGCACGGCAACGCAGTCGACGGCCAGGAGCAAACCCTAGGGCCCTATATCTACCCTAGACCCCCCCTGGCAGGTGCCCTAGCCCTAGCCTCCCTCGCTCCCCGCGCCGCGCCGCCAATCTTCTCCTCGCAGCCACTTCTCTGCCACCGTCTGAATCTCGCCGGAGAGCGAGCTCTCTGAACCTTCCATGACCGCCGCCGCTACAGAGCCCCTCCTACCTCATTGATCGCGGAAACGCTTCCACCTATTCTTCCTCTACCTCCACGACATCAAATCGGCCACTGCGAGCCCCTGGATCGACGCCGCGGTCCTCGTCGTCTCCGGCCACCGCGGCGCCCTCTCTGAACCTCTGCTCGCCGCCGTCGTTGCCGTAACTCTCGACGTGAGCTGACAACGGGAACGGAGCCCCCATGCACCCCTCGACCTCCGCGACACCACCACCGTGCCGTAGACGCCTCGGAACGCCGCCGCCGTCCACGCCGTCGTCGCCTCATCGTCAAGCTCGGGCCTCTGCTTCCCTCTACGCCGCCGGTGAGCAAGTCGCCGTGCCTCCCTGTCCTCTCTCTGCACCATCCTGCATCCACAGCACCACCTCGCAGCAGCACACGCGCACACCCAGCATCAGCGCAATGAGAAGCACACGGTGATCGCCGCCGGTAGCTAGTTCTATCAGGGTTCAGTGTTGGTTTTCGTCAGTAAAATTTCAGTTAAGCGAACCTCAAACATATCCTGTCTGCGCGCGTAGTACTGACAACAAACGCGAGCAGCACATCTGGTTCAGGCGCAGTGCACGCTAGCGAGAGGTGCAGGGTTCGAATCCTGCCCCTCGCTCGGGATAAATCCCATCTTTTTGCATCCGGTGCTGACAGGGAGGGCCCCCTGTCAGCCTCACCCGTGCCACGCAAGCACAGCGAGCCCCCTAGGCCCACTGGCAGTGCCTAGGGCTAGCTCCCTGTGCGGTAACACTTGTTTTCCAAAGTTTCTGAAATTAACTCTAGATCCTTCTAATTAACAGATTGGTCCTCCATCTTAATCTGTTAATAACTTTTTAAATATGACTCCAAATCAAAAACTCTAAATATGGTTGTTGCTCCAAATTTAATCATCTATCCAAATAATCCATTTGTGTACTGTTTTGGAATTCCCAAATGCATTTAAAATTCAACTTTGAATAATTCAAATGCAATTTCTTAAATTCCATAACTAATTCATTATTAATCCAATAAATGCAATTAAAATATGTTTTCCATACCATTTTGCATAACCTTTTCAAATATAATTTTTGTTTCCTGATTTGAATAATTTAAATTGCCTAAATAATTTAATACTTGCTTAATTCAATTAAATTTGATAAAATCATAACTTGCTTAATATAAAATATTTTTTGAACATGCAAAATATGTTTTCAAACCATCAAAGTGTGAAATTTTCAAATGTGAGTTTGAATTTATGTTTTGAACAAATAAAAATTCAAATAAAATTCACACTTGTTTTAAATTCAATTAAAACCTGTTTAATATTGTTTAATTCATAATAAATTCATCCTAACTCCTATTTCAAAATTTAAAACATGTAATCCAACTAAAATTTGATGTACTTTCCAAATATAAATTTTGTTTGATGTTTTGAATAATTTAAATTGCTGAAAACAACTGTTTCTTAATTATTGCATTTAAAATTGCCAAAATAATAACTTGCTCATTTTAAATCCAATTTCAACAAATGAAATATGTTTCCCATGCAAAATTAAACCACCTTTTCAAATATAAAATTTGTTTCATGTTTTGAATAATTAAAATTGGTTAAATGATTTAAACCTTGTTTAAATCATTTAATATTGCTAAATTCATAACTTGATCAAATCAAATTCTTTTGGGACATATAAAATATGTTTTCAAAACCTCAAAGCATAACCTTTTCAAATATGAACTTGGTTTAATGTTTTGATCAAATAAAATTCAATTAACATCCACACTTGAATTAATTCCAATTTAATTCTTGTTTAACTTGTTTAATTCCTAAATAATTTATTTGAAATCCTTTTTCAATAAGTGAAACATGTATTCCAACTAAAATCTTGTGTTCTTTTCAAATATGAACTTTGTTATCTATTTTGAACAATTTAACTTGATGAAAACAACAAATGCTTGTGTGACATCTTTAAGTAACCAAATTTTCCAAACTTAATAAATGATTTCCAAAACTTGTTAAATCCTTTTAACACTTGCATCTATCATTGTTATTTGTTGTTATTTTGTTGTTACCATCATGCATGCATCATGCTAACAACTTTCACATAATAATTAATTGTAAATCATTTGTTCCACTTAATTATGGACCCTTTCCCATATGCCACTCAAAATAGCATAGGGGTCCATTTAAATTGTGTCATCATGTTAGCTAGTTTATTTTGATGCAACCATTAATTTGTCATGCATCATCCTTGAATGTGCACTATGCCATGATAATGATTGTTTATATTTCTGTCTTGTTTGTTTGCTTCTTCTCGGATAAACGACGACGTTGAGACCGACGATACTTACGACATCCCTTCTAAGGAGTTAGCTCAGTACCAGGCTACTGGGTTTTGCAGGCAAGTATTCACTCACATGAACCATCGTGTTCCTTTCAACATTGGCTACCGATACTTTCCGTTGTTCTTTTCTGCTAGCCTTAGTAGTAGTTGTTTCTGTTACGAACCCATCACATGAATCCCTTAACCTTGATATTGCCTCACTTCCACTCCTATCACCCCTTTGGTTGAGCCAGTGTCTTACTAGCATGCTTAGGTTGTTTTGCTCGAGTCTGTTACCCGTTACTTTCTGTTACTATTTCATTATGTTCTGGGGGGCTCGATGTTTAATCAATCAATCATGCTAATGTTATTGTTAAATAATAATTTGATGATAAGGCACCGGCAGGAGGCCCTGTGTGGTTTTGAGGCCTGCTAGGTCGACCCTAATAGGAAAAGGGTCTTGTCTACTGATCCATGATGAGCGCACTAACCGCATGTGGGAAGCGACTATGGGCGCCCCCCTCAATTTGATTCGATTCGCATCTCGTCCAAATCGCCTCATTTAGTTCGTGTTTTCCATTTGCCGCATGCATGTTTTTGCGAGCCCAGGCCAGGGTGGAACTTTTGTAGTCGGCATATAGGGGGACACGTTCTTAGAGTGCTATGAGGGTCCATTTTCTTCTGGGCTCGATTAGCCGTGCGCCCAAGGTTCTTTGGGCTTGATGCGAAGAAGAGTTGAGTTGTGTTGAGTGCCCTGCTTGGTGGAAGGGCCTTTCCATCTGGCGGGTTATTCATGCGTGTACAGCCAAATTGGTGCAACCCTGTAGGGATAATCTTCTCGAGAAGCCGTGTTTTCCGCGGTTGTGGTTAACTTGGTGAAAGTACTGGCTAACAAGTACTCAGGACAACTTAAACCTAATGATTCATAATCTCACCCCCATGATTTACAACTTGAGTAGTAATAGGATTATTGTCACAATAACTTGACCCATCTTTAAACCAACTGTGTGAGTTATCCTCGGATTGCTTCTTTGGATAAGGGGCGAGATCCAGGATGGGTTTGTTTGATGTTATCTTTCAGTTGGTTACAATACTCGATCTTATCCCCTTTCTGGTAGTTGGAAGTGATAGAATCTCTGTAGTTGGTTAGTGTAGCCAGTTGCAGCATTCTTTATACCCTTTCCCTCCGTTGAACCCAAGTCATCTGTGCTTGTGTTGACGGGCTATACTTTGGTGAACTGTGAGTCTTGCTTGCCAGTATGTTTATGTACTGACCCCTTTGGGGCAGTGGTTTCCGCAGACTACGATTACGAGGATCCAGGTGACGGCTACTACGTGGAGTTTGACGAGGCTGCTGACGAGTAGATAGTGGACCCGGGCAGGATCCGAGACTTCGTGGATGGGCTACGTCTTTTCGTTTCCGGCCTCTTAGGCCTATTTGGTTCTTGTCTGTACTCAGACATGTTAAATGCTTCCGCTGTGATGTAATGATGAATTGTTGGGACATGCGTCCCCTGGATGATTGTATTTGCTATCTCTGCTCTAATGAGAGCTATTTGCAACTTATTTCAATCTTTTGTGTCATAGAGGCATGTTGTGTTATCCTTTTGTTCAAAGCCGTTGACGTACCATGTGTGTATGGTATGAAGTACATCAATGGTAGTGTCCTGATTTCTACAGGATAGTTTACATCGACGGTGAACAGTAGCGATGGGTTGTCACACATAAGTGTTGGCCTACTCGTAAGAGGACGCGGGTGCCGGAAAGCCCCGTAATCCCATCAGAGTACTGTTCAGTTTGTACGGTGAGTATCCTCTAGAAGTCCGGGTGCGACAAACTGTTATGCTACTCAAGTGGTTTTGTTATCACCGTAAACACTTTGATCATGGGGTAAAGGTGATAGTGTGTGCACCGTGTGGTTTAGCATGATATTTATATCTTGTGTTGGAAGATGAACCTATGAAATTGTGGTGTTTGCGTGGAACCATCTGGGTCCCATGGTGATAGCATGGGGGTTACTTGGTTGGGAAAGTTCTTACTCTGAGGAGTGTTGTTAAAGCCCTACGCAATGATTAGTGTTCATTATTCGACCATAGAGTGGTTCGGAGTAGCATAGTGAAGAAATGATATTTATGCATTCAATTATGTTTTCATTGTTGAGAGTGTCCTCTAGTGAAAGTAGTAGCCCTAGGCCTTATTTACAAGCATTGAAACACCATTTTCCGCCTGTTCTGCTACATGTTTGCTTGCTTCCATTTTTATTTCAGATTGCTATTATCACTTATTATCATCCATATTACTTGCATTTTACTCTCTCTTCGCCGAACTAGTGAACCTATATACCTGACAAGTATATTGGGTGTGTTGGGGACACAAGAGACTTCTTGTATCTTGATTGTAGGGTTGCTTGAGAGGGGTATCTTTGACCTCTACCTCCCTGAGTTTGATAAACCTTGGGTAATCCACTTAAGGGAAACTTGCTATTGTTCGACAAGAATAGAAGCGTGCGTAGACATCAGTGGCAGAAGATGCAAGAAACCGAAATCAAGCCACCAATTTATGAGAAAAGAGTTGGGAGACTGATGTCTATGCACGCTTCTATTCTTGTAGACAGTGTTGGGCCTCCAAGTGCAGAGGTTTGTAGAACAGCAGCAAGTTTTCCTTAAGTGGATCACCCAAGTTTTATCGAAATCAGGGAGGTAGAGGTCAAAGATATCCCTCTCAAGCAACCCTACAATTATGATACAAGAAGTCTCTTGTGTCCCCAACACACCTAATACAATTGTTAGTTGTATAGGTGCACTAGTTCGGCGAAGAGATGGTGAAATAATGGTAATAAGGACGATTATAAGTGATAATAGCAATCTGAAATAAAAATGGCAACAAGCAAACATGTAGCAGAACTAAATTTCAACGGTGTTTCAATGCTTAGAAACAAGGCCTAGGGATCATACTTTCACTAGTGGACACTCTCAACAATAATAACATAATTGAATGCATAAATATCATCTCTTCACTATGCTACCCCGAACCACTCTCCGGTAGGATAAGAAACACCAATAATTGCATAGGGCTATAAAAGCACTCCTTAGAGTTTGCATTCCCTATCTAGGTAACCCCCACGCTATCACCATGAGACCTTGATGGTTCCAGACAAACACCACAATTTCATAGGGTCATCCAACACAAATATATAAATCATTCATACCGTGCACACACCGTCACCTTTACACCGTGATCAGAGTGTCTAGGGAGATCTCATAAATAAACCACTTGAGTAGCATAATAGATGAAGAGTAACATCTACTTATTCAACTAGATTACAAAGCTCATGATCACATAAAGATCACACCATGGGAGAGAGAGATGAAACACATAGCTACCGGCAGATCCCTTAGCCCCGGGGGAGAACTACCCCCTCCTCGTCATGGGGGTCAGCAACGGCGATGAAGATGGCGGTGGAGTCGACAGAGATGGCTCCGGGGGCACTTCCCCGTCCCGGCAGGGCGCGGGAACAGATATTTTTGTCCCCCGAAACTTGTCGGATATGGCGGCGGAGCTACGGAACTTTTCATGGACGGAGGCTGGATCTTTTAGGGTTTATGAATCGGGGGGATTATATAGGCAAAAGGGCGATGTCGGTGGGTGGACAGGGGGCCACACCACCTGGTGGCGCGACCAGGGGACCCGCGCCCCACTATGGTGTGGCCACCATGTGGCCCCCCTCTGGGTCTCCTTTGGACTCCGTTGACGTGCCGGGAATTCTAAGACTCTGGGATTTTGTTTCGTCCAAATCCGAGAATATTTCCAGAACAACTTTTCTGAAACAAAAAACAACAGAAAACATGAACTAGCTCTGTGGTATCTTGTCAATAGGTTAGTCCAGGAAACGTCCGGAAAACAAAGGAAAACATGTGAAAACATAAAGGTATTGGATATAAAACAAGTATGGAGCATCAAAAATTATAGATACATTTAGACGTATCAAGCATCCGCGTGCTTAACTCTTGCTCGTCCACGAGTAGGTAAGTGATAACAAAATAATTTTTGAGGTGACATGCTACCAACATAATCTTGATCATCATAGTAATGTAAAGCATGCAAAATAGGATCAAATGAATAAAGGTCGTGGTTTATAGTTGATATCAATAGAGTAATGTATAAACAATTAGGAATAACAAAGTAAAACTTTTTCAATGAATCAATGCTAAAACACAACCAACCGTGCAAAGTATATTAAAGATGATTTAAGCTTCAAGAAGAACAATATAATAATCCTATGCATCAAACTCTCACAACAACTCCTATTAGGATCAAGTCAAGTGATAACAATATGCACGTAGGAAAATCATTAAACTATTTGTGCACTCAAAACAAGAAAGTGTTCTGTATTGGTCCCTGACACCAGGATGTTATGGTTAAAATAACATTATGAGGGGGTTGGAAGGTCAATGGAAGAAAGTCTCACACAACTGAAAGTTATCATTAGAAAAGAGGATGTTTTATTATCAAAGCTATGCAAGAAGTAGTGATTGCCACACAACAAATGCACATAGAGCTATAAGTGTACAAAATCTCTCCAATGGAATTAGTGGAGGCGCATCCAACTTGCTTGCTCACGAAGATCTAGCACTTTTGAGGAGGCTCGTCATTGGAATATACAAGCCAAGTTCTATAATGTAAGGTTCCCCACATAGTTATGCAAGTCATAATATGAAAACTCTCTTAGAGCTGAACTATTGGTGCTAAATAAACACAAGTGTGGAATAAACGATAGTAATGCTGCCCCCTCTCTCTTTATTATCTCTTTTTGGCCCTCTTTTTTTTGGGGGGAGGGGGGATTTTTCCTTTTTTTCTTCTTTTTTTATATATAACCTCACTGGTAGGGGCACCACTTTATTTTACAACAAATAATCACACTTTTAGTACTCATTACTCAAACTGAAATATCTTTGATGTATAAAACTGAATTCTCCTGCCAGTGTAGCAGTATGGAAAATAACAATGAAGCACGTCATCAAGTCACATAATAAAGATGGGTGTTGTATAGCAATATATCTCGGAATGGCTATGGAAATGACATGAAAGGTAGGTATGGTGGCTGTTTTGAGGAAGATATTTGGTCTTATGTGTAGGAGAACAAAGTCCTCCCACTGGATTTGGATGCACTGGCAAAGTTTGCACCAACTCTTAATGTGAGATTGGGAAATGCACAGTACCGAAGAGGCTAGCAAATATGGATGGTAAAAGTGCTAGGAAACCACATCTTACAACTCACAAGTTAAAAGATTACAACTAGAAATATGATCTTACAAGGCATAATGAAAAACAGGAGCTAAAAAGGATTTGCAGCAGCTAGCAGAAAAATGAAGAATATGAGTATTCATAAGAAAACGAGTTTTCATATGAAAAAACGGAGTGTGTCTATCTCCCACACAAGAATGTTGGGTTACAACTAAGTTTATTGCAGCAAGCAAAAAAAAAACAGACGCTCCAACTAAAGTGCATATGATGTGACCGATTAAAAATATAGTTTCACTAGAAGTGACCTGCTAAGTTGCTGATGCAGAAGGGGATGCCTTGGGCATCTCCAAGCTTAGACGCTTGAGTCTTCTTTTAATTTTCTGGTATGAACCACGGGAGCATCCCCAAGCTTAGGCTTTTCACTCTTCTTGATTACATTATATCACCCTCTTCTTTTGACCCTTGAAAACTTCCTTCACACCAGACTAAAGTAATTCTCATTAGAGGGTTAGTGCACAATAAAAAACTCACATGTTCTCCTTGGACACAAGCTTATTAATACTTTTAAACACTATCTACAACCACTGATATTTTGTGGAGCAAAGAAATCCACTCAACATAGTAAAAGAGAGAATGCAAGTAAAAAGGCAGAATCTGTCAAAACCAGAACAGTCTGTAAAGACGATTTTTTTCGGGTCATTTAATTTTCTCAAATAGAAAAACGCAGAACAATAAAGAGTTTCATAAATATATGAGGATTAAGCACAAAAAATTTCAGGTCATTTTGATCTTTCAGTAATTTTATATGAATTTAACAGTGCACAAGAGAAATCTGTTTTCTGCGCAGAAATCCAAATCTAACCTCAACTTTCACTAGAGACTTTACTTGGCACAACAAATGCGAGAAAATAAAGATACAAAGGAGTTTATACAGAAGTATACGACACCTTGACTCAAAGAAAACAGAAGAAAACATTGCAAAAATAAAAACATGGGTTATCTCCCAAGAAATGCTTTTCTTTAATGCCTTTTAGCTAGGCATGATAATTTGAGAAGATGCTCATATAAGAATAAGATTTGAAGAACAATAACAGAGCATCAAGAAGCAAATACGAAACACTTTTAAGTCTAGCCCACTTCCTATGAAAAAGAATCTTTTAGACAAACAAGTCAATAAAGCACAAAGTTGCTAGCATAGGAAGAAAAAAATAAGTGCAACTTCAAAAATTTCAACATAGAGAGGGGAAACTTAATATTATTGAGATGCATAAGACTATGTTTCCCTCTCTCATAATAACTTTCAGTAGCATCATGAATAAAAGTAACAATATAACTATCACATAAAACATTCTTATCATGAGCCATATGCATAAAATAATTATTACTCTCCACATAAGCATATTCATTCTCATTAATAGTAGTGGGAGCAAATTCAAAAAATAGCTATCATTATTATTCTCATAACCATAATCATCAAATATAGGAGGCATATTATAATCATAATTAATTTTCTCCTCAATAGTAGGTGGAATAAAAATATCATATTCATCATTGTAATCATCATAAAGAACTCCATCATGATAGACAAGTTGTATATTAGGGAGATGGTTTTGGGTAATCCCTCCATAACTATGACAAGTTTCATAAGGATAATTGTAATTATAGCCTATGTTATAGTATTCTTCATAATAGTTATCAAAGACTGGGGGCATAATATCATCATTAGCAATAGAATAGTTATGTTCCAAAAGTGTGTTCATTTGTAAACATATCATCATTTTTACTAGAAGGAGATGTATAAAACATATAATCATTAGTAGCAAAAGGATTTTCAAACACATCATCCACAATCTCATAGCTTTCTATATCATTATTGGAAGGAACATGGATGGTACTAATAGTACATCAATTATTATCATCATTTTCCGAATTGGTAGCAAAGAAATTTTCAATATCAAAAATAGTTTGTTTCTTCCAATCATGATCACTTTCATAAATAACAGGCATAGGAAAAATCATCGAGTTCAGACTCATCAGCAACAACTATAATAGGAGCAACATGCTTAGGGGGAGATAATGTTACCTCTCTCCTTTTACTCTTCTTATTCTTCTTCTTCCTTTTCTTCCACTCTTTGGGAGGGAGAGGCTTGAAAGGAAGCTTTTCCACATACCCTGGTTTATTGTCAGAAACAATAGAAAAAACTTTGGAGGATTCCTCCTCTTCATTAATAAGAACAAAACACAGTATTAGTCCTATCATATTTTGGTAAAGCCTCATCTTTTATAATATTTTGTATGTAAGTATTTGCGTGGAAATTATTAACACAATAAAGATAACAACCATGCAGGAAGCTATTCATATCAAAAGCACTCATATCTACCAAAGAAGTTTTTCTTGATAACTCTTCACACCCCAAAAATAATGTAAGTTCATCATGCTGATTAGGAGTGATCATGTCATCACAATACAAACTTGCAGTACTCATTGGATTCAAAAGGATATTATTATAGCATGAGCATCACAAATAAAAGGATAGAGGGCACAAACTTTTTCACCGAGATCATTTAAAGCCCTGTACCACATTCTAGTTTTTTCATTCTTGTGATGGATAAAATATTCTTCTTAAATTTTATTATTTTCATAAGGTCTAAGTGCTCCACAAAAATTAACATGCTTATAAGAAATACTACTTTCGGAGGTTTGAGCATATTTATTGCAATCATTAATAACAATTTCGTTTTTCATGCAAGTGTGTTTAAATGGTTCATGATATATGTCCCAATTTTCTTTAGGAACATTAATATGAGAAGCAAATGATCTTTTACAAACCAACAATCATTTGAGGATCAAGACAATATTTAGCACTAAGCTTTTGAAAATCAACAGTTTTAGGGAAAGACTTAATGCAATCATACTCATAGTTTATACCTGGTTCTTTATCTTTGTCGTTATTCCAATCATCATTATTGTTTTGAATTGTTTAAAGAATATCCCATTTATCTTCAACCTTCTTACTTGAGAAAGAATCCTCTGAACAGGCATCTAAATAATCCTTGTCATGTCTTGAAAGCCTTGCATAAAAATTAGTAAAAATTATTTCCTCAGGAAGCTCATGGTTAGGACATTTGAGTATTAATGTTTTCAGTCTTCCCCAAGCTTGGGAAATGCTTTCTCCATCACGAGGCCAAAAATTATAAATGTAATTCCTATCTAAATACAGTTCATGAGGAGGATAAAATTTAGAGTAAAAGAGAGATTCAAACTCCTCCCACTCCAAATGATGAGGATCATCTAGTAGCTCATACCACTCCCTTGCTTTGTCCTTAAGTGACAAAGAGAATAGCCTCCTCTTAACTTGGTCCATTGAAATACCTGAATACTTGAACAACTCGCATAATTCATGTATAAAAATTAAATGATCACTAGGATGGACAGTTCCATCTACAAAATAGAAGTTATTCATGACACGTTCAACAATTTTCATAGGTATTTTAAAAGGAATACTTTCAGTATAAGGATTTAAAATATCACAAGTATCTTTAGATTTATCACATATGGGAGATGAAGTATCATGAGAGAAAATTTTCTCCTCTAAATATGGGGAACTAAAAAGATCGTTTTTATAAAAACTAGCATCCCCAAGCTTAGACTTTTCCCTAGCATTAGAAATAATGGTATCCAAAGAATTAATGCTAATAACATTGCTATCACTATTATGCAAACAAAATTCCATAGTTTTTTAAATTTTCTCTTCAAAAGCATCATGTACTAATTCAAGACAAAGATTAAAAGGCTCTCTCATGTTTCTTTTTCATTAAGCCTAAAGATAGTCAATATAAAAACAAGAAACAAAAAGATATAATTACAGAATCTAAAGGAAATAACTAGAGCACTCATAGAGGATGTGAGTACCTTTTACCTTACCTCCCCGGCAACGGTGCCGGAAAAGAGCTTGATGTCTACACGCGGTTCTATTCTTGTAGACAGTGTTGGGCCTCCAAGTGCATAGGTTTATAGAACAACAACAAGTTTCCCTTAAGTGGATCACCCAATGTTTATCAAACTCAAGGAGGTAGAGGTAAAAGGTATCCCTCTCAAGCAACCCTACAATTACGATACAAGAATTCTCTTGTGTCCCCAACACACCTAATACAATTGTCAGTTGTATAGGTGCACTAGTTTGGCGAAAAGATAGTAAAATACAAGTAATATGGATGATTATAAGCGATAATAGCAATCTGAAATAAAGATGGCAGCAAGAAAACATGTAGCAGAACTAATTGTAAACGGTGTTTCAATGCTTAGAAACAAGGCCTAGGGATCATACTTTCACTAGCGGACACTCTCGACAATAATAACATAATTGAATGCATAAATATCATCTCTTCACTATGATACTACGAACCACTCTCCGGTAGGATAACAAACACCAATCATTGCGTAGGGCTATAAAAGCACTCCTTAGAGTTTGCATTCCCCATCTAGGTAACCCCCACGCTATCACCATGAGACCTAGATGGTTCCAGACAAACACCACAATTTCATAGGGTCATCCAACACAAATATATAAATCATTCATACGGTGCACACACTGTTGATGGCCTGTAACACACGTTCATTGGGAGACCCCAAGAGGAAGGTATGAAGAGCACAGTAGCAAGTTCACCTCAGAAAGAAACCAAGGTTGAATCGACTAGTAGGGGAAATAAATCACTTCCGAAGGTTGTTGTCACCTGATGTTGGAAGGGCGCACTACCGGTTCAACAACAGCGTGGAATCTACACAACACAATAAAATTACTTTGCCCCAACAAAGCAGTGAGGCTGTCAATCTCACCGGTTTTGCTTAAAACAAAGGATTAGACGTATAGCGTGGAAAGTAGTACTTGTTTGCAGTAATGAAAAGAGAACAATGATGGCAGTGAAGAAAACAGTAATTGAAGTAGGAAAATAGTGGTTGTATTATTAGTGTAAAAAAATGGACCGGGGTCCACAGTTCACCAGTGTTTTCTCTCCATAAAAGATAGATAATATGTTGGGTAAACAAATTACAGCTAGGCAATTGACAGATATAAAGGATGCACCGTAGTGCATATGCATGACATGATGATTACTATATGATTCATGCGGGCATTACAACAAGATACATAGACCGTTACCCAACTGCATCTATGACTAAAAACCCACCTTCGGAGTGTCATCCAATCAAACCTTGGGTATTAAGTTGCAAGCAACAAATAATTATATTAAGCAAAGTGTGTAATGTAAACAATGTAAACATCATTGTTTTCTCCCTAATGGCAACAACACATCCCCCACCCGTTACGTTTCTGTCACTCGAGCGTCAGTGAAAGGGAGGCATGAACCCACTATCTAGCATGAATAGCCCCTCTTGGAGTGATGACCCACAAGTATAGGGGATCGCAACAGTCTTCGAGGGAAGTAAAACCCTAATTTATTGCTTCGACACAAGGGGAGCCAAAGAATATTTGTGAGCCTTAACAAGTGAGTTGTCAATTCACTTGCACCTGAAAGTACTTTTGTTCACAGTGGTTTATCAGTAGTAACAGTATTATAGTAGCAGCAGTAGTCAAATAATAGCAGCAGTGAAATGAAAACATCAGCAACATTAGTGTTTGAAGTAAACAGCGGGATTAAATACTGTAGGCATAGGGATGCATGAACGAGCGTTGCATGGATAAGAAAGTTCTAATAATGATCACGTCAGGGGCATTGCAAATAAATATGATAAATGTCGCACCCTGGTTTCTAGGGGATACTCATCGGGCCGAACTGGATAGCAGATGCTTGGATTATGGGGCATATCTGCTCCCACATCCTCGCTTCCGAGTAGGCCAGCACTTATGTGCGACAACACAAGCTCTGCTATTCCATCGTCGATGTAAACTATCCACTAGAGATCAAAGGTACTACCGTCGACGTACTTCATACCATACACACATGGTACGTCAACGGCGTTTAACAGAATGATAGCACAACATATCTCTAAGACTCAAAAGATGGAAATAAATTGCAAATGGCTATCACTAGAGCAGAGATAGCAAATACAATCATCCAGAGGACACATGTCCCAACATATCATCATTACATAGCAGCGGAAGCATTCAACAGGTCTGAGTACAGACAAGATCCAAATAGGCTTAAGAAGCCGGAAAACGAAAAGACGGAGCCCATCCACGAAGTCTCGGATCCTGCCCGGGTCCGCTATCTACTCGTCAACAGCGTCGTCGTACTCCACGTAGTAGCCTCCATGGGGATCCTCGGAATCGTCGTCTGCGTAAACCACAGCCCCAAAGGGGTCAGTACAACAACGTACTGGCAAGCAAGACTCACAGTTCACCAAAGTGTAACCCGTCAACACCAAGCACAGATGCTTTGGGTTCAACGGAAGAAAGGGGAATACAAAAGATGCGGCAGCTGGCTGCACTAACCAACTACAGAACATACTATAACTTCCGGCTAACAGAAAGGAGATAAGATCGAGTATTGTAACCAACTGAAAGTAAATCCAAACAAACCCATCCAATGTCACCCCCTTCTAAGGAAGCAACCCAAGGATAACTCACGCAGTTGGATTAATGATGAGTCAGGTTATTGTGTCAATAATTCTATTACTAGTCAAATTATTATAGTTAGGTGTAAGTTGTCCGAGTACTTGTTAGCCAGTACTTTCACCAAGTCGTCACATAACCGCGGACAACACGGCTTCTCGAGAAGATTCATCCCTGCAGGGTGTGCTCCAGTACCCGTACACACTCAAGCCACCAACTAAAACTCAGGTTGGCTTGACACGACTCGAACCATCTCTACAGCCTGTCCTAGGAGCCACGGAGCTATAAGGTCCCAGCCACGCAGCCGAATACTCAGCGCAGGTGTGCAAAACTCCCGCAGGACACAACACCCCGGCACTACAGGCCTCGTCCTATATGTGTGCGTCATCATCATCATCAGTAACCATGGGAGCGACCCATTCATGCGTATGAGCCAAATGGAACACCCGAACTAAGTGTGGCTCTTCGGACAAACTGCGGATCAGATCAAAGTCGAGGGGGGTTCCATACCACCACCCGGATGCGGTGAGCACGCTCATCATGGATCGGTAGACAAGACCCTTTTCCTAATTAGGGTCGACACTAGCAGGCCTCAAAACCACGCCGGGCCTCCTGCCGGTGTCTTATCATCAAATTATTATTACCCATAACATTAACAGGTTGTTTAAACATCGAGCCCAGAACATAATAGAATATGATAACAGAAAGTAACGGGTAACAGACTCGAGCAGAAACAACCCTAAGCATGCTAGTAAGACACGGGCTCAAACAGCGGGGTTATAGGAGTGGAGGTGAGGCAATATCAGGGTTTCAGGGTATCATGTGATAGGATCGTAACAGAAGCAACGATACAGAAGGCTAGCAGAAATAGACAACGGAAAAGTATCGGTAACCAATGTTGAAAGGAACACAGTGGTTCATGTGAGTGATAAGTTGCCTGCAAACCCAGTAGCCTGGTACTGAGCTAGATCCTCAGAAGGGGTGTCGTAAGGATCGTCGGTCTCAACGTCGTCGTCTAACCGAGAAGAAGCAAACAGACAATGCAGAAAGGGGTAGACAATCAATAACATGGCATAGTGCACAATCATGGGATGATGCATGACCATTTAATTGATGCATCAAAAATAAACTAGTTGACATGGTAACACAATTTAAATGGACCCACATGCAAGTTTGAGTTGCATATGAAAAGCCCATGCATTTAGGTTGAAATAATTGTTTTACAACTAATCATCAGGTGAAAGTGGATTAGTATGATGCATGGATGAGGAAAACAACAAAATAACAACAATAGAACCAATTTAAAATAGGGTTTACCAATTTAGAAATTTATTTATTAATTTAGGGGATTTTTGGTTCCTTAAAGGGATTACACAAAATAGTTGTTGTTTTCACCAATTTAAATTGTGCAAAACAAATAACAAAATTCATAATTGAAAAGAACACACAATTCTAGGTGGATTACATGTTTCAAATATTGAAAAAGGAATTAGGATGAATTTATTATGACTTAAACAATATTAAACAAGTTTTAAATGAATTTAAAACAAGCATGAATTTTATTTGAATTTTATTTGTTCAAGACATAACTTCAAACTCATATTTGAAAAGGTTATGTTTTTCTAGTTTGAAAACATATTTTGCATGTTCAAAAATAATTTAATTTGAGCAAGTTATGATTTTATCAATTTTAAATGATTTAAACAAGGTTTAAATTATTTGGGCAATTTAAATTATTCAAAACATGAAACAAAATTTATATTGGAAAAGATTATTTGAAATAGCATGGAAAACATATTTTATTTTCATTATTTGGATTAATAATGAATTAGTTATGGATTTTAGCAAATTGCAATTGAATTATTTGAATTCAAATTTGAATTGCATTTTGAAAATTCAAAACAGAAAACAAATGCTATAGATAGATAGACAATTTAATTTAGAGCGGTGCACATATTTAGATTTTATTATTTGGAGCTATAGTTTGAAAGTTATTAACAATTTAAAATATAGGACCAAACTGTGAATTAAAAGGACTGGAATTAAAAGGAAAAGGCAGAAAAAAATAAAGCCACCGCGCAGTGGCCAGCCCCCGGCCAATGACAGTGGGGCCAGCGCCACTATGGCGCTTAGGTGGCAGGCTGGGGGGGGATGTGGCCTCCAGGGTCCATGACGCGTGGGCCCCGCGCGGTTGCGGCCAAGGAAAAAAGGGGAGGCGAAATTCGCCTCCCGTGGGATTCGAACCCGCGTGGGTTGCGAGCGCGCAATGACGCACTACCAGTTGGGCTGGATGCATTTGCTTGTCAGGTATGCAGTAGCGAAGCAGGTTAAGGTGTTTAAAAGTTAACTGAATCTTGTTTTCAGATCGATTACTGAACTTCATCTGCAGGTTCCAGTAGCGGACGCGGCCAGCGAACGGGAAGGGCGCCCGGCGATGGTGGCTCGGCGCGGCTCGCTGCCGTGTGCGCTCGGGCGGGGCGGATGCGGTCGTGCGGTGCTCGCCGTATGGTGGCCGTGCGAGAGAGAGGGAAGGGAGAGGAGAGGGAACAGGGGTGAGAGGCGCTCACCTCGACTGACAGAGGAGCGGTCGCAGCGGTGGGGCGACGGTGGCGGAACCCGTGGACGGCGGCGGAGCTCCGGTGGTCCTCGGGGGAAGCCGAGGCCACTGCGAGGAAGAGGGGCGCGCGGCGTTTCCGTTCCCGGCCCTAGCGCGGCCGGGCGGGCACCGTGGCGCCGGCGGCGAGCCGGAGAAGGCGGTGATGGTGGTGCTCTCGGTGGGTTCAGAGAAAGGAGACCGGAGGGAGAGAAGAAGGGAGAGTGGCGGCGCTCGAGGGGAAGAAGGAGGAGGAGGAGGGATTAGGGCAGGAGGGGCTCGAGGGCAAGGATAAAAAGGGGGAGGGGGAGCTCGATCACCGTCCCCTCCTCTGTATCCCCACGTGGCCACCATGGATGACCTCCGTACCGTACGGAGGTAGAAGACAACCTGTGGGGGTACGGGCCAGGGGGCAGTTGGGCTAGCCCAATTGGGCTAAAAGCCTCTATTCCCCCTTCTCTCTTTCTTTTAATCTTTCCTGTTATTTTTTTTTGTAGATTTGGGGAAAGAGAGAAAACCCATTGGTGTTAGGGTTTAGCAAAAAATTTGGGGCAATGTTTTTATTGATTAAGTTTTGTAATAGCATCAAGTACCCACTTGGTTTTTCCAAAAAAAATTAAATAGATTGCTTGTTGAAAAATTAAATGAATGGATCCATTTTTGGTATCAAGATAAACAAATGAAACTTAAGCCAATTTAAGTTTTGATAACAATTTTTGTAGAACAAAATATTGTTTGTTTGGTAGTTTTTATTTGACACATTGTAACATAACAAGTATGACAAATAATTTTAATGTTTTGTTTGGAATTCAAAATAGAAAACAGATGGAAACAAAATCAATTCAAATGCAAAACAAATGCAACAAAAGGCAATGGTTATGATGACATGATGCATACATAAATAAACAAGAAACAAACATCTAGGGGGAGATTTTCATACTTGGGATGTTACAAAACGCTCCCCCTTGAAGGAATCGCGCCCCGAGATTCCTACTGAGAAGAGAAAAGGTCCGGATACTTCTTGCGAAGATCCTCTTTGGTCTCCCACGTTGCCTCTTTATCGGAATGATGCGACCACTGCACTTTCAAGAACTTAGTGCTCTTGTTTCGAGTCTTACGCTCGGTCTCATCGAGAATACGAACAGGGTGCTCCTCATAAGATAGATCTTCTTGCAGTTCAATGGAATCATGATCAACTACACGATCTGGATCTTTGAAACACTTCTTGAGCTGTGACACGTGGAACACATCGTGCACCTTGGATAGTTTTTCTGGGAGTTCAAGACGATAGGCATTTTCCGCACGCCTTGAGAGAATGTTGAAAGGACCAATGTATCTTGGTGCTAGCTTTCCTTTGACACCAAAACGATGAGTGCCTCTGAGGGGAGTTACACGGAGATATGCCTTGTCACCAGGTGTATAGATCATATCCCTGTGCTTGCTGTCATAGTAGCTTTTCTGACGAGACTGAGCAATCTTGAGATTGTCACGAATGATGCGAACTTTATCTTCGGCTTCCTTAACAATGTCAGGGCCTAAGAGTGAACGTTCACCAGCTCCAGACCAATTGATTGGACTCCTGCATCTGCGGCCATAGAGAGCTTCAAATGGTGCCATGCCTAGGCTTGCCTGGAAGCTGTTGTTGTAGGAGAATTCATCATATGGAAGGCATTCCTCCCATTTCATGCCAAAGGAGAGACCACATGCTCTGAGCATATCCTCGAGAATCTGATTGACTCTTTCGACTTGCCCTTGAGACTGAGGGTGATAAGCTGTGCTGAACAGAAGTTTGGTGCCTAATGCTTCTTGAAAACTCTTCCAGAAATGAGAAATGAATATACTTCCACGGTCTGAGCTTATTTCCAATGGAACACCATGAAGAGGAACAATCCTTGTTGTGTAGAGCTCTGCTAACTGGCTAGCTGAGATTGTTTCTTTGACAGCAAAGAAGTGAGCTACCTTAGTGAGACGATCAATAACAACGAAGATTGCATCGTTGCCCTTCTTGGACTTTGGAAACCCAGTGACGAAGTCCATTTCAATCATGTCCCACTTCCACTCAGGAATTTTCAGAGGTTGGAGAAGACCGGCTGTTTTCTGATGAACTACCTTAACACGTTGACAAACGTCGCATTCAGAAACGTATTGAGCAATTTCACGTTTCATGCCAGACCACCAATACAGTGTCTTAAGATCCTGGTACATCTTTGTACTTCCAGGGTGGATGGAGAGAGGAGTTTCATGAGCCTCCTTGAGAATAACATCTTTGAGACTTTGAATTTGAGGAACTGCAATGCGTCCTTCGAAGAACACCGTTCCCTTGTCATCAATTGAGAAGCACTCATACTTCACATTGCCTGCTTTGATGTTATTTGCGATCTTCTTGATCTCAGCATCACGAAGTTGTTCAGAACGAATCTTATCCTCGAGAGTTGGACTGGCTGTCAAGTTTGCAAGATAACCTTGAGGAACAAGACCAAGGTTCAGCTTCTGGAATTCTTCATGAAGTGGAGGTTGGCTTTCCATGATCATGAGATTATTGCAATACGACTTGCGACTGAGAGCATCGGCCATAACATTAGCCTTGCCTGGAGTGTAAGAAATGGTAAGATCGAAGTCTTTGATCTTTTCAATCCATCTCCTTTTCCTGAGGTTTAGATCTGGTTGAGTGAAGATGTATTTCAGACTCTTATGATCGGAAAAGATTTCAGTGCGATTACCCAACAAGTATTGCCTCCATTTCTTGAGGGCAAACACAACTGCTGCAAGTTCAAGGTCATGTGTGGGATAATTGAGCTCATGTGCGTTCAACTGACGTGAAGCATAAGCCACAACTTGTCGTTCTTGCATAAGAACTGCACCTAGACCTTGGAGAGAAGCATCACAGAATATCTGGAAGGGTTTGGTAGCATCTGGGCCAACCAGAACTGGGGTGGAAGTGAGTTTAGTCTTCAGGAGATTGAAACTTTCATCACATTGTGGAGACCAAACGAACTTCTTGTCCTTCTTTGTGAGATCAGTGAGAGGTTTGGCAATCTTGAAGAAGTTTTGGACGAAACGACGGCAATAGCTAGCCAAACCAAGAAAACTTCTGACTTGCTTCACCGTCTTAGGAGGTTTCCAATCAACAATTGCCTTAACCTTTTCTGGATCAATGGCTATGCCCTTGGCAGAGATGACATGACCAAGGTAAGCAACTTCTGGAATCCAGAACTCACATTTGGAGAACTTGGCATATAGACGATGCTCGCGAAGTTTCATGAGAGTGATACGAAGATGTTCTCCATGCTCTTCCTCAGATTTGGAGTAGACCAGAATATCATCAAGATATACCACAACGAACTTGTCGAGGTATTCATGAAAGACAGAATTCATTAGTCGAGAGAATGTCGCCGGTGCATTGGTGAGACCAAAGGACATGACGGTGTATTCATATAGACCGTACCGAGTGGTGAAAGCTGTCTTAGGAATATCTTCCTTTCTGATCTTTATCTGATGGTAACCCATCCTCAAATCCAACTTTGAGAATATTGAGGCTCCAGCAAGTTGATCAAAAAGATCATCGATATGAGGAATTGGATACTTGTTTTTGATTGTTTTCTCGTTAAGAGGACGATAGTCAACAACGAGTCTCTTTGTTTGATCCTTCTTTGCAACGAACAGAGTTGGGCATCCCCAAGCCGAGGAACTAGGTTGAATGTAACCTTTCTCCATGTACATATCGATTTGCTCCTTCAACAACTTCAGTTCAGGAGGAGCTATCTTGTATGGATGCTTAGAGATTGGAGCAGTGCCTGGTTCAAGTTCGATGACGAACTCAACAGCTATGTC
This sequence comes from Alopecurus myosuroides, assembly GCA_028641055.1. Classification (NCBI taxonomy): domain Eukaryota; kingdom Viridiplantae; phylum Streptophyta; class Magnoliopsida; order Poales; family Poaceae; genus Alopecurus; species Alopecurus myosuroides. The sequence goes on from CM054057.1 coordinate 503,572,635, forward strand.
AGGAGGCATTCCTGGCAATTCTTCTGGAAAGACATCGGGGAATTCGCAAACCACCGGAATAGTTTCAATAGATGGTAGAGGATTTGCATTGAGAGTGCAGAGTTGAGCAACTGGATTTTCAGCATGGAAGTAGACTATCTGGCCAGAAGGGTGTGTGATTTTGACAGACTTAGCAGGACAATCAATGACTGCTTTGTTGGCTACCAGCCAATCCATCCCCAGAATGACATCAATATCTGAAGAGTGGAGAGCTATCAAAGATGCCTGGAATGGAAGGTTTCCAATTGTGATCTCGATGTTCTGGCTAACTTTATTGCTTTGCCAGCTAGATCCCGGTGATTTCACTAGGAAAGGGATAGACAACTGTTCGAAGTTGATTCCACTGTTGTTTGCAAAACATTGAGAGATGAAAGAGTGTGAAGCACCAGAATCGAACAAGACTTTAGCACGAAACGAGTTCACAAGAAGTGTGCCCATTACAACCTCTGGAGATTCTTCTGCTCCCTGGGCCTTGACATGGTTCACCTTCACAGTTCTCAAGACAGACTTGTTCTTGTTGCGGGGCCTAGGCGAAGAAGTGTGTACCATCACATGATTGACCTTAGAGATAGGTAGTGATGGTGGCTTGTTCTGCGGGCACTTGTAGGAGTAGTGTCCTGATAGACCGCACTTGAAGCATGTACTAGTAGAACGAGGATCTGTTGGACTTGGCTGAGATGGAGCACCTCCTGAAGATACCACTGGGGTGGGAGGGAGGGCAAGAAATCCTGCCGGGCTTGGCAAGCATATGGGCGGTGTTGTAGTGGTATATGGAACCCAAACTCTTCGTTTTTGTGGAGGCATGATAGCTTTCGAGAGATTAGCCTGTTCACGAGAATGCTTACGAGATTCCTCAACCAACTTGCGCCCATGCTCTTCATTTAGAGCGATGTTGATGAGGTCCTCAAAATTCTTGGCCTTGACGTTGGTGAGAGCATACTTGAGTTCTGGGTTGAGACCCCTGCGGAACTTTGCCATCTTTCTCGCTTCTGTGGAGATTTCATCTCCGGCGTAGCGAGCCAGACGATTGAACTCTCTTTGGTATTCAAGAACGTCCAACTTGCCTTGTGTGAAAGAATAGAATTCCTCACGCATTCTCTCCATGAGCCCATCGGGAATGTGATGGCGCACGAAGGCTTGCTTGAAATCCTCCCATGTGATTGCCACACTAGAACCTCTCATTTCTTGGAAATTCTCCCACCAAGACATGGATTGTCCACGGAGAAGGTAGGTCACGTAAGGAACACGGTCCTCGTCAGCCACATGAGCTACCAGAAGAGTACGGTTCATTTCACGGAGCCAGTCATCAGCATCCAATGGCTCGGAGGAGATATCAAACGTGCGCGGATTGAGCTCAAGGAACTCCCGAATAGACACCCGGGTGTTGCCATTACTTCCAAGGTCTTGGTTCTGCTGCATCTGCCTTATAACTTGTGTCATCTGAGACAACACTTTCCCCATCTCAGGTGGCAGTGTGTGTTCTTCGTCACCACTTTCCATCCCGAAGAGGATACCAAGATTAACACACTAACCGGATAACAAAATCCAATATAAGTGCTTAAAAGGATTACTTCAGACGGTAAGAAGGTAGCATAGAACAAGGATGGAGGTTAATAACGGATCAACAGATAAGTTGTTACAACGGAAGAGAAGATTTATGAAGGACGATATCGAAGCAACAACTGGGAAACAGGAGACCACAAACACCTGAGGTACTACGGAGAAACCCATCCGGGCTTCTAAAGGATCAATATCTACTGCTTAAGGAATAGAGGATCTGCTTCCGGGGCTTACACGCCTCCGTTCTCAATCGTGAGTAGGCAACCTGATAAATCATGTCACAACCACCTCCATTCCTATGGTCTAGTAGATATAACTATCCTAGAGAAACCAGGATTCGTGAAATCCTAACTTGAAAGTTTAGATGAGAAGAGAAAACAACGTTGCACTTCCTTACCAGAAAAGGGAGGGTGGGTGGGGAAAGAAATAAAATGGCAGAATTCCTACTCTCACGTTTCATTTTTCCTATATAGCTACAAAATAGTTTCTAGACTCAACTGCGACCAGTAAAAGGGATCCTACAGGCAGACAGGCTCTGATACCATTTGTCGCACCCTGGTTTCTAGGGGATACTCATCGGGCCGAACTGGATAGCAGATGCTTGGATTATGGGGCATATCTGCTCCCACATCCTCGCTTCCGAGTAGGCCAGCACTTATGTGCGACAACACAAGCTCTGCTATTCCATCGTCGATGTAAACTATCCACTAGAGATCAAAGGTACTACCGTCGACGTACTTCATACCATACACACATGGTACGTCAACGGCGTTTAACAGAATGATAGCACAACATATCTCTAAGACTCAAAAGATGGAAATAAATTGCAAATGGCTCTCACTAGAGCAGAGATAGCAAATACAATCATCCAGAGGACACATGTCCCAACATATCATCATTACATAGCTGCGGAAGCATTCAACAGGTCTGAGTACAGACAAGATCCAAATAGGCTTAAGAAGCCGGAAAACGAAAAGACGGAGCCCATCCACGAAGTCTCGGATCCTGCCCGGGTCCGCTATCTACTCGTCAACAGCGTCGTCGTACTCCACGTAGTAGCCTCCATGGGGATCCTCGGAATCGTCGTCTGCGTAAACCACAGCCCCAAAGGGGTCAGTACAACAACGTACTGGCAAGCAAGACTCACAGTTCACCAAAGTGTAACCCGTCAACACCAAGCACAGATGCTTTGGGTTCAACGGAAGAAAGGGGAATACAAAAGATGCGGCAGCTGGCTGCACTAACCAACTACAGAACATACTATAACTTCCGGCTAACAGAAAGGAGATAAGATCGAGTATTGTAACCAACTGAAAGTAAATCCAAACAAACCCATCCAATGTCACCCCCTTCTAAGGAAGCAACCCAAGGATAACTCACGCAGTTGGATTAATGATGAGTCAGGTTATTGTGTCAATAATTCTATTACTAGTCAAATTATTATAGTTAGGTGTAAGTTGTCCGAGTACTTGTTAGCCAGTACTTTCACCAAGTCGTCACATAACCGCGGACAACACGGCTTCTCGAGAAGATTCATCCCTGCAGGGTGTGCTCCAGTACCCGTACACACTCAAGCCACCAACTAAAACTCAGGTTGGCTTGACACGACTCGAACCATCTCTACAGCCTGTCCTAGGAGCCACGGAGCTATAAGGTCCCAGCCACGCAGCCGAATACTCAGCGCAGGTGTGCAAAACTCCCGCAGGACACAACACCCCGGCACTACAGGCCTCGTCCTATATGTGTGCGTCATCATCATCATCAGTAACCATGGGAGCGACCCATTCATGCGTATGAGCCAAATGGAACACCCGAACTAAGTGTGGCTCTTCGGACAAACTGCGGATCAGATCAAAGTCGAGGGGGGTTCCATACCACCACCCGGATGCGGTGAGCATGCTCATCATGGATCGGTAGACAAGACCCTTTTCCTAATTAGGGTCAACACTAGCAGGCCTCAAAACCACGCCGGGCCTCCTGCCGGTGTCTTATCATCAAATTATTATTACCCATAACATTAACAGGTTCTTGTTTAAACATCGAGCCCAGAACATAATAGAATATGATAACAGAAAGTAACGGGTAACAGACTCGAGCAGAAACAACCCTAAGCATGCTAGTATGACACGGGCTCAAACAGCGGGGTTATAGGAGTGGAGGTGAGGCAATATCAGGGTTTCAGGGTATCATGTGATAGGATCGTAACAGAAGCAACGATACAGAAGGCTAGCAGAAATAGACAACGGAAAAGTATCGGTAACCAATGTTGAAAGGAACATAGTGGTTCATGTGAGTGATAACTTGCCTGCAAACCCAGTAGCCTGGTACTGAGCTAGATCCTCAGAAGGGGTGTCGTAAGGATCGTCGGTCTCAACGTCGTCGTCTAACCGAGAAGAAGCAAACAGACAATGCAGAAAGGGGTAGACAATCAATAACATGGCATAGTGCACACTCATGGGATGATGCATGACCATTTAATTGATGCATCAAAAATAAACTAGTTGACATGGTAACACAATTTAAATGGACCCACATGCAAGTTTGAGTTGCATATGAAAAGCCCATGCATTTAGGTTGAAATAATTGTTTTACAACTAATCATCAGGTGAAAGTGGATTAGTATGATGCATGGATAAGGAAAACAACAAAATAACAACAATAGAACCAATTTAAAATAGGGTTTACCAATTTAGAAATTTATTTATTAATTTAGGGGATTTTTGGTTCCTTAAAGGGATTACACAAAATAGTTGTTGTTTTCACCAATTTAAATTGTGCAAAACAAATAACAAAATTCATAATTGAAAAGAACACACAATTTTAGGTGGATTACATGTTTCAAATATTGAAAAAGGAATTAGGATGAATTTATTATGACTTAAACAATATTAAACAAGTTTTAAATGAATTTAAAACAAGCATGAATTTTATTTGAATTTTATTTGTTCAAGACATAACTTCAAACTCATATTTGAAAAGGTTATGTTTTTCTAGTTTGAAAACATATTTTGCATGTTCCAAAATAATTTAATTTGAGCAAGTTATGATTTTATCAATTTTAAATGATTTAAACAAGGTTTAAATTATTTGGGCAATTTAAATTATTCAAAACATGAAACAAAATTTATATTGGAAAAGATTATTTGAAATAGCATGGAAAACATATTTTATTTTCATTATTTGGATTAATAATGAATTAGTTATGGATTTTAGCAAATTGCAATTGAATTATTTGAATTCAAATTTGAATTGCATTTTGAAAATTCAAAACAGAAAACAAATGATATAGATAGATAGACAATTTAATTTAGAGCGGTGCACATATTTAGATTTTATTATTTGGAGCTATAGTTTGAAAGTTATTAACAATTTAAAATATAGGACCAAACTGTGAATTAAAAGGACTGGAATTAAAAGGAAAAGGCAGAAAAAAATAAAGCCACCGCGCAGTGGCCAGCCCCCGGCCAATGACAGTGGGGCCAGCGCCACTGTGGCGCTTAGGTGGCAGGCTGGGGGGGATGTGGCCTCCAGGGTCCATGACGCGTGGGCCCCGCGCGGGTGCGGCCAAGGAAAAAGGGGGAGGCGAAATTCGCCTCCCGTGGGTTGCGAGCGCGCAATGACGCACTGCCAGTTGGGCTGGATGCATTTGCTTGTCAGGTATGCAGTAGCGAAGCAGGTTAAGGTGTTTAAAAGTTAACTGAATCTTGTTTTCAGATCGATTACTGAACTTCATCTGCAGGTTCCAGTAGCGGACGCGGCCAGCGAACGGGAAGGGCGCCCGGCGATGGTGGCTCGCCGCGGCTCGCTGCCGTGTGCGCTCGGGCGGGGCGGATGCGGTCGTGCGGTGCTCGCCGTGTGGTGGCCGTGCGAGAGAGAGGGAAGGGAGAGGAGAGGGAACATGGGTGAGAGGCGCTCACCTCGACTGACAGAGGAGCGGTCGCAGCGGTGGGGCGACGGTGGCGGAACCCGTGGACGGCGGCGGAGCTCCGGTGGTCCTCGGGGGAAGCCGAGGCCACTGCGAGGAAGAGGGGCGCGCGGCGTTTCCGTTCCCGGCCCTAGCGCGGCCGGGCGGGCACCGTGGCGCCGGCGGCGAGCCGGAGAAGGCGGTGATGGTGGTGCTCTCGGTGGGTTCGGAGAAAGGAGACCGGAGGGAGAGAAGAAGGGAGAGTGGCGGCGCTCGAGGGGAAGAAGGAGGAGGAGGAGGGATTAGGGCAGGAGGGGCTCGAGGGCAAGGATAAAAAGGGGGAGGGGGAGCTCGATCACCGTCCCCTCCTCTGTATCCCCACGTGGCCACCATGGATGACCTCCGTACCGTACGGAGGTAGAAGACAACCTGTGGGGGTACGGGCCAGGGGGCAGTTGGGCTAGCCCAATTGGGCTAAAAGCCTCTATTCCCCCTTCTCTCTTTCTTTTAATCTTTCCTGTTATTTTTTTTTTTTGTAAATTTGGGGAAAGAGAGAAAACCCATTGGTGTTAGGGTTTAGCAAAAATTTTGGGGCAATGTTTTTATTGATTAAGCTTTGTAATAGCATCAAGTACCCACTTGGTTTTTCCAAAAAAAATTAAATAGATTGCTTGTTGAAAAATTAAATGAATGGATCCATTTTTGGTATCAAGATAAACAAATGAAACTTAAGCCAATTTAAGTTTTGATAACAATTTTTGTAGAACAAAATATTGTTTGTTTGGTAGTTTTTATTTGACACATTGTAACATAACAAGTATGACAAATAATTTTAATGTTTTGTTTGGAATTCAAAATAGAAAACAGATGGAAACAAAATCAATTCAAATGCAAAACAAATGCAACAAAAGGCAATGGTTATGATGACATGATGCAAACATAAATAAACAAGAAACAAACATCTAGGGGGAGATTTTCATACTTGGGATGTTACAATAAAGCATCCAAGCACTACGTAACCATAGGCATGTGTTCCGTAAATAGTCGTACATGCTGGCAATGAGAACTTACACAACATCTTTTGTCCTACCAGCCCGTTTTCAGCGGGGCCTCAAGGGAACTACTGGTAATTAAGGTTTTTCTTTTAATAGAACACCGGAGCAAAGCATTAACACTCCGTGAACACATGTGATCCTCACATCGCAGCCATCCCCTCCGGTTGTCCCAATTTCTGTCACTTCGGGACCTCGGGTTCCGGACAACAATATGTGTAAACAAATTACACGTATGATCAAGAAATAATAATTATCATCATGATTCAATAACATGTTCAGATCTGAGATCATGGCACTCGGGCCCAAAGTGGCAAGCATTAAGCATAACAAGTTGCAACAATGTCAATAGCACTAATAGAGGACACTAGGCACTATGCCCTAACAATCACGACATTATTACAAGAACGATCTCATCCAATCCCTACCATCCCCTTCAGCCTACAGTGGGGAATTACTCACACATGGATGGGGGAAACATGAATGGTCGATGGAGAGGCGTTGGTGATGACGATGGCGATGATGTCCTCCACTTCCCCGTCCCGGCAGGGTGCCAGAACAGGAACTTCTGATCCCCGAATCAAGGTTCGGGATGGCGGCGGCGCTCTGTTGTGTTTCTGTGGAATAGGGCGTGCCCCCTCGGGTTTTAGGGTTGTAGGCTACTTGTAGTCGAAAGGGGAGTCTGAGGGGGCTCCTGGGGGGCCCACACCCTATGCTGGCGCAGCCAGAGAGGGACCCGCGCCAGGGGGTGTGGCCACCCTCTGGCCCCTCTCCTGGCCCCCTTCTGGCTTCCGGGGTCTTCTGGGGTGAAAACATCAATGGGCTCTGTTCTGGGCATTTTCCCTAAAGTTGGCTTTTCTGCATAAAAACGAGACACCAAAGTAATTCTGCGGAAAACAGCGTTAGTTGTATCCAAAACACACAAGTTTAGAGGAAAACCATAAGAAAAGTGTTCGGAAAAGGAGATACGTTTTTGACGTATCAACTCCCCCCAAGCTTAGATTATTGCTTGTCCTCAAGCAATTCAGTGACAACTGAGTGCGATAAAAGACTTTTACGAACACATTTCTTTCATAGATGTAAATATACTCACTATGTGATCAAATACTTATTTATGCTCATGATAAGATACATGCAAGATACTGACACTTAATAGCTATGCAAACCATGATAAGATAACATCATATTAATAGTAAACAACATGAAGCATATCTATTTGCAAGATTGAAATATTCATAATAGGATCTGACAAAGTGGTATCTCGCTTGCCCATAAATCTGGGGCAAAACATAAATGCCAGGGCACCTCTGAAGTTCAAGGGAAGACTAGAAGTAAAGATATCAAAGATACAAACATCAATATTATACCGCAATCAACCGTACTTTGGGACAAACACATTACACTAAGAATGATAACTATGCTCCCAAGGAAGTTCTTAAAGAATATGGCGGAGACTTAACATAAAAGTAAAAGAAAGTCCCTTCGCAGAGGGAAGCATGGATCACTCATGTGCTAGAGCTTTTTATTAAATAGAGGTACTGAAAACATTTTGAGAGAGGTGTATGCTTATGTCAACAAATGGTAAACAGACAATACAGTACGTCACAAGTCAACTGGATTCACAAGAGCGGCTCCCATGGTGAAGGACGTGTCGGGGGCTACCCCCGAGTAGGGGTAAGACAGGTGATAAAACAGAGATCAAGGTATCTAGTATCCGATAGACGCTACTCGGTGATAAGTGTTGAAGGCCAAGTGAAGATAATAAGGAAGATCGGAATCAACCCAGTAGAGCTCGGGGGGTCCGAGTAGATGAGCAGCAATCCTACTCGGGCACAAAGTCAATGGAGTCGTTCTGATGAGATCCCGCGTATCCCGTAGCCGTACAGGCGTGCGGTTCAACTTACTAGGAACATGATTATCCGCTCTACGGCGTGGGTACAATGAGGGTGGGCGCCTGTCATGTCTTGTCGCTGACAGGGGACAGGACGTGTCAGGGGCCTACTCTGTGAGACTAACAGGGTGGACAAGTCCTGTCAGCCGGACGGCGCGGCGACTTCTCGCAACAGCGTCAGCGGGAACACGGAGGCGTGCGCCGTGGTGGCAGTAGAGCTGTCGTATCGAGTACTTTTATCATTGTTTACTCGCTGGGTACCAGTATATAAGGTGCACAGCTCCCTCCCGCGTGAGGTACGTTGGCCCAGAGAGCATTTATTGCAAGAGCTAGCATTAGAGAGAGATAGAGTGGCTACTCGGCTGAGAGCCTGATTTCTACTGTGGTTACTCGGTCGTACCATATACAGAGAGATAGGCAGGAGTAGGGGTGTTACCTCCACACGAGGGCCCCGAACCTGGGTAGATCTTGGTGTTTGCAGTGTTTCTGAGCGCGTCTACGTGACGTGCGATCCCTCCCCAAATACCTACAGCGTCCATCGGCCCCAAACTCAAGCCACCCTATGGCATTTGTCTTCTCCACACCGTGACAGTTGGCGCCCACCGTGGGGCCAGCAGCGGCGCTAGCTGGGGTGCATATTCGGACGGGACCGGTTACTCTGTCGGGGGAGCGAATGGTTTGTGGCCTGGTCCACATATTCGGCTCCTTTAACTTCGTCAGCGACAATGCCGGCGATTTCGGCTGCAGGCCCTTGCCTGCAGGCGGTTCCGTGCTGTCTTTCGGCGCGCATCTGGTGTACGTCGCCACCAGCGTCATCCGCGAGTACCCCAAGGTGGTGCTCGTTGCCGATGATCCCCCCGCTGTTCTCGCTGTCTGCCGGAAGCCGGCTGGCTGCTCTGTGGGCAGCGTGGAGGTGATGATGACGGGCCCGGCTATCGATGCCAGGAAAGGCGCAGCCACTGAGGCTGAAGTCATCGAGGAGCTGACTGCTGCCAGGGGCCACAAGCCCTACGAGATGCCCCGGAACATTCCGGGCTACGTGGATCCGTCTCGTCGACCGTGATACCGGCTGCTCGCGCTGATGTCGAGCATCTCGGCATGCCTATTGCCACGGACGCTGATACTGCGGTGGTGAGGGCGCAGCTCGAGCAGCAACGACTCGCTTTGCTGCGAGAGGCCCAGGAGCTGGAGAAGGTTAGGCTTGAGCTTAACTTGGATCAGAACGAGTACAATAGGGCGCATGGCTTTACTCCTATTTCTAGAAATCCAAGCAAGATAGGGACTATTCGGCTTAACTTAGGCGCTGAGCTAGCTAGAGATGGTAGAGCTGCTAGCAAGTCTGCCAGTCAAAACACAGCTGGTAGGCCGAAATATAGTTCCCCTGCAAAAACACTTAGATCTGCAGAGGCTGTTGCTTCAGAGTTGCCAAATCTCACTGGCGAGGCCCGTGTGAGGCAGCAGGAGCGGCTTAATGAGCTCATTCTGGAAGCTGGCAGGCAGAATGAGGCATTTCGGCAAGCCAACCCGGGGGGCGGTGCGTCTCATGTTGTTCAGTCACATGGGGCGAGATCCGTGGACCAGGCTTCATCGCCGCTTCCCGGGGGAGAGAGGGCACAGAGTGTAACCTCTGGGAGACACAAACAGATGCAGGTGTACGACCCGGCTGTCGCCGGAAAACAGCATGCTGTAGCGCGACAGCCCGGCCAAAAACACAACGCTGCAGGTACTGGCCATCCGGCCGCAAGAGTTCACCAAGAGGGGCAAGGAGGTAATCGAGAAGGCCCATCTCGGCAGCATGTTGCTAACCCTGTCCAACATGTTGGTCAACCAAATGTGGTTGCGGCTGTGGCCTACCCGGTTGCTCAACCCGGACCTGTGCCTCAAGATCGCTACAACGATGGGTACTCGGCCATGGAGCGTGCCGGGTACGCCGACCCAAGAGATCTCGCAACTCGGTTGGGAGGAAGAATGCTGGAACCAAGTGATGCAAGATACAAGCTGGACCGGCTCTACCGGTCCGAGGAGATAGAAGGGAAGGGCCCGCCAGGGCCAGATTTTTTTGGTCCCAGGATCATGGGGGAGCCACCCGTGTCCAAGTTCGAGCTGGCTAGAGGGACCAAGACCTACGACGGAAGCACCAAGATGGAAGACTGGCTGAATGACTATGTGACTGTCGTGTATGTTGCAGGTGGCAACAGGAGGTGGGCAGTTCGGTATGTGCCCCACATGCTGGAGGGCCCTGCCCGGATCTGGCTCAACAACTTGCCCAGAGACATCATCAACTGCTGGCTTGACTTCTCGTAAGCCTTCATCAGCAACTTCACCAGCACCTACAAGAGGCCAAACCGGCCGCAGCAGCTCTCGGCGTGCAAGCAAAGAGAGGAGGAAACTGACCGGGAGTATCTTACTCGGTGGAGTACTCTGAGGAACACCTGTGAGGGTGTGAATGAGTCGCAGGCCATTGCGTGGTTTGCGTAGGGTTGCCGTCATGGCAGCATGCTGTGGCAGAAACTGCAGAGGGAGATGCCGAGTACCCTTGCTGAGACAATCAAGATTGCTGATATGTATGCACTCGGTGATCCTACTTAGCCTCTGCTTGATTCCTTTGAGCCCAAGAGAAGGGAAGACCGTCCGGATATCCGCTACGTGTCTGACCATGTAGCTGCTGTTACTCAGGATCAGGGTGCTGCCGGGAGCAGCCAAAGGCAAAAAACTGCTGGAGCCCAATACGGGCAAAAGCATAATCAGGGCCAGAACTTCAAGAAGCAATACACTGCTCCTCAGCAGCCCAGCACCTCCCAGGGATTCGGAGACCCTGCCAGGTTCATCTTTGAGAACATGAAGGATGGACCGTGTAGCTTCCATACTCGGCATCCGAGTAGGCCGGCCAATCACACTACCCGGCAGTGCAGCTGGTGGGACAGGATCAAGAGCGAGGCTCTCGGTCAGCTGCCTCCTCCACCTCCTCTTCCGCTCTCAGGCTCTAATGTGCAGCCTATCCGGGCAGCTGCTCCCAGGCCAGCCAAGAACCAGAGGAGGGAGAACGTGAACCAGGTAGCTCAGGGAGCCAACCGGAACAACAACAACTACTACAACCGCAACTTCAACAACAACAACCGCCACAACAACTACTACACCCGCAACAACAACCGCAACAAAAACAATGCCAACCAGAACAACAACAATGATGGTGGTGCTGGGGATCGGAACTAGTACCAGAAGCACCACGAGAGCTACATGGTGTTCACCACTGAGCCGGATGACAAGCAGTTTCAGCGCAGGCGCGCAATGGAGGTAAATGCCGTGATGCCATCTGTGCCTCACTACATGGAGTGGTGCGACCAAGAGATAGTCTGGTCTAGAGCTGATCATCCCAAGATTATGCCCAACCCGGGTACATATGCTCTGGTAGTGGGCCCCACTTTCTTGGGAACCAAGAAGAACGTGAAGTTTAGCAAGGTGCTGATCGACAACGGGAGCAGCATCAACATCATGTACCGAGATACCATGGAGAAGCTCGGCCTTGCCGAGAACATGCTGCTACCTAGTCGGATTACTTTCCATGGAATTGTGCCGGGAGTATCTTGCGCTCCGATCAGCTGCATCTGGATGGATGTGCTTTTCGGCACCATGGAGAACTGCCGCACCGAGTGCCAGCAGTTTGAGGTGGTTGATCTTCAGAGCCCTTATCATGCTCTATTCGGCAGGCCCGCTCTAACCAATTTCATGGCCTCTACTCATGCATCCTACCTGAAGATGAAGATCCCTGGTCCCAACGGCATCATCACCATCTCGGGTGATTACAAGTGCTCTTTGGAGTGTGCATCTGCTGGATCTCGGCTTGCAGAATCCATGGTCATTGCTGCCGAGAAGAAGAAAATACATGAGGTTGTGGCCATGGCCCAAGCAGATCAAGTTGGCATGCCAGGCATGCCGAGTTCTCAGTATGGGGCTACCTTCTAGGCCTCCCAGGATACGAAGAAAGTACAAATTGACCCGGAGTTCCCGGAGCGTGTGATGGCTCCCAAGTGCAGGAGATCAATTGTAGTACTTTTCGAATTAGAAAGGTTGTCGAACCCACGAGGAGCAGAAGGAACTGGTAAGTAGAATAGCAAAGGAATAATAAAAGCAACATGTGTTTTTGTGTTTTAATTGTTTAGTGCAAGTAAAGTAAAATGCGGAAAGTAAATTGCAGCAAGTAGTAGGTCTCAATGAGAGACAAAGCCCAATCCTCTAATGCGCAAGAGGACAAGCTCAAGTGTGTATTTGTGTCTTATATGTGGAAAACGTTCCCGAGGGATGCACGGATTTAGCTGGCATAGTGATTCATTGCATAACATGTTTGTATATCTTGTCTAGTTTTAATCTTCTTCGGACGGAGCCACAAATAGGAATAGCTAAATAAATAAACTATCACCCCTTATGATGGATCACGTGGCCAATTAAATGACAGCACGAGAATTATTAAGACATGATGTCCCACCATAGCCTTATGCTCTAAGGTCCCCGATACAAGTACCCTCATAATGCAATTCAACGACTCTGTCTCAAGTTCCTGTCACCTAAAGACATCATCACGTCACTACACTACGGTGTTCTCCTATGAGCCCATGTAGGTGAAGTGTTGTACAGTCGACGTTCGTACAACACCATCATAGAATCACATAAAAGATAAATACTAGACCAAATAACAACTCATCTTATGTAATAAATCATTGCCAATTCATCCTATGCCCTCAGGAACATGCGGGAACTACTCACAACGTGCAAACATGATCATGTATGGTGACATATGTGGTACAACACAATCTGAAACAATGGATCCACCACCAAATAATGACAAGTACTCAATCCCAAACATGCAACGGAGTACAATAACACGTATCTAGGGTGTAGCAATGATCAAACTATGAGGGGAACATAGTGGTTCACGGTGATGGTGATGGTGGAGGTGCAGGTGTTGGTGAGGATGGTGATGGAGATGCCTCCTCCCACGCCAAGGAGGAGATGAGGATGAAGATGGGGATGATTTCCCCCTTCTCCGGAGCTCCGGAGCAGCAGGATCTGTCTCCCCCGCGGAGAGTTTCGAGAGTTTCGCCGCCCTGGCGGCTCCGTCTCGTCTCGGGAAAATTAGGGTGTTCCTTTTCGGGGGAGATGGAGTCGTCAGCAAAAAGACCTCGGGGAGGAGGTGTTGTGGGCCCATTTGGGGGCCCCACACGCGGCCAGGGAATCTGGCCGCGTGGGATACCCCTTTTGGGCCTCCTGGCCCTCCTCCTTTGTGTCTTGTGCCCATGGCCTTTCTCCCGAAGAAAAACTGACAGGGTTTCTTTCCTTTCGCAATTTGGATACCTGTAGCTCCTGAAACATCAAAAACATGAAAACGGGTGTTTTCTGACACCCAGAAATTAAATACCAAAAATAGGGACTTTGTAGGAAAGTCCCATAAAATCATCTAAAACATGCAAAACAATGACATAACATTGATAAAACATCCCAATAATGCCTATATGGAGGGTATAAATGATGATATAAAATGCACGTATCAGCGTGTGGTCATCATTGGTGCCGGATTAGAGGAGAAATAGGAAAGCGAGCTCATCCACTTCCTCCGTGAGAATAAGGATGTCTTCGCATGGTCCAATCAGGACCTGCCGGGTGTCCCGAGGGAGTTGGTTGAGCACTCGTTGCATGTGCGCCCTGACGCCAAGCCAGTTAAGTAGGCAATGCGACGCTTTGCGGCTGAGAGAAGGAAAGCTATTGGTGACGAGATCACAAAGCTGCTGACAAGTGGATTTATCATGGAGGTGCTGCATCCGGATTGGTTGGCCAATCCGGTCATGGTGGAGAAGAAGAAGGAGGATCCCAAAGCCGCAATACCCTGGCGCATGTGCGTGGACTACACCGACTTGAACAAGGCCTGCCCCAAGGACCCATTCCCGCTACCCCGCATAGATCAGGTGATCGATTCCACTGCTGGGTGCGAACTTTTGTCTTTCATTGATGCCTACTCTGGTTTTCACCAGATTCCTCTGAACCCGGCTGATCAAATAAAGTGTTAGCTATAGAGAGAGCAGAGAGTGTCTACTCGGCTGAGAGGCAACTTTGTACTGTGGCTACTCGGATATCATACATACAGAGAGATAGGCAGGAGTAGGGGTGTTACCTCCACACGAGGGCCCCGAACCTGGGTAGTTCTTGGTGTTTGCAGTGTTTCTTGAGCGCGTCTACTCGACGTGCGATCCCTCCCCGGATACCTACAGCGTCCATCGGCCCCAACCTTAAGCCATCCCATGGCATCTATCTTTACTCATCCACGACAGTACCGGATGAAATTAAACCCAACCAAGTGCACATTTGGCATCCCGGCTGGCAAGCTAGTTGGCTTCTTGGTATCCAATCGGGGCATTGAGGCCAATCATTCAAAGATAAAAGCTATAGAGAGCATGTCTTTGCCGAGATCACTGAAGGATGTGCAGAAATTTACCGGATGTCTGGCTTCCCTTAGCCGCTTCCTGGGAGAATGGGCGAGAAGGCACTGCCTCTTTATCAGCTCATGAAGAAAAGTGACAAATTTGTATGGACACCACAAGTTGATGTGGCTTTCAAGGAACTCAAGACCATGCTGGGTAGCACTCCCATCTTGGCAAGCCCTTTGCCCAAGGTGCCAATGTTGATGTACATTGCAGCCACCAACCAAGTAGTCAGTGTGGTGGTAGTGGTGGAACGAGAATAGGAAGGGAAGACCATGCAGAGGCCGGTGTATTATCTCAGCGAGGTGCTATCCATCTCCAAGAATAATTACCCTCACTACCAGAAGATGACATATGGCGTTTACCTGGGTGCCAAGAAGCTCAAGCATTATTTCCAAGAGCATCCCATCACAGTGTGAGCACCGCTCCCATCTCGGAGATCATGGGCAACAAGGATGCGAGTGGCCGAGTTGCCAAGTGGGCGATTGAACTAGCCGCGTACACCCCTTTGTACGCAAGAAGAGAAGCAATCAAGTCACAAACCCTGGCGGATTTCTTGGTGGATTGGGCCGAGATGCAGTATGAGCCTCCCTTGCCGAAAACCAATTTCTGGAAGATGCATTTTGATGGCTCCAAAGTAAAGGAAGGACTTGGTGTTGGCGTCGTGCTCACCTCACCCAAGCGAGATCAACTCAGATATGTGTTGCAGATCCACTTCTCGGCATCCAATAATGTTGCCGAGTATGAAGCCCTCGTGCACGGCCTAAGGGTATCCAAGGAGATCGGAGTTTGGTGTATTGTTTGCTATGGTGATTCAGACCTAGTAGTTCAACAAGTAAATAAGGACATAGATCATTGCATGCATCAATGGACTTATGGTTGATAAATAAATACGGGCATTGTACCATCATCATGTTCATTTATAATGCAAGATGAATGAATAGAACTCATACACATAAGGATAACATATTCGAAGCTCTAGCAAACACCCCATACTTTTAAAAGCAAATAACTATTGTATGTTGGACAATCGAATTATACTCTTTAATTTGGAGAAAGATAAATGAGTACAGGTAAAACATGATCAAGTCTCATTTATCTTCCAAACTATTCAGCTTAAATTACTAATTGTAATGTGGCATCCATTGGGCTAAGACTCTCATTGCCCCTTTATCATTAGCATCTTAATTTATGAATGTTGAAGTAATGTGGTTAACAAGGTGTTGGTTGAATGTCTCATGCCCCGTGAGTGTGAAAACCTACTTCATGATTACTCAACTTAAGATTCCTAATAAGCTTTGTACAATCATAATAAGTATTAATGACATCATAGAGAATTGCAAAGAGGTACCTCTTGCCCCATGACATAGAAACCAGCCCATGTCACAATAACAAGATGAACAAACGGAGTAGACTCATCATCCTTTTTTATTTCATTCACTATATGCATAGCTTCTTATTTTATTGTAGGATGTGTTTGTAGAGTCCACTCTAGCTGTAAGTAAATTTCCACCATGATCAAGCATGGCTTGGGTTAGCGGCCCAATGCAATTTCTCTAGTCATATATACTTACTCATCAAAACTTACTATTCCTCTATTTCATTTCGGCATGGCAGGAGTCCAAAAACAAAAGCACATGACATCAACTAAATATAAAATTTCTTTGTGCAATGTTGAAAGCTTTTCACGTGATGCACGTGTTAGCCAACTCCCAACCAAAATCCTTGTCAAGCACAAAACTTTTAGCTCCCATTAATGGGTCATGTTTGTTAAGTGCAATAGAAATAAATGTGTGCATTCAAAAGTTCGTGAGAGACTGAGAGTCTTATCCCAAATTCAGCCCATGCCAATTAATAATATAAGCATCTTAATTTAGAGCATAAATGAAACTATAACATGGTGAACATGCTCGGAATAGCCATTAATCTAATAGATAGATAGTGGATTTATGTCATATTGAGATAATTCTACAATTGTCCAATACAGTCAAGTTAATTAATTTCAAGGCAAGATGTGATTGAAACCTCTAAATATGCCATGCTCATTTGCATGAGTGTTACCCATAAATCCCCAAAACAAGGGAATCATGGATGACACCATACTTTATTATTCATCGATAAACCATAAGACGGGGATGCATGATAATGCTCAATAAGCTCACTCAAGCCTAAACAAAAATGATAACTAGATAATAAAAGCAAGACACACCAAAACTAGATAGACATGATAAAGCTGATAAAAGACGGGGGATAGGTGAAACTCCCCCAAGCTTAGATGGTTGCGGTAATTTCTTCATTCTCCCTTCTTCTCGTACTCAGCCCACCACTCTTTCTTCTTCTTCTCTTCATAGTTGTCTTCAAGCTCTCCAATGATGCGCATCATGAGGTTATAGGCTTGCTCAAATGCTCCTGCAGCTTTTCCCAACCTTTCCATGAGGTCCTTCTCCACCGTCTCCTTGGGAGTTTTCCACTCCGGGCTTGGTGCTTTCTTCTTGGGGATAAGGTGATCCCAATCTCCAGTGCAATTCTTCTCAGTGGGAGTTTCCCTGCCAATAAGAGGAGAAACTGCGTTTTTGCTAGCAAGTGAGTGCCTTGGAGCCTTCCCTCCGGTGCTCATATGTGCGGACTGTCTCTTGTTTCCAAAAGACATGTTCACCCGTACGGCAGCAACAGGGATTGGTGATGGAGGTGTTGTTGCAAGAGGTGGTATGTCGAAGATGGCCTCGTCATCTTCCTCGTCAGGTTCTTCATCCATGATATCGCGAAGCTCCACGTCCTCGTCATCCGAGTAGTCCTTCCTCTTCCTATTCCTCCTGTGGATGGATGTGGGGTTGTTGCCCTCAAGCTCATCATCATCGTCGTCCATGGAGGTGCATTGGTAGGAGTCTCCCGAAGTCATGGCTTGGAAAACCTGACAGACAGAATAGACAAAACAAAGATCGTGCGAGAACTCTCGGTGCGGGATTAGATCGACAAAAGGGGTTATATATTGACGGTTTTTGGGGTAAGACAAAGCGTCGGAGTCGAAAACGAGACGGAACGGGACTCCGAGGTGGAAAAGGGGTACCTCCACGCAGCCAAGGAATCTGGCCAAGTGTGGGGTCCTCTTTTCCCCCTCGAGGTCCAATTCCTTCCAATTTTCTTGTCCCACACGTTAATTTCCATAAAAAATGAGTTCCGTAAGTTTTCACGCAATTCTGAGAAACTTCCAAACACAATAATTGTAAATTATTGAATTTGGGTTTCTGAAACTGCAGGATCCCTTACAATTACCTCCTCCGGTGTCATTAACTTTATCTCCTCGATGGTTCCTATGAAGCTCTTTCCTGCAATATAATGTTTTACGCGTTGTCCATTGACCACATGAGGTTTACCTTTCATATCACCGTGAAGATGGATGGCCCCCGAACGGTATACCTCATGTACTACCAATGGACCCTGCCATTTTGAAGCTAATTTCCCTGCAGAAAACTTAAAACGAGAGTTGTACAATAGGATTTGATCACCTACTTTAAATTCCTTTCTTTTAACTTTCTCTTTAAACAATTTTGCACTTTCATATGCTTCATTCCTCCATTCATCTAATAGATTTAGGTCAAGCAATCTCTTCTCCCCCGTTTTTTTAAATCAAAATTTAATTTCTTAATAACCCATCTAGCTTTATGTTCTAATTCAACGGGTAAATGACATGCTTTTCCATAAACCATTTTATAAGGAGACATACCCATAGGATTTTTATAAGCAGTTCTATAAGCCCACGATGCCTCATTAATTTTAAGTGGCCAATTAGATCTAGCTATGTTTACTGTTTTCTCTAAAAATAAGTTTAATTTCCCTATTACTTAATTCAACTTGTCCACTAGTTTGAGGATGATAGGGTGATGCAATTCTATGATTAACATTATATTTTGCCAATGTTTTTCTAAGAACACCATGCATAAAATGAGATCCACCATCAGTAATTAAAAATCTAGGAACACCAAATCTAGGGAAAATAATTTCTTTAAGCATTTGCTTGGCTGTGGCATGGTATGCACTCTTAGTAGGAATTGCTTCTACCCATTTTGTAACATAATCAACAACAACCAAAATGTGAGTATGTTTTGTACTAGATGCAGGAAATGGTCCCATAAAGTCAAAACCCCACACATCAAATGGTTCAAGTGGTAATGTATAGTTCATAGGCATTTCATTCCTTCTACCAATGTTTCCTACTCTTTGACATTTATCACAAGTTTTAACATATTCAGCACAATCCTTGAATAGAGTAGGCCAATAAAAACCACATTGTAATACCTTTGCTGCAGTACGATCTCCTGCATGATGTCCTCCATAGGGACTGTCATGACAATCTCTTATAATAGCCTGCTGTTCATGCTCAGGTACACAACGTCTAAATGCCATCAACACTTTTCTTATACAAGAATGGATCATCCCAAAAATAATGTCTAAGGTCATAAAAGAATTTCTTTCTTTGCTGGTAAGTAAATTGTGGTGGCATAACTTTCCCAACAATAAAATTTGCATAATTAGCAAACCAAGGAGATGCAACTTTAGCACTAGAAACACTAACAAGGGCAAGTTGTTCATTAGCAAAACTATCATTGATAGGAATAGGATCATCAGGTATATTTTCCATTCTAGAAAGATGATCAGCTACGGGATTATCTTCTCCTTTCCTATCTACTATGTGTAAATCAAATTCTTGCAACAAAAGTACCGATCTTATTAGCCTAGGCTTAGCATCTTTCTTATTCATCAAATATTTAATAGCAGAATGATCAGAGTGCACAGTGACTTTTGAATCAATTATGTAAGATCTAAATTTATCACATGCAAATATTACCGCTAAAAATTCTTTTTCAGTTGTAGCATAATTTCTTTGAGCACCATCTAGTGTTTTACTAGCATAGTAAATAACATTCAATTTCTTATCAACCCTTTGGCCTAAAACTGCTCCAACTGCATAATCACTAGCATCACACATAATTTCAAAGGGCAAGTTCCAATCAGGAGGTTGAATAATAGGTGCAGTTATTAAGGCTTTCTTTAAAACATTAAAGGATTCTATGCAATCATCATTAAAAGAAAACGGAACATCCTTTTGCAAAAGATTGGTTAGAGGCTTTGATATTTTAGATAAATCTTTAATGAACCTACGATTAAAACCTGCATGACCGAGAAAACTTCTTATACCTTTGATGTCTCTTGGATATGGTAATTTCTCAATAGCTTCAATTTTTGGTGGGTCAACTTCTATTCCTCTTCCAGAAATACGATGCCCAAGAACAATTCCCTCTGTTACCATAAAGTGACACTTCTCCCAATTAAGAACAAGGTGTTGGTCTTCACAACGCTGCAAAACTTTGTTAAGGTTGAACAAGCAATTATCGAAACAAGTACCATACACCGAAAAATCATCCATAAAGACTTCTACTGTCTTTTCAATATAATCAGCAAATATAGCATTCATGCATCTCTGAAAAGTAGCAGGCGCATTACATAAACCAAAAGGCATTCTCCTATAAGCAAATGTACCATATGGGCAAGTAAAAGTGGTCTTTTCCTGATCATCACTATGAACTGGAATTTGAGAGAAGCCTGAATACCCATCTAAATAACAAAAGTGAGAATGTTTAGATAATATCTCTAGCATTTGATCAATAAAGGGCAATGGATAATGGTCCTTACGAGTTGCTTTATTTAATTTTCTATAATCAATGCACATTCTATAACCAACAACAGTACGTTGAGCAACAAGTTCATCATCTTTATTAGGAACCATAGTAATTCCACCTTTCTTAGGAACACAATGAACAGGACTAACCCATTTACTATCAGCTATAGGATAAATAATACCAGCCTCTATGAGTCGAATTACCTCCTTTCTTACCACTTCCTTCATTTTTGGATGTAGACGGCGTTGGAAATCAACAACAGGTTTAGCATCTTCTTCCAATTAATTTTATGCATACATAGAGCTGGACTTATGCCCTTAAGATCATCAAGAGAATTACCAATAGCCTTACAGTGAGCTTTAAGCACATCAAGTAATTTCTCTTCTTCCTCAGCTGAAAGGTTAGCACTAATAATAACAGGATATATATTTTTCTTCTCCAAGTATGCATATTTCAGATTTTCAGGCAAAGGCTTTAATTCAAAACTAGGATCTCCTTTAGGAGGTGGGAGTACTCCTAGATTATCAGGTGGGATATGCAATTGTAATTGTGGAGGTTGCTGCAATAATATTTGTTCTAAAGCTTCTTTTTTCTGCATCATTAAATGGCTCTTCCTGATTAAGCATATAACGTTCCACCACGTCTGATGAAGCTACAAACCTATATGAGCAAGAGTTCAATTATATCTTTAGATTTTGGTTCTTTCTTAGCAGGTTTATCAGCAAATTTAGAAAATTAAATTCAAGTTTCTCTCCAGCACATTCAATAAACACCCTTTCTCTAGCAAATCAATTTCAGCACCTATAGTATGTAAGAAAGGTCTACCAAATATAATAGGACAGAAAGAATCTTGTGGACAACCAAGCACAATTAAAATCAGTAGGATATTTTATTTTCCCTACCAATACTTCAACATCTCTAACAATTCCCAAGGAACTAATATATCTTTATTAGCCAAGCTGAATGGTCATACCTGTTTCTTCCATGGTGATAGGATCATATCAGGCTTAATTTCTGATAGAGAGAGAATATGAATGACACTAATGCTTGCTCCAAATATCACATAAACCATGATAACAAGAAGTCCCAATAGAGCATAATATAATTGGGCTTACCAACTTTGGATGAATTCCCTTTAATAACTTTGGTAGCATCTTCACATAAATAAACATCAACAGGATCTTCTTCATTTAATTGCTTAATAATAGAGACTTGGTTCTTGACTTCCACCTGTTCTTTAGGTTGAGAACATCTCTTTCTACTTTTGTCAGCAACAGCAATAAGCAAATTCTCTTTAACTTTTTCAGGATAGGGAGGTGGTTCAATATATTCTTCTATTACTACAGATGACACTGGTGTTTCTTTAATAAATTTAGGGACAACAATAGAAGATTTAACAGGTTCAACATAATAATCAAAGCCACTTTTAGGAATTCGAATGTGCTCAGCAAATTTCTTAGCTATTTCAATTGCAACATATGGATCAAGACCAAAATCTTTAATAACATTCTTGAACAAAATAGAACTAGAGAAACTTTCTACACATGAATATCCATAATCAAAATAAGCTTCATTACCTTTGTCTAGGTCCCAATATTCATAGTTCTTCGAAATAATTTCCAATAAATTCCAAGCTTCTTCTGCAGTATTATTTGTAAAGCTTCCACTAGATGAACCATCCAAATATTGCTTTAGCCTATCAGGTAGTCTCGCATAAAAGTCTACCAATACAAGTTTATTTGTGAGATCATGACAAGGATTCTTACGAAGGAGGTCCTTAAGCCTCCCCCAAGCTTGAGTAATACTCTCTCCAAGGTGTGGCTAAAAATTAAATATAAAGCAGCGGTTCTCATAAGCCTCTTTAGGAGTAAAATATTTAAGAAAGAAAACCTTCACAAAAGTATCCCAATTATGTGTAATTTCTTCATCCAGGGACATATACCATTTTCGAGTATCACCAGTTAAGGACTGGTACAATAACTTGCATTTTACCTCCTCCTCAGAAATAGCCTTGAGCCTAATTAGCCCACATATATCCTCAATAGCCCGTATGTGATCACTTGCAGCCTTTGTTCCATCCCCTGCAAAATACTCATTCCTAACAGCTTTAACAAATTCAAGGGGAATAATATAACCATCATCATGAGGTGCTTTTTCAACAACTTTAGGTTTAATAGCATAAGAACTCTCATATAAAGAAAGTTTCAGCAAAGCATCTCTCATAAAATCCATAATAATAACAGGATGCAACAGCAAGTAAAATTCAGCTTTCAAGTTTCCTTACCAAACTTCTTACCAATAGCGCTACGCTCCCCGGCAACGGCGGCAGAAAAGTGTCTTGATGGCTCCCAAGTGCAGGAGATCAATTGTAGTACTTTTCGAATTAGAAAGGTTGTCGAACCCACGAGGAGGAGAAGGAACTGGTAAGTAGAATAGCAAAGGAATAATAAAAGCAACATGTGTTTTTGTGTTTTAGTTGTGTAGTGCAAGTAAAGTAAAATGCGGAAAGTAAATTGCAGCAAGTAGTAGGTCTCAATGAGAGACAAAGCCCAATCCTCTAATGCGCAAGAGGACAAGCTCAAGTGTGTGTTTGTGTCTTATATGTGGAAAACGTTCCCGAGGGCTGCACGGATTTAGCTGACATAGTGATTCATTGCATAACATGTTTGTATATCTTGTCTAGTTTTAATCTTCTTCGGACGGAGCCACAAATAGGAATAGCTAAATAAATAATCTATCACCCCTTATGATGGATCACGTGGCCAATTAAATGACAGCACGAGAATTATTAAGACATGATGTCCCACCATAGCCTTATGCTCTAAGGTCCCCATACAAGCACCCTCATAATGCAATTCAACGACTCTGTCTCAAGTTCCTGTCACCTAAAGACATCATCACGTCACTACACTACGGTGTTCTCCTATGAGCCCATGTAGGTGAAGTGTTGTACAGTCGACGTTCGTACAACACCATCATAGAATCACATAAAAGATAATACTAGACCAAATAACAACTCATCTTATGTAACAAATCATTGCCAATTCATCCTATGCCCTCAGGAACATGCGGGAACTACTCACAACGTGCAAACATGATCATGTATGGTGACATATGTGGTACAACACAATCTGAAACAATGGATCCACCACCAAATAATGACAAGTACTCAATCCCAAACATGCAACGGAGTACAATAACACGTATCTAGGGTGTAGCAATGATCAAACTATGAGGGGAACAGAGTGGATCACGGTGATGGTGACGGTGGAGATGCAGGTGCTGGTGAGGATGGTGATGGAGATGCCTCCTCCCACGCCAAGGAGGAGATGGGGATGAAGATGGGGATGATTTCCCCCTTCTCCGGAGCTCCGGAGCAGCAGAATCTGTCTCCCCCGCGGAGAGTTTCGAGAGTTTCGCCGCCCTGGCGGCTCCGTCTCGTCTCGGGAAAATTAGGGTGTTCCTTTTCGGGGAAGACGGAGTCGTCAGCAAAAAGACCTCGGGGAGGAGGTGCTGTGGGCCCATTTGGGGGCCCCACACGCGGCCAGGGAATCTGGCCGTGTGGGCTACCCCCGTTTGGGCCTCCTGGCCCTCCTCCTTTGTGTCTTGTGCCCACGGCCTTTCTCCCGAAGAAAAACTGATAGTGTTTCTTTCCTTTCGCAATTTGGATACCTGTAACTCCTGAAACATCAAAAACATGAAAACAGGTGTTTTCTGACACCCAGAAATTAAATACCAAAAATAGGGACTTTGTAGGAAAGTCCCATAAAATCATCTAAAACATGCAAAACAATGACATAACATTGATAAAACATCCCAATAATGCCTATATGGAGGGTATAAATGCTGATATAAAATGCACGTATCAGCGTGTGGTCATCATTGGTGCCGGGTTGGAGGAGAAATAGGAAAGAGAGCTCATCCACTTCCTCCGTGAGAATAAGGATGTCTTCGCATGGTCCAATCAGGACATGTCGGGTGTCTCGAGGGAGTTGGTTGAGCACTCGTTGCATGTGCACCCTGACGCCAAGCCGGTTAAGCAGGCAATGCGCCGCTTTGCGGCTGAGAGAAGGAAAGCTATTGGTGACGAGATCACAAAGCTGCTGACAAGTGGATTTATCATGGAGGTGCTGCATCCGGATTGGTTGGCCAATCCGGTCATGGTGGAGAAGAAGAAGGAGGATCCCAAAGCCGCAATAGCCTGGCGCATGTGCGTGGACTACACCGACTTGAACAAGGCCCGCCCCAAGGACCCATTCCCGCTACCCCGCATAGATCAGGTGATCGATTCCACTGCCGGGTGCGAACTTTTGTCTTTCATTGATGCCTACTCTGGTTTTCACCAGATTCCTCTGAACCCGGCTGATCAAATAAAGACTGCTTTTATTACCCCGTACGAGGCTTATTGCTATGTTGTCATGTGTTTTGGGTTAGGAAATGCTGGGGCTACTTATCAGAGGTGCATGCAAAAGTGTTTGCATGACCAGATAGGCAAGAATTTGCAGGTGTACGTAGATGACATTGTCATCAAAACGAAAGAAACACATACTCTGCTGGGAGATCTTGAGGAAACATTTGCCAACTTGCGCAAGTACCTGTCGGGGGTCTACCCCCGAGTAGGGGTAAGACTGGTGATAAAACAGAGGTAAAGGTACTATTGGCCGAGTAGGCGGCTACCCTGGTATTTTCTATCCGGTAGTCACTATTCGGTCATGGGCATTGAAGGCCATGAGAAGATAAGAAGAGAGATTGTGATCGTCCGGGTAGCAATCAAGTGGTCCGAGTAGATGGGCTGCATTCCTACTTGGGCAAAAAGTCAATGGAGCCGTTTTGACGAGATCCCGCGTATCCCGCAGCCATACAGGCGTGCGGTTCAACTTACGGAGTACGTGATTATCCGCGCAACGGCGTGGCTACAGTGAGGTAGGTGCTTGTCATGTCCTGTCACTGACAGAGGGGACATGACGTGTCGGGGGGCCTACTCTGTGTGACTGACAGGGTGGACAGGTCCTGTCAGCCGGACGGCGCGGCGACTTCTCGCACCCGCGTCAGCGAGAAGTCGGAGGCGTGCTCTGCGCCATTGTGGAGTTGTCACATCATTGTACCTTTTATTCTTTGTTTACTCGGCTGGGCACCAGTATATAAGGTGCCCTGCCCCCTCCTGCGCGAGGGACGTTACGCAAGAGGGCATTTATTGCACGAGCAAGTGTTAGCTATAGAGAGAGCAGAGAGTGTCTACTCGGCTGAGAGGCAACTTTGTACTGTGGCTACTCGGATATCATACATACAGAGAGATAGGCAGGAGTAGGGGTGTTACCTCCACACGAGGGCCCCAAACCTGGGTAGTTCTTGGTGTTTGCAGTGTTTCCTGAGCGCGTCTACTCGACGTGCGATCCCTCCCCGGATACCTACAGCGTCCGTCGGCCCCAACCTTAAGCCATCCCATGGCATCTATCTTTACTCATCCACGACAGTACCGGATGAAATTAAACCCAACCAAGTGCACATTTGGCGTCCCGGCTGGCAAGCTAGTCGGCTTCTTGGTATCCAATCGGGGCATTGAGGCCAATCATTCAAAGATAAAAGCTATAGAGAGAATGTCTTTGCTGAGATCACTGAAGGATGTGCAGAAATTTACCGGATGCCTGGCTTCCCTTAGCCGCTTCCTGGGAGAATGGGCGAGAAGGCACTGCCTCTTTATCAGCTCATGAAGAAAAGTGACAATTTTGTCTGGACACCACAAGCTGATGTGGCTTTCAAGGAACTCAAGACCATGCTGGGTAGCACTCCCATCTTGGCAAGCCCTTTGCCCAAGGAGTCAATGTTGATGTACATTGCAGCCACCAACCAAGTAGTCAGTGTGGTGGTAGTGGTGGAACGAGAATAGGAAGGGAAGACCGTGCAGAGGCCGGTGTATTATCTCAGCGAGGTGCTATCCATCTCCAAGAATAATTACCCTCACTACCAGAATATGACATATGGCGTTTACCTGGGTGCCAAGAAGCTCAAGCATTATTTCCAAGAGCATCCCATCACAGTGTGAGCACCGCTCCCATCTCGGAGATCATGGGCAACAAGGATGCGAGTGGCCGAGTTGCCAAGTGGGCGATTGAACTAGCCACGTACACCCCTTTGTACGCAAGAAGAGAAGCAATCAAGTCACAAACCCTGGCGGATTTCTTGGTGGATTGGGCCGAGATGCAGTATGAGCCTCCCTTGCCGAAAACCAATTTTGGGAAGATGCATTTTGATGGCTCCAAAGTAAAGGAAGGACTTGGTGTTGGCGTCGTGTTCACCTCACCCAAGCGAGATCAACTCAGGTACGTGTTGCAGATCCACTTCTCGGCATCCAATAATGTTGCCGAGTATGAAGCCCTCGTGCACGGCCTGAGGGTATCCAAGGAGATCGGAGTTCGGTGTATTGTTTGCTATGGTGATTCAGACCTAGTAGTTCAACAAGTCTCGGGGACTTGGGATGCCTTGGATGCCAACATGGCGTCCTATCGCTTTCTGGTGCAGAGCATGACTGGATTCTTTTATGGGTGTGAGTTCCATCACATCCACCGAGCTGAAAATGATGCAGCAGATACTATGTCCAAATTGGGGTCTTCTCGGCAGTTCATCCCACCTGGGATTGCCTTGGAGCATTTGAGGAAGCCATTTATCAAGCCATCTCCCAACTCGGAGTCAATATATATTCCAGGTCTGATGGACTCAGAGGCTGTTCCTATGGAAATTGATTGGGAAGGTGCGAAAGAGAACCCGGGGACTGCTCCATCCAACCCGGGGAGTGCCTCTACAACCCGGGGACTGTCGCATTCATCGAGGGGATTATTTCTCAGTACTCGGGGACTCGTCTCCAACTCGGAGCAAGTCATGACAGCTGATCCAATGGAAGTGGACGAACCAGTGTTTCCCATCCGGGAGACACCGAGTTGGGCTTTGCCCATATTATCCTTTCTAGCGGATGGCACATTGCCGAGTGACGAGGTCACGGCCAGTCAAATACAGAGAAGATCTAAGGGCTACACTATCATCAACAAAGAGCTGCACAAGACAAGCCCTACTGGCGTGCTGCAACGTTGTGTTGAACCAGAAGAAGGAGAAGAGATCCTGAGAGAAATACATCAAGGAGAGTGCGGGCATCATGTCTCATCTCAGGCCCTGGTCAAGAAGGCATTCCGGCATGGATTCTTTTGGCTCACTGCCTTGCAGCAAGCAGAGGATATAGTGAGAAAATGCAATGGGTGCCAGAGATATGCAAGCAAGATTCACATGCCAGCTTCCGAGGTGAAGACCATCCCTATCACTTGGCCCTTTGCAGTATGGTGCTTGGATATGGTAGGCCCTTTCAAGCCAGCTAGAGGCAACATGACTCACATCTTAGTCATGGTGGACAAGTTCACCAAGTGGATTGAAGTAAAGCCTATCCGAAAGTGTGATGGGAACACATATGTGAGCTTCCCGAAAGATATCATCCTGAGATATGGCTACCCGCATGGGATCATCACGGACAATGGAACAAATTTTGTTGAGGGAGCCTTTGCCAGGTTCTGCAAAGAAAGCGGATCCGACTAGATGTTGCGTCAGTCGCCCATCCGGCTTCCAATGGGCAAGTTGAAAGAGAAAATGTCATGGTCCTATCCGGAATAAAGCCAAGGCTGATTGAGCCATTACAGCGAACCCCTGGTTGTTGGCTGGACGAATTGCCGACGGTGTTGTGGAGTCTAAGGACTACCCCTAACCGATCAACCGGATACACACCATTCTTCCTGGTATATGGAGCTGAGGCCGTGTTGCCCACTGACCTTGAGCATGACTCACCCAGAGTAACCCTCTATACTGAGGCGGAGGCAAGAGAAGCCCGAGAAGATGATGTGGACCTGCTTGAGGAAGCAAGAGGGTTAACTATGTCCCGCTCAGCTGTATATCAACAGAATCTGAGGAGGTACCATAGTCGGAAAGTGAGC
The DNA here is from genome assembly GCA_028641055.1 of Alopecurus myosuroides. Lineage (NCBI taxonomy): Eukaryota > Viridiplantae > Streptophyta > Magnoliopsida > Poales > Poaceae > Alopecurus > Alopecurus myosuroides. Next base: position 503,601,199 of record CM054057.1, read on the forward strand.
CCAAAGGTTTTCCGAGGAGACATGGTCCTTAGGATCGTGCAGCGCACAGCCGGGATGCACAAGCTATCCCCTCCGTGGGAAGGGCCTTTCATTGTGAGCAAGGCGCTGCACAATGATGCCCATTATCTCATCGATGCACATGCACCACAGAAGAAAAGGGCGGATAATTCCGGAGAGGAATCCAAACGTCCATGGAATGCAGCTCTACTCCGCCATTTTCATTCATGAGCAAAACATTCTATGTATCTTCTTAACCGAGTTAAAATTCAAGTCGGCACTCCGAATTCAAACTCGGGGACTGCCTGTGCAAAAACCTTGCCTTGTATTGTTTACTTTATTTCCTTTGCCTACTCGGTTCTTCTACTCAAAATTTCATGCGTACGTTAAGTAGTGTGTTTAAACCCAAGAGCCAACTCTTCGACTCTGCTGCTGTCCGCAACCCGGCTTCATGGCAAGCAAGAGAACAAGCTAAAGGTCCATGAACACATGAAAAAACTACTAAGGAAAGAAGAGTGCGACAACCGAGTAGGGTGGTTATTACTTCTCTATTTTCCTTTTCGGCTAAGTGGTGGCAGTATTAACATGCAATTTTCTAAGTGGTTAAGTATCTGAAACTCGTTTTTTGAAATCTTGCGACTCGACTACCAAAAAAGCCACAAGTGGCAGGTAAGAGCAAAGACAAAAAAGCTGAGTGAATGAAAAAAGCAACTTGAGGACTTGCATGTTAACGCAATCCGGCATTGAGCCAATCTTGCTAACAGAAATAAGTTCAAACTGAGTATCAAGAGGAACCTTAAACGTATTTGTTACATCTGCACCTGGCATCCCGGGGATCTGATAAATGTTTTAGGATAAAAGTTGCAGGAAGTCAAACTACGGTGGAGGTAGTAGTTTCCGAGTCGGTGCTGGTAGGCACCACGGGCTCGGAGGCAGCAGTTGTAGACGCAGGCTCAGCCGCAGAGGAAGTTGGAGTAGCGGAGATTGGCTCTGATGCAGAGTTGGTGGCCTGAGTAGCTGACTCGCTGGGAAGAGGATAGAGCTCGGAGATGATGTTCTCGGTGGGAGCCCCAGTCGCACCAAACTCGGGAGCAGGGTCATCAATCACCATCTCGGTAGTGACAACCTCCTCCTGAGCGGCGGGCTGCGGCTCAACTTGGGCGTCATCCGAGCCAGCTGTTGGCTTGACGGTTTTCGGATGAGCTTGCATCCCGGATTCCTCCGCGGCGCTGCGCTGCTCGGTCTCCTCATGGGCGGCTTTTTCGTGCTCGGCCTCCTCGTGCTCAGCTTCCTCATAGCCTCGGTTGCGATCTTCACCGGCATCTTCATTGAACTCGCCCTCCTCCTCCTCCTCATCTTCTTCAACATCAGTATCCGGCTCGGTGGGGCCATCGATGTATTGGTTAGTCTCAGCGTAGGAGGCAAGCTCGTACGCCACTTCCTTTCGGCGTAGGACGCACTGAGGCCGCTCAGTCCACTTGGAGCCATTTATGCGGGTGCCAATCCTGTCAAGGTTCAGATTCTCATACCAGGAGAGGATGAAGTGGAGGGTCTCGTCAGCTCCAGCCCGGGCTGCGGAAGCGCGCCATTTCTTCAGCTCTTCCTTGACATGATCCAGGTTGGCTGCCATATCGCTGATTGTATCCGGGACCTGTCGCTCTGGCCAGAACAGCTTGTGCAGCTTCATTGTAGTAGACACCATGGAGGTACCCAGGCCTTTGAGGGAATGTACCCGGGTCTTGATGTTGACGAGATGGTCATCAATGCTGGAGGTTTCATCAACGCTAAGACCGGCTGCTGCATTGGCCCTTCTCGCTTTCTCCACAGCGATTTCAGCGGTGACGCTGAGGTCCAGGAAGATATCTGGATCGGGAAATGCTGGTTTGGGTCAGAAAAGGTAACCAAGAAGAAGAGAAACTGAGTAGAAGAAGACAGAAGAGTAAAGATCAAGTTAAGCGAAGAGTAGCGGCAACTCACAAGCCATTTCCAGCACAAGGGCTCCCAACTTGGTCCTCCAGTCTTCTGCTTGTCGGATATGCTTGTCCTGGATGCGACGCGAGTCGTTGACAATACCCTCGAGAGCTTGGTTTCTTTCTTTCAGTGTTCTGATCTCTCTCTCGAGTTCCTGCTTCTCCTTAGCAGCCCGTTTCTCCATTTCATTCAGCTCGTTGACGACAGTAATTGCAGTTTTGAGCGCTTCAGTGAGCTCAAGTTGGAGTTTCTCAAATTCCGTCTTCTCGGCTTCCCGCTCCTTCTGCAGCTCGGCCTCTCAGACCTGCACTTGGTAATGTGCTTCAGCAAGGGTGAGGCACTCCAGGTGCTGCTCTCGGAATTTTTTGTACTCTTCTGTGAGGAGAACAGAGAAGGATCAGCTCACCTTCCAGAGAGGAGATCGTACTATGCGCTGAGGCAGCCATGACCTCGCAGTCTTGGTGCCTCTCGACCAGAGCCTTGAGTTCACCTGCAGAGACGAGAATGACTGAGCAGAAAGCAAAAAACGGGCGTAAACAAAAAACGCATAAACCGAAATGCTAGAAACTTACTTTCAACAGCGGACAACCTGATGGCGTTCTCCGTGGCGTTCTTCTCCATAGCATCCATCTCACTCTTTTTGTATTCCAGCTCCCGGTTCCTATCTCTGACTTGTCGGTGCGACCACAAGAGCTGGCAGAAATCCTTGGTGCGTTCCTGGATGCTATCCTGCAGAGAAGAAGAAAATTTGGTGAGTTTGGAAGATTTGGCCCGAGTAGATGACAACTCGGTTGAGCTTTACCTACTCGGCCCAAATCTCGGGGAATGGGTAGTGGATAAAGGAAGAGAAGTAAAGAAGAAATCTGGCAACTCGGAAAAGTCAAAAGAAAAAAGGCACTTACCACGTAGGACTCCTCAATGTCTTCGATGTTTTTGCGCAGAACAAAAATCTTGCCAGCCAGGGTGCTGCTGCATCCATCCATGGCCATGCTAACAGGGCCAATGTCGGCCTTGTTCCAATCCACCCGATAATTGTCGAGGTTTCTCAGCTCAACACCGTCCCAGGCGGCGTGGCCGAGTTTTGTGATGTCCCAGATCTTCTCGATGAAGCCTTCTCGGTCGAGGATAGCTGCTACGCCTTCTGTGGGGAGCTCCTCTTCATCCTCGTCGCGGGAAGTGAATTCTTTGATGGTCAGGGAATCATTTTTCCCCTTGGTTCCGGAGCGGGCCACAGCCCTTCGCTCTTTCAGAGCAGCTAACTACTCAGCCTCCTGCGACATCTGGATCTGGTGCCGCTCCTGCAGCTGGACCCAATATTCAGGGAAGGAAGGAGTTTTCTTGGGGTCGCTGGCGCCTGAGCCGGGATTTTGCTTCTCTGCAGGGCCAAATTGGATGTTGGTCTGTACCAGCCTGGTGTTCGGATTGGGTGCTTTCCTGGGCTTGTTAAGTGGCCAGTTGGCATTCTCAGGTGGCGGCAGCTGTTGTGCGGGTTGCCCACCTGGCTGCTGGGGCGCTGAAGGTTGAGGTGTCAGCTGTTGTTTCCCAGCTTGTCGCTGCCCGGTTGGCTGCGCACCAGCCTGTGTTGCGCCTCGCTTGGGCTGAACCCTGGTTGCCTGCGGGACCACCTTGGCGGTAGAGGGTGCTGGCTGCTTCTTGGAAGTGGGCGCGGGAGCTGGCTGAGATGGTGGAGGCACTCTGCTTGCCGGCGCGACTTACGGCTGCACTGGATCTTGGCGTGGTGGCTGCTCCTCAGCTCGGTTCTCTGCAGGTGGGGTCCTTGGCCGCTCCACCGAAGGATCTTCTACCCGCTGCTCGGTAGCAGGGTCTGGCTGCTCCGCAGCAGTGTCATCTTGCTGCTGCTCCGCAGCAGGGTCTTGTCTCTCCTTGACGACGTCGTCTTGCCGCTGCTCGGCAGAGTTGTCAATTGTCTCCTCAGCGGAGGTAGCTGGAGGAGTTGGTGGCCTCTCGGTTTTGATGGCATCCTGGGCAGCGTGCTGCGCGCTGTGCTGCGGCTGCTCCAGGGTGCGCTCGGTCTCCATCTCGGCACCATTGTTCTCGGCGCCACGGTCTTTCTCTTCTCGGAGGGGGGAGGACGCATGCGTCCTGCCCTCTGGTATGTCATCCCCTTCATCGTCGGAGAGCTCCACGAGTTCTCGAATTGGCTTTCTCTTCCTCCGGGGAGCTGGTTCGTTGGTGGCATCAGCGTCGAGGGCGTCACTGAAGAAAAAGAAACAAAAAAGAAAGAAGATCAGAAAGTGTGCAGAGAAGGAGGCCAGGAAGAAAACAGAGTAGATGGCAAAGGCATGGATCAACTCGGAGGCATTTACCCATCAACAGTGGGGCGCTTCTTGCGCGGGTTGGGCTTGTTTCCTGGCCTCTTCTTGATCTTCTTGGCAGGGGGCTCCAGTGCCCCGCTACCCGTCCTCTTCTTGGTGTTGGTGGGGGCAGCTACGAAAACAGGAACCACGTCTATGGGTTCCTCTCCCTCTTCTAGTTCCGGTTCCTCTGTAGTTGAAAGAAGGAAAAGATCAGAATAGGGAAGAGAAAAGGATCAAAGTGCGGGGCAAGCTAGCAACAAGGTGAACTCGGTCACCTTCTTCATCCTCTGACCAGTCCCGGATAGAGGCATCGACTCAGGACTTACCGTCCTGACCGGCACGGGGGATACAGAGGGAATCCTGGACGTCGTATGCTGTCGCGTCATCTTCAGTCTGGTCCGCATGCCAGTTCTTCTCGAAGATGGTTCATCCTCCGTTTTCTGGCGGTGGATGTGCTGAAAGTGCAAACATAAAGCATAATGAGTTGAATCCCAACAGAGTAGATATCCTACTCGGTCTAGCGTGCAAGCATAAGGCATAAAATGCTAAGGACCAGAGGAGGAAAACGATTAATGGTTCTACTCAGTCTAGCGTGCAAACACAAAGCAAAAAATGCTAAGGGCTCTAGGAAAAATAAAACATGGAAGGCGCTACTCTGAACAGCATGCAAGCATAAAGCATATTAAGCTAAGTACTGACAGAGGAGTCCTATTCGGTACCGCGTGCAAACATAAAGCATATGAAGATGAGTACTAGCAAAGGAGATATACCCGGCGCCGAATGCAAACAGTAAGCATACAGAGAATGGAACTCACCTGGGGGATGCGCTTAGTACGGCTATACGGCACGAAGCTGTAGAACCAGTTCTCGGTGAGGGTGCTCCGCAGAATGGACTTGGCCCATATCGCCACCTCTGCTCTGGTGAGCTTGAAGGTGGTCATCCGGGTGTAGTCACGGGGGCCACCCATGTAGCACATTTTGTGTACCCGGTGCTGAAGCGGGAGTACTCGGCGCTCCACCCAACAGGCTATCGGATCATCTTGAAGGAGTCCTTCCTTCACCAGCTGCTCCAGGCGCCTGTCTACCTGGACGACATCACTAACCGTTTTCTTGGGGTTATACCCCCAATTCTGTCCCGTAGGAAGGACATTCTGGAACTCGGGGAGCTCAGTCCTGTCCATGGCCTTCTCTCCTTCTGCGGGAGGGGCGTTCTTCACATAAAGGAAGCCCCTCTGCCACTTGCGGCAGGTCTCTAACCCGAGCACTCGTGGGTGGTGCCCAGTGCTACGCTGCAGCATCATAGCGCTACCCGTCTGGGTAATCACGCATGGAACTAGGGGATTGGAAGGTTTTGGAACACTCTGCTGGCGAAGAAAGAAGTATCTGGCCCAGGTTTGGATGGTGGGGTAAACTCCTAGGAAGGCCTCACAGACGGCGGCGTGGGTGGACAACATCACGATGGCATTTGGGGGCAAGTGGTGCGGCTGAAGGCCGAAATGGTGCAGGAAGTCTTGGAAGAACTTGGAGATGGGGAAGCCGAGACCTCGCTTGAAGTGGGAGAGGAAGACGACGTACTCACCGGCTTCCGGAGTGGGGATGAGTTCCTTGCCGGGGGGCGGGCAGATGATGCCGGGAGGGACGCGGCGGGTGTTCACCACCCACTGGCAGTCGGCGGCGGTGACATCTGATCCCTCCCAGCCGGCGCGCGCTGGCGCCATCTCCTCCTCGTGGTCTCCGGCGAGATTATCGAGCTCCATGGTGGTGCGGTCGATGAGGGAACGGCCGCGTCGAGGTTGAGGACGACGACGAAGACGGAGGCGCGCGAGAAGCTTCGCTCTCTCTCTCTCTGTCTCTCTCTTCGCTCTCAGTACGGCGGTGCGCCGCGAGCTCGCGGCGGCGCGGTGCTCTGCTGCGGAGGCGGAGGCGGAGAAGGACGCGAGTTGGGGAAAAGTGCGAGGAAAGAGACGATAGAAGCGACGCGGGGGTATTTATCCCGCCGTAACTGCGGTTACTGAATTGGATCGATCGTGGCTGAGATCGTGCGGCGTGGGGATTAACTGCCCGTTAGAAACACACACAGCGCGATATGCGCGCGTAACAGGCGCAGTTAATCCCACGATGTGGGTCGTGAGCTCTCGAGTACGCAGGCGAGATGACACAACGGGTCGTGGGTCCCAGCTGCAGTGATGGGCGCGTGGCACGCAGTAACGCCAAGAACCGAGGCGTCGGGGTGCGGTTGCGTGACACGTGCCCTCCCTGGACACGCGAAGATGGATTCGCGCTGGATCGAGCGGGAGCGCGTTGAAAATTTCGCCAAGTGTAAGTTCTCGGCGGAGCTCTGCATCGCGTGTTCTACTCGGCACCGAGAAGATTTCTCCCAAAACCATAATCAGAGAAGTTCGAGTAAGGACTATGGGTGTCCGAGTTGAGGAGCAACTCGGCCACACTGCTTCACGGAAGCAATTTGGTTTAAGCTGGCAGGGCCCAACAAACAAGTTCACTGGACTCTACCAGCTTCGGGGACTAATGTCGGGGGCTACCCCCGAGTAGGGGTAAGACAGGTGATAAAACAGAGATCAAGGTATCTGGTATCCGGTAGACGCTACTCGGTGATAAGTGTTGAAGGCCAAGTGAAGATAATAAGGAAGATCGGAATCAGCCGAGTAGAGCTCGGGGGGGCCGAGTAGATGAGCAGCAATCCTACTCGGGCACAAAGTCAATGGAGCCGTTCTAACGAGATCCCGCGTATCCCGCAGCCGTACAGGCATGCGGTTCAACTTACTAGGAACATGATTATCCGCGCTACAGCGTGGGTACAGTGAGGGTGGGCGCCTGTCATGTCTTGTAACTGATAGGGGGACAAGACGTGTCAGGGGCCTACTCTGTGAGACTGACAGGGTGGACAAGTCCTGTCAGCCGGACGGCGCGACGACTTCACGCAACGGCGTCAGCGGGAACACGGAGGCGTGCGCCGTGGTGGCAGTAGATCTGTCATATCGAGTATTTTTATCATTGTTTACTCGCTGGGTACTAGTATATAAGGTTCCCAACCCCCTCTTGCGCGAGGGACGTTGGCCCAGAGAGCATTTATTGCAAGAGCTAGCATTAGAGAGAGAGAGAGCGAGAGAGTGGCTACTCGGCTGAGAGCCTGATTTGTACTGTGGCTACTCGGTCGTACCATATATAGAGAGGTAGGAAGGAGTAGGGGTGTTACCTCCACATGAGGGCCCCAAACCTGGGTAGATCTTGATGTTTGCAGTGTTTCTGAGCGCGTCTATGTGACGTGCGATCCCTCCCCGAATACCTACATAGTCCATCGACACCAAACTCAAGACGCCCTATGGTATCTGTCTTCTCCACACCATGACAGGACGCAACTGGTGTAGAAGGTCATCCCTCTTTCTCTTTTGTTTACACAATTATTCTTTGACTGATAAATCAGGGGCAAAAAGAGTGAAGAGAATTTGTGTGTATTAATTTGGTGCTGGGCACCCCGCTGCCAGCTCTTCTATCATTTGGATAAGCGGATGAAGCCACTAGTCCAAGGTGTGAAATCCAATCAACAAGTGAGATAAAGATTCTCTATTTATGTCCTCATGAGCTAAAATAGGGGCAGAAAATAGGAATAATTTTTAGCAGGTTTTAAAGGTAGCACATGAGCAATTTACTTGGAGTGGAGGTTAAATACCACATATAGGTAGGTATGATGGACACATTTGGCAAACTTTGGTTTTCAGGGATTTGGATGCACGAGTAGAGCTCATACTTAGTACAGGTGAAGGCTAGCAAATAGACAGTGAGCAACAATCAAGAGAGCAACAACTATCATAATCATGTTTGCGACAAAGTAAAATTAACCGAGGCATAAAATTGATACTAGAACTCCGAGGAAAAATAAATCATCGAGGCTTATTGACATTTTGTTTCCAGTCTTAGCATGCGTGAGCATGTGCTAAGTCGATTCAAATGAAACATTTAGAGGAGGATGAAGGGTACGTTGCATAGAAAACAAAAAAAATTCCTACGCGCGATAAACCCGAATGGCCAAGATCTAATCTAGGAGATAAAAGGCAACGGGGAGAAGGAAAGTCTTGAGATAACATACCCTCGAAGACTCAAAGTGTTACGAGATCAAATCTCGTTGTTGGCGTAGTTGTACTCACGCCGATCCCGAGCGAGAAGATGTGCACCACAATCCGGTGATGCCTCTGTGATCGGTCACAGGTTCAGCTCGATGAAGACCTCCGTTCCCCCGATCCATTGGGGTAGCAGAAGTAGAGGATCCCCGGAACTCCAGCAGAGCGGCGGCCTGGTGGTGGTGAATAATCCCACGGTCAGGGCTTCGCCAAGCCGGAGACCATGGAATGGAGCAGCGGGTGGAGGGAAAGGGAGGTGGGCAAGTGTGTGTGGAAGAGGGAGCTCTCACCCTCCTTTTATAGGGGAGGGGGAGGCAGCCCAAGAGGGGGTGCGACCAGCCATGGTGTGCCCCCACCTCTTCCCCTCTTCATGTGAGTGGAAGCTCCACTCAAACCCACTCATGCTCCCTTAATTTTCCACTTAGAAAATCCAAAGGTTTCTCTTTAATAAATAAATAAAACATTTTATTTCTTTATTTATATTTGTTAATTCCATTAACTACATTTGCATAGAGCACCTCAAATCATTTGTTAATTCCATTAACAACCAGTCGACAAAAAAACCCTTGAACTATTTCAATTTTCCCCGAAACAATTTCGGAGCTGCCCAAAACATTCTTCGGTATTCCGTATCCCCTCAAACGCTTCATCGAACCTTAAGTGTGTCACCCTACGGTCCACGAATAATATAGACATGACTGAGACTCCTCTCCGATCAATAATCAACAGAGGGATCTGGAGATCCATGATGACTCCTATATATTCAACGATGACTCTTGTGATCGTGTGAACCTTTCAACATCGTAACGATTTCCCTTTGTCTCGCGATATTTTGCTTGTCTGAGATCCAATCATCGGTATCAACCATACCTTTTTCGATCTCGTTACCCGACAAGTACTCTTTTCTCGTTCCCGTGATATAACATCCTTGTGATCATATCACGTTCTTGCAAGCGGTGTCGATGTGATATCACTGAGAGAGCCCTAAGTATATCTCTCCATCATAATGGATGGACAAATCCCACTCTTGATCCGTGAGCTTCAACTAACACTATCTGAATACCTAACGCCATCTTTATAGTCACCCTGTTATGATGTGACGTTCGATGTCATCAAAGTATTCTTTCGGTATTAGTGATTAACATGATCTCATGATCTAAGGAACAATGTTACTCCGAATATAAGACATAACAACAAGACTAAATGACTTGATCGTATTGTTACACTTACTTAGGGTCTAAGTTCATCACGTCATTCTCCTAATGACATGAACCCGTTATTAACAACATCCAATGTCTATGATCAGGAGACCTTGATCATCTGTTCATCAACGAGCTAGTTAAATGAGAGGCTTCAATAGGAACATTGGTTTGTTTATTAATCACACATGTATTAACGTTTCCGGTTAATACAATTCTAGCATGAGAAATAAACATCTATCATAAACAAGGAATAACATAATAAACACTTTATTATTGCCTCTCGCGCATATTCCCTCCAGTCTCCTACTTGCACTAGGTGCAATAATCTATATTACACAGTGATGAATCTAACACCTATTGAGTTCTGGTGTTGATCATATTTTGCCCTTGAGAGAGGTTTAGTCAATGGATCTCCCACATTCAGATCCGTATGTACTTTGCAAATCTTTACATCCCCATCTGTGACATGTTCACAGATGGAGTGAAAACGACGCTTGATATGCTTGGAATTCTTGTGAGACCTTGGCTCCTTAGCATTGGCTATGGCACCATTGTTGTCACAATAGATAACCATTGGGTCCAACGCACTCGGAACCACGCCTAGTTCGGATATGAACTCCTTCATCCAAACTGCTTCCCATGTTGCCTCCGAGGAAGCAACATATTATGCTTCTGTTGATGATCTCGCCACCACAGATTGCTTGGAACTCTTCTAGCTTACTGCTCCTCCATTCATAACAAATACATACCCGGACTGAGACTTAGAGTCATCCGGATCAGTGTCGAAACTAGCATCGACGTAACATCTTACGACGAGCTCTTCTTCACCGCCATATATGAGAACCATATCCTTAGTTCTTCTCAAGTACTTAAAGATATTATTGACCGTCGTCCAGTGTTGCAAACCTGGATCGGATTGGTACCTACTAGTCAAACTAATAGCATGTGCCGCATACGGTCTTGTACATAGCATAGCATACATGATAGAACCTATGGCTGAAGCATAGGGAATCTTATTGATTTTCTCTCTATCTTCTGTTCTAGCTGGATATTGAGTCTTACTCGACGTTTTGCCTTGCAACATAGGTAAGAACCCCTTCTTACTATCTTCCATTCTGAACTTCTTTAGAATCTTGTCAAGGTATGTACTTTGCGAAAGTCCAATTAAGCGTCTTGATCTATCCCTGTAGATTTTGATGCCTAATATATAAGTTGCTTCACCGAGGTCTTTCATCGAAAAACTACTGTTCAAATAACCTTTTACGTTTTTAAAAGTTCTATATCATTTCCAATCAACAATATGTCATCCACATATAGTACTAGAAATGCTACAGAGCTCCCACTCACTTTCTTGTAAATACAAGCTTCTCCATATGTTTGGACAAATCCAAACCCTTTGATCACCTTATCAAAATGGAGGTTCCAACTCCGGGGTGCTTGCTTCCGTCCATAAATGGAACATTGAAGCTTGCACACCTTGTCAGCATCCTTAGGATCAACAAAAACTTTTGGTTGCATCATATACAACTCTTCCTCAATGTCACCACCAAGGAACGCCGTTTTGACATCCATCTGCCAGATTTCATAATCGAAAAATGCAGCAACTGCTAACATAATCCCAACTGACTTAAGCATCGCTACTGGTGAGAAAGTCTCATCGTAGTAAACTCCTTGAATTTGTCGGAAACCTTTTGCGACAAGTCGAGCTTTATAGATGGTCACATTACCATTAGCGGCAGTTTTCTTTTTAAAGATCCATTTGTTCTCAACGGCCTTGCGGTCATCGGGTAAGCCCAACAAAGTCCAAACTTGGTTTTCGTACATGGATCCTATTTCGGATTTCATGGCTTCAAGCCATTTGTTGGAATCTGGGCTCAGCATCGCTTCATCATACGTCGCAGGGTCATCACCTCCATCTACCATGAAGTTTATTACGGGATCTACATACAGTTCAGGAGCTGTACGTTCCCTAGTTGACCTGCGAGGTGCGGTAGTTTCCTCTTTTGGAGTTTCATGATCTTGATCATTAGCTCTCTCTTCAACTGACGGGTCGGCACCGGAACAACTTCCGACGCTGCGCTACTGGACATTCCAAGAAGAGAAGGTTCAGTAACCTCATCGAGTTCTACCTTCCTACTATTCACACCTTTAGAGAGAAACTCCTTCTCCAAAAAGGATCCATTCTTGGCAACGAAAATCTTGCCTTCGGATCTGTGATAGAAGGTGTACCCTATTGTTTCTTTAGGGTATCCTATGAAGACGCATTTTTCCGCTTTGGGTTTGAGTTTATCAGGTTGAAGCTTCTTCACATAAACATCGCATCCCCAAACTTTTAGAAATGACAGCATAGGTTTGTTTCCAAACCATAATTCATACGGTGTCATTTCAACGGATTTAGATGGTGCCCTATTTAAAGTGAATGCAGCGGTCTCTAGTGCATAACCCCAGAACGATAGTGGAAAATCTGTAAGAGACATCATAGATCGAACCATATCCAATAAAGTACGATTACGACGTTCGGAAACACCATTACGCTGTGGTGTTCCGGCAGGTGTGAGTTGTGAAACTATTCCACATTGTTTCATATGCATGCCAAACTCGTAACTTAAATATTCACCTCCACGATCAAATCGTATAAATTTAATATTTTTGTTACGATGATTTTCAACTTCACACTGAAATTCTCTGAACTTTTAAAATATCTCAGATTTGTGTTTCATTAAGTAAATATACCCATATCTACTCAAATCATCTGTGAAAGTGACAAAATAACGATATCCACCGTGCGCCGATACACTCATTGGTCCACACACATCAGTATGTATGATTTCCAGTAAGTCTGTCGCCCGTTCCATGGTTCCAGAAAATGGGGTTCTACTCATCTTGCCCATAAGGCATGGTTCACATGTTTCAAATGATTCATAATCAAGTGATTCTAAGAGTCCATCAGAATGGAGCTTCTTCATGCGTTTAACACCAATATGACCTAAGCGGCAATGCCACATGTAAGTAGCAATATCATTATTTAACTTAATTCTTTTGGCATTCACATTATGAATATGTGTATCAATACTATCAAGATTCAAAAGAAATAAACCATTCTTCTCAGGTGCATGACCATAAAAGATATTATTCATATAAATCGAACAACCATTGTTCTCAGACTTAAAGGAATAACCATTCCACATTAAGCAAGATCCAGAAACGATATTCATGCTTAATGCAGGCACCACATAAAAATTATTGAGGTTTATAACTAACCCCGATGGTAGACGTAGAGGTAGCGTGCCGACGGCGATCACATCAACTCTTGATCCATTGCCGATGCGCATCGTCACCTCGTCCTTTGCTAGTGGTCGCTTATTCTGCAGCTCCTGTTTCGAGTTACATATGTGAGCAACCGAACCAATATCAAATATCCAGGTGCTACTGCGAGTACTAGTAAGGTACACATCAATAACAAGTATATCATATATACCTTTGTTCACTTTGCCGGCCTTCCTATTTGCCAGATATTTGGGGCAATTGCGCTTCCAGTGGCCAGTGCCCTTGCAATAAAAGCACTCAGTCACGGGCTTAGGGCCATTCTTGGTTTTCTTCTCAGGAGAAGCAACACATTTGCCACCCTTTTGAAGTTTACCCTTGGCTTTCCTTTCTTGCCTTTCTTGAAAGTAGTGGTCTTATTGATCATCAACACTTGATTTCTTTCTTGATCTCCACTTCAGCAGTTTTAAGCATCGAGAGAAGCTCAGGAAGAGACTTCTTCATGCTTTGCATATTATAGTTCATCACGAAGTTCTTGTAACTAGGTGGCAGAGATTGGAGAACACGATGTATACCTAGCTCAATGAGAATCGATATTCCCAAGGCTATGAGCTTATCAACATACGCAGACATCTTGAGTACGTGCTCACTAACGAAGTTGTTCTCTTCCATCATGCAGCTAAAGAACTTTTCTGAAGCATCATAACTCTCAACTGCGGCATGGGTATCAAAAATCATTTTCGATTCTCCCATTGTAGCATAAGCAGTGTTGTTCTCGAAACGTTTTTGCAGCTCTGGCTCTAATCCATAGAGGATGCCGCAATGAACTATACCGTGGTCTTCTTGTTGAGTCAGATAAACATTTTTATCTTCATCAGAACCATCATCACCGGGCGGGTCACCTAGCGGTGCATCAAACACATAGAGCTTCTTTCAAGCAGTGAGGAGAATCCTCAGGTTAAGTGCCCAGTTGGTAAAGTTGCTTCCATTGTTCGCTAGTTTTTCTCTCTCCATGAATATATTGAAATTGAAGGTGGGTGGTGCCATGATCTACAACATATTTGCAAAGACTATTTAGACTAGGTTTATGATAAATTAAGTTCAAGTTAATCTAAAATTATCCCATGAACTCCCACTCAAAAACAACATCCCTCTTAGTCGTCGTTAGTGATTACACGAACCAAATTCACTACATCGAAACCGATAATCACGTGAGACGGTGTAGTTGCAAAGGCGAACATCAACATGTTCATCATATCATCCATATGACTCGTGCTTTACCTTTCGGTTACGTGTTCCGAGTCCATGTCTGTACATGCTAGGCTCGCCAAGTAGAACCGTAGTATTGCGTGTGTTTCAAGGCCATGTATGTACATGCTAGGCTTGAAAACACCCGTTGTATGCGAACGTTGAGTCTATCACACCCGATCATCACGTGGTGTCTCGAAATGACGAACTTTTTTAACGGTGCATACTTAAGGAAGAACACATAATTATCTTGATATTAAGTGAGAGAGATCATCTTATAATGCCACCGTTGCGATCTAAGAAAAATAAGATGCATAAAAGAATTAACATCACATGCATGGATAGTGTGATATGATATGGTCCTTCTTGCTGATCTCCATCTTGTGCATCATGGTATGATCTCCATCATTCCACCGGCGTGGCACCAAGGTCCGTGGCACCTCCATCTTGATTGCCCATTACAACATATCACATGGATATGATATACAACACGCAGGCCATAAAAATAAGACAACCATATGGCTCCAGCCGGTATGTCAATAATTTACAAAATACATCATCTCATACATAACGTTTGTAACATTGACCGTATCACATCACATGCCCTGCAAAAAGAGGTTAGACGCCTCTAATTTATTTTTGCATATTTTACGTGGCTTGGGCTTACGAGGATAGAACAGTTCATACCTACGTACAAGAGCCACACCGTTGATAAAACATATTTTTAACAACCCTTTATAGATTAGATCATAACTATAGTAGGAGAAACGGACACCCCTCAGTCAGAAGTGAGACAATTCTCGCGTACATAGTACACGTAAACTTAGTCTAGGGCAATTTCATTCTACTATGCCACTAAGATTATAAAATACTCAAAGAGGCAAAAATATGATCATCAACGCCCACATACTCCTATGTGTTCTACCCGTAGAAATCATCTTCGCATAGATCCGGCTCTGATACCACTGAAGGGTACGTTGCATAGAAAACAAAAAAAATCCTATGCGCGATAAACCCGAATGGCCAAGATCTAATCTAGGAGATGATAGGCAACGGGGGGAAAGAGAGTCTTGAGATAACATACCCTCGAAGACTCAAAGTGTTACGAAATCAAATATCATTTTTGGCATAGTCGTACTCAAGCCGATCCCGAGCGAGAAGATGTGCACCGCAATCCGGCGATGCCTCCGTGATCGGTCACACGTTCAGCTCGATGAAGACATCTGTTCCCTTGATCCAACGGGGTAGCAGAAGTAGAGTATCCCCGGAACTCCAGCGGCACGACGGCTTGGTGGTGGTGAAGAATTCCACGGTCAGGGCTTCGCCAAGCCGGAGACCATGGAATGGGGCAGCGGGTGGAGGGAAAGGGAGGTGGGCAAGTGTGTGTGGAAGAGGGAGCTCTCACCCTCCTTTTATAGGGGAGGGGGAGGCACCCCAAGGGGGGTGCGACCAGCCATGGTGTACCCCCACCTCTTCCCCTCTTCATGTGAGTGGAAGCTCCACTCACACCTACTCATGCTCCCTTAATTTTCCACTTAGAAAATCCAAATGTTTTTCTTTAATAAATAAATAAAACATTTTTTATTTCTTTATTTATATTTGTTAATTCCATTAAAAAACATTTGCATGCAGCACCTCGAATTATTTGTTAATTCTGTTAACAACCATTTGGCGAAAAACCCCTTGAACTATTTCAATTTTCCTCAAAACAATTTCGGAGCTTCCCAAAACATTCTTCGGTATTCCATATCCTCTCAAACGCTTCATCGAACCTTAAATATGTCACCCTACGGTTCACGAATAATATAGACATGATCGAGACTCCTCTCCGATCAATAATCAACAGAGGGATCTGGAGATCCGTGAGGACTCCTATATATTCAACGATGACTCTCGTGATCGTGTGAACCTTTGAACGTCGTAACAATTTCCCTTTGTCTCGCGATATTTTACTTGTCCGAGATCCGATCATCGGTATGAACCATACCTTGTTCGATCTCGTTACCCGGCAAGTACTCTTTTCTCGTTCCCGTGATATAACATCCTTGTGATCATATCACGTGCTTGCAAGCGGTGTCGATGTGATATCACCGAGAGGGCCCTAAGTATATCTCTCCGTCATATTGGATGAACAAATCCCACTCTTGATCCATGAGCTTCAAATAACACTTTCCGAATACCTAACGCCATCTTTATAGTCACCCTATTACGGTGTGACGTTTGATGTCATCAAAGTATTCTTTCGGTATTAGTGATTAACATGATCTCATGGTCTAAGGAACAATGTCACTCCGAATGTAAGACATAACAACAAAACTAAATGACTTGATCGTATTCTTATACTTAGTTAGGGTCTAAGTTCATCACGTTATTCTCCTAATGACATGAACCCGTTATTAACAACATCCAATGTCTATGATCAGGAAACTTTGATCATATGTTATGCAACGAGCTAGTTAAAAGAGAGTCTCCACTAGGAACGTTGGTTTGTTTATTAATCACACATGTATTAATGTTTCCGATTAATACAATTCTAGCAGGAGAAATAAACATCTATCATAAACAAGGAATAACATAATAAACACTTTATTATTGCCTCTCGGGCATATTCCCTTCAGAGGCTACCACAATATCATGTCCTTCTATGAATAAAACAATGCGAACAAATATTTATATGACAAGTCATTTACTATCAATATATTGGAACTAAACATGAGAGAGCATGAACTATTAAGCAGCCATTAAGTCACATATATCTTATACGAACAAACTAAGCATGCTCACATAGATGGATATATGTACAAAAATCAAAGGAAATAGAATTCATAGCAGCCTCTCACCACAACTTGAATTGTCGTATATCGTCATTATTGATCTTCACTTGTGGCTCGAATAATATATAATGAAAACCAAGCTCCAATGGAATCACGGACAACTGTTGAACTCTGCAACAAACTTTACAAAACGAAAGAAGAACAAAAAATATTTTTGGGTTTTTTAATTAAAGCATGAATCGAAAAGAGAGCAAGAAAACAAAGCAAAAATATTTTTGGGTTTTCGAAATGAAATAAGAACAAAAGAAACGAAAACAAGTGAAAGAAACAAAAAGAAGCAAAAGAAACAAAAAGAAACGAAAGAAATGATAAACATGGATATACAAAGAACCGACCGAACATGATATATAAATGAGTGTGATGTCGGTATACCTCCCCCCAAGGTTAGGCTTTTGGCCTAAGTGGAGATCAATCACCAAGGGGTCCAAGAGGTGTCGTCCCCGTAATACACCGAGGAGGAAGCCTCCCCCTGATACGTGCTCGAGGATGCGCTGGTGTACTACGTGTTGTGGTCCTCGGGAGGCGCGTCTCGCCTCTCCTGCTGCCGGTAAAACTCCATGGTGCTCAGATGCTCGTCTATTTTCTCCTTGGTGAGCGACCACGGTGACCTGTCAGTCTTAAATAACACATGTTGCGGCAAAGTAACTTTCCGCTCTTCTCCATCCATATACAAAACTCTATATATTAAGCGTTCATTAGTAGAGTTAGAAGTGACAAACTGATGAGATTTCATGGCAGCAAGGTTAAGCCTATGTGGAGCAATAGTTTCATCATTAGGATCAATGGAAACATGCAAAGCGACTGTGAAACGTGTAGCAATAATGCCACCAAAAATAGGCCCAGCAGCGGCAAGGCGGCGTGCAACAAGTGCACCAAGGTTATACTTTGTGCTACGGTTCAGTGCAGCATCAATAAAATCAAGGTGATAGCTAGCAACATTGCTAGTGTTCTTCCTACCAAGAATACTAGTACCAATATAGTAAGTAAAGTATCTGAGAGCAGGAAGTTGAATGTTCCTTATCTTCCCACACTAGGATGAGCGCCCATCATCGTTGGTGATCTCTCGGTAGATCCCCTGGAGGTCTGCTGGCCTATCTTGAATCCTGTTTGCCGTCTCGGTGGCGTTGATACCTATAATAGCATAAAATTCCACCAAGGACAAAGAAACATGACTACTATATAATTTGAATGCAACAGTTGGACCATATTGAGAATTCTGAAATTTAAAGATCTTAACAAAAGATTTTGTAAGCGTGGCATACTGAGGGCTTTCATCCTCCATAAAATTGGTGAGACCAACTCTCTCAAGAAGCTTAAGAAAAACATCTAAAAGATCTGCATTTCTTAAAAATGTGTGACAAGGAAAGCTAGGTCGGTAAATGATACCGTCATCTTCTGCATCATTAATAGTTGACGCCATAACGTCTTCATTATATGAGGGCCTTGCTGAAGTAGACGAGCGTGATGGCCTTGTCCTTCTAGGAGAATCACTCCTAAATATCTCACCAAAGTTGAACCTATCCATCTCTGAAATTTTTCAACAATAATCATAAAAATTAATTTCAAGCAATTATAAGGTGGAGACTACCATAGGGACTTATATGAGAGATAAACATACATCAAAACTATATTATTTCTACTCAAATCAAGCATGCAAACTCACATAAGTTGTCACCTACAGTACCAAAATACTCAAGAAATACTTCACTAAATAAAATTCTACTTGGATCATCGGAGGAGTCACATACCGGAGAGCAAATGCACCAAAACTCAGCACAAAAGATAGGCTGGGCAAAGAGATCGAAAAATTTCGAGGAAGAACAGCAAGAACTCGGGTTCCAGAAAATGTGTTGAGTTTGGGAGGTGAGAGAAGGAACTTTGGCAGGGGAGAGAGTTAGTGGGGGGCCAAGGGGCCCACACCATGGGCTGGCGCCACCAAGGGCAGGCCGCGCCACCCTATGGTGTGCCTGCCTGGTGGATCCCCCTGGGCCTCCCAGGTGGCTTTCTGCGTCACTTTTGACGTAAAAATTTATTATAATTTTTCTAGAATTTTTCGAGAAACTTTATTTTTGAGGTATTTCTAGAATTTTAATAATTAATAAAAACCGGGAAAACGAAAGTGAAAACATGGAAAACAAAACCAAAACCAGAAATACATAGGTTCTAAGACATTCCAATGAAAGAATAACCAAACAAAACAAAGGTGGTAGTGGTGAAAACAAAAGTATGGGTGGTGAAAACATGCATAACTTCAGTAAACAGGGTGAAAACATCAGAAAAACATGCATAAGGATGGTGGAAAACATGATTGCACTCAAATAATAATGTGATAACAGAAGTAAACATGGTGAAAACAATATGGGGAAGGTGAAAACATTGTCCATTTCATTTAAAATCATTTTGTTAACAAGGGCGATCAAGTCTTGCTACCAAAATAATTTTATATGAAACAAAACTTTGTTTCTCCCTAAATACTCATGTTACCTCAACCTTGACAGGCATAGTCCCAATCATAATAATTTCATATTATTTGGGTGGCTTTGGAATAGGACAAAAAAAATCTCCAATCTTGATGGTCTCAACATTTTCAATGGAATTTAGACCATTTTTCTATCAATCTTCTTGGGAAAATAAACAGTGTGCTCTTTATCATTAACATTAAAAGTAACTTTTCCTTGGTTGCAATCAATAACAGCCCCTGCAGTATTAAGAAAAGGTCTTCCAAGAATAATAGACACATTATCATCTTCAGGCATTTCCAACCCAACAAAGTCAGTTAATATCAGACAATTATTAGCAACTTGAACATGAACATTCTCACATATACCCACAGGAATAGCAGTAGACTTATAATACATTTGCAAAGATATATCAGTTGGTATCAATTTTTGTAGGAGGAGTCTTTTATAGAGAGTAAAAGACATGACACTAACTCTAGCTCCCAGATCACACAAAGCAGTTCTAACACAATTATTTTTAATAGAACAGGAAATAGTAGGTATACCAGGATCTCCAAGCTTCTCAGGAACCTTGCCACTAAAAGAATAATTAGCAAGCATAGTGGAAATTTCCTCATTAGGAATTTTCCTTTTGTTAGATACAATATCTTTCATATATTTTGAATAAGGAGGCAATTTAATAGCACCAGTTAAAGGAATTTGCAAGAACAAAGGTTTCATCCGTTCAAAAAAATTGTTATAGTGTTCTTCTTCCTTAGATTTATGTTTCTTACCTCAAAAAGTCATTGGTTTTTGTACCCAAGGTTCTCTCTCATTACCATGTTTATTAGCAATGAAATCTTCCTTAGTATACTTTGCAGTTTTAGTTTGCTTTTCAGGTTCAGCTACAGGTTCTTCTTTATCAGAAGCATCATTCTTTTCATTACCACTTTCAGTTTTAGCGTCAGAGATAAATATACTATTAGGATCTTAAGCAGGTTCTGAGGATTCTACAACAGTTTTATGTTTCTTCTTCTTTTTCTTATTAGTATGAATAACATCATTATTAGTTTGCTGAGAATCTTGTTCAATTCTTTTAGGATGTCCCTCAGGATATAAAGGATATTGTGTAGCAATACCACTTCTAGTTCTTATTTCATAAGCATGTTTTTCTTTAGAAGCATTAACTAGCAAATCTTCTTGCACTTTAGCAAGTTGATCAATTTGAGTTTGAACCATTTGAAAATGTTTAACAATCATTTTAACATCATTAGAGGTTCTTTCTATAATACCATGCAAATCATTAATAGCTCTAGAGTTTTCCATAAGGTGGTTCTGCATTCTCATATTAAAATTATCTTGCTTAATGACATAATTATCAAATTCATCCAAGCATTGATCAGGAGGTTTTCTATAGGAAATATCTCTACTATCAAAATATTGGAGAGAGTGTACCTCAATGGATGGTGAGTGAGGTATTGGCTTACATAATTCTTCTATAGGTGGAAGATTCTTCACATCTTCAGATTTAATACCCCTCTCTTTAAGAGATTTCTTGGCTTCTCTCATCACTTCATCATTTAATTCAATCATTCCCCTCTTCTTGGGTGTTGGTGTTGGTGTAGGTACTGGAGTAGGAGTCGGCTTAGGCTGAACCATAGTCCAATCATCATGATTTTGGCTTATTTTAGCCATTAATTCCTCGGCTTCTTCTGGAGTTCTTTGCCTGAAAACACAACCAGCACAACTATCCAGGTATGTCCTAGATTCAAAAGTTAGTCCATTATAGAATATATCAAGAAGTTTATTATCTTCTAGCTTATGCCCAGGTGCAGCTCTAAATAAAGAACCGAACCTTTCCCAAGACACAGGCAATTTCTCTTCTTCCAATTGCTTGTAATTAAATATATTTTGTAAAGCGGCATGTTGAGCACTAGCAGGAAAATATTTCTGTAAGAAAGGATTAACCAAACCAATAGGCCTATCAATAGATCCAAGAGACAAATTGTTAAACCAAGTTTTAGCTTCATCCTTTAATGAGAAAGGGAATATTTTATCAACAAAGTAGCTACGTTTCCTAAGATCATCAGAGAATAAGCTACTCAAAGAGGAGAGCTCATTCATATGTTTTATAACACTTTCATTTTCAGTTCCAAAAAAGGTTCTTTCTCAACAATAGATATATAAGATAAATCAAGAGAGAAATCATAATCCTTGTCCCTAATATAAATAGGAGAAGTGGCAAACTTAGCATCAGAAGATAATTTATATCTAACAACACGACTTTCCATAAGACGTATAGCAGCATCTTTATCCTTCAAAGCATGTATTTCATCAATAAGATCATCACTCGGTTCAATATAAGCATCATCTAAATCATCACTAGGGTTCTCTCTAAACTCAGGTGAAAAAGCAGGAGTAACAGGGTTTTTAGCAGGAGTTTCAGTTTTTGCAATATTTTTAGCTTTAGCAATAGTAGCATCTAAGAAAGGACAGAGAGAACCACTCTCATCAAGCAAAGTAGAAGCATCATCAAAATTATCAGAGGAATTTTCAGATTCAGTAGAAGTAGCTGGTGTAGCATGTGGTGGTGTAAGCAGCTTACTCATAACAGACGGTGAATCAAGAGCAACACAGGTGTTCAGAGTTGTACCTCTTCTTGTAGTGGATGGTAATAAAGGAAACTTTCCATCACGAGACTTACCCATGATGAATGATTGGCAGTAGATAATAATACTCTCCGGTGAGATCGCAAATAAAGCTATGCTCCCCGGCAACGGCGCCAGAAAATAGTCTCGATGACCCACAAGTATAGGGGATCGAAACAGTCTTCGAGGGAAGTAAAACCCAAATTTACTGATTCGACACAATGGGAGCCAAAGAATATTTGTGAGCCTTAACAAGTGAGTTGTCAATTCACTTGCACCTGAAAGTAGTAACAGTTTTATAGTAGCAGTAGTAGTGAAATAATAGCAGCAGTGAAATGAAAACAGCAGCAGCAGCAGTGTTTGAAGTAAACAACGGGATTAAATACTATAGGCACAGGGATGGATGAACGGGCGTTGCATGGATAAGAAAGTTCTAATAATGATCATGTCAGGGGCATTACAGACAAATATGATAAAGCATCCAAGCACTAAGTAACCATAGGCATGTGTTCCGTAAATAGTCGTACGTGCTCGCAATGAGAACTTGCACAACATCTTTTGTCCTACCAGCCCGTTTTCAGCGGGGCCTCAAAGGAACTACTGGTAATTAAGGTGTTCCTTTTAATAGAACACCGGAGCAAATCATTAACACTCCGTGAACACATGTGATCCTCACATCGCAGCCATCCCCTCCGGATGTCCCAATTTCTGTCACTTCGGGGCCTCGGGTTCCGGACAACAATATGTGTAAACAACTTGAAGGTATGATCAAGAAACAATAATTATCATCATGATTCAATAACATGTTCAGATCTGAGATCATGGCACTCATGCTCAAAGTGGCAAGCATTAAGCATAACAAGTTGCAACAATGTCAATAGCACTAATAGAGGACACTAGGCACTATGCTCTAACAATCACGACATTATTACATGAACGATCTCATCCAATCCCTATTATCCCCTTCAGCCTACAACGGGGAATTACTCACACATGGATGGGGGAAACATGGATGGTCGATGGAGAGGCGTTGGTGATGACGATGATGTCCTCCACTTCCCCGTCCTGGCAGGGTGCGAGAACAGGAACTTCTGATCCCCGAATCGAGGTTCGGGACGGCGGCAGCTCTCTGTTGTGTTTATGTGGAATATGGTGTACCCCCTCGGGTTTTAGGGTTGTAGGCTACTTGTAGTCGAAAGGGGAGTCCGAGGGGGGTCCTGTGGGGCCACACCCTGTGCTGGCGCGGCCAGGGGGACCCGCACCAGGGGGTGTGGCCACCCTCTGGCCCCTCTCCTGGCCCCCTTCTGGCTTCCGAGGTCTTCTGGGGTGAAAACATCAATGGATTCTTTTCTGGGCATTTTCTCGAAAGTTGATTTTTCTGCATAAAAACGAGACACCAAAGTAATTCTGCTGAAAACAATGTTAGTCTGTGTTAGTTGTATCCAAAACACACAAGTTTAGAGGAAAACAATAAGAAAAGTGTTCGGAAAAGGAGATACATTTTCGACGTATCATGGAGTTACAAGCATCAACTTGGCCAGAGCTTCTAATAGTAGCGGAGAGCATGCAAGATCATAAATAACATAAACATGAAATAACATGATAGATTGATAATCATTGGACATAGCATTCAATATTCATCGGATCCCAACAAACACAACATGTAGCATTACAATAAGATGATCTTGATCATGTTAGGCAGCTCACAAGATCTAAACATGAGGCATCAATGTCGCACCCGGACTTCTAGAGGATACTCGTCGTTCCGTTGAACAGTAGTAGATTGGATTACGGGGCTTACCGGCACCCGCGTCCTCTTACGAGTAGGCCAACACACGTATGTGTGACAACCAACCCCTATCTGTTCAGCGTCGACGTAAACTATCCCATAGAAATTAGGATACTTCCATTGACGTACTTCAAACATACACACATGGTACGTCAACGGCATTGGAACAAGTGATATCACAACATATCTCTACGACACGAAAGATTGAAATAAGGTGCAAATAGCTCTCATTAGAGCAGAGATAGCAAATACAATCATTCAGAGGGCACATGCCCCAACATATCATCATTACATCACAGCGGAAGCATTCAACATGTCTGAGTACAGACAAGAACCAAATAGGCCTAAGAGGCCGGAAACGAAAAGACGGAGCCCATCCACGAAGTCTCGAATCCTGCCCGGGTCCGCTATCTACTCGTCAGCAGTCTCGTCATACTCCACGTAGGTAGCCACCATGGAGATCCTCGGAAACGTCGTATGCGTAAACCACAGCCCCAAAGGGGTCAGTACATAAACGTACTGGCAAGCAAGACTCACAGTTCACTAAAGTGTAACCCGTCAACACCAAGCACAGATGCTTTGGGTTCAACGGAAGGAAGGGGATATGAAAGATGTGAAGGGGAACGTAGCATAGAAAACAAAAATTTTCCTACGCGAGAGATACCCGAAAGGCCAAGATCTAATCTAGGATACGAAGTGCAACGGGCAACAAGAGGGTTAAGGAGAACACATACCCTCGAAGACTCAAAGTGGTACGAGACCAAATCTCGTTGTTGGCGTAGTCGTACTCACACCGATCCCGATAGCGAGAAGATGGCACCGCAATCCGGCGGTGCATCCGTGATCGGTCACACGTACGGTTGATGACGACCTCCGTTCCCTCGTTCCAGCGGGGCGCGGAAGTAGAGGATCCCTCGGAACTCCAGCAGCACGACGGCGTGGTGTGGTGGAGAAAAACATTGCTCAGGGCTTCGCCAAGCGCACGAACAAGTGGTGGAGCAGCGGCAGGAGGGAGGAAGAGATGACACAAGTGTGTGTAGGGGGAGAGGGAGCTCTCACCCCTCCTTTTATAGGAGGGGATGGCAGCCACGAATTTTTGGCTGCCTCCACCTCTCCCTCATCATGTGAGTGGAGTCTCCACTCAACCCACTCATTCTTCCATGAATTCCCACTCAAAATCCCAAGGGTTTTCTTTAATAAATAAATAAAACAATTTTATTTCTTTATTTTAATATTTGTTAGTTCCATTAACAAACATTAACATATAACCCCTTGAGTTAGTTGTTAAATCTATTAACAACCATTTGATAAGAATCCCCTTGAACTATTTCAAAGTTACTCGAAACAATTTCGGTGACTATTTCAATATTCCCCGAAACAATTTCGGTGCTGTCCAAACTTTTCTCCGATATTCCGTATCCTCTCAAATGCGTCATCGAACCTTAAGTGTGTCACCCTACGGTTCGCGAATAAGATAGACATGATCGAGACTCCTCTCCGATCAATAATCAACAGCGGGATCTGGAGATCCGTGATGACTCCTATATATTCAACGATGACTCTCGTGATCGTGTGAACCAACAACGCCGTGAACTATTCCCTTTGTCTCGCGATATTTTACTTGTCCGAGATTCGATCATTGGTATCAACCATACCTTGTTCAATCTCGTTACCGACAAGTACTCTTTTCTCGTTCCCGTGATATAACATCCTTTGTGATCATATCACGTGCTTGCAAGCGGTTTCGATGTGATATCACCGAGAGGGCCCAGAGTATATCTCTCCGTCATTTGGATGGACAAATCCCACTCTTGATCCATGATCCTCAACTAATACTTTCCGAATACTTAACGACACCTTTATAGTCACCCTGTTACGGTGTGACGTTTGATGCCATCAAAGCACTCTTCCGGTATCAGTGATTGACATGATCTCATGGTCTAAGGAATAAGTTACTTCGTATGTTTGATATAACAATGTAAACTAAATGACTTGATCGCATTGCTATATTATCTTTGGGTATATGTTCATCACATCATTCTTCTAATGACATGACCCCATTATTAATAACATCCAATGTTCATGATCAGGAAACCTTGATCATCTATTAATCAACGAGCTAGTTAAAAGAGAGGCTTTACTAGGAACCATTGTTTGTTTATTAAGCACACATGTATCAACGTTTCCGGTTAATACAATTCTAGCATGAGAAATAAACATTCATCATAAACAAGGAATAAGATAATAACCATTTTATTATTGCCTCTCGGGCATATTCCCTTCAGTCTCCCACTTGCACTAGAGTCAATAATCTAGTCTGTAAGCACTTTAACACATATGGCGTACCAGTGTTATTACCATGCTTCGCATGCGGTAAACATCATCAAAAAGATCTGAACTGTTCAGGTCCTATTGTATTTGCATGTTCTTTGCGTCTACACGCATCACTCATTCTCTAATGAGATGGCTTTGTATATATATAGTCAATTCGTGAAAACTTAATTCCTCAGCTTAAACTGATGTCACTAACATTGTGAAAATGTAGCTTCATAGTGTTAGCATTCTTGGAAACTCACCAAGTTCCGGTGATACCTTAATTCCTCAGCTTAAACTGATGTTACTAACATTGTGAAAATGTAGCTTCATAGTTTCAGCATTCTTGGAAATTCACCAAGTTCAATAAAGAACTCCTTGACACAAAATACGCTTATAATTAGTTGTCAACACAACGATATACTTTAGCCTTTGTTGTAGTATCTGTCACAATATTTTAATTTGAAACTCTTTCAAATCCAGCATGGAACTTTCTTCCATCCTATTGTGCTACCCTTCATCACATATTTTAATTGAGATAAAATTACTTGAATAAATGACAAGACTATTAGTGTAACATATTACAACTATTATTTTGTCATTACTATATAGGAAAACATATCCTTAGCATTTCTAAAATGACACAAGGATATCTCCCACTTTTGTCTAATCATCATATGAATTATCCTACTATAACATTTTATAGCATAGGACTCATCTGGTTGTGTACATAGCATGGAAACATGACTTAGAAATCTCAATTTCAATGATGCTCATCATGTGTCAAAACACATGAATCTTGCTCAATTATTTTCCATGTGACAAGAACTCCTTCTTATCAATTTTATATTGACTTACTTCAATATTTCATCTATGTAATTTGGCTTCAATCATATCAGGCGCTTCAATCCATCTTTTATAGATATCGATGCCCAATATCTTCTAAGCCTTTCATCAATATGAAATCTTAACCGTGTTAATTTAAAATACATATTTTCCAATCAACCATATGTCATCTACATAAAGTATTGGAAATATGTCATAACGCTCCCACTTAATTTCTTGTAACTCTACAAGCATCTTTATCATTCATGATGGAATCAAACTCTTTTGATAACTTCATTAAGGTAAAGATTTCAACTTCGTTATGCTCACTTCAACCATTGAAGTGCGCATGCCTTTCTAGCAACCTTTTGAATTTTACAAAACTCTCAGACTGTGTCAAGTACACATCCTTGAATAAACTTCCTCGAGAGGAGAATTGGTTTTGTTATTCAACATCCATATCATAATATGTAACTTTGCTAGAACTATCTGCAAAGACTAAGCATCACTATGGAAGATCAAAATCTTGTAGTAGTGAACTCTTTGAACTTCGTCGAAAACAACTTTCCGATAAGTATCCATGTCTTTGTCGCTATATAGACCCTTTTGCTATCGTTAGGCATCATGCCTATTGAAAGGACTACCAAGTCACATACTTGATATTCATACAAGGATACTATGGCGGATATAATGACTCATAGTCAATTTTACGAAGTCAGTGCCCATCATTTGCTTCCTTTATAAGGTCCAGGTCCTTTGTTGTCAAAACAACACTTTATACTTAAACCACAAGTTGTTCAAAGTACAAAGTTTTTGGACTTTTCTGGTACAGTTCGCAAACTCATTTGAAGTATCTACAACATTTGTAGTGTCTTCTACTTAGTCAAAATAGTAAACCCCGGACCAACTTCCAGTGTTGCGCTACTCTTGACATGATAACGGAGATTCTGTAATCTTGTTGAGTTTGTACCGTGCTCCCACTCACTTGTTTCGCAAGAACTACTTTCTCGAGAAATCAACCCTTTCTGACAAACAACATTTGTCTTTTGGTTCGGTGATAGGATAAATACCCAATGTTTTATTTGGGATAACCTTATAAACATATATTTATCCTATTTTGGTTGTAAACATTTTACACATGCTATGCATACCAAAACTTAAGAAAAATGACAATTCAGGTCATTACCCAAACCATATCTTATATGTTGTCAATTTCAACGGATCATGATGGTGCTCTTTTCAGTGTAAAAGCGGTTGTCCTTAATGTATAAACTACAAAAATATAATGGCAATTTTATTAATCTTACCATGTCAAACAGGGTTTGATTTTGTCTTTTGAATACTCCAATCTAATGTGGGGTATTCGAGAAGTATAAGTTGTAGAACAATTTTGCAACTTCTCAGATGTTTTGCTAAACTTGTAACTCAAACTTTATCCTTTATGATCCAATCATAAATACTTGATTATCTTGTTACATTGATTTTAACTTCATATTAACAACCTTTTGAACCAATTCAAAATGTCAAACTCTGTTCCCTTTAAATAGATATACTCACATATCTACTTAAATCATCGACAGAATTTTATGAAGGAAAAATTAATCCACCATACATGACTACACATAATGGACTATATACATCAATATGTATAATCTCCACTAAATTAGTCGTCCATTCTACTTTGGCCTAAGAACGGAATTCTAGTCATCTTTTGGAAGAGGTCTCACAAGCGTCAATAAAATGACTCCGGAAGTCCATCAATATGGAGTTCCTTCATGTTTTCCTTTCCGATATGAACTAAAATGGTGGTGTCACAATTTAAGTGAAACTCTTCAACGTCTTGCAACGTTTAGCATTTAGTCTTATAGATGTTTACTTTACCAACATGATTTATATTAACATATCCATCAATTATGGAATATGATCATAGTTTGAACAATCTCATTTGTTCTCACAAAAGACTAGAACAAAATAACAAATTATTAAGTTCTTCAAATAAATCTCGACTGGTTGGTTCGATACGACAATGAACACAATAACACTTTATTTATGTTCTTGTCATAATCGATTCCACATCTATTACTAGTTCCTTTTAGGCCCTTGTATTTCTTTCATTGTGTTGCTTTGTATGACAACTCATACCAACCAATGTGGTATCAAAATACCAAAAATACTTTGTTAACTAGTAATACATCTATATCTTGTATATCAAGTATATACTCCTGAGCTGGACTTTTCCAGTTATCTTCTTTTCTGCCATATATCTATTTGTAATTCTATTTTCAATATTCCCTTTCCTTTATAGAAGAATCATTCAACATCAAACAATGCTAGTCTTACTAGCTCATTTTCTTTGGCGTGTTAGTCATATACTATCACCCATTGAGTCATACTTTGAGTTTGATTGTTCTACTAATATCACCATATTAATAGCATTCTTCTAGATTCCACTCTTAGCAATTTCCAAGTAAGGTAAACTACTTTACCCATACTTATAATCCATCCCATCATAACAATTTTATGATTAAGCTACTATAGCTCGAAGGAAGGGATTTAGAGGATAATTTTTAGCGCCCAACTTCTTGGAATATTCAAACTCCTAGCGTCTTCAATCATTGCATATATTCAGATAATATAAGCAAACATTGTCACGCTAAATTTGCATATATTCAGATAATATAAGCAAATATTGTCACGCTAAATTATACTCAGTCATGTTGCCACAAATAAGTTTCTAGATATCAATATATCTTTCACTTGATTGTTTCTGAAAACAACTCTTTTCAGTTCCTAAATCACCTTGATCAACAAAACATTCTTTTGAAGATAAAGTAATACGGAAGCAACCATGACTCTGGATTCTAAGTAGGAATTATTTGCTCTCTAGATTAATCAATCATTAACCACATGGAGCTAGGTAGGAAATACCAAAAATCTACAATAGGACTCAATTTTAAATTTCACTAATACGGTACCAATCTTAAATGGTATTTACCAGATCATAACAGTTATATCTCAATTAACAATCTAAGTGTAAGGTAATTATAGATGCCAATGAATACTACAATTTGTGCAAATTCACTTTGATTGGTTGTTCATGATAAATAAGTTCAAGTTAATTCAAAAATTAAACCATGAACTCCCACTCAAAAACAACATCCCTCTTAGTCGTCTTTAGTGATTACACGAACCAAATTCACTACACCAAAACCGATCATCACGTGAGATGATGTAGTTTCAAAGGCGAACATCGACATGTTCATCATATCATCCATATGACTCATGCTTTACCTTTCGGTTACGTGTTCCGAGGCCATGTCTGTACATGCTAGGCTCGCCAAGTAGAACCGTAGTATTGCGTGTGTTTCAAGGCCATGTCTGTACATGCTAGGCTTGAAAACACCCGTTGTATGCGAACGTTGAGTCTGTCACACCCGATCATCACGTGGTGTCTCGAAACGACGAACTTTCTTAACGGTGCATACTTAAGGAAGAACACATTATTATCTTGATATTAAGTGAGAGGGATCATCTTATAATGTTACCGTCGCTATCTAAGCAAAACAAGATGCATAAAAGTATTAACATCACATACATCACATGTAAGGATAACGTGATATGATATGGTCCTCCTTGCACTTGATCTCCATCATGTGCATTATGGTATGATCTCAATCATTCCACCGGCGTGGTACCAAGTACCATGGCACCCCAATCTTGATTGTCCATCAATAAGAAGACAATCATATGGATACCTTCCGGTATATCAATAATTTACAAAATAGATCATCTCATAATCAAATTTGTAATATTGACCATGTCACATCACATGCCCAGCAAAAAACTAGTTAGACGCCTCTAATTATTTTTGCATATTTTACGTGGCTTAGGGCTTTCGATGATAGAACCGTTCATACCTACGAACATCAACCACAACATTGATAAACATATTTTTAGCAACCCTTCATAGATTAGATCTTAACTATAGTAGGAGAAACAGACACCCGCAAGCCACTTATGCAATACAAGTTGCATGTCAGTTGTGGAACAAGTCTCATGTACGTGGACATGTAAGGTTAGTCCGGGCCGCTTCATCCCACTATGCCACTAAGATCATAAAATAATCAAGGAGGTAATAACATGATCATCAACGCCCACATACACCTATGTGTTCTACCCGTACAAAACATCTACGCATAGATCCGGCTCTGATACCACTGAAGGGGAACGTAGCATAGAAAACAAAAATTTTCCTACGCGAGAGATACCCGAAAGGCCAAGATCTAATCTAGGAGACGAAGTGCAACGGGCAACAAGAGGGTTAAGGAGAACACATACCCTCGAAGACTCAAAGTGGTACGAGATCAAATCTCGTTGTTGGCGTAGTCGTACTCACACCGATCCCGATAGCGAGAAGATGGCACCGCAATCCGGCGGTGCATCCGTGATCGGTCACACGTACGGTTGATGACGACCTCCGTTCCCTCGTTCCAGCGGGGCGCGGAAGTAGAGGATCCCTCGGAACTCCAGCAGCACGACGGCGTGGTGTGGTGGAGAAAAACATTGCTCAGGGCTTCGCCAAGCGCACGAACAAGTGGTGGAGCAGCGGCAGGAGGGAGGAAGAGATGACACAAGTGTGTGTAGGGGGAGAGGGAGCTCTCACCCCTCCTTTTATAGGAGGGGATGGCAGCCACGAATTTTTGGCTGCCTCCACCTCTCCCTCATCATGTGAGTGGAGTCTCCACTCAACCCACTCATTCTTCCATGAATTCCCACTCAAAATCCCAAGGGTTTTCTTTAATAAATAAATAAAACAATTTTTATTTCTTTATTTTAATATTTGTTAGTTCCATTAACAAACATTAACATATAACCCCTTGAGTTAGTTGTTAAATCTATTAACAACCATTTGATAAGAATCCCCTTGAACTATTTCAAAGTTACTCGAAACAATTTCGGTGACTATTTCAATATTCCCCGAAACAATTTCGGTGCTGTCCAAACTTTTCTCCGATATTCCGTATCCTCTCAAATGCGTCATCGAACCTTAAGTGTGTCACCCTACGGTTCGCGAATAAGATAGACATGATCGAGACTCCTCTCCGATCAATAATCAACAGCGGGATCTGGAGATCCGTGATGACTCCTATATATTCAACGATGACTCTCGTGATCGTGTGAACCAACAACGCCGTGAACTATTCCCTTTGTCTCGCGATATTTTACTTGTCCGAGATTCGATCATTGGTATCAACCATACCTTGTTCAATCTCGTTACCGACAAGTACTCTTTTCTCGTTCCCGTGATATAACATCCTTTGTGATCATATCACGTGCTTGCAAGCGGTTTCGATGTGATATCACCGAGAGGGCCCAGAGTATATCTCTCCGTCATTTGGATGGACAAATCCCACTCTTGATCCATGATCCTCAACTAATACTTTCCGAATACTTAACGACACCTTTATAGTCACCCTGTTACGGTGTGACGTTTGATGCCATCAAAGCACTCTTCCGGTATCAGTGATTGACATGATCTCATGGTCTAAGGAATAAGTTACTTCGTATGTTTGATATAACAATGTAAACTAAATGACTTGATCGCATTGCTATATTATCTTTGGGTATATGTTCATCACATCATTCTTCTAATGACATGACCCCGTTATTAATAACATCCAATGTTCATGATCAGGAAACCTTGATCATCTATTAATCAACGAGCTAGTTAAAAGAGAGGCTTTACTAGGAACCATTGTTTGTTTATTAAGCACACATGTATCAACGTTTCCGGTTAATACAATTCTAGCATGAGAAATAAACATTCATCATAAACAAGGAATAAGATAATAACCATTTTATTATTGCCTCTCGGGCATATTCCCTTCAAGATGCTGCAACTGGCTGCTCTAAACAACTACAGAGATTCTACCACTTCCGGCTAACGGAAAGAAGATAAGATCGAGTATCGTAACCAACCTATCAACTAACTCCAAACAAACCCATCCTGGATCTCGCCCCTTATCCAAAGAAGCAATCCGAGGATAACTCACACAGTTGAAATAATGGTGGTTCAGATTATTGTGTCAATAAGCCTATTACTAGTCAAGTTGTTAATCATTGGGTGTAAGGTTGTTAATCATTAGGTTTAAGTTGTCCTGAGTACTTGTTAGCCAGTACTTTCACCAAGTAATCCATAACCGCGGAAAACACGGCTTCTCGAGAAGATTATCCCTGCAGGGTTGCACCAATTTGGCCGTACACGCATGAATAACCCGCCAGATGGAAAGGCCCTTCCACCAAGCGGGGCACTCAACACAACTCAACTCTTCTCCGCATCAAGCCTAAAGCACCTTGGGCGCACGGCTAATCGAGCCCAGAAGAAAATGGACCCTCATAGCACTCTAAGAACGTGTCCCCCTATATGCCGACTACGAAAGTTCCACCCTGGCCTGGGCTCGCAAAAACATGCATGCGGCAAATGGAAAACACGAACTAAATGAGGCGATTTGGACGAGATGCGAATCGAATCAAATTGAGGGGGGCGCCCATACTCGCTTCCCACATGCGGTTAGTGCGCTCATCATGGATCAGTAGACAAGACCCTTCTCCTATTAGGGTCGACACTAGCAGGCCTCAAAACCACACAGGGCCTCCTGCCGGTGCCTTATCATCAAATTTATTATTAAAAATAACATTAGCATGATTGATTGATTAACCATCGAGCCCCCAGAACATAATAGAGTAGTAACAGAAAGTAACGGGTAACAGACTCGAGCAAAACAACCCTAAGCATGCTAGTAAGACACGGGCAACAAGCAATGGTTATAGGTATGGAGGTGAGGCAATATCAGGGTTAAAGGATACATGTGATAGGTTCGTAACAGAAGCAACTAATCATAGGGCTAGCAGAATAGACAACGGAAAGTATCGGTAACCAATGTTGAAAGGAACACAATGGTTCATGTGAGTGATAACTTGCCTGCAAAACCCAGTAGCCTGGTACTGAGCTAACTCCTTAGAAGGGGTGTCGTAAGTATCGTCGGTCTCAACGTCGTCGTGTATCCGAGAAGAAGCAAACAGACAATGCAGAAAAGGGGGACAATCAATATCATGGCATAGTGCACAATCATGGGATGATGCATGTCAAGTTAATGGTTGCATCAAAATAAACTTGCTAACATGGTAACACAATTTAAATGGACCCATATGCAATTGGATTACATATGGCAATAGTCCATGAATTAAGTGGAAACAACTGATCTACAAGTTAATTATCATGTGGAAGTTGTTAGCATGATGCATGCATGATGATAACAAGAAGTAAACAACAATAGATGCAAAGGAAAAGGAAATTACCAAGTGTGGGATTTTAGTTATCATGTTAAGAATTTTTGGTTCCTTGTTGATGTCACACAAGTAATTGTTGTTTTCATCAAGTTATAGTGTTCAAAAAAAATAACAAAGTTTAATTTTGAAAAGAACATCAAATTTTAGTTGGATTGCATGTTTCAATTATTGAAATAGGAGTTAGGATGAATTAATTATGGATTAAGCAATTTAAACAAGATTTAAATTGGAATTATTGCAAATAGGGATATTAATTGAATTTTAATTGCTCAAAACATTATCTAAAGTTCATATTTGAAAAGGTTATGTTTTTCTGTTTTGAAAACATATTTTACATGTTCAAAAATAAATTAATTTGAGCAAGTTATGACTTTAGCAATTTTAATTGAATTAAACAAGGTTTAAATTGTTTAGGCAATTTTAATTATTCAAAACAGGAAACAAAAATTATATTTGAAAAGGTTATTCAAAATGGTATGGAAAACATATTTTATTTGCATTTATTGGATTAATAATGAATTAGTTATTGATTTTATCAAATTGCAATTGATTTGTTTGAATTCAAATTTGAATTGCATTTTGAAATTTCAAAACAGTAAACAAATGGTACCAATGGGTAGACAATTTGATTTAGAGTAGTGTGCATATTTTATTTTCATTTTTTTGAGTTATGAAATAAAAGTTATAAGCAATTGAAAATGAGGGACCAATCTGTGATTTTATTGGACCTAGGTTTAAAATAGAAACTGAATAAAACGTGTTACACCGCACTGGAACCTAGCCAGTGCCACTGCAGCGTGGGCCTGGGGCCAGCGTGGCGCTGCGCTCGCTTGCGTGGCAGCTAGGGACGCTGACGGGTGGGGCACGGATGTCAGTGCGCGGAGGAAAAAGATGGTTTTTATTCGCATCCGCAGGGATCGAACCAGCGACCTCTCGCTGCGCGCACGATACACTGAACCATTGCGCTGCTTCGTCAGTTTTGACAGAGAACGATACGCGGACAGGTTAAACTTCAACAATCGCGTTAACTGAATTTCACTGACGAGCAATTGCTTCCACGACCATGACAGAGGGTTACGCCGGCGGTGAGTTGCGGTGATTGATGCCGTGTGCGTGCTCGACGTGCTGTGCTGGGGTGGTGGTGTTGCTCGTGCAGTGCGGACAATCATCAGAGAGGAGGGGGAAGAGACTGACGGTGATCACCGTGGGGGTTTGTCGCGGTCGAGCTCGACGACGGAGGTGACTGCCGCGGCGGTGTAGCAGATGGCGGCGGCGATCCACGATGTCCCCGTGCCTGCTGCGGTGTCCAACAGCGCGAGGAGGTGACGGCGGCTTCGTTCCCGTAGCCAGATCACGTCGAGGGATACGGCAACGACGACGGCGGACAAAGGTTTAGAGAGGGCGCCGCGGTGGCCGGAGACGACGAGGACCGCGGCGTCGATCCAGAGGGTCCCCGTGCTCGTGAAGGTGTCAAACAGCACGAGGAAAACACGGCGAGGTGGTTCCCGTGGATAGCTGGGGTGGAAGGGGACTATAGCGAGGGGGCATGGCCGGAATTCAGAGATCGGCGGCGGATGGAGCAGTGACAGTGGCGGAAGAAATTCATCGGGGAGAGAGAGAGGAACGGTGGCGGCGCGAGGGGATAGGGTAGGGCTAGGTTAGGCGGCGCCAGGGGGGTCTAGGGCATCTTTATAGGGCCTCGGGATCGCTGCTGGCCGTCGACGGGGTTGTCTGCCGCCGTGGCACGCCCCGATGTCCTGCCGTACGCGGGACAGACGACGGGGGCGGCCACGAAGGGCTACCGGGCCATCTCCGCGTGGTTAGTGGGCTGGGCCAAAAGGTCCCCCCCCTCGCAGGTGAGATTTACTTTTTCCTTTTCTGTTTTTTTTTTTGACAAAACCAAATGGAAGAAAAGGATGGGGTTTCAAGTTAATAAAATTTAGGAAAATTTTGGTTAGTTGAGTTTTTCAAACAGCAACTCAAAACTAATTTTTGTTTTCCAAAGTTTTCAAATTTAATTGTTGTTTGTAATAAAACCAAAATTGGGTGAATTTTAATATTAATTAAACATTAATGTAAACAAACATTTTAATAGGGTGACCCCTATGGTTTAATTTGATTAAATGGGTATGTTTGTTTGGTGATTTTCATTTAAATGGGTATGTTTGTTTGGTGATTTTCATAAACTCAAGTTGGGTGCTGATTTGAAGATTTTATTTGAGTTTGAAATGATTTGGAATTAATTGATTGAATTAATTGTTTGATTAAAACCAACAATTTAATAAGTGATCATTATGGATAAAAAGAAAACAATTTGGTTGTTTTTATTTGAGATTCTTATTTTAAAAGGTTGTAACAGAGCAAGTATGAAAACAAAGCTTTTGGAATTGTTTGAGTTTCATTATGAAAACAAAGAATAACAGATGCAAAACAAATAGTAAACAAGGCAAACAAGGAAATAAATATGATGCCATGATGCAATACTTTAATAACAAGAAATCAAACATTCTAAATGGTAGGTTTTCATACTTGGGCTGTTACAAAACGCCCCCCCTTGAAGGAATCGCGCCCCGAGATTCCTACTGAGAAAAGAAAAGGTCCGGAAACTTCTTGGGAAGATCCTCTTGAGTTGTGTCACGTGAAACACATCATGCACAATGGCTAGACGTCAGGGAAATAGCAAACCACCAGAACATTTTCAAGTAAAGGGAGAGGTCTTGCACCAAGGGTGTATAGCTGAATGGAACTTGATTCATTTGGAGAATAGATTATCTGGCTAGAATGGTGGAACAGAGTTATTGACATCAATCCAATACCAAGAATGACATCAATGTCAGAATTGCCAAGCATTATGAGAGAAGCAAGGAATATGTGGCCTCCGATTAGGACTGGATTGTCCTTACTTATGTTGGAAGTCAACATTTGAGATCCCGGAGAGTGAACGGTGATTTGATTGCTTAGTGGAACCAGAATTAGATTGTATGTTGAGGTAAAGATTTTGACTCAAAGAATGTGATGCTCCGGTACCAAACAACACTTTAGCTGGAATAGAGTTTAGCAGATGAACGGGGAAAACTTTGATTAGACACCGGTAGAAGAATTGAAGTGGAAAACAACAACAAAGTTCAATGGACGAAAGATTCTTGAGAAGAACATGATATTTAAGCAACATCGGGGAAACGAGACCAAAACCTGAGGTACTACGGAGAACCCAAAACACGTGAAATCCTAACTTGAAAGTTTAGATGAGAAGGGAAAAAACAATGTTGCACTTCCTTACCAGAAAATGGGAGGGTGGGTGGGGAAGGAAGAAAAATGGCAGAATTCCTACTCTCACGTTTCATTTTTCCTATATAGCTACAAAATAGTTTCTAGACTCAACTGCGGCCAGTAAAAAGGGATCCTACAGGCAGACAGGCTCTGATACCATTTGTCGCACCCGGACTTCTAGAGGATACTCGTCGTTCCGTTGAACAGTAGTAGATTGGATTACGGGGCTTACCGGCACCCGCGTCCTCTTACGAGTAGGCCAACACACGTATGTGTGACAACCAACCCCTATCTGTTCAGCGTCGACGTAAACTATCCCGTAGAAATCAGGATACTTCCATTGACGTACTTCAAACATACACACATGGTACGTCAACGGCATTGGAACAAGTGATATCACAACAGATCTCTACGACACGAAAGATTGAAATAAGGTGCAAATAGCTCTCATTAGAGCAGAGATAGCAAATACAATCATTCAGAGGGCACATGCCCCAACATATCATCATTACATCACAGCGGAAGCATTCAACATGTCTGAGTACAGACAAGAACCAAATAGGCCTAAGAGGCCGGAAACAAAAAGACGGAGCCCATCCACGAAGTCTCGGATCCTGCTCGGGTCCGCTATCTACTCGTCAGCAGTCTCGTCATACTCCACGTAGGTAGCCACCATGGAGATCCTCGGAAACGTCGTCTGCGTAAACCACAGCCCCAAAGGGGTCAGTACATAAACGTACTGGCAAGCAAGACTCACAGTTCACTAAAGTGTAACCCGTCAACACCAAGCACAGATGCTTTGGGTTCAACGGAAGGAAGGGGATATGAAAGATGCTGCAACTGGCTGCTCTAAACAACTACAGAGATTCTACCACTTCCGGCTAACAGAAAGAAGATAAGATTGAGTATCGTAACCAACCTATCAACTAACTCCAAACAAACCCATCCTGGATCTCGCCCCTTATCCAAAGAAGCAATCCGAGGATAACTCACACAGTTGAAATAATGGTGGTTCAGATTATTGTGTCAATAAGCCTATTACTAGTCAAGTTGTTAATCATTGGGTGTAAGATTGTTAATCATTAGGTTTAAGTTGTCCTGAGTACTTGTTAGCCAGTACTTTCACCAAGTAATCCATAACCGCGGAAAACACGGCTTCTCGAGAAGATTATCCCTGCAGGGTTGCACCAATTTGGCCGTACACGCATGAATAACCCGCCAGATGGAAAGGCCCTTCCACCAAGCGGGGCACTCAACACAACTCAACTCTTCTCCGCATCAAGCCCAAAGCACCTTGGGCGCACGGCTAATCGAGCCC
Source organism: Alopecurus myosuroides (assembly GCA_028641055.1). Taxonomy (NCBI): domain Eukaryota; kingdom Viridiplantae; phylum Streptophyta; class Magnoliopsida; order Poales; family Poaceae; genus Alopecurus; species Alopecurus myosuroides. The sequence goes on from CM054057.1 coordinate 503,640,120, forward strand.
AGAAGAAAATGGACCCTCATAGCACTCTAAGAACGTGTCCCCCTATATGCCGACTACGAAAGTTCCACCCTGGCCTCGGCTCGCAAAAACATGCATGTGGCAAATGGAAAACACGAACTAAATGAGGCGATTTGGACGAGATGCGAATCGAATCAAATTGAGGGGGGCGCCCATACTCGCTTCCCACATGCGGTTAGTGCGCTCATCATGGATCAGTAGACAAGACCCTTCTCCTATTAGGGTCGACACTAGCAGGCCTCAAAACCACACAGGGCCTCCTGCCGGTGCCTTATCATCAAATTTATTATTAAAAATAACATTAGCATGATTGATTGATTAACCATCGAGCCCCCAGAACATAATAGAGTAGTAACAGAAAGTAACGGGTAACAGAATCGAGCAAAACAACCCTAAGCATGCTAGTAAGACACGGGCAACAAGCAATGGTTATAGGTATGGAGGTGAGGCAATATCAGGGTTAAAGGATACATGTGATAGGTTCGTAACAGAAGCAACTAATCATAGGGCTAGCAGAATAGACAACGGAAAGTATCGGTAACCAATGTTGAAAGGAACACAATGGTTCATGTGAGTGATAACTTGCCTGCAAAACCCAGTAGCCTGGTACTGAGCTAACTCCTTAGAAGGGGTGTCGTAAGTATCGTCGGTCTCAACGTCGTCGTGTATCCGAGAAGAAGCAAACAGACAATGCAGAAAAGAGGGACAATCAATATCATGGCATAGTGCACAATCATGGGATGATGCATGTCAAGTTAATGGTTGCATCAAAATAAACTTGCTAACATGGTAACACAATTTAAATGGACCCATATGCAATTGGATTACATATGGCAAGAGTCCATGAATTAAGTGGAAACAACTGATCTACAAGTTAATTATCATGTGGAAGTTGTTAGCATGATGCATGCACGATGATAACAAGAAGTAAACAACAATAGATGCAAAGGAAAAGGAAATTACCAAGTGTGGGATTTTAGTTATCATGTTAAGAATTTTTGGTTCCTTGTTGATGTCACACAAGTAATTGTTGTTTTCATCAAGTTATAGTGTTCAAAACAAATAACAAAGTTTAATTTTGAAAAGAACATCAAATTTTAGTTGGATTGCATGTTTCAATTATTGAAATAGGAGTTAGGATGAATTAATTATGGATTAAGCAATTTAAACAAGATTTAAATTGGAATTATTGCAAATAGGGATATTAATTGAATTTTAATTGCTCAAAACATTATCTAAAGTTCATATTTGAAAAGGTTATGTTTTTCTGTTTTGAAAACATATTTTACATGTTCAAAAATAAATTAATTTGAGCAAGTTATGACTTTAGCAATTTTAATTGAATTAAACAAGGTTTAAATTGTTTAGGCAATTTTAATTATTCAAAACAGGAAACAAAAATTATATTTGAAAAGGTTATTCAAAATGGTATGGAAAACATATTTTATTTGCATTTATTGGATTAATAATGAATTAGTTATTGATTTTATCAAATTGCAATTGATTTGTTTGAATTCAAATTTGAATTGCATTTTGAAATTTCAAAACAGTAAACAAATGGTACCAATGGGTAGACAATGTGATTTAGAGTAGTGTGCATATTTTATTTTCATTTTTTTGAGTTATGAAATAAAAGTTATAAGCAATTGAAAATGAGGGACCAATCTGTGATTTTATTGGACCTAGGTTTAAAACAGAAACTGAATAAAACGTGTTACACCGCACTGGAACCTAGCCAGTGCCACTGCAGCGTGGGCCTGGGGCCAGCGTGGCGCTGCGCTCGCTTGCGTGGCAGCTAGGGACGCTGACGGGTGGGGCACGGATGTCAGTGCGCGGAGGAAAAAGAGGGGTTTTTATTCGCAGCCGCAGGGATCGAACCAGCGACCTCTCGCTGCGCGCACGATACACTGAACCATTGCGATGCTTCGTCAGTTTTGACAGAGAACGATACGTGGACAGGTTAAACTTCAACAATCGCGTTAACTGAATTTCACTGACGAGCAATTGCTTCCACGACCATGACAGAGGGTGACGCCGGCGGTGAGTTGCGGTGATTGATGCCGTGTGCGTGCTCGACGTGCTGTGCTGGGGTGGTGGTGTTGCTCGTGCAGTGCGGACAATCATCAGAGAGGAGGGGGAAGAGACTGCCGGTGATCACAGTGGGGGTTTGCCGCGGTCGAGCTCGACGACGGAGGTGACTGCCGCGGCGGTGTAGCAGATGGCGGCGGCGATCCACGATGTCCCCGTGCCTGCTGCGGTGTCCAACAGCGCGAGGAGGTGACGGCGGCTTCGTTCCCGTAGCCAGATCACGTCGAGGGATACGGCAACGACGACGGCGGACAAAGGTTCAGAGAGGGCGCCGCGGTGGCCGGAGACGACGAGGACCGCGGCGTCAATCCAGAGGGTCCCCGTGCTCGTGAAGGTGTCGAACAGCACGAGGAAAACACAGCGAGGTGGTTCCCGTGGATAGCTGGGGTGGAAGGGGACTACAGCGACGGGGCATGGCCGGAATTCAGAGATCGGCGGCGGATGGAGCAGTGACAGTGGCGGAAGAAATTCATCGGGGAGAGAGAGAGGAACAGTGGCGGCGCGAGGGGATAGGGTAGGGCTAGGTTAGGCGGCGCCAGGGGGTCTAGGGCATCTTTATAGGGCCTCGGGATCGCTGCTGGCCGTCGACGGGGTTGTCTGCCGCCGTGGCACGCCCCGATGTTCTGCCGTACGCGGGACAGACGACGGGGGCGGCCACGAAGGGGTACCGGGCCAGCTCCGCGTGGTTAGTGGGCTGGGCCAAAAGGTCCCCCCCCCTTCGTAGGTGAGATTTACTTTTTCCTTTTCTGTTTGTTTTTTTTTTACAAAACCAAATGGAAGAAAATGATGGGGTTTCAAGTTAATAAAATTTAGGAATTTTTTTGGTTAGTTGAGTTTTTCAAACAGCAACTCAAAACTAATTTTTGTTTTCCAAAGTTTTCAAATTTAATTGTTGTTTGTTAATAAAACCAAAATTGGGTGAATTTTAATATTAATTAAACATTAATGTAAACAAACATTTTAATAGGGTGACCCCTATGGTTTAATTTGATTAAATGGGTATGTTTGTTTGGTGATTTTCATAAACTCAAGTTGGGTGCTGATTTGAAGATTTTATTTGAGTTTGAAATGAGTTGGAATTAATTGATTGAATTAATTGTTTGATTAAAACCAACAATTTAATAAGTGATCATTATGGATAAAAAGAAAACAATTTGGTTGTTTTTATTTGAGATTCTTATTTTAAAAGGTTGTAACAGAGCAAGTATGAAAACAAAGCTTTTGGAATTGTTTGAGTTTCATTATGAAAACAAAGAATAACAGATGCAAAACAAATAGTAAACAAGGCAAACAAGGAAATAAATATGATGCCATGATGCAATACTTTAATAACAAGAAATCAAACATTCTAAATGGTAGGTTTTCATACTTGGGCTGTTACAATCAAGAGGAGAGAACAACCATCTAACTACTGCTATGGACCCGTAGTCCAAGGATGAACTACTGTCGGGGGGTTACCCCCGAGTAGGGTAAAGGCAAGTGCTAAAGGCAAGATCAGAAGGGATGTTTGGCCGAGTAGCCGGCTACCCGGTACTTGCTACCCGGTCTACCGCTACTCGGTCCTACACATAGATGGCCAGAAGGACGAATCAAGAGAATTATGTTCCTCCGAATAGAAGAGTTGGCCCGAGTAGAAATGGCGGGATCCTACTCGGGCCAGAAGTCAAAGGAGCCGTCTGACACAGAATCCCGCGTATCCCGGGTCCGTACTTTGGCACTGTTCACGGCACTGTTCATCTGAGGACGGCGTGCCTGACAGCGACAGTGTGGCAGCAGGGCGTCGCAGGATAGGGGGGACCTACTCTGTGTTCGTGGCAGTGATAACAGATCGGTTACTTGGTTTTGCCCAACGACTTTCCGCACCGGACAAACTTAGAAGCCAAAGCTGTCAGCGGGAACTCGGAAGAAGGACGGTGTGCACACAATGTCGACATCTGTTTGTATTTGGCTGTACCCGGCTGGGCACCGAGTATATAAGGTGCCCTGCCCCCTCCTGCGCGAGGGATCACACACTGGGTTCAGATTCTTGACCTAGTTCTCCACGTAGAGAGAAGAGTGGCTACTCGGTAGCAAGAACATTTGTACTGTGGCTACTCGGAGAGACACTAATATACAGAGAGAAAGGCAGGAGTAGGGGTTTTACCTCCTCACGAGGGCCCTGAACCTGGGTAGATCGTGTTGTTTGTAGTGTTAGTTCCATACTTCACGCGGCTACTCGTCGCGTGATCCCTCCCCGAGCGCCTCCAGCGTCCATCGTCCCCACAACTTTAGCCATCCTATGGCATCTGCCGTGACACCACCACGACAGTTGGCGCCCACCGTGGGGCAACCAGCGGCGCTGGCTGGAGTCTCCGTTCGGACGGGATCGATTTCTGCTACTGGGGAGCGCGTGGTCTGCGGCCTCATCCACAGATTCGGCTCTTTCGACTTCGTCACCGACAACGCCGGCGATTTCGGCGGCAGGGCCATGCCGGAGGGCGGCTCGGTGCATTCTTTTGGCGCGCACCTTGTCTACGTCGCCACCGTCATCGACCGCGAGTACCCTGATCTGGTGCATGTCACGGAAGACCCACCTGCCGTCATCGCCGCACGCGGGAGGCCGTTGAGCCGCTCTGCGAACGTCGCGGAGGTGATGATGGCTGGCCCTGCTGCTGACGCCGGGAAGGGCGCGGCTGCTTCCGCTGCGGGCGTCATCGAGGATCTCGCTGGCCCGAGTGCTGGCGGGAAGACGCACAAGCCTTACGAGAAGGAGTGCAACCTTCCGCTCTCCACTACTCCGACAATCGCTGCGTCTGCTGCACGGACGGGTATGCCGCCTCCCACTGACCTCGAGCTCCTGACCATGAAGGCGCAGCTCGACCGGCAGCGCCAGGAGCTGCTCGCTGAGCAGGCGGAGTTGGAGAAGATTAGGCTAGAGCTCAGCCTAGATCAGATCGAGTACAACAAGGCTCACGGTTTTACACCGGTTGTTAGGAGAGCTAGCAAAGTAGGTGCTACGCGTTGCAACATAGGCGCCGAGATGGCAACGGTTGTAGAGGCTCCCAGTCAGTCCGCCACCGCAAACACCTCCACCAGACCCAGATACAGCACGCCCGCCAAAACACTTAGAGCTGCTGAGGCCGTAGCTGCCGAGTTGCCGCATCTAGCTGGCGACGCGCGCGTTAGGCAGCAGGAGAGGCTAAACGAGCTAGTGTTAGAGGCTGCTAGGCAGAATGAGGAGTTCCGGAAAGCCAACCCGGGTGCTGGAGCTTCTCAGGTGGTGCACTCGCACGTGGCTAGATCTAACGATCAGACTTCATCACCACATCCTAGCCGTGAGAGAAGCCGGAGTGGGCATTCCGACAAGGGTAGGCAGATGCAGGTGTACGACCCGGCTGTCGCCGCGAAACAGCTCGCTGTGCCGCGACAGTCCGGTCAGAAACACAACGCTGCAGGAGCAGGCTTTCAAGCCCATAAAGCTCAAAGCTAGGCCCGAGATGGAGAGCGCCCATGCCCTTCTCAGCATCCAGTTGCTCAGCCTACTCGGCAGAGGCAGCAACCGCGTGCAATGGCGCCAGCCGCCAACCCGGTGGAACAGCCCGCAGCTATGCAGGTGGACAGATATGATGATGGCTACTCGGCCATGGGATTGGCTGGCTATGACATCCTGGATCGTGTGGGCGAGCGCGTGCTGGCGCCTCGAGATGCAAGGCACCAGCTGGACCGGATCATCTTGTCGGCACGGCTCGAGAACACGGGGCCTCCTGGCCCTAAGTGCTTTGGCCCGCGCATCATGAACGAGCCGTCCGTGAAGAACTTCCAGCTGGCCAGGGGCACCAAGAGCTACAATGGCAGCACCAAACCAGAGGATTGGCTCAATGACTATGTCACCGCGGTTCATATCGTGAACGGCAACCGGAGATGGGCATTGGGGTACGTTCCGCAGATGCTAGAGGGTCCAGCTCGCACTTGGCTCAACAACTAGCCCAAGAACAACATCAATTGCTGGCTCGATTTCTCGGAAGCCTTCATCAGCAACTTCACCAGCACTTACAAGAGGCCGAATAGGCCGCAGCAATTGTCAGCCTGCAAGCAACGAGAAGACGAGACGGACCGCGAGTACCTTACTCGGTGGAGCACACTGCGGAACACCTGTGAAGGTGTGAATGAAGCCCAGGCCATCACTTGGTTTGCGCAGGGTTGCAGACATGGCAGTATGCTGTGGCAAAGGTTGCAGAGGGAGATGCCAAACACTCTGGCGGAGACCATCAAGATCGCGGATCAATACGCACTCGGTGATCCTACCCAGCCCCTGATGGATTCCTCTGAGCCGAGAAGAAACTTCAACAGCAACAAGCGCAACGAGTTCTGCAACAAGCGCAGGGGTGACCGAATAGATACTCGGTACGACCCTGAGGAGGTGAATGCAGTAGCTGTTGGAGCTGGGGGCAGCCAAAGGCAAAAACCTGCTGGAGCCTACGGGCAGAACCAGAACCAGGGCCAAGGCAACAAGAAACCATTCCGCGCTCCTCAGTCGGGTAGCGGCAACTCGGAGCAGACAAGGAAGTTCGTCTTCGACGACATGAGGGATGGCCCATGCAGTTTCCATACTCAGCACCCCTCGAGGCCTGCTAACCACACTACTCGACAGTGCGAGTGGTGGGATCTGATCAGGAATGAAGGCTTGCCTCCTCCTCCTCCTCTGCCAGCTGCAAATGCCAATGTGCAGCCTGCTCGTGCACCCGCAGCTCGGCCTCTAGTGTTTCCGAGAAGAGAAAACGTGAACCAAGTGGCCTTAGGGGCCAACCGCCACTTCAACAATGAGGGCTACCGCAACAACCACAACAACCACAACCGCAACAACAACAGAGGCAACAACAACTACCAGGGCAACAACAACGGCAACAATGAGGGCGGAGGCCGCAACCAGTACCAAGAACATCATGAGAGCTACATGATCTTCACTTCTGAGCCCGTCGACAAGCAGTCACAGCACAGGCGAGCCATGGAGGTCAATGCTGTGATCCCCGCTGTTCCTCACTATATGCATTGGTGCAACCAAGAGATCACGTGGTCCCGAGTAGATCATCCCAAGGTGATGCCCAACCCGGGTAGCTACGCTTTGGTGCTGGATCCTACTTTCTTGGGTCCTGAGAAGAATGTGAGGTTCAGCAAGGTGCTGATCGACAACGGCAGCAGCATCAACATTGTGTACAGAGACACACTCGAGAAGCTTGGGCTGGCCGAGAACATGCTGCTACCTAGCAAGACCACTTTCGATGGCATTGTGCCGGGAGTCTCGTGCAACCCGATTGGCCGAGTGTGGATAGATGTGCTATTCGGCACCAGGGAAAACTGCCGCACAGAGAGGCTGCAGTTCGAGGTGGTTGATCACCAGAGCCCTTACCATGCCCTACTCGGCAGGCCAGCGCTGAGCAAGTTCATGGCCTCTACCCACACTGCGTACCTGAAGATGAAGATTCATGGTCCCAATGGTGTGATTACCATCTGTGGTGATTACAAGAAGTCCATGGAGTGTGCCTCTGCTGGTTCTCAGTTGGCGGAGTCCATGGTGATTGCTGCCGAGAAGAAAAAGATGTACGAGGTGGTGGCTATGGCGCAATCCGTGCAAGCTGGTGCGCAGGGCGTGCCAAGTACCCAGCACGGGACCGCGTTCCAGGCGTCTCAAGAGACAAAGAAGGTCCAGGTCGACCCTGAGTTCCCCGACCGCGTAGCCATCATTGGCTCCGGGTTGGCGGAGAAATAGGAAAGCGAGCTCATCCACTTCCTCCGTGAGAATCGGGACGTGTTCGCCTGGTCCAATGAAGATTTACCAGGAGTCCCGAGGGAGTTGGTTGAGCACTCGTTACATGTGCGTCCTGACGCCAAACCAATGAAGCAGGCTATGCGCCGTTTCGGAGATGAGAGAAGGAAGGCCATCGGTGACCAGATCACCAAGTTGCTGATAAGCAATTTCATCATGGAGGTGCTGCATCCGGATTGGCTAGCCAACCCGGTCATGGTCGAGAAGAAGAAGGAGGATCCCAAGGCTGCTACTGCATGGCGCATGTGTGTCGACTACACCGACTTGAATAAAGCATGCCCCAAGGATCCTTTCCCGCTACCTCGCATCGATCAGGTGATCGATTCCACTGCTGGTTGTGAACTGCTGTCTTTCATAGATGCCTACTCTGGTTTTCACCAGATAGCTCTCAATCCTGCTGATCAAATAAAGACTGCCTTCATTACCCCGTGCGGGGCTTATTGCTATCGTGTCATGTGTTTTGGGTTGCGGAATGCGGGTGCTACTTATCAGCGGTGCATGCAGAAATACTTGCACAACCAGCTCGGCAAGAATGTGCAGGTGTACGTAGATGACATTGTCATCAAAACGAATAAAACACAAACTCTGCTTGCCGATCTTGAGGAAACCTTCGCTAACTTGCGCAAGTATAAAATGAAGTTGTACCCGAGTAAATGCACCTTTGGCGTCCCGGCTGGCAAGCTACTCGGCTTCCTAGTGTCTAGTCGGGGCATTGAAGCCAATCCTTCAAAGATAAAAGCTATTGAGAGCATGTCTTTGCCGAGATCCATGAAGGATGTGCAAAAATTCACTGGTTGCTTGGCATCTCTGAGCCGTTTCCTGGGCCAAATGGGCGAGAAGGCCCTGCCTCTGTACCAGCTGATGAAGAAAAGTGACAAGTTTGTCTGGACTCCGCAAGCGGATGTGGCATTCAATGAGCTGAAGGCAATGCTGGGTAGCGCTCCCATCTTGGCTAGTCCGCTACCCAAGGAGCCAATGCTGTTGTACATTGCTGCTACCAACCGAGTGGTCAGTGTGGTGATTGTGGTGGAGCGAGAAGAAGAAGACAAAAGTGTGCAGCGCCCAGTATACTACCTCAATGAAGTGTTGTCCAGCTCCAAGCAGAACTACCCGCATTACCAAAAGATGACCTACGGCGTGTACCTGGGCGCCAAGAAGCTGAAGCATTATTTCCAAGAGCATCCAATCACTGTTGTGAGCTCTGCTCCCATCTCGGATATCATGGGCAACAAGGAAGCAAGTGGCAGAGTAGCCAAGTGGGCAATTGAGCTGGCCGCGTACGCTCCCGCATATGCGAGAAGAGAAGCCATCAAGTCTCAAATTCTGGCGGAGTTTCTGGTGGATTGGGCTGAGGTGCAGTACGAACCTCCTGCTCCAGTTTCCAATTACTGGAAGATGCACTTTGATGGCTCGAAGGTGAAGGAAGGCCTTGGTGCTGGCGTAGTGCTTACGTCACCCAAACGAGATCAACTCAAGTACGTGCTGCAGATTCATTTCAAGGCATCCAACAATGTTGCAGAGTACGAGGCCGTGGTGCACGGCTTGCGAGTAGCCAAGGAGGTTGGTGTGCAGCGTATTATATGCTATGGCGATTCAGATCTGGTGGTGCAGCAAGTCTCTGGCACTTGGGATGCTCTGGATGCCAACATGGCATCATACCGCTTCCTGGTACAGTCTATGACTGGATTCTTCCAAGGCTGCGAGTTCCAGCATATTCACCGAGCAGAGAATGAAGCAGCAGACGAGCTGTCCAAGTTGGGATCTTCTCGGCAGTCCATCCCGGTGGGGATTGCCTTGGAGCACTTGAGGAAGCCATCCATCAAGCCATCTCCCAACTCGGAATCCATATTCGTTCCTTCTCTGTGAAGTGAAGAATCCGTTCCCATGGAGATTGACTGGGAGAATGCAACAGAGAACCCGGGGACTGCCACTCCATACTCGGGGACTGCCACTCCCTACTCGGGGACTGCCACTCCTTACTCGGGGACTGCCACTCCTTACTCGGGTACTGCCACTCCCTACTCGGGGACTGCCACTCCATACTCGGGGACTGCTGTCCTCAACCCGGGGACTGTCGCATTTATTGAGGAGGTCCTTGCCAATCGCTCAGGGCTTCAGAGAAGTGCTCCCAACCCTAAAGAGCAGCCAGAGGTGCCTATCCCGATGGAAGTGGACGAACCAGTGTTTTCTACACGAGAGACACCGAGTTGGGCCATGCCCATATTATCCTTTCTAAAGGACGGCACTCTGCCAGAAGATGAGGTGATCGCCAGGCAGATTCCGCGAAGATCCAAGGGCTACACCATATTCAGAGATGTGCTGCACAAGAAAAGTGCCACCGGCGTGCTGCAACACTGTGTGGACCCAGAAGAAGGAGGATAAATTCTGTTGGATATACACCAAGGAGAATGCGGGCACCACGCCTCTTCTAGGGCATTGGTCAAGAAGGCTTTTCGGCATGGCTTCTACTGGCTTACAGCTCTGCAGCAAGCTGAAGACATTGTGAGGAAGTGCAACAGCAGCCAGATGTTCGCGAGTAAGATCCACATGCCTGCTTCCGAGCTGAAAACCATTCCTGTTACTTGGTCGTTTGCTGTATGGTGCTTGGATATGGTTGTCCCCTTCAAGCCAGCTAAAGGGAACATGACGCACATCTTAGTCATGGTGGACAAGTTCACCAAATGGATTGAAGTGAAGCCTATTCGGAAGTGCGATGGAGCTACAGCCGTGAAATTCTTAAAGGATGTGATCCTGAGATACGGCTACCCGCACAGCATCATCACGGATAACGGTACAAATTTTGCTGAAGGAGCAATGGTGCGGTTCTGCAGAGATAAGCACATCCGACTAGATGTCGCATCTGTTGCGCATCCCGCCTCCAATGGGCAAGTGGAAAGAGAAAACGGCATGGTGCTAGCAGGCATAAAGCCAAGGCTGATTGAGCCATTGCTGAAAACACCTGGGTGTTGGCTAGACGAGTTGCCATCGGTGTTGTGGAGTCTAAGGACTACCCTTAACCGGTCAACCGGCTACACGCCATTCTTCTTGGTATACGGGGCTGAGGCCGTGTTGCCAATAGACTTAGAGCATGACTCCCCCCGAGTAACCCTCTACAATGAGGTGGAGGCGAGAGAAGCTCAAGAAGATGACGTTGACCTGCTCGAAGAAGCAAGAGAGCTTACTCTGTCACGTTCAGCTATCTACCAGCAAAACCTGCGGCGTTATCATAGCCGAAAGGTGAACCCAAGGGTTTTCCGAGAAGGAGACATGGTCCTCAGGCTTGTGCAACGCACAGCCGGGATGCACAAGTTGTCTCCTCCATGGGAAGGGCCCTTCATTGTGAGCAAAGCGCTGCACAATGATGCCTATTATCTCGTGGACGTGCGTCCATCACAGGAGAACAGGGCAGATAAAGCTGGAGAGGAATCTAAGCGCCCCTGGAATGTAGACCTACTTCGTCGCTTTCATTCGTGAGCAAAGATGTGTATGTACTCTCTTATCCAAGTTAAAATTCTACTCTGCAATCTGAAATTGAGCTCGGGGACTGCCCTCGTCCAAAATTACTCTGTGTGTTTTTACCCGGCTTCACTTTTGTCCACTCGGTTGCTCTGCTTAAGATTTCATGAGTGCATTTAGTATTGTGTTTAAACCTACATGCCAACTCTCCGACTCTGTTGTTGTCCGAAACCCGGCTTCATGGCAAGCAAGAGAACGAGCAAAAGGTCAATGAGCACAAGAAAAATTACTAAGGAAAGAAAAAGTGCAGGAACCAAGTAGGGAGTCTTTTACTGTTGTTTTTTGTTAACTCCTTTTTCGGCTAAGTGGTGGGCTGCGTTACTATGAGTGTTTCTAAGTGGCTAAGTACTTGCAACTCCAACTTTGAAGTCTTGTGACTCGAATACCAAAAAAGCAACAAGTTGCGGGTAAGAGCTGAGATAAAAAGGAAGAGCGAATAAGAAATGCAACTCGGGGACTTGCATGATAACGCAACCCGGCATCAAGCCAAGGCTGCTCAAATTGACTAAGTTAAATATCAAACGTGAATAAAACTGAGTAGCAAGCGACAAACGTAATTGTTTCGATACATCTGCACCCGGCATCCCGGGGATCTGATAAAAGTTTTAAGGATAAAAGTTGCAGGAGGTGATCAGGTGGAGGTAGCAGCATCCTTGATGTTGGCCTTGGAGACATCAGCTTCAGTGTTGGTCCTGGCGGCATCAGTCTCGGAGGTAGCCTTGGCAGTGTCAGCTTCCGAGTTGGTGGCGTCAGTCTTCGCCGCATCAGCTTCTGGATTGGTGGCAGCCTGATCAGAGGTGGCCGTGGCCACCGAGATGACGTCCGTTGCCGAGGTGGAGGCAGTGGCTTGGGTGCGGAGAAGCGCCGTGTCGTCGAGGGCAGCACCTGATGAAGTGCCGAATTCGAGCGCCGCGGTGTCGATAACCATCTTCTCGCTCTCGGCCTCATCTTCGCTATCCGCGACAACTGCAGCCTTCCCCTTCCCGGTCTTCTCGTTAGCACTGTTGAAGCATCTCAGGCCCTCGGACTCAGTGGCTTCCTCGTCGTCATCGTCATCCTCGTCGTCATCCTCGCCCTCCACCTCCGTGTCGGGCTCGGTGACGCCGTCGATGTAGCCCGCGGTATCCGCGTAGGATGCAATCTCGTACGCAACCAACTGGCGGTGAGCCACGCAGTCGGTATCCTTCTCCCACCTCGAGTCCTGGCGCATCTCGAGGATGAGGTTGAGATCAAGATTGTCATACCAGCTGCAGACGAAGAGGAGCAGCATGTCCGCGCCTGCCCGAGCTCCGGATGCCCGCCACTTCTTCAGCTCGGCCTTGACGCCATTGAGCTTCTCGACAAGTCCGCGAATGGTTGCTGGCGCAGTGTCCCGAGGCCAGAACAAGTCATGGAGCTTGAAGGCAGTGCGCACCAGATCGGTGCCCACGCCCCTCAGATGCTGGAGCTGCCCCTGCATGTTGGTGAAGCAGTCTTCAATTGAAGCTTTTGTATCCATGGGCTGCCCCTTCTCGGTGCGAGCTGCTTGGGCCTTTGAAAGAGAAGGTTTGCAGGCCGAGCTTAGGTCGGGGAAGATTTCTGAAAAAGCTATCAAAAAGATTAGAAACAGAGACAGAGAAGGGAAGCGAATCAGGCAGCAGAGAAGCAAAAGGAACAGCGAAGCGCAGGGAAGCGGGTACTTACTGTTCAGCTCGCAGAGTAGCGACTGCAGCGTCTTCTCCCATGACTCCTCGTCGGCAACATGCCTTTCTTCCACCCTCCGGAACTGGGCCAGTTGGAGCATGAGATCAGAGTTGCTCTTCCTCAGCTTGTCGCACTCCAGCTCGAGAGCCCGCTTCTCGGCCTTGGCAGTTGCCTCAAACTTTTTCTTCTCGGCCACTATTTTATTCTTCTCGGCAGCTAGATCAACGGCTTTTTGGAGAGCGGTTCGCAGTTGGAGTTGGAGAGGTTGCAACTCGGTGGTGTATTCCTTCTTCCGCTCCACAGCCTGGCTAGCCAACTGCTGCTCCACCTCGGCGGGTTTGAGGCAGTCGAGATGCTCCTCGACAAACTTCTTATGGTCTTCTATGAAGAGCAAAACGCGATCAGCAGAGTAGCAAAGATGGGAGGAAGGAAAACAAGCCAAGAAAAAACACCAACTGACCTTCCAGCCTCTTGATCGTAGTTTGACCGCTCTCAACAAAGACGCGGCAGTTCGCATGCTCCTCTGCCAAGGTCTTAAACTTGCCTGCAGAAAGGAATCGATTACAACAGAAAGCAGAAGCGGGCGTAAACACAAAACGCAGAAACCGCGTAGCTAAAAGCTTACTCTCGATCTCGGAGATCTGGAGGGTGCGATCCATGACCTCCTTCTCCGTCGCCTCATCGGTCTTGCGCTCCATTTCGAGGGCCTCAAGGCGCCTTCTAGCGATGCTGTGGTTCCAGAGCAATCGCTGGAACAAGTTTGTTCTCTTCAAGAGGCTATTCTGAGAAGCAGAAAGAGAACGAATCAGACACAAATCGGGAAGATTCAACCCGAGAAGACGGCAACTTGGTTGAGTATTCGTCTACTCGGCCAGAATCTCGGGGACTGGGTGATGGGTAAGAAGAAGGAGAAGAGTAGAAGAAAAGAAAAAGGCAACTCGAATTGGGTGAGCAAAACTTACTGCAAAAGCTTGTTCGATGTCCTCTGCAGCCTTGCGGTGGACGAACAGCTTGGCGGCGAGCGTGCTGGTCTTGGACGAGATAGTCATGGGGTTGTATCCCATGTCCGCCTTGTTCCAGTCGATGCGCATATGGTCCAAATCGCCCAAAGCCAAGCCGTGCCAGGTCTTGTTGCCGAGGATGTCGCTGTTCCATTCGGCGTCAATGAAGCCCACTCGGTCAATCATCTCCTCGAGCCCCCTGGACGTCACCTCGGTCTCCTGGACCTCGCGCGAGTAGATTGAGAGGGATCTGTCCTTGTTCCTGGCTGGCGGTTTGGAGTCCACAGCCGTGGCCTGTTTGCCTTTCCTGATAGCAAGTTTCTTCTCGGCAGCAGTTATCGGGATGTTGTGCTGCTTGCTCATCTTCACCAAGTAAGGCGGATAGGAAGGCGGGTCTGGCAAACTTGACCCAGCGGCAGCGGCAGCGGCCGCGCCGGAATCGCCAATGCTGAGCTGCCCGGCCCTGGCAACATGTTTTACAATTGGTTGGGGCAGCGGCATCGTGGCAGAGTCCTGCGCAGCGCCACGAAGAGGATTCCTGCGGATGTTGGCGTCAGACTGGCCAATTTGCTTCTCGGAAGACTGCTTCTCGGGAGCTTTCTTCTCAACGATTTTCTTGTCGGCGGCCTTCTTCTCGGCGGCCTCCTTCTTGGCTGGAGGGCTCGCTGTAATCTTGGCCTTCTTCTCGACAGCCTCCTTCTTGATTGGATGGCTCGTTGTAATCTTAGTCTTTTTCACCGGCGGGGAGCTCGGTGCAGTGGATGAAGTGCCCTGCTGGGTAGGCGGCACCAAGGGCGCGCTACCCTGCGCAGCGTCCGGCTGCGCGTGGCTCTGCAGGTCTTGCACCATCTCGTCAATTATCTCAACCCGCTGCTCGGCAGCGGGACCTTGCTGTGGCTCTTCTGGTTTCTCTACCCGCGGCCGGGCCGCGGGATCAGTTCGGTCAGCAGCCCCTGTTGCTGGCTGCTCTTGGTTCTCCTCCTGCCACCCAAGGGCGGCCTGGTCGTGCTGCTCGGAGTCTTGTTCTGTGTTCTCACCGGCGGTGGCAGCTGGGGGAGAGGGTGGTCTCTCGTTGCGAGCAACATCCTACGCTTCCTGTTCTGCGCGGGCCTGCTGCTCCTGCTCGGCGTCATGGACGTCGGTGTACATGTACTGGAACTCGTCCTCGGCTTCTCCCTTCACAGGAGAGGGCGAGCGCACCCTATCCCGTGCAGTGTCCTCGTCCTCCTCAGAGAGATCGATGAGCGCATCTACGTCGATGGCGGATCTCTTCTTGGACTTGGATTTGGTGAGCGCGGCAGCAGCGTTAGCATCCAAGGGGGCGCTGAAAAGAAGAGAGAATTCAGAAAAGAAAGAAGGACAGAAGAAACCGAGAAGCAATAGCAAGAAATTCAGAAAAAGCAGCGACAACGATGTGCAACTCGGGAGAAAGTTACTTACCCTGCACGGGAAGGCGGTAGTCGTCTCCCCTGTTTAACCTTCTTCACGGCCTGCTTGGGTTTCTTGCTGGGGGGCTCTTGGGCACCGCTACCCGCCCTCTTGCGAGTAGCGGGAGCAGCAACCGCGAGCGGATCGACGGTAAGGGCGTCCTCGTCCTCACCCTCGTCCTCGCCCTCCTCCTCAGCACCAGCACCAGCATCAGCATCGTCTGTAAAGTTGAGAAGAAGAAAACCGTTAGGAAACAGGAGGAAAGTGGGTTGCGCTACTCGCGACCGAAAGAGGTGAACTTAATCACCTTCGTCGTCGTCTTCGGACCAGTCCCGAATGGACGTGTCGACGTGGTGCTTACCCGGCTGGACGGCATGAGGGATGCAGAGGCTATCCGCGGTTTCGAAGGAGACCTCGTCGTCCTCCTTTCGGTCCTCTTCCCAGTTAGCCTCGAAGAGCTCCTGGCTTTCAGCGATCTGGCGAGCAAGGATCTGGAGAATAGGCAAGCACCACAAATCAGTCGAGTAGCATAACGGCATCATACGTAGCAGGGCGTGCAAGCATAAAGCACACAAAGCCTAAACAAAACTGCTAAGTGTGCTACTCGGCAGGACGTGCAAACACAAAGCACATGAAGCCTAGGCAAAAATGCTAAGTGCGCTACTCGGCAGGGCGTGCAAACACAAAGCACATGAAGCCTAAGGAATACTAGGTGTGCTACTCGGCAGGGCGTGCAAACACAAAGCACACGAAGCCTAAGGAACACTGCTAAATGTCCTACTCGGCGCAGAGTGGAGATACTAGGCACAGCAAGCTAAGAAGGCTATCTACTCGGGAACAATACACAGGAAACGAGAAGAGAGATACTAACCCGCTGGATTGGCTTCGTGCGGCTGTACGGCATGAAGCCGTACTGCCAGCTGTCCCTGAGCCCAGTGCTCATGATGGAGCGCGCCCAGACGGCCACGTCCGCGTTGCTGAGCTCGAACGTGGTCGTCCGAGTGCAATCTCGGTGGCCGCCCATGTAGCACATGAGATGTGCGTGACACTGCAGCGGGAGCACCCGCCTGGAGATCCAGCAGGCGATGGGGTCGTCACTCTTGAGCCCCTCCTCGATCAGCTCGGCAAGGCGCTCGTCCGTCTGCTTGATGTCGGAATTCATTGGCGGCTTGGCCCTCCAGTTCTGCCCGGTGGGAGCTGTGTTGGCCCACCTGGGCAGATTGATCTGATCTACCACGGCAGCTCCCTTCTCGACAGGGATGTTCTTCACGTAGAGGAAGGATCTCTGCCACTTGCGGACAGAATCCAAACCTTTGATCCGCGGGTGGTTGGTCCCGCCACGCTGCACCATCATGGCGCTGCCAGTCTCCGTCATCCCGCGGCTGCTCTCCGCGCCATCTTTCCTGGCCTTGCTTTGCTTCCTGAAGAAGAAGTACCGGGACCAGGTCGTCGGGGTAGGCCGTACGCCCAGGAATGCCTCGCACACCACGACATGGTATGAGAGCATGACGACGGCGTTTGGCGGGAGGTGGTGCGGCTGGAGGCCGTAGTGGTTGAGAAAGGCGCGGAAGAAATCTGAGACCGGGAGCCCGAATCCTCGCGCGAAGTGCGCGAGGAAGACGACGTGCTCGCCCTCCTGCGGAGTGGGGACGAGCTCGCTGCCAGGATGCCGGCAGCGAACACCGGGAGGAACTCGCCGGGTGTTCACCAGCCATTGGCACTCCTCGGCGGTGACCTCAGATCCGGCCCAGCCGGCGCGAGCATCGTCGTCACGAGCCATCAGCTTGGAGAAAAGGGTTTGGTGAGGAATCGAAGGAATTGGGTGGAGAAACTCGCGGCGGCGCGATGAGATGCGCGGCGGCGAGGTGCTCTGCGGCGGCGGAGAAACGAGGAGGCGAGGGGAAAGTGAGAGCAGAAGAGGAAGAAGGAGTTGTCGAGGGGGTATTTATACCGCCCCTCGGGTTGCCGTTACGAGTTGATGTAGTGGGATCGATCGTGGCACAGATCGTGCGGCGTGGGGCGTGTGGACCGGTTAGAAACGCACACAGCGCGGAACGCGCGCGTAACGGCCACAATTAATCCCACGACGTGATCGTGGGTAATCACTGCCTTTGATGGGACGTAACGGGCTGGTGGGCCCACTCCGTGAAAACTGGGCGCGTGGCCTGTCAGTTCCCGGGCACCGAGGCGTCGGGGTCGTGTCCGCGTGACACGTGCCCAGTTGCAGTGCGGAAAGCCGGATTGTGCTCTGCCACGCAGAGATTTTGATTCGAGATTTCACCAAGTCATTTTACTCGGCTACAGAGAAGAAAAGTGGTGCTATTCGGAAGAGAAGAAACTCAAAACAATATCAATGGCTACTCGGAGGACTTACTCGATATCCTAAGGTTCAATGGCAATATTGGCAAGGTTGGTTTTAATCTGGCAGGGCCCAGTGAACGAATTCGCAGGACTCTACCAGCTTCGAGGACTGCTGTCGGGGGGTTACCCCCGAGTAGGGTAAAGGCAAGTGCTAAAGGCAAGATCAGAAGGGATGTTTGGCCGAGTAGCCGGCTACCCGGTACTTGCTACCCGGTCGACCGCTACTCGGTCCTACACATAGATGGCCAGAAGGACGAATCAAGAGAGTTATGTTCCTCCCAATAGAAGAGTTGGCCCGAGTAGAAATGGCGGGATCCTACTCGGGCCAGAAGTCAAAGGAGCCGTTCTGACACAGAATCCCGCGTATCCCGGGTCCGTACTTTGGCACTGTTCACGGTACTGTTCATCTGAGGACGGCGTGCCTGACAGCGACAGTGTGGCAGCAGGGCGTCGCAGGATAGGGGGACCTACTCTGTGTTCGTGGCAGTGATAACAGATCGGTTACTTGGTTTTGCCCAACGACTTTCCGCACCGGACAAACTTAGAAGCCAAAGCTGTCAGCGGGAACTCGGAAGAAGGACAGTGTGCACACAATGTCGACATCTGTTTGTATTTGGTTGTACCCGGCTGGGGCACCGAGTATATAAGGTGCCCCCTGCCCCCATCCTCCCTGCGCGAGGTGATCACAACACTGGGTTCAGATTCTTGACCTAGTTCTCCACGTAGAGAAGAAGAGCGGCTACTCGGTAGCAAGAACATTTGTACTGTGGCTACTCGGAGAGACACTAATATACAGAGAGAAAGGCAGGAGTAGGGGTTTTACCTCCTCACGAGGGCCCTGAACCTGGGTAGATCGTGTTGTTTGTAGTGTTAGTTCCATACTTCACGCGGCTACTCGTCGCGTGATCCCTCCCCGAGCGCCTCCAGCGTCCATCGTCCCCACAACTTTAGCCATCCTATGGCATCTGCCGTGACACCACCACGACAACTACTCACGCATCACTCCGGAGGTAGGCATGGTGGTGAAGATCCCTCCGGTGATGATTCCCCCTCCCGGAAGGGTGTCGGGGAGAGCTCCAGAACCCTCCCGAATTAGGGTTGACGATGACGGCGTCTACGAAACCTTTTGGTGGAGAAGGCTTGGGTATCTAGGATTAACCATGGGGGAGCTTAAATAGGCGAGAGGGAAACATCAGTGGGTAGCTAGGGGGCACACCACTAGCAGGCACGGCCAAGGGGGCGCGCCGCCCTATGGTGTGGGGCCCCTGAGGCCCCCCTCCGGGTCTCCTCTGGACTCTGTGTACTGGACAACTTTCTAAGACTCTAGGCTTTTGTTTCGTCCAATTTCGAGAATATTTCTAGAATAACTTTTCTGAAACCAAAAACAGCAGAAAATATGAACTAGCTCCGTGGAATCTTGTCTATAGGTTAGTCCCAGAATATCCATAAAAATTACATAAAGTATATAGGAAACATGTAGCATATGGCATGAAAACAACATGGAACAACGGAAATTATAGTTACGTTTGAGACGTATCAAGCATCCACAAGCTTAGTTCCTACTCGTCATCAAGTAGGTAAAATGATAAAAACAAATAATTTCTGAGGTGACATGCTACCAACATAATCTTGATCAGTGTAGTAATGTAAAGCATGTAAACTAGGATAAAATGAATAAAGGCTGTGGTTTATAGTTTATATCAATGGAGTAATGTATAAACCATTAGGAAGAACAAAGTAAAACTTTTCAATGAATCAATGCTAAAAGACAATAAATTGTGCAAAGAATGTTAAAGATGATTTAAGCTTCAATAACAACAATTTAATCATCATAAGCATCAAACTCTCACAACAACTCCTGTTAGGATCAAGTCAAGTGACAACAATATGCATGTAGGAAAATCATTAAACTACTTGTGCACTCAATACAAGCAAGCGTTCTGTATTGGTCCTGGCACGAGGATGTTATGGCTAAAATAACATTATGGGGGGTTTGGAAGGTCAATGGAAGAAATTCCCACACAAATGAAAGTGATCATTAGACAAGAGGAAGTCTTATAATTGAAGCTATACAAGGAGTAGTGATTGCCACACAACGGATGCACATAGAGCTATAAGTGTATGAAAGCTCTCCAATGGAACTAGTGGGGGTGCATCCAACTTGCTTGCTCACGAAGACCTAGAGAAATTTTGAGGAGGATCATCATTGGAATATACAAGGCAAGTTCTATAATGTAAAGTTCCCCACATAGTTATGCAAGTCATAAAATGAAAACTCTCTCCAAACTGAAGTATTGGTTCTAACTAAGTACAAGTGCGGAATAAATGATACTAATGCTGCCCCCTCTATCTTTATTATCTCTTTTTGGCCCTTTTTTTCTTTTTCTTTTTGGGCGTTTTCTCTTTTTTTATAACCTCACTGGTAGGGGAAACACTATATTTTACAATGATTCATCACACTTTTAGTACTCATAACTCAAAATGAAATGTCTCTAATGTATAAAACTGAATGCTCCTGCGAGTGTAGCAGTATGGAAAATAACAATGAAGTACGTCATCAAGTCACATAATGAAGATGGATGTTGTATGGCAATATATCTCGGAATGGCTATGGAAATGCCATGATAGGTTGGTATGGTGGCTGTTATGAGGAAGATATTTGGGCTTATGTGTAGGAGAACAAAGTCCTCCCACAGGGTTTGGATGCACTAACAAAGTTTGCACCAACCCTCAGTGCGAGAATGGAAATGCATAGTACGAAAGAGGCTAGCAAATATGGATGGTGGAAGTGCCAGGAAACCGCAACTTAGAACTCACAAGTTAAAATATTACAACTAGAAATATGATCTGACAATGGCATAATGAAAATCACTCCAAGAGGGTCCGTAGAAGTGACAAGTCACTGTTGGCTACCCCGAACGTAGCGCGTAACAAAAATCCATTACGGTTGTTATTAGCACAGGAAGACATATACCATTATACTATCAACTGGTTTATTCGAGCGTGGCACAGTTTCAAGATTTTAGCCCGAATAGTAATTGTTTTTTACTTTACTAAACCATCAGGTTTACCATTAAGAAAATTAATATCTCAAAACAACAACAAATATTCAAGTAAAGCAGTTTAATGATCTACAAGAGTATGCAAGTCTTTTACAGTATACCATCTACCACATGTAGCATTTTCTATTTCCATTAAACATCATTCAATGTATATTTCAACACAAACTCTCCAACTAATATATCAATAAAACAAGAGAGTATTGATACTAATCTACTAGAACTAACAACTCTCAATAAGAGATGCATGAAAAAGATGAGCTAAAAGGATTTGCAGCACCTAGAAGAAAAACTAAGAATAAGAACATGATAGAAAACGACTATTCATATGAAAAAGCGGAGTGTGTCTCTCTCCCACACAAGAATGCTGGGTTTCAACTATGTTTATTGCAGCAAGGAAAACAAAAGAAAGCAAAACAAAAAACAAACAGACGCTCCAAGTAAAGTGCATATGATGTGACCGAATAAAAATATAGTTTCACTAGAAGTGACCTGATAAATTGTTGATGAAGAAGGGGATGTCTTGGGCATACCAAGGCTTAGACGCTTGAGTCTTCTTAGAATTTTCTGGGATGAACCACGGGGTCATCCCCAAGCTTTGGCTTTTCACTTTTCTTGATCACGTTATACCACCCTCTTCTGTTGACCCTTGAAAACTTCCTACACACCAAACTCAAAGTAACTCTCACTAGAGCGTTAGTGCACAATAAAAAATTCACATGTTCTCCTTGGACACAAGCATTATTAATACTTTTTAAATATTAGCTACAACCACTGATGTTTTTTGGAGCAAAGAAATCCACTCGACATAGTAAAAGATAGAATGCAAGTAAAAAGGCAGAATCTGTCAAAACCAGAACAGTTTGTACAGACAAATTTTATCGGGCACTTACGTTGCTCAAATTGAAAAAGGCAAAGCTAGAATTTTTTTCGAAATAGCTCAGGATTAAGCACAAAAATTTGCTGGTAACTTTGATATTTCTGTGAATTTACACGAATTTAACGGTGGACAACAGAAATCTGTTTCCTGCGCAGAAATCCAAATCTAACTTCAACTTTCACTAGGGACTTTACTTGGAACAACAAATGCGATAAAATAAAGATACAAAGGATTTGCTACATATGTAACCAACACCTTCACTTAAAGAAAACAGAGAAAAACAATGCAAAAATAAAAGCATGGGTTATCTCCCAAGAAGTGTTTTTCTTTAATGCCTTTTAGGTAGGCCCAGAAAACTAGAATCAAGTATTTTCAAGTGAAGAAGCAAGTATAAAACAAATTTGAGTCTAACCCAGTTCCTATGCATAAGAGTCCTGTAAATAAATAAATTAAAGAAGCTCAAACTAGAAATAATGGGAAGGTAGAACAAGATCAATTTCAAAACTTTCAACAAAAAAGAGGTGTATTAGTAACATGAAAATTCCTACAACCATATTTTACTATCTCATAATAATTTTCAGTAGCAACATGAACAAACTCAACAACATAATTATCACATAAAGCATGTTTGTCATGGTCTAAAAGCACACAGTTCATATCAAGCTCAAAAATAGTGGGATCAAAATTAAAAATAAAGACCTCTTCTTTCTCACTTTTAGCAATAGCAAAACAAGATGATTGTTCACTCTTAAAAGGTATGGGACACATTATAGCAATCCTATTTTCAGTAGCATTATAATTGATAACATCAAGTAACATAGGACCATCATCTAGAGCATTATCATATAAATTTTATAAGCGAACTTCCTCATTATCATGCATATCAATAGTTGGAATAAATAGAGGAGTATCATAGGTTTTATCAAAGTAGCATGAATTATCATAAATAAAAGTAGCAATATCATTCTCACAAGTTTCATTCATAGTAGTATCAAGGTAACAAGTATAGCAAGTATCAATTTCATCAAAAAGGGATATTTCAAAAGAATCAATAGGATCATCACAATTATCAATATAACACTCATCCTTCTTTGGTAAGCATGAAAGGCAATCAAATAAGGTATGATTTAAAGAGTTACTCTCATTGGAAGGTAGACATGGGTAGCTACTCCATTTTTCCTCCTCTTGATCATCACTCTCCTCCTCTTTTTTTTAAAATGAGCTTCCAGATTCAGCAATTTCTTCTTCCATAGGCTCCTGCAAGGAATTAGTCTCTTCCTTTCGTGAAGAGCGTCTATGAAGATATTTAAGAATATAGCCATTTTGTTCCTTGTAATTATCAAAGCAAAATTCAAGTATATCATAAATCTCATATTTATAAGGTGCGTCATCAATACTTTCAAGCAAATAGGAAATTTCGGATGCACCCTTCCAAGCAATAAATTCCTCAATTTGTTCCACATTATAAAAGTCATAATTTCCTTTAACATAAGAAGATATGGTAACATTATCATTATACTCACATTAAAAAGGGAGGTGTTTATACCTCCTACAGCAACAAGATTTATCAAAGCAATAACTAACATTATAAGTAGAGCACAGGTTTCTAGCAATGATATAATTTATTAATTTGTTCCCACGAGTGTATCCCTTTTTGTGACAAGCGGTGTTCCTTATAATATTTTCGTTGTTCTTCCGTGAACCCACCTTGCCAATAAGATTTAGTTTCAAAGAAACTAACCATTGATAGAAAACATGATAAACCAAGTAAAAAAGCAAAACAATAACAAAGTATAAAATTATTGGAGGTGAGAGACTCCCCTTGCAGAAATCCTCTTCCTCCCCGGCAACGGCGCCAGAAAAGAGCTTGATGGAGTGTAACACACGTTCGTTGGGAGACTCCAAGAGAAAAGTATGAATAGCACAGTAGCAAGTTTCCCTTAGAAAGAAACCAAGGTTGAATCAACTAGTAGGAGAAAGAAATCACTTCTGAAGGTTGTTGTCAGCTGATGTTGGCATGGCGCACTACCGGTTCAGGAACAACGTGGAATCTACACAACACAATCAAATTACTTTGCCCCAACGAAGCAATGAGGTTGTCAATCTCACTGGTTTTTCTGAAAACAAAGGATTAGATGTAAAGTATGGAAAATAGTACTTGTTTGCAGTAATGAAAAGAGAACAATTATGGCAATGAAGAAACAGTAATTACAGTAGGAAAACAATGGTTGTATTATCAGTGTAAAGAAATGGACCGGGGTCCACGGTTCACTAGTGGTGTCTCTCCATAAAAGATAGATAACATGTTGGGTAAACAAATTACAGCTGGGCAATTGGCATATAGAAATTCCGCACCGTAGTGCATATGCATTGACCTATGTGATTCATGCGGGCATTACAACAAGATACATAGACCGTTATCCAACTGCATTTATGAGTAACAATTCACCCTCGGAGTGTCATCCGATCAAACCTTGGGTACTAAGTTGCAAGCAAAAGATAATTGCATTAAGCAAAGTGTGTAATGTAAACATCATTGTTTTATCCTAATGGCAACAACACCCCCACCCGTTACGTTTCTATCAGTCGAGCGTGAGTGAAAGGGGGGCATGAACCCACTATCTAGCATAAATACCCCCTCTTGGAGTTACAAGCATCAACTTGGCCAGAGCATCTACTAGTAACGGAGAGAATGCAAGATCATAAATAACATAAACAAGAAAGAACATGATAGATTGATAACCATTTGATATAACATACAATATTCATCGGATCCAAACAAACACAACATGTAGCATTACAATAAGATGATCTTGATCATGTTAGGCAGCTCATAAGATCTAAACATGAGGCATAAAGAGGAGAGAACAACCATCTAGCTATTGCTATGGACCCGTAGTTCAAGGATGAACTACTCACGCACCACTCCGGAGGCAGGCATAGTGACGAAGAGCCCTTCAATTATGATTCCCCCTCCCGGCAGGTTGCCGGGGAGAGCTCTAGAACCCTTCCGAAGTAGGGTTCACGATGACGGCGGCTACAAAACTTTTTGGTGGAAAAGGATCAGGTATCTAGGGTTAACCCATGGAGGAGCTTAAATAGGCGAGAGGGCAACATCGGTGGGTGGCTAGGGGGCCCACACCACCACCTGGCGTGGCCAGGGGGCGCGCCGTCCTATGGTGTGGGGCCCTTGAGGCCCCCTCCGGGTCTCCTCCGGACTCCGTGTACGTGACAACTTTCTAAGAATCTGGGATTTTGTTTCGTCCAATTCCGAGAATATTTTCAGAACAACTTTTCTGAAACCAAAAACAGCAGAAAACAAGAACTGGATGTGTAGCATCTTGTCAATTGTTTAGTCCCAGAAAATCCATAAAAAAATGACATAAAGTTTATAGGGAACATGTAGCATATGGCATGAAAACAACATGGAACATCAGAAATAATAGATATGTTTGAGACGTATCAACCATCACCTTTACACCGTGATCAGAGTGTCTAGGGAGATCCCATAAATAAACCACTTGAGTAGCATAATAGATGAAGAGTAACATCTACTTATTCAACTATATTATAAAGCTCATGATCACATAAAGATCACACCACGCGAGAGAGAGAGAGATGAAACACATAGCTACTGGTAGAGTCCTTAGCCCCGGGGGAGAACTACTCCCTCCGCATCATGGGAGTCAGCAACGGCGATGACGATGGCGGTGGAGTCAATGGAGATGGCTTCGGGGGCACTTCCCCGTCCCGGCAGGTGATACGTCATAAATGTATCCATAATTTCCAATGTTCCATGTTGTTTTCATACTATATGTTACATGTTTCTTTTACACTTTATGTCACTTTTATCGATTTCCTGGGACTAACCTATTGACAAGATGCCACAGAGCCAGTTTCTATTTTCTGCTGTTTTTAGTTTCAGAAAAGTTGTTCTGGAAATATTCTCGGAATTGGCCGATTTGAAGCCCGAAAGTCTTAGAAATCTGTCGCGCACACGGAGTCCGTAGGGGACCCGGAGGGGGGCATAGGGGCCCCAGACCATGAGGCGGTGCCCCCCTTGGCCGCGCCTAGGGGTGGTGTGGCCCCCCTGGCCGCCCACTGACGTTTCCCTCGCGCCTATATATTCTCCTCGAAGGGTTAACCCTGAATACAGAAGCTTTTTCGACCAAAAACATCCGTAGCCGCCGTAATCGTCAACCCTAGTTCGGGAGGGTTCTGGAGCTCTCCTCGGCACCCTGTCAGGAGAGGGAATCATCACCGGAGGGCTCTACACCACAATGCCCGCCTCCGGAATGATGCGTGAGTAGTTCATCCTTGGACTACGGATCCATAGCAGTAGCTAGATGGTTGTTCTCTCCTCTTTATGCCTCATGTTTAGATCTTGTGAGCTACCCTACATGATCAAGATCATCTTATTGTAATGCTACATGTTGTGTTTGTTGGGATCCAATGAATATTGAATGCTATGTCCAATGATTATCAATCTATCATGTTCTTTTCATGTGTATGTTATTTATGATCTTGCATGCTCTCTATTGCTAGTAGATGCTCTGGCCAATTATATGCTTGTAACTCCAAGAGGGAGTATTTATGCTCGATAGTGGGTTCGTGCCTCCCTTTCACTCACGCTTGAGTGACAAAAACGTAAACGGGTCGAGGGTGTGGTGTTGCCACTAGGGAGAAAACAACGTTGTTTACATTTTTTACATTACACACTTTGCTTACTCGATTATCTGTTGCTTGCAACTTAATACCCAAGGTTTGCTCGGATGACATTCTGAGGGTGGATTATTAGTCATAGATGGAGTTGGATGACGGTCTATGTATCTTGTTGTAATTACCGCATGAATCACATAGTAATCATCATGTCATGCATATGCACTACGGTGCAACCTTTATATATGTCAATTTTCCAGCTGTAATTTATTTACCCAGCATGTTATCTATCTGTTTTGGAGAGACACCTCTACTAAACTGTGGACCCCAGTCTATTTTCCTCATACTGATAATACAACCACTGCAATCTTTGTTTTCATATTGTTCCTATTGTTTTCCTACTGCCACCACTGTTCTCTTTTCATCTACTGCAAACAAGTATTGTTTTCCACACCAACCTCTTTGTTTTCAGCAAAACCGGTGAGATTAACAACCTCACTGCTTCGTTGGGGCAAAGTGATTTGGTTGTGTTGTGTAGGTTCCGCGTTGCTTCTGAACCGGTAGTGCGCCCTGCCACATCAGCTGCATCAACCTTCGGAAGTGATTTCTTTCTCCTACTGGTCGATTCAACCTTGGTTTCTTCCTGAGGGAAATTTGCTGATGTGCTCTTCATACCTGCCTCTTGGGGTTTCCAAATGAGTCCAAGATCTACACCATCAGCAGGGCGCCGGAACAGAGATTTCTGTCCCCCGAAACTTGTCGGTGATGGCGGCGGAGCTATGAAACTTTTCGTGGATGGAGGCTGGATCTTTTAGGGTTTATGCATTGGGGGATTATATAGGCGAAAGGGCGATGTTTGTGGGTGGCTAGGGAGGCCCGCACCCCCTATGGTGTGGTCACCCTGTGCCCCCCTCCCGGTCTCCTTTGGACTCCGTTGACGTGCCGGGAGTTCTAAGACTCTCGGATTTTGTTTCGTCCAATTCCGAGAATATTTCCAGAACAACTTTTCTGAAACAAAAAACAACAGAAAACATGAATTGGATCTGTGGAATCTTGTCATTAGGTTATTCCATAAAACGTCTGGAAAACGAAAGAAAACATGTGAAAACATAAAGGTATTTGATAGAAAACAAGCATGGAACGTCAAAATCTATAGATACGTTTGAGACGTATCAAAGACCAACAGGTAGGAGTAGAAGAAAGTAGCCATATGAAGTTGCAAACAAAGATGGAAGCAGAAGGATGATTATGCATGGAGTTATAATTACATTCTCCTACTGTCATGAAGCTAGCCACAACAGAAAAGAATGCACCTAATGGAAAGCTGCTAATGCATCTGAAGAAGGTGGTAATACTAAAGAACCAGTGGTTAGTCAGGAAGCACAGGTTGATCAAGAACCAGTGGTGGATGAAGAACCAGTGGTTGATGAAGAACCAATTGTTACTCAACAAACTCAAGAACCATTGCTTACTCGGGAAGCAGAGGTTAATCAGGTTTGTTACTACATCTTTCTACTGATTTTGTTTTACTATTACCGTATTCTTTCTGTACTGAATTTTTGCTACTTCATGTAATGCTTCAGGTTCACTATGGATCCACAATGGTTCAGCTGTTGCAGCAGAGAAGGCCACCTCCTAGACTGGAAGTCAATGATATTACACCTGATTCAATGTTCATACAGAATGCTGTTAACAATGGTGAACCCTCAAGTTCAACAACAGTAACAAAAAATGCTAACTTCGTAGTTAAGTTAGCAAAATTAAAGAGAGATAAGGAAAGAGAGCAAGCAACAAGTGGAGATGCTGCATTAGAAGCCATGAATGAAAAAATTGAGAAGAGGGCAGCATAAGCTGAAGACAAAAGAATTGAAGCAGATGAGAAAAAACAAGAGAAATCTGCAAAGAGAAGTCAAGAAGCTCCGGAGAAAAGAGTTGTGGAGCTAGCTGCAAAAGAAACAACTGCAACAGATAAGAAGGTAACACTGCAACAAGAGAGAGAGGCAAGGATGTTGAAGAAGAAGCAAGATGCAAAGGCTAAGAAAGCACAAATGGAGGAGGCTAAGGTGCTAAGGACGGTTAAGTAAGCACAATAAACTGCACTCAAGAAAGCATAGTTGGAGGAGGAAAAGAAGATGATAATGGCACAACAAGAACAAGAAGCTGCAGTTAAAAAACATAGCTGGAGGAGGCAAAGAAAATGAAGATGGCTAAAATACCAATGCCTAATGCTACAAAAAACAAGCATTCAAAAAACCAAGAAGGGTAAACATGTTTGATGAACTGAGGGGTTGATGCCTCTGTGTAATAGTGACTTCATATGTCGAACTATCTTCTCTTTTGAGCTAGCAACTGAGAGGTTGTAATAATGAACCTACAAAACTTGTAATTTTGTGGTCTTCTGAAGGTGAACTATGCTCCGAGAGCTGATAAGTTTACTTGTCTGTGACATTTGGGTTGCATTTGATGATAAGTTTACCGTTATCTATATGTTGCAAACAAGAATTCAAAAACCATAGAAGGGTAAACATTCTTGATACTATAGATATTTGGATTCATATCTATGTGTTGCAAAGTATTAGTTTCTTTTGAAATATTATTCAAAGTATCAGGTTCTTCCATATCATGTCAAATCTTGCCAAAATTCACATTGTTCATGATCAAATCTTGCCAAAATGCATCCTATTGTGAAACTTCCAACTTAACACTACTGGCCATGATTAGAAAAAGCACAAATGTTCACACAAAATTGCATTACTTGCATTCATAAACATAGTCTTACATAGATAGCAGTACGTGCATTCATAACTAGCATAATCTTACATAGATAACAAGCACACAACTTGGTCTTACAAATGAAAAACAGGTTGAACTAAAACATCAGGTTCTAAACAATGAATCCATCAGGTTCTTAACATCACTAGCTTCTAGGTTCATCAGAACTACTGCCATCAGTGCCTTATTTCTTCACAATCAGCAGCACACAAAGCACACACATCATCAAGATAGCAGCAATGATAATGTTAGAGTACGTGATGGGCCTGGGCCCATTAGTCTTAGGGTTTGCTTAGGGGTCAAGTAAGCCGTGCTTGGGAGTCAAGTAAACCTCTCTATATATGGAGAGCAGATGTATCAATCTAATAAAGCAAGAATTAAGAAGGAAAACCCTTTCCCTCTTGCCCGGCCGTGGGAAAGGATCCCCACGGCCGGCTCTCTCGCGCCCTCGCAGATCTCTCTCTCCCGCTCAAACCCTAGCAACCATAACATTTGGTATCAGATTCCTCGGTTGCGATGTCTTCGGGACTGACCACCGCCTCCGCCGCGATCGCCTCGTCGGGCGCGCCCACCACCATGGCGCCGCCGCCGGCGTCTGCGGCCCCGGCCGCGCCGGCACGGGAGCCCGCCCCCATCCTCTCGAACAAGGAGCTCTCCACGCGCCTCCGCGACCTGACCGAGTCGGTCTCCGACATCAAGCACGCCCTCGCCGTGCTCCTCCAGCGGATGGAGCCACCGCGGGTTTCCGCTCCGCAGAAGCAGGGGGTTCCGATCACCGCGCTCAAGTTTCCGCCGTCGCCGTCTCCGCTGCTGTCGTGGGCCACCGCTCCCACGTTCGACCCCGGCCAGCCATTCACGCCATCTATGGCGAACCACTATTCCCCCTCCCCCAACTGCAAGCATTGAAGCTTGGTGATGGTCAATGGAGCCCCATTTTCTATGACAACAGGGCTAGTCCTCTTGATGATTTTCCTCTCTTATCCGCAGTTCCAACTTCCTTAGCCTCTCTTTTCTTCTTGAGCTCATCCCTCTTCTCATCTGCTGCACATAATGCTTCAGGAGCATCATAATCAACGAGAATTCGCTGATCAATCAGATACTTGACATACTCAATCTCCCACTTCCAGAATTCACAAGTTGTCTACGAATCAACAATTGACAAACAAAAATTAGTAGATTTATACAGATGGCAGCAAGGAGCTTTCGTAGGAAAAAAATGGCAGAAAGGAGATTTCTACAGCAAGGACATTTGTACTTAGACCATGGTTACGACAACAATAGAACACCCATCCGTCACGGTCTTCGGTGCTTGAGACACATTGCTTCACCGGCAATCCACACACTGGGGCACTCAATGGTGGGCACTGCAACTGCCGCCGGCAGATTGATGAACAAACAGATCTCGTGGTCGACATACTTGACGAAGGACGCGTCCGCATGCGACGACGACAGGCGACATCGCCTAGGGATTTGGGGATGAGACTTGACTGAGATTTAGGGACGGGATTTCGGGACAGGATGAATGGAGAAGAAGGGGCTCAGTGAATGTGTGGCTCGGTCGGTGGGTTCGGTCGCACCTGCTAGGTTTTTGTTCAGAAAAAATATGCAAATATGACCTCCACATACGAGTGTACTTACGGTCTCCCTCCACTCTTGCCACCCACTTTTGCGCACGTATCGTCTACGTATGCCACACACGCATAAATACGATAACAAAACCGATAGAGTGACTGAACTGACCATATCTGACAAGTTACGGTCTCGTAATTCGGGTACATTTCTATCGAGTGACCAATGTGAGACAGAGTTTCAAGTTCATTGAC
This sequence comes from Alopecurus myosuroides, assembly GCA_028641055.1. Lineage (NCBI taxonomy): Eukaryota > Viridiplantae > Streptophyta > Magnoliopsida > Poales > Poaceae > Alopecurus > Alopecurus myosuroides. Next base: position 503,671,211 of record CM054057.1, read on the forward strand.
CGTTGATGATTTTTTCTCATAAAATAACTCATGCCTACATTAGTGCTAAAAGTTTTAGTCGTGAAATGTAACGCAACAGTGAATTATTCATTCATAGGCTCTTTCAAATTCTACCCTGGTCATCGTTGAGGTGAGGTCATTGAGTTCTTTTTATGGTCACCGGGGAGGGGGAAAACCCTCCACTTGAATTTTTCTATTTTGCCATATGGGGGCAGAAAACCAGAGAGTTTTTTTTACATCTTCGCAGGCTACGTCGTGGTACAACGGAGGCAACCAAGCAACGAACAACCATTGTTGCGGTGTTCTCGGGGGGGGGGGGGGGCGCTATCCACACCAGAGCATCGTCGCGCCATTATTTGAGGAGGAGCTGGAGGTCGGGGATGAGCCCACATAAGACTACCCATTTCGGTGTTTCCACAAATTCCAGAGACAGAGGAGAACAAAGGATGGCGCAGTAGCAGCCGGGATGGACGGGGGCGCGGGGAGGAGGAAGGATTCCTTGGCGACCACGTCGTTTGGCGGCGACGTGCCAATGTGGAGCTAGAAGCGGTAGGAGAAGCGACATCCCAAGAACATGTGGGTCTCCGTTTCCACAACTCCCTCTTCGCACACGGGGTAGTTTTCCTCGTCTTCAGAGAGGATGGCCTTGCGCTGGAGCGCACTCTAAAGTCTGAACCCTGCCTCGCGCAAGGAGCCACCCAAAGAACTTTGCCTTGATGGGGGCGTGGCAGCGCCAGATCTACTCGACGTAAGGGTCCACCACACCATCAAAGGCACACAGCTTGCCCTTCGCCCCCTTACACAGCCGAAGATGACGCTCATTGGTGATTTTAGGCCGCAGCGAAGCAGCGGCCAGCGCGGACAACAGCTGCGTGATTGTTGTTATTAGTTCCCCGCAAGATTTGAATTAGTTCTTGTCATTTTTTTCATTCAAATAAAAGACTTTATTTTTCATAGTCCTTATGCTTAACAAAGCAAATTACTTTTGATTCCTAAAAGGCATGTCGACTGGATTTTCCACGTAAATTATTGGGTTCTTCGGCTAGATCGTGTCATAACCACATTTGACTTCGTTTAGCAACGTGTTAATAATTGATATTTAGTTTGCAGGTAACAAGCTCTATTGACATATAGTTGTTTTGTAATATGTCGTGGATAACTAGGAAAAGAAATTGCTTCGTTGGATGGCAAGATACGCGGAAGCGGAAAACTGCAACCTAAGTAAAACACTACACATAAAATTATTAGATGTATGAAACCAAACACAAATAACATAGTGACACCAAAAGAAATTAATATCACAGATTTTTTAAGTAATCATCTCTAATTACGATTTTTCATCTTTGACATTCTTTCATGTCTTCAATAAAAATGATCAATAAAAGTCAAACAAGCAGAAGTTGAACTATCTTCACACCGTATTTGAAGCGTTGTGCTCAGATGGAGAATGTTGTTTCATAGTTAGAACACTTTATAGCACAAAAGAGTGGAACATGATAATAAAAAATGAATAAGATACAAAAGCGACACATAACTAAGCAGCTGTGAAGAAGCAAATATGTTTTTTTTTTCAATTTAGAATGCAATTGTTTTTATTACTTATATTATATAGTACTCCATAATCTTCAATTTAGAATGCAATTTAGAAGCCATCTGACGGCGGACGGCGACGGCGACACGCCTTTTTTTCCTTGGTCCTAGCATCACTTGACGCCGTCATGGGCATCCTCTTCTGGCTATGATCCGATCTGGTTATCGTGCCCTGGAGGTCTTCCCTCACTCTTGACCTGTCAATGCCTCAAGGCTGGCTCGCGCCGTGGTGATTGTGATATTAATTCATGTTCCACGTCGGTGGGGCAGAAGCCAAACTTGCATCCGAATATGGACGATCTGCTGGTGCTGCTTTCTCCGCTGAAGGAAGACCAACATGAGGCATAACCCACGTAGATCTAGCAGACTGGAGTTTGTCAAGGGCATGCAGGTCAAGTGAGGGCTACAGATCACCCACATACTTCGGGGCCAAGTGCTTGGAGGCTCCGCTGAAGCTGTCCGTCCGCACGCGACGGCCGAGGCCTCCGTGGCCATACAGTGGCATCATGGCTGATCTGTTCGGCTGGAGACGCACGCTGCGGCTGACATGTCCATGGCCATGCAGCGGCGCAGGGTTGATCCGTTCGGCTCCAGTTTCAGGCATAGCGCCGCCGATTGATGCGGTTCTAGGCGACACTAAGATCCACTTTTGTCGGCACCTTAGAGTAAGTTGATTATGGCAATGCCACGGTTACCATTGGTACAAGCGGAAGTGGGCATGCCAAGATAGTTCGAATGTCATAGGATCTCCATGCTCATGTTGAGTGAGATCACTTTTTTTGACGATGGCAAGGATCAAAAAGAGTACGAAGGTGAAGTATGTGTGCCTGGCATTCAACGCTTCGTGGCATTCACAATAGTTCTCGTCATTTGGGGGTGACAATGGACTTCCCCACATTTGGCGGTGCTCTTTGAGCTCTGTGTTTTAGTTTTCGGGGCGAAAATCCTAGGTCTGACCTTCGATGGACGTACCTGGCAATGGTGGCTCACTAGTCATTTACTTGTTGAAGGCATTGTTTGGAGACTAGACCTTCTTTTGGGTGAAAACGTAGGTTCTGACTATGCTGGTTAGACCGGACGTCGACGGTGTTGCGCACCGGTCCCTTCTTGGAGGCTTCGTCTTGGAGAAGATCGCTGATATTGCTGCTGCGAGGCTCAGATTGCTTTGGCGGGGCCTTTTTTTTTTCCTTCTTTCTCTTATTCGTTTGTTTTTGGGTTGTGTGTATCTTTAATGGTTAGACTTGCTCTAGTCATTATATTGATGCAGATGCTATATTCTCTTTATCAAAAAAAAAACTTCGATATACTCTCTCCATCCCAAATTAGGTGTCGTGGATTTGTCAAAAAATGGACGTATCTATACACTAAATTGCATCTAGATACATTTATATTTTGACAAATCTATGACAACAATTTGGAAGGGAGGGAGTACATGTTGCTCAAGGCTGACGGCCTCGTTGCAGGAACCGGCTGTGGTTGGTAGCCCAAACCGGAGAACTGCTAAAAAAAATAGCACTCCGCGTTGCAGGAACCGGCTGTGGTTTTCCCCATGCCCCCCCGCATCTGAGCCTCCGCCGAGGCGCGAGCTGTCGTTGGCTTGGCTAGCCGCTAGCCCAAACCCAGCGGAATTACCGCCGCCGCCGTCTCGTCTGAACCGGCAACACGCCAAACCCGGCGTCCTCTCCTCTCCTCGGCCACCCACCCCCACCCAGCTGGCCCCCCGCCCCCAACTCGCTTCCCCCAAAGACCCAAACCCCAGAATCCCTCCCGCGCCAACCCAACCCAATCCCACACCCGCGCGGCCTCACCACACGCGCGCGCGCGGACCGGAGCCCAGCGCTCCTCCGCCTATGCGGCACGCGCCCACCACCGCGACGAGGAAGACGCGGCGCCACAACCGGCGCCGCGCGCGCCTTCCATGAGGAAGAGCGACCGCGAGAGGAAACCATCTTCCCCGAGATCGAGGCGAGACAGGGAGGGCGGGGACCGGGGGCGGCAGCGGAGGGCGGACGGGGGGATGCGCATCGTGGTGCCGCTGCAGGGGGTCGTGCAGGGCCGGGGTGGCCTCGTGCTCGGCTCCCTCATCCCCTGCGCGCTCTTCTACTTCCTCCAGCTCTACATCAAGCGCAACCGCCCGCCGCCGTCGCCCACGCCAGGATCCCCCACGGCGGCTTCCTCTGCTGCCCCCTCCGGCGCCGCGGCCGCGGCCGTATCGACGATCCACCGCACCCTCTCGCGCGGCCTTCTCTCCCCGCGCGCGCTTCCGGCCCTCTCTGCCCGCGGAGCCGTCGCGCGCGCCGGGGACGACGACTCCCTATATTACGCCGGCCTCCGTCGCTACGCCGACGACCCCTACCACCCGACCTTCAACCCCTCCGGCGTCATCCAGCTTGGCCTCGCCGAGAACCACGTAAGTACCTAACCAACTCTCTTACCTTCCGGTTGCATTCTTCTTCCTCTCGAACCGGATGGATTGACGTTTTTGGCGGTGCAGTTATCGCTGGATTTGGTTGGGCAGTGGATGGAGGAGCACGCGGGGCCGGCGCTGACGTCGGGCGGAGACGACGAGGACAGGGATCTCACCATCAGGGGGCTTGCCACGTACCAGCCCTACGACGGGATACTTGCCTTGAAGATGGTAAGCCAACGGAATCAACTCCCTGATTCTGATTCCTTCCATCCCATCCATAAAAATAACAACCAATTATGTCGGCTCTGGCAATGGTAAAGTTCTGCCGGAATCCCCCTTATTCGGACTCCACCCATAAAAACAGAAAGTTCAAGAACTCTCCTTGGGTTAGTTTTCTGCGATCTGCAGTGGTTCATTCAACTTGTTGTGTCCATAGAGCTGTATGATAAAATTGTTTGTGCCACATCCATTAATATATTTGATTTTTCTTCTGTCGAGAATGCTATCTTTGGCATTAGCAGTAGTACTGTTTGGATTTGGTAGACGTGGTCCTAGGCAGTTTTGGATCAGCTGAACCAAAGAATAGTGTCCAGTTAATTATTGAACCTACAAATAATAGCAGCAATTCGACTAGGCTTTTTTGTGGCTAAATCTGAAGTGGAGTACGATTGTTGGCAAGGTGCTGCGTAACTTGTTTCCCTCTTTCTTTTCAAATTTTCGTGGCCATATATGTGTTATCTGTAACAGAAATGTGCCAAAGTGTCAGCATCTCAAGTCTGTTGCTTCTTTCTTGTCAATGTTCATTTTATGGCTGCAATCGTCCCATCTGTCAAATATTGACTTCACCTGGAAATACATTCCCATTTTGATCAGCTTGTGATCAGCTTGTTCCAGAACAGCAAGTATTAGAGATTCAGTTCCATGCTCCTGTGCCTTTAGCTGCTGTCAATATGTGTGAATTTTGAATTAACTATTAAGTAAATACTGCTAGATCAATCAGACCTCGCAGTTTAATTATTGAACCTACAAAGAATAGCAGCAATTCGACTAGCTTTTTTGTGGTTAAGCCTGAAGTGGAGTACGATTGTTGGCAAGGTGCTGTGTAACTTGTTTCCCTCTTTCTTTTCAAATTTTTGTGTGTAACACATATGTGCCAAAGTGTCGGCATCTCAAGTCGGTTGCTTCCTCTTGTCAATGTTCTTTTTATGGCTGCAATCGTCCCATTTGTCAAATATTGACTTCACCTGGAAATACGTTGTCATTTTGATCAGCTTGTTCCAGAACAGCAAGTATTGGAGTTTCAGTTCCATGCTCCTGTGCATTTAGCTGCTGTCAATATGTGTGAGTTTGAATTAACTATTAAGTAAATACTGCTAGATCAATCAGACCTCACAGTTTGATGTTGGATGCATGCTAAAACATTGCTTATATTTTTATTTTTCTTATAGCCTTTTTTTCTGGACTTTCTCTATCCAAATCATCAAGGAACCTTAATCAAGTCGTTTTGAATTCTGCATGCTTCCATGATAATTGATTCGCTGCCGTCTGTTTCAAGATTACTGACGGAATGATAACATATGCAAAAGAGCGATATTCATGCTGGCAGTTGTAGTGAGAAGAATGGTCTATGATCATGCTTGAAACTGAATTTTATGTAATATACCACGGGCTGCATAATTTGTCCTCGAGTAATTGCTGTGGTGCAGTCATCAGATTTGAACCAGTGAAGCATATGCTATTTGCAAACATTGCAAGATCTGTAATGTATTTTACTTATGATTTTACTTCGACCTATATTTCAGTGTCCAAATAATCGAACTACTTTCAGTGACTTACATGCATTTGTTTTCTATGGGGTAATTTCTCAATGTAAATTATTTGATCCACTTTCAGGCTCTTGCTGGGTTTATGAGGCAAGTTATGCAAGAGTCAGTATCTTTTGATCCATCTCAAATGGTGATAACATCTGGCGCTACCCCTGCAATGGAAATACTGAGCTTCTGTGTTGCTGATCCTGGAAATGCATTTCTTGTTCCATCACCATACTACCCTGGGTATGTTTGTCTTCTCCGCTCTCAGGTGCATCTATACCCATGGTGCTTGGTCTTCAAAGTGAAGTTCTGACTTCATTTATGCAGGTGGGACAGGGACATAAAATGGCGAACTGGTATTGAGTTGATACCTGTTCCTTGCCGTAGCACCGACAACTTTAACATCAGTATCACAGCTCTAGAATTAGCCTACAATCAGGCGAAGAAGCGAGGAGTAAGGGTTCGTGGGGTTCTCATATCTAACCCTTCCAACCCAACTGGAAGCTTTGTGCCTAAGCAAACACTGCGCGATCTTATAGAATTCGCCACAGAGAAGAACATACACTTAATTTCTGATGAAGTATTTGCTGGTTCAACATTTGGAAGTGGTGAATTTGTCAGTGTGGCTGAGATTGTGGATGAGCTAGAAGACATTGATAGAGGCAGGGTTCACATCATCTATGGAATCTCAAAAGACCTATCTCTTGCGGGGTTTCGAGTTGGAGTTATATACTCGTATAATGAGAGCATCGTGTCAGCAGCTGCTAAAATTGCTAGATTCTCATCTGTGTCAACTCCGACACAACGCCTGCTTGTTGCCATGCTTTCAGACCAAAAGTTTATTTCAAGTTACCTGAAAACTAATAGAGAAAGGTTGCAGAAGGCGTACCATTTGCTTGTCGACGCTTTGAAACAAGTGGGCATTGAGTGCTTCAAGAGCAGTGGAGGATTCTACTGCTGGGCAGACATGAGCAAATTCATCCGATCTTACAGCGAGAAAGGAGAGCGCAAGCTTTTGGATAGACTGTTGGAGGAGGCAAAGGTCAATGTTACCCCAGGTTCATCTTGCCATTGCATTGAGCCTGGATGGTTTAGGTGTTGTTTCACAACGTTAAGCGAGCAGGATATTCCTGTGGTGGTGGAAAGGCTCAGGAGGGTCACAGATGGACACAAATTAAACCGTTGAAAAAACTCGTTTCAGGCTTGTAGGGTGTCAACAAATAACTGCTGTGCCAGGTGTGCCTCACAGAGAATGCAGAGCATACAAGAAAACTGCCATTACCTGATCTTTTCATTTACCATGGGATGAAGTATGGAACTGACAATTGGTGGAAGCAGTCGCATATCTTTGATTTGTTGCCTGAAGAGTGGGGATCTGTAAACATGTTCATATGGGTTATGTCTTCCCTGTTGCTGATGAATCCAAGCGCAGCAGCTCTTTGGAAGCTTATTTTTTGTTTATTCTCATCTGCCTCCCCTGCAGGAGTCTCAGGCAGTAAATTGCCGTTTCGTGGTAGTCTGAGTCGATTCTTGTGTTCTTTCACCCATTCACTCTTCTTTTTTCTTTTTTTCTTTTGACAATTTTGTTCTTTTAGTAACATAAGTTAGTGTTTAGGAATCGAGGTTCACTTGTAAAGTATACAGTTTGTGCCTGTTTTTTGACACCCTGTGTTATGTTGTCATCAGAAGTATCTATCTTTTGTTCTCATTTGTTGCCATTTTAAGCAAGTCAACAAACAGTCAAAGCACGGGGAGCAAAGAAGAATAAAATTATTTTCATTTGTGGAACAGATGCCATCAATTTCTGTTTTGTTTCGTGTTACATGTTGATTGCAGATTTGGGGAATTCTTACTTACAATGGTGATGAAATTTATGGACTTTGTTTCTGCCTATGGACTGAAACTTGTGTAAATTGAAGTACAATTTAATTCTCATTCTGATATTTGCTTCTGTGCAGATAATATTTGCCTGGTAATTTCTTTCTCATCCAAGATCTCCCACATTGATCTGGTTTGTTCATATTCAGTGGCATCTGCGTAAAAAAGGGCTAAACCTTTCTACGTACTGTTCCAATATATCCAAAACTTTTGTTTCCAGGAAAGGAAATGCATTCGAATTCGATACGAATTTATCAGCGAAAGAATAAAAACCATAAAACTTGGGCGGCCCAGCCCAAACCTAACCCACTGAGCCCAAACTCGCAGACCGCCTTTCCTCTCCACATCCATCCAGGCTCTTCTACGCTTCTCGTCGCCGACTCGTCTCGCCTTCGTCTCTTCCGCTCCCCCGCGCCGCCGTCGCGTATCTCCCGCTCCGCCGCGCCGCCATGGTAAGCACGCCCCAGATCCCCAGCCTCCTCCCCCTTCCCTCCGTCTTGTCCCCCTCTTGCTGACCGAAGATTTGTTTTTGTTTTTCTCCCCCCTCAGTCGGTGACGCTGCACACGAACCTGGGGGACATCAAGTGCGAGGTATTCTGCGACCAGGTGCCCCGGACGGCGGAGAACTTCCTGGCCCTGTGCGCGAGCGGCTACTACGACGGCACCATCTTCCACCGCAACATCAAGGGGTTCATGGTCCAGGGCGGCGACCCCACGGGCACCGGCAAGGGCGGCGCCTCCATCTGGGGCGGCAAGTTCCCCGACGAGTTCCGCGAGTCGCTCAAGCACGGCGCCAGGGGGATCATGTCCATGGCAAACTCCGGGGCCAACACCAACGGCAGCCAGTTCTTCATCACCTACGCCAAGCAGCCCCACCTCAACGGCCACTACACCGTCTTCGCCAAGGTCATCCACGGCTTCGAGGTGCTCGACCTCATGGAGAAGACCCCCAACGGGCCCGGCGACCGCCCGCTCGCCGAGATCAGGCTCAACCGCGTCACCGTCCACGCCAACCCCCTCGCCGGATAGGGCAAGGCGAGGCCTTCTTCTTAGCTGGTGATTGCTCTCACGCCTCCTGAAGGAGGTTGGCTAATCTAGGAACTGGAATTTTACCGATCTGGTTCTGTAATATCATGGCTTAATTACCTGAATTTTATCTGCAAGAACATGCTAGTACTAGTATACTACAGTACAAGTGTTTGGTTAAATGCTTTGCTGGCCTGTGATTGTCCATCTACCTGAAGGATGAATGTCGTTGCAGGAACATCATGGTATGCTGCAGAGTTTGCTGAATTCTTTTGCTCATCTACCCGAACAACTGGGCGTTCGTCTTCTCTGTTGTGACTTTCAAATTTTTAACAGAAAATTTACACGTGGGTTTGTGGCACCCAAATGTGGAGTATGGTTCACCATTGGCGTGATTTAGCTGTTGCGACCTGTGACCTCCCGTAATCTTGCTTCAGTAAAGTGCGATTCCCATTAGCAAGCATTCTGATAAAAAATGCCACAATGCAAGGCTGCAAGTTGTGTTCCTATGATTTTCATACTGGGTTCCAGCCAGCCTGCAAGAGTCTTCTACCAGAGTCCTGTAGATTGGAAATGCTGGGCCTGACGTTCTTTTGCAGGAAACTGCAGATAACAGATACAAAGAGGCTCCCATCATCAGCACGATCTCGCCATCATTCTAGTTGTTTCTTCGAGGGTTGCAATGCCTGATGCCACAAGTTCATCGCACTCCGTGACGTGTTCGTCGGTATGACCATATTGGCAGGTAGGAGGGGGTTCTTCAGGAAGGAGAGATCTCACCTGGAGAATCCTCACATCACAATGTGTAGTTGTTAATATTCTAAATCTTTGTAGTAAACCTGGCGCATATGGGCATGTGGCCATAGAACATTGACATCAGCCCAGCTGCCCAGGAACCCTCTGAACAGAAGGCTAACAGTACTAGTCATTTTATTAACACCAATTTAATCTAATGTAGTAGTCAAACTATACAACGATCGGACCGTGAATACCCAGGGTTGCTACAATTACAGTTCCACTGTCCAGCTACACAGCCTCAAGAAAGGGTGGAGGACCTACAGCATGGCAAAACACAAAATTCTACCTACATCCACCAGATACCGATCACATCCCCGCCTCCCGGTACGGAGAGTTTAGGGGATGCATGAGAAATGAACATTTGCCTGATCTTCCCCCCTTTACAGCTTGAATCGTGCCTCGCCGTACATCAACAGGAGTGCCGGGGCTACCGGATGGTGATATAACGATTCGTGCCATGCTTGGCCCAGTAGTCCTTGAGGTCGACTGATGACGAGAGATCATGACCTTCAGCGGCTAGTCGGCTGAGAAGCTTTGTGAATGCGCTGCCGCTCATCTTCCTTCCCCCCATGCGAGCATGGCGCCTGTTGGGCATCACCGGGAGCGGGTACATGGACATGCTCATGGTGCAGCAGGACGACTGCCACCCACCATTGCCCCACTTGTAGCATTGACGTAGCTTTCCCGTGCACGAGCAGGCAGGTGCAGGCATGGATGACTCGTCGAATGCGACCTGGTTCAGACCAAGGTCCTGGTCCTTCCACTCGTTCTTCATCACAGAAGCGCCAGCTGGATCCTCCCCAACACCAGACATTCCGACATCTCTCCAGTCACCACTGGCTTTCTTGGTTTTCCGGAGCACACCTGACGGCCTCTTCAGTGGAGATGCTTGGGAACTGTTTTTCTTGGGCTTCTTTGCCTTTCCAGCACTCTGGGGGGCTGTTGCGATAGGGTATGCTTCTGATATGTGCATTTCCCTACCATGATCATATGGAGAATCTGCCAGTTGCAGTGGCGATGATTGAGCACGGGAATGCTGGTCGTGGTGTTGGAAGTTCTTTGTACCACTGAGAGATCCTGGATTAAGTCCAATCCCGTTATTCATATTAAATCCATTTGTACGGGCTAGTTCAAGTGCAGCAAGGGCATTATCTCGTTCAACGATTGCAGCATTCCGTTCAGCCATTGCAGAGTCCCGCTGGATAAACGCCATGTCTCTCTCAGCCATGGCAGCTTTCTTCTCAGCAAGAGCATGGTCTCTTTCCATAATGGCATTGTCCCTTGCACTCATTAGTGCTAGGAGGTTCATACTGTGGTGATCCTTTATTTGTCTTTGGGGCATCATCCACTGAAATATAGAGGATGTACAATATGGTCAACATTCTTTTAGAGTGCAAGTCTTTGTGAAAACTATCTTTAGATAAAATACAACATGATGTTGTGATATATGCATGTGGTACATGTAAAGTTCAATGCCGTGCATTTCCAAGATAATTTTAGGTATTTGTCTTCATTGTTGGGCATGTTAGTTTCAATTCTATCATTTGCTCGCTGACATGCAGGAGAACGAAACAAAGAACAGACAAGAATAAAGAGGCCTGCAATATTTGTTGACAGCTTATCACCATGAACAAGTAAAATTTCTGCTATAAAGTTTGACCATTCCTCAATTTGGCAAAACTATATGGATGCTATGTAAATTACCTGATTACCAAGAACACAAAGAGTGAAAAGCAATAACCTGCGTACTTTGCTACATGTAGTACAATTTTGAACTTTTTGAGTTGTAAAGTAACCTATACTGTTTCGATAATGGAGTTGCTGGACAAATTATATCTAACCATAATTATCTTTGCTTATTTTTGTAATGAAGACTTTAGCTTCCTCATAAAGCTGGTTAATATTGTCTTTAATTTTTTTAAAGCATGTCTACATTTTAGGCGCTCTTCTACAACATATGATCTTATTATGCCCTTAACGAAGGTTTGCAACAGGGCAATGCTCACTGGCAGAAAATAAACCAAATCACTATTCTGTGTTATGATCACTCAGGCAGTATATCTTCCATGTGTCAAAGAAACAAATATAAATCTAAAATCCTGCCCAAGAACTATTGCATGTCAAATTACACAAACCTGGGTATGAAGTCCTTTATATGGGTCCACCCTTTGCCTTCCATTTTCTCCATGTCCAAGGTTGTCCATTAGTATATCTACTTGCAGCCAGGAGAAGTAAGACAGCTATGAGACGACCTGAAAAATAAGAAGAACGCAAGTCAACAGTACAATCAATAATGACAAAGGAATTATGTGCCTGAGAGTAACCTAGCTAGATAGTATTATTGCAACATCAGAGCTCCAGAGATATACCAGGGAGACTAAAGAAGTGGAAAGGGAAAAGAGATTCATCATAAGGTAGAGTTTCATTCTAAGCCAAGACACCTACCGTTTCAGAACTGACCAAGAATTAAGAGTTGGTACTTGTGTTCCAACCAAAAACCTCGACTAGTCCATGAGTCGGTACCCTGGAGGCTCGGCTCGGCAGCTCGTAGTCCTTTGAACTGACATTGATATCAGAATAAAATGCATCAGCAAAATTGGAAAATGAAGTAGCCACGTATGTCTCTCAGAGGGTACGAGAAGCATCGAGTCAATCAGCTGGTATGCATCGAAAGCATTAGAGGCAATTGAACAACTCAGTGTCCATCGAAAGCATTAGAGGCAATTGAACAACTCGGTATACTATTACTGAACCACATATCTCTAGCTGTTAACAACTGTATGGTCAAACGCATCCAATGAAAATGCTCTAACAAGACAGCTATACATTGGGCGAGAAAAGCGTTGTTGACATTACTCTGAATCTGTTACACAGGTGAGCCTCATAGAATCCAAGCACGCACAATGCTTCAACTGAAACTAGCAGTACCCTCTCTCCAGATGCTCCTGGACAGCAGAAAATCGTGGGGAGTCAACCCGGCTGCGGCACCGAGCATGGAGCAGCAGCGATTAGTGCACCCAGTAATATTCTTCTACCTGCTCCCACCAGAGGCAGCTTCGCTTTCAGACACTCAAACGTGTCTCGATTGCGCATGCACGATTCCAATCACCAAATTGTCAGCATCGCGTCAAGCACAAGCACTATTGCCGGCAGCGACTCCACAGTCCCACTTGACCCTCTCAATGTCTCACATGCGCAGGCAAAAGCAAACTAAAAAATGGCCGCACGGTCACCCCTCTGCCAGCTCCCGATCGACCTCGCCGCCGTGGATAGGAAGGGCAGATGCCGAAGCGACAGAGGGAACGGCCGGAATCGGAATCGCTAAACCCTAAATCACTCACCAGAGCACCGCCGTCCCCCAGAGCTTGCGTGGATTCGCGGGTGGACTGAAAGATGAATCCCCAGCTGTCCAATGCAGGCCCTTCTCGGTCTCTCACTCGCGCAGAAATTTTTGGGGGGAAAACAAGCAGCCTCCCATGTAGAGTACTTATCAGAGAGGATGGGGGTCGGAGTCAGTGAGAGAGAGAGGTTACCAGAGAGTATCAGCGGCAGCAGCAGCTCCCTCTCCTCCAGGTCCCAGACCCAGAGGGTTCCATGTGGGGAGGAGGCGGGGCCCGCCGGCCAGCGGAGTGGGACGGGGACGACCAGCCACCGCCAGCGGCGAGCGGGAGTGCACGGACGGAGGGTCAGAGCTAGTCGCCACCACCGCCGCTCTCTCCCTCTCTTCTCTATCCCCCTCTATTTCTCCCCTTTCTCTCTCCAATTTCTGTTGGTGGGGGTCGGAAGGGGAGGGGCAGCAGCGGCGGCATGGATGGGCGACGAGGCCTGCGGGAAGCGGAGGTAGTGGGTCCCGCAGTCAGAGGGAGTAGAGAGCGGCGGGTCGATTGATGGATGGAGGGAGGGAACGCTCGCTGTCACAAACTCACAATTGCGACTACTGTTGTGCCTCTGCGGCCAAGGGCCCACCCCTGTAGGGGTTCACCGGACGCAACATCTTTCGTTCAGAGTGAGGGAACGATTGGCAAACTAGGTCCGCAAGACACAATTTTTCAATTTTCGTCAATCTAGTCTGCACGAAGGAGGGTTCGCCTAGCCTCCACGTAGCACCACTCTGCGAGCATTTTCAGTGACGCACGGGCGCAAAGTGCAAGGGCGAAAAATCGCCATGGCAGTCTTGCACGCATGCAACTGGTGAGCTCATGGCTGGTATGATCAAGCCATCAAGCGGTGACACACCATTCAAGATAAGAACATGGTGATATCCATAATTTCAATTTTAGTCGTCAAGCCAGCCACAATATATGCCAAATACGAGTTTATATTTTTCCTTTTGGCTTTTATAACTTATGGGGAAGACCCTTCATCTGGCCTCCAAGCTACCCTATCAATTATAAAAAGTAGTTGACCCGTGTCTCGCGGAAGCAAAAAAGAGTGACGGATTTCGTCCAGAGTTTCTACCACCTTTCAGAAGCATGAAGCGACATTTGAATGAGTTCTCCTCTAGATTTTTTTTCCCGAAATGGCTAGAAATTTTTCAGTCTCAAACACTCTAGGCTTAGGAACTAGGATCACATTTGAGAGGGCATACAATAGCAGATTTAAGATATTATATCAAAAGTCAACCAATACTTATCCACGCAAGTTAAACTAGTTTTTTTTCGTTGTGTGTTCCTCACAATTGGATACTAGGGCTTGGTCATGACTCTTGACGAGTGTGTGCCCGTAAAAACCATGGTAGACAACACATAATCAAGACTTCCATGTGCCATCAAATGATAAAGTGAAATGGAGACAAATAAAGGCAGCAGACGAATCCTTCCGATGCTATTGTGTACAAATAGTGATGGACTAAGTACAAACATTTATTTTGTACCAAAAAAAGTACAATCATTTATCATGAGTTGAATTGCAATAAATTTGTTGTTTGGAATTTGGTAGTATGTGGGTTAAAGCCCATGGACAAATAAATCCCTCGAAATCTCAAATCGCGGTTAGTGTACGATAAGAAATGAGCCTAAAATTTAGTCACACGTTGCTACTTAAGACTAAGTTGGTCCGCCTTATATAAGAAGACCTTCTACGGCTCACCAAGGCAAGTGAAAAGAGTGGCTCGCACTATCTCCTCCTCCGCCTTGTCACGCCTCATTCATGTCACATTTCATGAACTAGCCGAGACAGGCTATAACCCCATATCCTCACACACTGAGCTTTACTTTTGCTGCTTAGGAAAATTAGGTGTGTTTACTTTTTCGAGTTATTAACGGGCGTGTTAAGTAAATAACCGTCTCTAGTTTTTCTAGAATGTGGGTTGTTACCCACAACATCCGGTAGGTAACTTAATAACAATGGTAGACAAGTTCAATACAACAGTAACAACTTTAGCACACAAGTTGCTTGCCTCAATACTTGCTTTTCTTTAAATAAAAAAAGTCAAACATAACCATTTGAAACACTCATTGTAAAGTTGGTGCTCAGATGTCTACCGTAGCATGAAGTTGTCGACCGTCATCACGATGTTGCCTACCTTAGAAAATTAAGCTTCCTACAGTAGTAAAAAGTACTATACACGACTTAATAATGGCGAAATGCAACTAATGAAACTAAAAGTACAAGTATGCCAGTAGATAGAAGTTTCTTACGAATCAAGAGAGTAAATATTTTAACTCTACAAACCAAACAACATACGGAAGAAAATCCAATTACTTTCAATCTTCAAAACTTATAAGGCAAAATAATATTTCCTGGTCTTTCCACGATCGCGGGTGCAGTTGCTAACTTGCTAGTACTTTGTTACTATTGGTGGGCGGGTTGTAAAATACACACCAAATTTCGTTAAAAGTCCTGAAATTCAGATTTAATATTTGGTCCACAAAACATCTAAAACAGACTCATGGAGGGACGATACGCACTACACAGATAAAATTTGGTTCTTAAATTAAGTACTGAAGTCCAAACGTTCCTCCTGCAGTTGGTACAGAGCATCGCTTTGTCCCCCTTCTTGGCCTGAACGGCTCAACCTACACCAACATCCTTCCAACGTTGTGATGGATTTCCTTCCGGATTTGCTAATTTTGAGTCAAATGAGAATTAGCTTAATTCTCAGCCAACTCCCTAATCGTCTGATTCGACATAGAAATTGTGTGGTATTTTGTGGTTTGTTGTTGCTAGTGTGTGTGACCTGCACAAGCAGAGGTGCACTGTTGGGCCTTGTTCTTATTTTTGTTTTTTTCTCTAGCATCTCCTTTGCATGGTGGGATTTTTTGTCTACAAAATTTTCCTAGGCACACGTGTGGACTTTTCGTTGTGTTTTTTTTAAGGGATCTAGGTACTCTCGTATTTTTATTTTGTTTTGTTTATTCCAGTACTTTTTTCTCATTGTAGTTTTGATTTTCTTTACTAAATCACATGTTGGATAGGGTAGGTCCTTTTTGTGTTGTTTTTCTTGATAGTTTTCGGTGATGCAGTTATAGGAATTTTCTATGTGCCTTTTTTTGCAAGTGAGATTTGTTTTTCGGTTACGAGCCGGGTTGTAGCAGAGATTTTTTTCAGCGCCAAGTCAGGTTGTAACAGAGTTTTTTTTATCTGAGTTACAAGTCAGGTTTTAACTAAGAATTTTCTAGTTGCAAGTAGGGTTTCAACTGAGATTTTTTTTAGTTGCAACTCGGTTTACAACTAAGTTTTTAGTTGCAACTCGGTTGTAACTATGACTTTTTTAGTTGCAAATTACAAGTGCAAATTTTTAATTGCAAGAGAGTTCATTTGCCAAGCCGTAGATTGGTTTTTTCAGTTGCAGGTGTAGTTGCAACTGAGTTTTTTCTAATTTTAAATGGAGTTGTGACTAACTCAAATGCAAGCGAGTTTTTCTAGTTGTAAGTGGAGTTACAAATGATTATAATTCAATCGCAGTTGCAACCGAGTTTTTTCTAGTTGCAAGTAGGATTGTAATTGAGTTATTTTTTCTTTCCACTTTTATAGTTATTTTTCGGTTACAAGTGAAATTAAGGTTTTCTTTTACTTGTACCTAAGGCCACAATTGAGTTTCCTTAGTTGCATCTAGGATCACGACTAAGTGTTTTCAGCTACAACTTATCTTTTCCGGGTTGCAACTAAGAACATATATTTTGTTAGCGTTAGATATTAGATATACATCGTGATTCGTCCTGCGTTTGCAACTTAGATGTGATATGGCTATGATACAACAAATTAGCTGTAAAGGGACATGCGGAGTCAATTTTTGTCGATTTAACAAGATAGTGCTCAAATATAGATTGTCTAGATTATGCAACTAGGTGAACAATGCTATATGTTGAGAAAATAAAACTAGCACAAGATATATATATATGACTAATCTAGTAGCAACAAGTAAAGGTAAGTTGAGAGATAACTGAACACAATGACACGTAGATGTATCCCGAAGTTCACTTCCCAATGGAAGCTAATCTTCATTGGAGCATTGCGGTGCCACCAAAGTGGAACACCGAGTAGCCCTCAAATGGCACACCATATCTCCTTCGACTCCTTCCACCGATGTGGAGAGGCTCGAATCATTATGTTGCCTCTGAGGTTGACAACTAGAATCTTTACACGAATGAGGCACACTCCACAACTTTGGAGGGTCCTCAACAAATCCCGGGAGCCTCCAAGACTCCGGGAAGCAAGATCCACGAGCACAAGAGCTTCGGGGATAACAACAAGGATCCAAGCTCCGATGAGTTAGGAGCAACAAGGTTCTGTGCTCCAAAGAACTAAGAACAACAAGATCCCTAGGGGATGAGTGTGTTGATAACGAATCGACTTGGTGGAGTTGTAGATCTAGATCTTCTCCTCCAAATCCCAAGAGATCAATGGCTTTGGTTGGGTATTTGGGGAGATCCTTGAAGCTTGGATGTGGTCAACAATGGTGGAGAGAGAGAGAGAGCCTGTTTGACACCTCCAAAAGGTAGGAGACAAATCCTATTTATAGTGAGCGGAAAGAAATGGCAGTTGGGGGGGTTTTTCTTGTGTAGCCAGGAATCCCGGCCTACTGTTCGAGGGACCCGGCCTAAGGAGTAGGGAACCCGGCCTGAGGCGCGGAGAGCCCGGACTGGGCCGCGACTAGGCTTGCCACCACACAGAGCCATCCGGCCTCTCGCCCGGCCTGGGTTGGCCATCAAGCCGGCTAGACAGACGCCCAGCCTGGGCTGCCCTCTAGTCTAGCCACCCAACGGAGCCACCCTGCCTCTGGCCCCGCCAGGCCGGCGGCTAGGCCGGCCAGGCATTTTTGCCTCCTTCATCTTCCCTTTGATTTCTTCTTTCTCCTTCTTATTTTTTTAATTCTTTTCTTCAACAAGCAAGTGTTTTGACTTGTTTTACTTTCTCCATTTTTGTGCTCTTATAGCTTTGCATATTTATCATTTGTTCCCTAGAAAACTTAAGCACAATGGTCAAATACTTCCAAGTGTTGTAATCAAACATCAAAACTAGGATTAAGGGACATGTCCTTTCAATCTCCCCTTTTTGATGTTTGATGACAACATATGGATTTAGATAAAAAACATTGATTGAAGCATTTTTGAGGGAGTAAAAATATAGAGAATCTCCCCCTATGTGTGGTGCCCATAATTATAAATTGTGT
The DNA here is from genome assembly GCA_028641055.1 of Alopecurus myosuroides. Classification (NCBI taxonomy): domain Eukaryota; kingdom Viridiplantae; phylum Streptophyta; class Magnoliopsida; order Poales; family Poaceae; genus Alopecurus; species Alopecurus myosuroides. Next base: position 503,689,338 of record CM054057.1, read on the forward strand.
TGTCATACTGAGGGCACACATAATTGGGGCTATTTAGATATCCCTACATGTTATAGTCCAAGATAATTTCTAGAGCTATATAGGTTTCCAATATTGCTTCATGATAGAGAATTAGGCATTTTAGCTCTAGGGATTTCTACTCGATCCATTGATATTTTATCATAATAATAAGGTAAGATATGTATCCATAACAATTAATCATGTATGCAAAGATAGGATATCTGCTCACCACACTTTTCATCAAGGAATGAATATTTCTACGACAATAGTCTTGACCATAATATGGATATTTCGAGAATGGCATAGTCTTCAATATAGAATAGATATTCCGGAAATTACATAGTCTTACGATAGTCAAATAGGAGTAACAACCATAAACCAAATAAGGGGTTCAACTAGGTAGTAAAAACAGAAAATGGCAAATGGATGCATGCTATGCAAATGCAAAGATCACTAATGGACAACTCTCCCCCTTGGAATCAAGACACCAAAAAGGGAGAACTCAAGCCACGAAGTCCTCATCATCTTGATCATCATCGCTCTCATCATCTTCATCAACATCATCATGGTGTGCTGGAGCCTGACTCGAGCTAGCCTGAGAGAGATTTGCTTGCCAAAATTGTCCAAGTGAGGTAGCATCATCGCCAAGATAGTGAGTATGCTTGGACTTCCATCTGTTCTCATCAAGTTCTTCAGAACTCACAGGACCCGGTGGGAGATGCAGGTGCTCCATGATCTCCCGCTGGTGACGACGATAGGCCTTGCCCTTTTGGTAAGCCAGGAAGTCTCTGTCTTGTTTATCCACAAAGAAGCAGTTCATCTTTTGTAGAGCCCGTTTGATGCTAAACTTTTGCGGACCCCTGAGATCATGAACTGGAGAAGCATCTGGTGAGTCCTTATGGGGCACCACAACATGAGGAGGAGCACGAGCTCGTGTAGAGCGTGGAGGAGGAGCAACTGCGTCCTGGGAGGCGCTGAGAAGTGGGCGCATGGTAGGAACAATAATAGTTGTTGATGAGCGGAGCGGGAAGCTTTGTGTTGATGAGGGTTTGAAGGTAAGAGCCATAGATGGAAACCTTCTTGTCACGAACCGTAAGCTGCAGCTCGTTCCACATATAATCCAATACATCCCGTTTTTTCTTGTTCCTTTTGGCAGTCACAATATGGTAGAGAAGATTTATCATCCACCGGCGAACAAGCCCCTTTCCCCAAACTTGGCATGGATGGTGTTCCGGAGAATAGTGTGAGTCACATACCAAAAATCTGAGAAGAAGGCGACTTTAGGAATGTGTTGAGAGCCAACATCAATGGAATAGAAGTGTTTAAGAGCGGGGTTGGCCTTCATGATCCTCCGGTCATCACCATGAATCTGAACATGTGAGAAGTGGCAGTGAACGGGCTCCTCAATACCAAACAGAGCACCAAACCCGGCCAAAGTGGCATGACACTTAGTACCACCGCTCATCCAAGTCATGGCACGTCCACCATCGGTGGAAAAGTGAACTGTGGCAAAGAATTCCCGAAGCAGAGCGAGAGAAAACTGACGGTCACAGGTCATAAGCTTGCTAATTTTATGATAGTCCATGACTTCCATTACCTCTGGCCACACTGCTCTAGCTGCATCAAGGTCAAAGAAATGTTGAGGCACATGATCATTCTTCAAGGTGCAGACCACAAACTCATGAACCTGCTGATGCATCTTGGAATAAAACCCAGTGTCACGACATGTACGATGAGGAAAAGCATAAGGGTTGAATTTCATGCGATCATTTTCCCAGTCAAATGTGCTTAGATTCTCCCAGTTATCATGGACTGGATCATCCTCATTGACAGGAAGAGGTGGCTCCTGTTGTTGAGTGGGAGTAGAGCCACAAGCGGCAGCTACATTCTTCTTTGACCTCTTACGAGCATAGGTGGTAGCCAAAGGACCCTTGCATGAGAAATAACGAACATGCATGTGCATATGCATAATGAGTGTACATGGTCATAATGAAAACGTTGGTTTTGTTTGCTAGATTATTTAGAAGAGGAACATGTGGAATATAGGAGACATGATGAATGTAGTCCTCTTAAGAGAGATGGTGCAAAAAAAATAGGCATGTCACAAACATTTGATGGTTTAGGATTAATAAGTGTTTAAAAGGATAGTATGAGTAAGAATACACATAGCTAAGCATTGGGTGCAAACAAATCGGTAGAGCGATTTTCTAGGTCATAGGTATGAGGTAACACTAGTGCCAACCCTAAACGAGAGATCCCTAAAAAAATATGAGACCTAGAGGCAATGAGGAGTCACAATAAATGGGATCCCTAAACAAGATGAACTAGAAGAGGCCAATTTGCAACAAAAAAGAATGAGTACCCGAGTTTGAAGCCATCGTGAGAGTCTCCAACCAATGAGAGGGATCTCCCCCCAAATCCCCACCAATGGAGATTTCGTTTGGAGGAGGAGGGGAGATTGGGGCTAGGGCAGCAGATCTGAGGAGTATGGGGGTTGGGATCGAGTCTAGAGGGAGGGGCCAGGTGGAGAGGAGCTTGGGGCTGGGCACCCATGGAGTTTTCGGGGTTGGGGGAGGGGATAGGAATATGGATCTAACCCCTCCCCCCCCCAACTCGTGACTTAAGGGTACCCTGCTGTCAGCGCCGGCCCCTAGGCCGGATTTTCTGGAAAAATCCCTCCCCCTTTTTTTGAATGTTTTTTTTAGTAAAGAATAGGCATTTTAAGCATACTACCAGTTTTAATAACATGAATACAAGAATTTGTTCCAATTTTTAGCAAATTGTTTGATCATGCACTTAATGCAAAGTTTTGATGTATGAAGCATGAAGTTGGGCACATGGAGCAAAGCATTAGTATGATGATTTGCTCGCACATCCAATGGAGGAAATAATAAAACCACAAAAATAACAAAGGGAAACATTGGATGTGTTATGGAATAGAAGAGCAAATATGCATATGAGTTGAACACCAAATGTCTTATCAATAAGAAAAACCAAACAAAACTCGAATCTTTGATTTGGGCAGTGGCCTTAGCCACCATGTATGAGTATGCTCGATATGACACTGCGAAGATATATCTTGGGTGCATTGTTGAAACTCATCATTGAAGCACATTATGTCATTTTAACTGACCATTATGCATGTTTTTTTTTATTTATGCATTATAGGAGTAGTGTCGACTCATTGATTGAGCTACACTCCCCCTATGTCTATGCGTATATCTAAGATCCAAATAAGAGTCTAATAGAGGTATGTATGCAAGATTTTCAATCAACTAAAATTTCTTGTACATACGATATTGATCTCACTCCTTAATTGCTTGAATCTCTTCTCATCTAGAGGTTTTATGAGGATGTCGGCAAGTTGATCTTTGGTGTTGACGTAGGAAAGTGAGATTTCTCCATTGGCCACGTGATCTCGAATGAAATGATACTGAATCTCAATATGTTTGGTATTGCCATGAAGTGCCGGATTGTGACTAATCTTTATAGCACTCTCATTTTCACATAAAAGAGGCATTGTCTTAATCTCAATTCCAAAATCGTTAAGATATTGCCTCATCCATAAGATTTGAGAGCAACAACTAGCAGCGAAAATATACTCCGCTTCCGTGGAGGAGGTGGCGATACAATTTTGCTTCTTGGAAAACCAACACACGGGTGACCTACCAAGGAATTGGCAAGCACCCGGGGTTGATTTTCTATACACCTTGTCACCTCCCCAATCCGCATCCAAATATCCCATAAGATCAACAGTTGTGTTTGATGGATACGAAAGATCATGTGTAGGAGTGTCAGACAAATACCTAAGAATCCTTTTGACCGCAATCATATGGCTTTCCTTGGGGTTAGATTGAAATCTTGCACACAAACCCACACTAAACATAATATCCGGTCTAGATGCACAAAGATAAAGCAAAGATCCAATGATAGAACGATGAAGTTTAGGATCAATCGGCATACCTTCGTGATCCATAGTAAGATTCACGGTTGTTGACATTGGATAAGCTAGTGGCTTGGCATTGTTCATATCAAATTTCTTGAGCATGTCTTTAATATATTTTGCTTCACAAATAAAAGTTCCTTCATAATATTTCTTGATCTCAAAACCAAGAAAGAACTTCAATTTTCCAATCATAGACATCTCAAACTCACTTTTCATTAGTTTGGCAAATTGGTCTACAAAACTCACATTATATGATCCAAATATAATATCATCAACATATCCTTGGCATACGAAGAAATGTCCATCTACACTTTTGGTAAAGAGTGTGGGGTCAATTACCCCAAGTACGAAACCACGATCTACTAGGAACTCCTTTAAATGATCATACCAAGCACGTGGGGCTTGTTTGAGGCCATACAAAGCCTTATGGAGGAGGTAGACATGGTTAGGATACTTGGGATCCTCGAACCCCGGGGGTTGTTTAACATATACCAATTCATTTAGAGGTCCATTTAGAAAAGCAATTTTAACATCCATTTGATGCAATATGAAATTATGGCTAGTGGCAAATGCAAATAATATACGAATGAATTCAAGTCTAGCTACGGGAGCGAAAGTTTCACCGTAGTCAAGTCCTTCGACTTGAGAGTAGCCTTGAGCAACGAATCGAGCCTTGTTGCAAATCACTTGCCCATGAGAGTCTTGCTTGTTCTTGAACACCCATTTTGTTCCAATGACATTATGATCCTTGGGTCTTTCCACTAGAGACCATACTTTGTTTCTTTCAAAATTATGGAGCTCTTCATGCATAGCTTGAACCCAATCTTCATCTTCAAGAGCATCATACACTTTGATAGGTTCAACATGAGAGACATATGAGTGAATACCATAAAACTTGAGCACTTGACCACGAGTGGATACACTTCTTCCCAAGCCACCAATAATATTCTTTTGATAATGTGACTTTTGTTGCAATCTTGAGGCTTGACGAGTCATGATACGAATTAGTGCATCATCGGCATTCTCATTTGGAGGAATATCCTCACCATTTCCTTCATCAAGCCCATGATATATATGGAGTGGATTTCTTGGTGAAGAGTCACCAAAATCATTTCCACCATTATCATTGGGTGGATCTTGATCACTTTCTTGATGAATGGTATCAACTTGAAGGTCTTGTTCTTGTTCTTGGTCTACCATTTGATTGGTTGCTGATGTAGAGGGATCCACTTGCGTAGAGCAAGTCCCATCCTCATTTGCCACAAGGTGTACCTCAATGGGTATAAGTGGACCTATACCCATTCTTACTATGGCTATGGAGGAAGGTTCATCACCTACATCATCACAATCAATTTGCTCCACTTGGGAGCCATTATCCTCATGAAACTCTACATTCATAGATTCTTCAACACGCCCGATGGATATGTTATAGACTCTATAAGTGTGAGAGTTCGTGGCATAACCAACAAATATGCCTTCAAAAGTTCTAGGATCAAATTTAGACAATCTAGTCCATTTAATGTAAACTTGACATTTACACCCAAAAACTCGAAGATACTTGAGTTTGGGTTTGTTACCGGTTAGGAGTTCATATGGAGTCATACCAATCATTAGACGAAGGAAGAGGCGGTTAGATAGATGACAAGCGGTGTTGATAGGTTTGACCCAAAAGATATATGGGGATTTGAACTCGGCCATCATAGTTCTTGCCATATCAATAAGTGTGTGATTCTTCGACTCCGCTACACCATTTTGTTGAGGGGTGTACGCAGCGGAATATTGATATCGTATCCCCTCTTCACTCAAGAATTCATCCATGGTGTAGTTCTTGAACTCGGACCCATTGTCACTCCTAATTGACAAGATCTTGGTGTCATATTGGCGTTGCACTTATGTGGCCCAAGATATGAACCTTTCTTGAGTCTCATGATGACCCACAAGTATAGGGGGCGTATCGTAGTACTTTCGATAAATAAGAGTGTCAAACCCAACGAGGAGCAGAAGGTGTTGACAAGCAGATTGGATAGAGGATTCACTGTAAACACTAGCAAACGGGTTTTTGGTGATTTTTGATATAGCATATAAATAAAGTGCGAGTAAATAAAGTGCAGTAAATAATATTGCAGTGCCTGTCCAAATCCTTCTGAGAGCAAAGGACAAGTCGGTTGTGTTACTTATGACTACCAAACGTTCTCGAGGACACATGGGAATTTCGTCAAGTGCTTTAGCTTCGTTACAGTTGATTAATATCCATTGGTTCGTGAAGTGTTGTGTGGGTGAACCTATGATAATGCACCGCCCAAATAGGACTAATACATACTTGTGATTATACCCCTCGCAAGCATCCGCAAATACAAGAAAGTAATTAAGATAAATCTAACCACAGCCTTAAAACCCCGGGATTCTATGCTCCCTCGTGCATTGGTTTCCTAATGGGGGTTTAGGATTCTGTCACTCCAGCCACACCACAATTAGTAGCCAAATACACAATGCATCCTCCTAGGCCCATAAAGGTTAAGTATCATGTAGTCGACGTTCATATGACACCACTAGAAGAATAGCACCACAACTTAAATACTGAACCATGAGATATTACTTCAATATAACTTCACTACTAACATCATGACTTCTCCCATGTCCTCAAGAACTAAATGAACTACTCAGAAGACATAATATGGATCATAATCAGAGGTTATATAATGGATGATAACAATCTGGTCATAAAGTGCTAACACCGATAAATCTGACAAGCATCAACTACTAACAAGTAATCCACACCGGGAGAGAGATCTAATGTAAAACAACGATAGATTCCCCTAATTGTTACATCGGGATGACGGTGGATAATGAGGGTGATGGTGTTGGTGGTGATGATGACGACGATGACGATCTTGATGATGCCTGAAGCGATGACGGTGACGATGCCGATGATTTCCCCTCGCCGGAGAGGAATTTCCCCGGCAGATTTCTCCCTGCCAGAGAGATTTTCTCTCTCGGGTGTTTTCCGCCCCGAGGCGATGGCGGAATAATTATTCGATGATGGTATGGGGCTTAGGGTTCCCTAGGGGTCAAGTACGCGAAAGATCTCCACCAGAGGTGGGCCAGGGTGGCCACACCATGTGGCGGGGCGGCCAAGAGGGGGGTGCACCACCCTATGGTGTGGGCCCCTGGTGGCCCCCTCCGGCTCTCCTCATGGCTCGATCCCTCTTCTGAACTTCTAAGATACCTCCGGTATCCCCCTCTTCTTATGATCTTCTGAAATAGGGTATCTTGACGGTGCGTTTTCCATCAGATTTCTGGTCCCGGTGTTTATACTCCAAAAATTATGAAACATGCAAAATAAGATCAAATAACATAAGGGATGTATCATAACATGAAATATATCGATGAATAACAGAAAATAACAATATAAAACGGTGATGCAAAATGGACGTATCAACTCCCCCCAAGCTTAGACCTCTCTTGTCCCCAAGCGAAACTGAACTCAGTAATCATGACCACATGTTTATGGAGTAAGGTGTCGATAAATGAAATACGGACAAGAGGCATCACATCTAATAATGAACAAGTCATTTTAGACAACAACTTCCTCTCATATAATCAAACTTGAAACTAGTAAAGTAATAATAAAGGTGCAAAAAGTAAATCACAATTGGTAAAGTCAAACTTCGTTCTTGGTCAGAGAACAATTAACAGTGTACTTATGTTTCGATCATAGTATTTTATACTAGAGCTATATTGCAGAGTTTATCATGCTCAATTATAACGGTCTCTTTGCAAAACATTTGTAACTTTTAAAGTGGTATTCAAGCATATAAAAGCATTTGCAGAAGCAAGGAAGAATAAAGAACATGATTGAGTAAATCAACATGTAGCTGGATGAATCACAACAACTAAAATGCTTGCTTAGACAGAAGGAAGTAGGTTTACTGACTCAACATAAATGTAAAAGATAGGCCCTTCGCAGAGGGAAGCATTGATCACTCATGTGCTAGAGCTTTTATTTTATAAAACAGAGGTATAAAAGTTGACACTCCTCCCAACCTTTCTTACACAAACCATGGCTAACTGAATCCTCGGGTGCCTGCCAACAATCACAAATCGTGGAGGAGTGTCTAAATTTTGAGAGGTGTATGTTTATGTCAACGAATGGCAAACTGAAAATACAATACGTCACAAGCCAACTAGACTTCACAAGAGCGGCTCCCATAGAAGGACGCAACTGGTATAGAAGGTCATCCCTCTTTCTCTTTTGTTTACACAATTATCCTTTGACTGATAAAACAGAGGCAAAAATAGTGAAGAGAATTTGTATTATTATTTGGGGCTGGGAACCTCGCTGCCAGCTCTTCTAGAATTTGGATAAGCGGATGAAGCCACTAGTCTAGTGTGTGAAATCCAATCAACAAGTGAGATAAAGATTCTCTATTTGCGTCCTCATGAGCTAAAACATGAGCTAAATTTTGAAGGTTTTAAAGGTAGCACACAAGCAATTTACTTGGAGTGGTGATGAAATACCACATATAGGTAGGTATGGTGGACACAAATGGCAAGGTATTGGGCTCAAGGTTTGGATGCACGAGAAGCATTCTCTCTCAGTACGGGTTTTTGGCTAGCAAGGTTGGGTTGCAAGCATAAGAGTTGAAGCAAAACAAAAAAACATATATGATAAAGCCAATCATGTAATCTTCCTTGAAGGTGCAAACAAACTTATTTGAGAATACTAAGCTTATTAGCTAACAAAGAAGAAAGAACATGGAATAATATATCTACATGCAACTCCCTCTTTTCTACTTAAGTATCAACGTATTGTTGCTATTGACCAATGCTAAGTTTGCCAAAACAAACTAGATTAATTTGAAGCTCCAAAATTGATACCAATACTAATAACAAGATCAATCACATAACAAAAATTGCAAACTAAAATAAAGTGAAACAAGTAGATGATGAAACTTCTCATTAATATTTCATTACGGCAACTCAAACCAAGGGATACAACGATAACCAACTAAGGAGCAACACTTCCATACTGCAAACCATCCTATATGATATTTCCTCTACTCACGATATGACTCTACTAAAAAGTTAAAAGGGTGAAAGATAAAAGTGATACTGCGACACTCCCCCAAGCTTGGAACAAGCCAAGAGGATGCCAATACCAATGACAAATCAATTTTTCGGTGGTGGTGGTGAATCCTTCTCATCCCCCGTCTTCCAGTGTAAAGACTCTCCATCCACAAATGATGACCTAGTCTCCAACATCCTAAAACTAGCAGCAGAGCTTATATGTTTAAACATGTTCTCATACTCATAGTTCTGGTTCTGCACATCATAGAGTTGTGCTTGCAAATCGTTGGTGGTCTTGGTGAGTGAGAAAATATCCTCCCAAAGTTTCAAATTCTCCTTCTTGTATTTAGCGATATGTTCTGTCTTTATCCCGTGGATGATCTCAACTTCACGCTCTGCCAACTTCTCGTACCTAAAAACTTCTTGCTCCAGCTCTTCCATCCTAGCTTCCAGACTGCCTTCTCCTTTTGGGCCCCGAACATCTTCAATCTGCACCTCCCATCCTTGAGCAGCAATTCTTTGGGATGCATCTTCAACTCGTTCATGTACGGGTTGACGACGTTCTCAAAGAAACTATCTTTGGGAGATCCATGAGAGGACATTGTGGCTGTAGATCTGAAGATGTAACCTGGCAGAAACAGCTCGAAACAGAAACACGACGAGAAAATGATATACGGACCTGGGGGGTTATATAGCAAAAAATATACGTAACGAAAGGAAAGTCCAGGTCGAAAACGAGTCGAAGAGGGGCTCCGAGGCGCCCACACCATAGGGTGGCGCGGCTAAGGGTGGGTCTGGGCCCCCTCATGGTGTGGTGCCTCCGGGCACCTTCTCCAACTCCTCTTCGTCTCGGTATTTTTTATATTTTCCAAAAACTGATAATTTATAACTAAAAAGGTATTTCGCGAACTTTTTATTAACAGAACTGTTACCTATTCCAAAACAGACTCTGCAGATTCTGGAATCTTCCGCCTAATGAACTTCTCTGGAGTTATTACTTGAATAACATCAACATCTTCATCATAGGAATCCCCCGAAATATAATGTTTGAGTGTTTGTCCATCTACCACTTGTGTAGTGTTATCTTTGAGGTAAGAAATTTTTATTGCACCCGAATGATAGACTTCTTCAATAATATAAGGTCCTTCCCATCGGGAGAGTAATTTTCCTGCAAAAAATCTGAGACGAGACCGATACAATAGAACTTTCTCACCAACATGAAAATCTCTTTTAAGGACTCTTTTATCATGCCATTGTTTAACTTTCTCTTTAAAAGAGCTTGGCATTTTCATAAGCTTCACATCTCCATTCATCAAGATGATTCAAATCAAGCATTCTTTTCTTACCAGCAAGTTTAAAATCTTTATTTAATTCTTTCACTGCCCAATAAGCTTTGTGTTCTAATTCTAAAGGAAAGTGACAAGCTTTTCCATAAACCATTTTATGGGGAGACATACCCATAGGATTTTTATAAGAAGTTCTATAAGCCCATAAAGCATCATTCAACTTATCTGACCAATTCTTCCTACATTTATTAACAGTCTTTTGCAAGATAGATTTAATTTCTCTATTTGATTATTCTACTTGCCCACTGGTTTGAGGATGATAAGTTGAGGCAATTCTATGACTAACATCATATTTAGCAAGGGTCTTTCTAAAACCACCATGAATAAAATGAGAACCTCCATCAGTCATAAGATATCTAGGAACACCAAACCTAGGGAAAATAACATCCTTAAGCATTTTTATTGAGGTCTCACCATCATCACTTTTAGTAGGTATAGCTTCTACCCACTTAGTAACATAATCAACAACAACAAGAATATGAGTATAACCATTCGAAGGAGGAAAAGGACCCAAAGTCAAATCCCCAACAATCAAAAGGTTCAATAACAAGAGAATAACTCATAGGCATTTCATTGCGTCTAGAAATATTTCCTACTTTTTGACATTCATCACACGATAAAATAAATTTACGTGCATCTTTAAAGAGAGTAGGCCAATAGAAACCTGATTGTAGAACCTTCTGTGTGGTTCTATCTCCAGCGTGATGTCCTCCATAAGCACTACCATAGCAGTTCTTCAATATTTCACATTGTTCATGATCTGGAACACATCTTCTCATAATACCATCTACTCCTTCTTTATATAAATGTGGGTCATCCCAAAAATAATGCTTCAAATCATAGAATAATTTTCTTCTTTGTTGAGCTTTAAATGTTGGAGGCAAATACTATGAAACAATAAAGTTAGCATAATCAGCATACCATGGACTATCTTAGGTCTTTACCTTTATTGCAGCCAACTGTTCATTTGGAAAACTATCATTAACAGGAATAGGATCAAAAGTAATGTTTGCCAATCTAGACAAGTTATCAGCAACAAGATTTTCAGCACCCTTCCTATCCACAATATGCAAATCAAACTCTTGTAAAAGCAACACCCGTCTAATAAGCCTAGGCTTAGCATCTTTCTTTTCCATAAGGTATCTAATAGCAGCATGATCAGTATGAATAGTAACCTTTGAGTCAACAATATAAGGTCTAAACTTGTCACATGCAAAAACTACAGCTAAGAACTCTTTTTCAGTAGTAGCATAATTATTTTGAGCAGCATCAAGAGTCTTACTAGCATAATGAATAACATTCAAGTTCTTATCTATGCGCTGCCCAAGGACAACACCTACAGCAAAATCACTAGCATCACACATAATTTCAAAAGGTAAATTCCAATCAGGTGGTTGAACGATAGGAGCAGTAGTTAAAGCCTTCTTTAAAGTTTCAAAAGCTTCCTTACAATCATCATCAAAAACAAATGGTACATCTTTTTGAAGAAGATTAGTAAGAGGCTTTGATATTTCAGAGAAATCTTTAATAACCTCCTATAAAAACAGCATGGCCAAGAACACAACGAATACCTTTAACATCCCTGGGACAGGGCATTTTCTCTATGGCTTCCACTTTAGCTCTGTCAACTTCAATACCTCTTTCAGAAATTTTATGTCCAAGAACGATTCCTTTATTAACCATAAAGTGGCATTTCTCCCAATTAAGAACAAGATTAGTTTCCTCACATCTATGCAAAACTTTATCAAGATTGTGCAAACAATTATTAAAAGAAGTTCCATAGACGGAAAAATCGTCCTTGAGTACTTCCACAATTTCTTCACAAAAACCATGAAAAATAACAGATATGCATCTTTGAAAAGTAGCAGGAGCATTACACAACCCCAAAGGCATACGTATATAAGCATAAGTACCATAAGGACAAGTAAAGGTTGTTTTCTCTTGATCTTTCTTCGTAACAGCAATTTGAGAAAACCCAGAATAACCATCAGGAAAGCAAAAATGAGTTTTCTTAGACAACCTCTCTCGCATTTGATCAATAAAGGGCAAAGGATAATGATCTTTATTAGTAACTTTATTAACCTTTCTAAAATCAAACACATTCTATAGCCAACCACTACTCTTTGTGGAATGAGCTCATTGTTTTCATTAGGCACAACGGTCATTCCTCCCTTCTTAGGGACACAATGCACAGGGCTCACCCATCTACTATCATCAATAGGAAAAATAATACCAGCATGAAGGAGTTTTAATACCTCATTTCTTACCACTCCCTTCATCTTAGAAATTAAACGGTGTTGATGTTCAACAACTGGCTTTGCATCAGGTTCAATATTAATAGCATGCTGACATATAGTAGGAGAAATTCCCTTCAAATCATCAAGAGTATATCCAATAGCTCCACGGTGTTTCTTCAGAATTCCCAATAATCTTTCCTCTTCTTCACCTGAAATTTTAGCACTAATAATAACATGATAGATTTTCTTATCATCAAGATAAGCATATTTAACATAATCAGGCAAAGGTTTTCAACCAAAGACATGATCCTCCTTGGGTGGTAATGTTGTACCTAAGTCTTCCACAGGTAAATTGTGTTTCAGTATCACCGGCTGACGAAGAAGAATATCAGCAATCTCATTTCTCTCTTCCATAAAGACATCAATCTCGTGATCCTCCATATGTTGCTGCAAAGCATTGTTAGGAGCAAGAGCAATAGAAGCAATTTGTTCAATTTTAAAATTCTCATCACGCAGTTTAGATTCATAAGGTGCTCTAGCAAATTTGGAGAAATTGAACTCATAAGATTTTCCATCAAATTTAGTCAAAATCTTCTCTCTTTTACAATCTATAATAGCACCACAAGTGTTCAAGAAAGGTCTACCAAAAATAATAGGACAAGTCTTACTAGCAGCACTACCAAGTACTAGAAAATCAGTGGGGTATTTAGTCTTACCATACAAAACTTCCACATCTCTAACAATACCAATCATAAAGACAGTTTCTTTATTAGCAAGCTGAATAACCACATCAATATCTTCAAGCTCACAAGAACCTATTTCATGCATAATTTCTCTATAAATCTCATAAGGTATAGAACTAGAACTAGCACCAATGTCACACAAACCATAATAGAAATGATCACCAATCTTAACAGAAAGCACATGAACACTAGTTTTCTTAGGTCTACGAGGATGGGAAACAATATCACAAGAATCCTCACAAAATACAATGTGTTCATCCTCCACATTTCCACAAACAAGATCTTTCACTATTGCTACAGCAGGTTCAACAGTTATTTGTTCATCAGGTTCAATAGATTTCTTATTACTCTTACTAACCACACAAGCCACCATAGAGTGTTATTTCACCTTAGCAGGGAAAGGCATGTTTTCAACATATGGCTCAGGAACAACATGATTAACAACATGCACTTCTATATTACTAGCAGGAACAATATCTTTATAAGGTGCATGATACTTGTGATATTTTTTTTAGGAATATCAAGATAGGAGGCAAAAGCTTTAAGACAATTTGCAAAGATTTGAGAATCAAGACCACAAACAACACTAACATCATAGAAATCATTGGTTCCCATAAAAGATTTAATGCATTCATAATCATAATTTATACCTGACTTTCTACCTTTGTCGTTCTCCCATCCTTCAGTGTTTTCTTGAATACGGTCAACAAGATCCCATTTAGCTTCTTCCTTCATACGTGTGAATGATCCAGAACAAGAAGCATCTAATAAATCCTTATCATGAAGAGAAAGCCTTGCATAAAAATTATTGATAACAATATTTCTCGAGGGTTCATGAACGTGGCATTTAAGCATTAATAACTTCATTCCCCCCACGCTTGGGCAATACTCTCTCTCTCATGAGGCCAGAAAATATAGATTTGATTCCGGTCTTGATGAATCTCACTAGGAGGATAGAATTTAGAATAAAAGAGAGGAACAATTTCCTCCCATCCAATAGAATCACCATTTTTCAATAATTTGAACCATTCATCGGCTCTTCCTTTCAGCGATAAGGAAAGTAATTTCCTTTTAACTTGATCCATTGTAATACCTGCACACCTGAATAAATCGCATAATTCATGTATAAAGAGCAAATGATCACCGGGATGGACAGTTCCATCACTGTAATAGCAGTTATCCATAACACGTCCAACAATTTTCATAGGTATTTTATAAGGATCTAATTCAGCAGAAGACAGCTTACCAACTACCCTAGTAGCAACGGTAGAAGTACCCCTAAATAGAGCACCAAAATTATTATCCATAATGAAATAAAATAGTAGACAAAAATAAAAACAACACTTACATTAAAAGTTTCTCTTACCAATTCCACTTACCAATAGCGCTTCACTCCCCGGCAACGGCGCCAGAAAATAGTCTTGAGGACCCACAAGTATAGGGGGTGTATCGTAGTACTTTTGATAGATAAGAGTGTCAAACCCAACGAGGAGCAGAAGGTGTTGACAAGCAGCTTGGATAGAGGATTCACTGTAAACAGTAGCAAACAAGTTTTTGGAGGTTTTTGATATAGCAGATAAATAAAGTGCGAGTAAATAAAGTGCAGTAAATAATATTGCAGCGAGTGTCCCAATCCTTTTGAGAGCAAAGGACAAGTCAGTTGTGTTACTTATGACTACCAAACGTTCTCGAGGACACATGGGAATTTCTTCAAGTGCTTCGCTTCGTTACAGAAGATTAATATCCATTGGTTCGTGAAGTGTTGTGTGTGTGAACCTATGCTAATGCACCGCCCAACTAGGACTAATACATACTTGTGATTATACCCCTCGTAAGCATCCTCAAATACAAGAAAGGAATTAAGATAAATCTAACCACAGCCTTAAAACCCCGGGATTCTATGCTCCCTAAGTGCATTGGTTTCCTAACGGGGGTTTAGGTTTCTGTCACTCCGGGAACACCACAATTAGTAGCCAAATACACAATGCATCCTCCTAGGCCCATAAAGGTTATGTATCATGTAGTCGACGTTCACATGACACCACTAGAAGAATAGCACCACAACTTAAATACTGAACCATGAGATATTACTTCGATATAACTTCACTACTAACATCATGACTTCTCCCATGCCCTCAAGAACTAAACGAACTACTCATAAGACATCATATGGATCATAATCAGAGGTTATATAATGGATGATAACAATCTGGTCATAAAGTGCTAACACCGATAAATCTGACAAGCATCAACTACTAACAAGTAATCCACACCCGGAGAGAGATCTAATGTAAAACAACGATAGAGGACCCTAATTCTTCGATGATGGTATGGGGCTTAGGGTTCCCTGGGGGTCAAGTACGCGAAAGATCTCCACCAGAGGTGGGCCAGGGTGGTCACACCATGTGGCGGCGCGGCCAGGGGGGGCGCCACCCCATGGTGTGGGCCCGTGGTGCCCCCCTCCGGCTCTCCTCGTGGCTGGCTCCCTCTTCTGAATTTCTAAGATACCTCCGGTGTCCCCCCTCTTCTTCTAATCTTCTGAAATAGGGTATCTCGATGGTTCTTTTTTCCATCAGATTTCTGGTCCCGGTGTTTATTCTCCAAAAATTATGAAACATGCAAAATAAGATAAAATAACATAAGGGATGCATCACAACATGAAATATAACGATGAATAACAGAAAATAGCAATATAAAACGGTGATGCAAAATGGACGTATCATCTCACTCTTCTTGATATAGAATACCCAAGTGTATATTGTATAATCATCAACAATCACCAAACAATACTTTTTTCCACCAAGACTATCATATGTGGGAGGACCAAATGGGTCCATGTGAATAGGCTCAAAGGGCCTTGTTGTGGATATGATTGATGTCTTGGGATGGTTCTTCTCATGCATTTTTCCGGCAATACAAGAGCTACAAGGGTGATCTTTGTAAAAATTCACACTTGTTAGTCCTACCACGTGATCACCCTTCACAAGAGTTTGTAGGTTACTCATACCGACGTGGCCCAAGCGGCGATGCCAAAGCCACCCCACGTCGGATTTAGCCATTAGACAAGTGGCGATATATGTAGTTTCTTTCGAGAAATCCACTATATACATACCGTTTTCAACAAATCCAACAAAGGCTACTTTAAGAGAGATGGTGTGAAGAACAAGCACGTGATGACGCCCAAATACACATGTAAAATTGCATTCACGAAGTTGCAAGACAGAAATGAGATTATAGCCAAGGGACTCAACAAGGAGGACTTTCTCAATGGATGAATCCGGAGAAATGCCCACCTTGCCATGTCCAATACCTTAAGTTGTGAACCATCGCCAATAGTTGGAGCTTTAAGTAATCTAACACTTCCTTGCTTCCGGTCATGTGTGCGGAACAACCACTATCAATCATCCATGATGTTCCACCGGAAGCACAACCCTACAATGAATCAAATTCTTGTCTTAGGTACCTATTTTTCGATGGGTCCTTTCTTGTTAGTCACAAGGGTCTTAGGGACCCAAATAGCATACTTGTAATCATCACCATATGAGGTGCCAAAATATTTTGCATAAACATGACCATCAATAGATTTAAGAAGCACATAAGATGGGTTGTACTTTCCCGCAAAGTTGTTGTGAGTAGTAGTGTTCCTAGAAACAATACTCTTAGCAATTATATCAAACTCATATTCGTCATTAGCCAACTCCCAATCCTTCACAAAAACAATAGAGTTAGTGGAGGGAGTTGACTTCTTCTTGTAGGCCACCTTGGACGTGGAACCAAAACCAAGGCCTTCCTTGCCAATAACTCTCTTTTGACTACTCAGAAGATCATTAAGCTTCTTTTTCCCTTGGATGCACGTGGCAAGACCTCTGTTGTGTTGGGCCTTCAACCTATTGTTCTCCTCAATGATAGTTTCCTTGACACACAAAGGGTTAGTAGCACAAGAGTTTGCATTTACATTTTTTTAACCCTTTTAAGGTCTTGAGCTCATTTGAAATTGTTCGGTGATCAATTTAATCTTATAAAAATCCTTAATTAGCTCATTGCAACCTGGGTTAGTTGCATCATTTAAGGCCATGAATTTCGTTACCTTAGAAAAAGCATGCTCACAATCAAGTTCTACTTTAGCTATTTCAATTGCAAAGGTATCCTCTATGCTTTTTCTAAGGCAATGTGATTCATCTATAGCTTTCTCAAGCTCCTCAATTTTACTAGCATCATCCCGGGCAAAGTTTTCAAGTAATGTTATTCTCTCCTCATGTTCATCAAGGAGGCCATGTGCCTCGCTTAATTGATTCATGAGAGAGACAAAGATATACTTAGTTTCTCCTTTTAATTTCTCCACAAAGTTTGTCAATGGGTTTTCCTCAACACAATTTAATAGTGAAGGAGTAGAAGAATTTGCATGTTTGAGTGTAGTAGTCACCTTTGGGGATATACCCTTGGCCATGAAGCACTTGTGAGTCGAGGGACCCTTGTTGTCATTAGGGTTGGATAAGAGAGAGATTAAGTTAGGAGGTAAGACACCCTTAGCCATGACTGCCATACCTACTTGTTCATCATCACCATCACTCTCTTCACCACCGGACATGTACTCAACTTCTTTTGCAATCAATGCCCGAGGAGGGCCTCTCTTGATGAAGTTCTTGGACTTGGGAATGAAGGTGGATTTCTTGATAAGTCTTCCACCATTTTCAATTCTACTCTTGAAGGGGCACTCGGCAACAAAGTGCTCGGTATATCCACAATTGAAGCAAGTCCTTGCCTTCTTCATGCTTGAGACTTCCTTTCCCTTGTTCTTGGTGGCATTTGACCTAAAATCTCCCTTCTCCCACCACTCGTGTTGAGCAAGGGCCAAGCATTCTTCATGTGATGTCTTCATATCTTTCTCGGAGACCTCATGTGTGGAACCACCATCATCACTTGAGTCATTTACTTCATGGGGAGTGACCTTGGCCTTTGATAGGTCGAAAACGTATCTCCTTTTCAGAACAATTTTCTTATTGTTTTCCTCTAAACTTGTGTGTTTTGAATGCAACTAACACGGACTAACGATGTTTTCAGCAGAATTACCTTGTTGTCTCGTTTTTTATGCAGAAAAATCAACTTTCGGGAAATTGCCCAGAAAAGACCCCATTGGTCTTAAAACACTGGAAAACCCCGGGAGCTAGAAGGGGGCCAGGAGAGGGGCGAGAGGGGGGCACACCACCCCTTGGCGCACCCCCCAGGTCGCGCCACCTGGTGGTGTAGGCCACCCAGAGACCCTCTCGGGCTCCCCTTTCGACTACATATTGCCTCCAACCCTAAAACCCGAGGGGGGTTGTCATATTCCACAGAAACACAACAGAGCGCTGCCGCCACCCCGAACCTCGATTCGAGGATCAGAAGTTCCTGTTCTGGCACCCTGCCGGGACGGGGAATTGGAGGAGATCATCGCCATCGTCATCACCAACGCCTCTCCATCGACCATCCATGTTTCCCCCATCCATGTGTGAGTAATTCCCCCGCTGTAGGGTGGAGAGGATGGTAGGGATTGGATGAGATTTTTCATGTAATAATGTCGTGATTGTTAGGGCATAGTGCCTAGTATCCTCTATTAGTGCTATTGACATTGTTGCAACTTGTTATGCTTAATGCTTGTCACTTTGGGCCCGAGTGCCATGATCTCAGATCTGAACATGTTATTGAATCACGATGATAATTATTGTTTCTTGATCATACCTGAAAGTTGTTTACACATATCGTTGTCCGGAACCCGAGGCACCGAAGTGACAAAAATTGGGACAACAAGAGGGGATGGCTGTGATGTGAGGATCACATGTGTTCACGGAGTGTTAATGCTTTGCTCCGGTGTTCTATTAAAATGAACACCTTAATTACCAGTAGTTCCCTTGAGGCCCCTTTGAAAACGGGATGGTAGGACAAAAGATGTTGTGCAAGTTCTCATTGCGAGCACGTACGACTATTTACGGAACACATGCCTATGGTTACTTAGTGCTTGAATGCTTTATCTTATTTATCTGCAATGCCGATGTCTTGATTATTATATGAACTATCTTATCCATGCAACGCCCGTTCATCTATCCCTATCCCTACAGTATTTAATTTTGATGTTTACTTCAAACACTTCTGCTACTGTTTTCATTTCACTGTTGTTATTATTTCACTACCGTTGCTACTATAAAACTGTTACTACTGATAAACCACTGCGAACAAGTCCACTTTCAGGTTCAGGTGAATTTACAACTCACTTGTTAAGGCTCACAAATATTATTTGGCTCCCCTTGTGCCGAATCAATAAATTTGGGTTTTACTTCCCTCGAAGACTATTGCCCCTATACTTGTGGGTCATCTTGACTATTTTCTGGCGCCGTTGTCGGGGAGCATAGCTTTATTTGCGAGCTCACCGGAGAGTACTATTATCTACTGCCAATCATTCATCATGGGTAAGACTCGTGATGGAAAGCTTCCTATATTACCATCCACTACAAGAAGAGGTATAACTCTGAACACCTCTGTTGCTCTTGATTCACCGTCTGTTATGAGTAAGCTGCTTACACCACCACATACACATGCTACACGTGCTACTTCTGCTGAATCTGAAAATACTTCTGATACTTTTGATGATGCTTCTACTGTGCTTGATGAGAGTGGATCTCTCGGTTCTTTCTTAGATGCTACTATTGCTAAAAGCTAAAAATATTGCAAACACTGAAACTCCTGAGAAAAATCCAATTACTCCTGCTGTTTCACCTGCGCTTAGAGAGAATCCTAGTGATGATTTTGATGATTCCTATATTGAAATTAATGATGATCTTATTGATGAAATACATGCTATGAAGGATAGAGATGCTGCTATAAGTCTTATTGAAAGTCGTGCTATTAAATATAAATTATCTCCTGATGCTAAGTTTGCCACTTCTCCCATTGATATTAGGGATAAGGATTATGATTTCTCTCTTGATTTATATTATATATCTATTGTTGAGAAAGAACCTTTTTTTGGTACTGAAAATGAAAGTGCTATGAAACATATGATTGAGCTCTCCTCTTTGAGTAGTTTATTCTCTGATGAGTTTAAGAAACGTAGCTACTTTGTTGCTAAAATATTCCCTTTCTCATTAAAAGATGAAGCTAAAACTTGGTTTAATAATTTGTCTCCGGGAACTATTGATAGTCCTATTGGTTTGGTTAATGTTTTCTTTCAGAAATATTTTCCTGCTAGTGCTCAACATGCTGCTTTACAAAATATATTTAATTTCAAGCAATTGGAAGAAGATAAATTGGATGTATCTTGGACAAGGTTCTGTTCTTTAGTTAGGTCTACACCTGGGTATAAGCTAGAAAATAATGAACTTCTTGATATATTCTATAATGGACTAACTGTTTAATCTAGGACATACCTGGATAGTTGTGTTGGTTGTGTTTTCAAGCAAAGAACTCCAGATGAAGCTGAGGAATTAATGGCTAAATTAAGCCAAAATCATGATGATTGGACTATGGTTGAGCCTGAGCCGGCCCTTACACCAACACCAACACCCAAGAAGAGGGGAATGATTGAATTAAATGATGAAGTGATGAGAGAAGCCAAGAAATCTCATAAAGAGAGGGGTATTAAATCTGAAGATGTGAAGAATCTTCCACCTATAGAAGAATTATGTAAGCCAATCCCTCACTCATCCACCATTGAGGTACACTCTCTCCAATATTTTGATGGTAGAGATATTCCCTATAATAAACATCATGATCAATGTTTAGATGAATTTGATAATTATGTTATCAAGAAAGATAATTTTAATATGCTACATAAGATTCTTTATATCCCGAGGGACATCCTAAAAGAATTGAACAAGATTCTCAGCAAACTAATAATAATGTTATTCATACTAAGAAGAAAAAGAAGAAGAAACATAAAACTGCTGTAGAATCCTCTGAACTTGCTAAAGATCCTAATAGTATATCTATCTTTGATGCTGAAACTGAAAGTGGTAATGATAAAAGTGAAGCTTCTGATAAACAAGAACATGTAGCTGAACCTGAAAACAAAATAAAACTGCAATGTACACTAAGGAAGATTTTATTGCTAATAAACATAGTAATGAGAGAGAACATTGGGTACAAAAACCAATGCCTTATCCTAATAAGAAACACAAATCAAAAGAAGAAGAATATCACAACAAGTTTTGTGAATGGATGAAACCTTTGTTCTTGCAAATTCCTTTAACTGATGCTATTAAATTGCCTCCTTATGCAAAATATATGAAAGATATTGTCTCTAACAAAAGGAATATTCCTAATGAGGAAATTTCCACTATGCTTGATAATTACTCTTTTAATGACAAGGTTCCTGAGAAGCTTGGAGATCCTGGTATACCAACTATTCCCTGTTCTATTAAAAATAATTATGTTGGAACTGCTTTGTGTGATTTGGGAGCTGGAGTTAGTGTCATGCCTTTTACTCTCTATAAAAGACTCCTCTTAGAAAAATTGATACCAACTGATATATCTTTGCAAATGGCTGATAAGTCTACTGCTATTCCTGTGGGTATATGTGAGGATGTTCCTGTTCAAGTTGCTAATAATTGTCTGATATTAGCTGACTTTGTTGTGTTGGAAATGCCTGAAGATGATAATATGTCTATTATTCTTGGAAGACCTTTTCTTAATGCTGCAGGGGCTGTTATTGATTGCAATCAAGGAAAAGTTACTTTTAATGTTAATGATAAAGAGAACACTGTTTATTTTCCCAAGAAGATTGATAAGAAATATGGTCTAAATTCCATTGAAAATATTGAGGCCATCAAGATTGGAGAATTTTATTGCCCATTCCAGTACCACCAAAAGAATATGAAATTATTATGATTGGGACTATGTCTATCAAGGTTGAGGTAACATAATTATTTAGTGATTAGCAAAGTTTTGCTTCATATGAAAATTGTTCTGGTAACAAGACTTGATCACCCTTGTTAACAAAATGATTTTGAATGAAGAGGACAATGTTTTCACAATGTTTTCACCTTCCCCATTATGTTTTCATCATGTTTAATTCTGTTATCACATTGCTACTTGAGTACAATCATGTTTTCCACCATCCTTATGCATGTTTTCCTAATGTTTTCACCCTGATTGCTAAGGTTATGCATGTTTTCACCACCCATACTTTTGTTTTCACCACTACCACCTTTGTTTTCTTTGGATATTTTTCCATTGGAGTGTCATAGAACCTATGTAGTTCTGGTTTTGTTTTTGTTTTCACCTTTTTTTCTGGTTATTATTATTTATTAAAATTCTGAAAAAGTCCGAAAAATAAAGTTTCTCGAAAAATTTCATTAAAATTATAATAAATTTTTACGTCAAAATGAGGCAAAGAGCCACTCGGGAGGCTCCAGGGGGACCCACCAGTCAGGCACACCATGGGGTGGCGCGGCCAGCCCCTGGTGGCCCAGCACATGGTGTGGGGCCCCCTGGCCCTCCACTAACTCTCTCCCCTGCCAAAGTCTTCTCTCTCACCTCCCAAACTGAAAACATTTCCTGGAAACTGTGTTCTTGCTGTTCTTCCTCTGGATTTTCGTTCTCCTTCTTCAGCCCATCATTTGTGCTGAAATTTGGTGTGTTTGATCTCCGGTATATGACTCCTCCGATGATCCAAGTAGAACTTTGTTTAGTGAAGTATTTCTTGAGTATTTTGGTACTGTAGGTGACAACTTATGTGAGTTTGCATGCTTGATTTGAGTAGAAATAATGTAGTTTTGTTGTATGTTTAGCTCTCATATAAGTCCCTATGGTTGTTTCCACCTTATAGTTGTTTGAAATTAATTTTTGTGATGATTGTTGAAAATTTTCAAAGATGGATAGTTATAATTTTGGAGAGATATTTAGGAGTGATGCTCCTAGAAGGACAAGTCCCTCATGCTCATCCACTTCAGTGATGCCATCATACAATGAATACGTTATGGCACCAAGTATTGACGATGCGGGAGGTGATGGTATCGTTAACCCATCTAGCTTTCCTTGCATTACATTTTTTAGAAGTGCAGGTTTATTAGATGACTTTCGTATGCTTATTGAAAGAGTTGGTCTAACCAACTTTATGGAGGATGAAAGCCCTCAATATGCCACTCTCACAAAAACTTTTGTTGAGAGCTTTAAATTTCAGAACACACATTTTGGTCCAACTGTTGCATTCAAGTTATATAGTAGTCTTGTTTCTTTGTCCTTGGTAGATTTTTGTGCTATTATAGGTATCAACGCCGTCGAGACAGCGAGTAGGATTCAGGATAAACCATCAGACCTCCAGGGGCTCTACCGAGAAATCACCAATGTTGACGGTCGTTCATCCCAACATGGGAAGATAAGGAACATTCCACTTCCTGCTCTTAGATATTTCACTTACTACCTTGCTACTGGCATCCTTGGTAGGGAAACACGAGTAATATTTCTAGTTATCACCTTGCTTTTATTGATGCTGCACTGAACCATATCACGAAGTATAGTCTTGGTGCGCTTGTTGCACGTCGTCTTGCTGCTACTGGGCCTATTTTTGGGGGCATTATCGCTACACGTGTAGCATCTGCTTCGAATGTTTCCATTACCCCTAATGAAGAAAGAATTACTCCATATAGGCTTAATCTCGTTGCCATGAAGTTCCATCACTTTGTTACTGCTAACTCTACCGCTGAACGTTTAGTATATAGAGTTTTATATATAGATGGAGAGGAGCGAAAAGTTACTTTGTCGCGGCCTGTTTTGTTTAAGATTGATAGGTCACCATGGACGCTCTCTAAGGAGCAGGTAGAAGTGTATCTGAGCACCACGGAGTTTTACAGGCAGCAGGAGAGGCGAGACGCGCCTCCAGAGGACTACAACACGCAGTACACTGGCGCATCCTCGAGCACATATCAGGAGGAGGGTTCCTCCTCAGCATACTACGGGGGCGCCACCTCATGGTCCCCTTGGTGATTTATCTCCACTTAGGCCAAAAGCCTAAGCTTGGAGGGAGGTATACCAACATCACACTTATTTATATATCATATTCGGTCGATTCTTTGTTTATCCATGTTTTCATTTCTTTCGTTTGTTTTTGTTTTCTTTCGTTTCTCTTTGTTTTATTGTTCTGTTCTTGTTTTCCAAAACACAAAAAGACCAAAAATATTTCTGTTGTTTCTCTTTGTTTGCTTCTTTAGTTTCTTTATTTGGTTTGCTTTTTTCTCTTGTTTCGGTTTAGTATTCAAAAATCCAAAAATATTTTGCTTTGATTGCTTGTTTCTTTCTGTTCTTGTTTTAATTGAAAAACCCAAAAATATTTGTTGTTCTTCTTTGGTTTTGTAAAGTTTGCTGCAGAGTTTAACAGTCGTCCGTGACTCCATTAGAGCTTGGTTTTCATTATATATTATTCGAGCCACAAGTGAAGAGAAACAATGACGATCTATGACAATTCAAGTTGTGGTGAGAGGTTGGTATGAACTCTATTTGTTTTCATTTTTGTACATATATCCATCCATGTGAGCATGCTTAGTTTGTTCATATAAGATATATGTGTTTTACGGAACACATGCCTATGGTTACTTAGTGCTTGGATGCTTTATCTTATTTATCTGCAATGCCCATGTCTTGATTATTATATGAACTATCTTATCCATGCAACGCTCGTTCATCTATCCCTATGCCTACACTATTTAATCTCGTTGTTTACTTCAAACACTGTTGTTGCTGTTTTCATTTCACTGCTGCTATTATTTCACTACTACTACTACTATAAAACTGTTATTACTGATAAACCACTGCGAACAAGTCCACTTTCAGGTGCAGGTGAATTGACAACTCACTTGGTAAGGCTCACAAATATTTCTTTGGCTCCCCTTGTGTCGAATCAATATATTTGGGTTTTACTTCCCTCAAAGACTGTTGCGATCCTCTATACTTGTGGATCATCAGCCTTCAAGGCAAAAGAGGTTCTCTTCATTCCATTTACACGGGCCGTGACATCATCGAAAGTTTGTTTCATGACCTTTAGAGTGATGAAGAGACCCAAAACGTCATCGGGGGGGTAGATCCAGGTAATCGTCCCTAGATTGCACATCCATCACCATATGTTCATTGTATGGAATCAAGGTGAGTAGAAATTTCTCCTTGACCCAATCCTCGGTACAATCCTTGAATCCACAATCTCTCATGTCATCTACTAGAGCTATTAGTCTTCTAAACATGTCTTCAATTTTCTTTCCATCCTTCAAATGAAAGTGTTCAACTTGTCTTTGGATGATTGACTTCTTGGATCGTTGAAGGTTGATGTTGTCGTCATACACATCAACAAGGTAATCCCAAGCTTTCTTTGCACTTGAGAAGGACCGGATGTGCTCGACTCCTTCTTTTTCCATTGCCATCTCCAACATGTGCATGGAATGAGCGTTGAGTTGCTCATCTATGATGTCACTTGAGCTTAAGTTCTTGGGGTCCTTTGGCTCATACCCCTTATCAACAATTCTCCATATTTGCATTAAAGAGCTACACATGTAAGACTTCATGGAAGCTTTCCAATTAGTAAAACGATTCCTTTCTATCATAGGGGGTGCACCAAGATGATTAACATTAGGAGCATTGTTATAAGCAAAGCCAAAGGAATTTCCATTGCTACCATTTCCAGGTGTCGATGTTGAGGATGCTTCCTTAGACGCAATGGGATTTCCATTTTCATCTAAGACAACATTCTCTCTAGAGTGATTAGATGAAGATGCCAATTCCTTTATTAGTCCCTCCATATTCTTCTCGGAGCTATCAATCATAGCTTGAATTAGCTTTCAAATACTGTCCATGGTGACAGGTTCATTAGCCATCCTCCTCTTTAGACGGTGAAGCCCTTAATAAAGATACGAAGCTCTAACACCAATTCAAAGATCGAAAGCATGATGTGAAAACATAAAGGTATTGGATAGAAAACAAGCATGGAGCATCAAAACTTATAGATAGGTTTGAGACGTATCAAGCATCCCCAATCTCAACTCCTGCTCGTCCTCGAGTAGGTAAGTGATAACAAAAATAATTTTTGAGGTGACATGCAGCCAACACAATCTTGATCAACATTATTGTAAAAGAATTTGTAAGCTGAGATCATAGTACTCTAAACACAGACATGATAGATATAATTCTAACAATGAAACTTAGCAATCATTTTGTATCATGAAAAGTAACACAAATAAAAGATCATGAATAATAATGCACTTGCAAGTTATACGTTCGTTTCGAGCATAAAGAAAACATAGAAAAGTGATATTTCGCTTGTCCTTAAAAGTGGAGCAAAACATAAATGTCAGGACACCTTCAAAGTTCAAGTGGATGAATACAAACAAATAATTTGAGAGCAAGTAATAACACATCCTGAATCAATCAATAATAATCTTTGGGACTGATGCACATTAAACTCAGAATGGAAACTACTCTCTTAATTGTGCATAAAGTTACAAGATGGAGACTCAACATAAAAGTAAAAGAAAGGTCCTTCGTAAAGGAAAGAAGGGATTAACTCATGTGTTATAGCTTTTTATTTTATAAACAGAGGTGTTGAAAACATTTTTTAGAGAGGTGTATGTTTATGTCAACGAATGGTAAACAGACAATATAGTACGTCACAAGCCAACTAGACTATACAAGAGCGGCTCCCATTGAAGGACGAATTGGGGTCAGAAGGTCATCCCTCTTCTCTTTTGTTTACACAGTTATGCTTTGACTGATAAATAAGGGCAAAAATAGTGAAGAGAATTTCATAGTAACCAATTTTGGGGCTAGGCACCCCGCTGTCAGCTCTTCTATCAATTTGGATAAGCGGGAGAGGTTAACTAGAGAGGCGGGTGAATTGGTTAACTACAATTTTTTTTCGATTTAACAAGATAGTGCTCAAATATAGATTGTCTAGATTATGCAACTAGGTGAACAATACTATATGTTGAGAAAATAAAACTAGCACAAGATATATATATGACTAATCTAGTAGCAACAAGTAAAGGTAAGTTGAGAGATAACCGAACACAATGACGCGTAGATGTATCCCGAAGTTCACTTCCCAATGGAAGCTAATTTCCATTGGAGCATTGCGGTGCCACCAAAGTGGAACACCGAGTAGCCCTCAAATGGCACACCATATCTCCTTCGACTCCTTCCACCGATGTGGAGAGGCTCGAATCATTATGTTGCCGCTGAGGTTGACAACTAGAATCTTTACACGAATGAGGCACACTCCACAACTTTGGAGGGTCCTCAACAAATCCCGGGAGCCTCCAAGACTCCGGGAAGCAAGATCCACGAGCACAAGAGCTTCGGGGATAACAACAAGGCTCCAAGCTCCAATGAGCTAGGAGCAACAAGGTTCTTGGCTCCAAAGAACTAAGAACAACAAGATCGGCTTTGTGGAGTTGTAGATCTAGATCTTCTCCTCCAAATCACAAGAGATCAATGGCTTTGGTTGGGTATTTGGGGAGATCCTTGAAGCTTGGATGTGTTCAACAATGGTGGAGAGAGAGAGAGAGCTTGTTTGACACATCCAAAAGGTAGGAGCCAGGAATCCCGGCCTGGAGCCCGGCCTGGCCGGCTGGGAGGCCGGTCTGCTATTCAAGGGACCCGGCCTGAGGAGCAGGGAACCCGGCCTCTGGCCCGGCCTGGGCCGGCTAGCCAGAGAGCCCGGCCTGAGGCGCAAAGTGCCCAGCCTGGGCCGGCGACTAGGCTGGCCACCACACAGAGCCATCCGGCATCTCGCCCGGCCTGGGCTGGCCATCAGGCCGGCTAGACGGACGCCCGGCCTAGGATGGCCACCCAACGGAGCCACCCGGCCTCTAGCCCGGCCAGGCCGGCGGCTAGGCCGGCCATGCAGTTTTGCCTCCTTCATCTCTCCCTTTGATTTCTTATTTCTCCTTCTTCTTTCTTTGATTCTTTTCTTCAACAAACAAGTGTTTTGACTTGTTTTCCTTTCTCCATTTTTGTGCTCTTATATCTTTGCATATTTATCATTCGTTTACTAGAACATTTAAGCACAATGGTCAAATACTTCCAAGTGTTGTAATCAAACAGCAAAACTAGGATTAAGGGTCATTTCCTTTCACTCTTCCCTAACCCTCTCTTTCCCTCCTTCCTCTCTCGCCGCCGCCGGTGAGGGATACCACGCAAAGCCTGCGCGGATCCGGTGGCGACAGGCATGTCCTTTCCCGTGCGTGTGAGGGGCGGAAAAGGGTCCCCTGGCCCACGACAGTGCTGTGTTGGCGCAAACTTGGCTTGGGTGGAGGCGTGGGGTCGCGGAGGCGTGGTTGACGGCATGGCGACGTGCATGGTGGTGGATGGTGTCTGGTAGGGGCGCCGACTGGTGCTGAAGGGTGGGGTGCTTATGGCGACCTGTCCCAGATCTGGGTCGGGCGAGCCCCGACCAGAGCATACCTATGTCGGATTCTTCCGGAAACTAGTGCTCCTCCATGCTTGCCTTGTGACTACGAGGGTCAGATCGGGACCAGGCGGGCCCAGATCCGATGGTGGGCCGATAGACCCGATTTTGGTCTTGCTCGAGGTGAAACTTGCGGGTGGAACAAAAGCGTTGTCCTTGCCTTGCTCGTTTCGCCTCCGCGTCCTGTTGATCCGACACCAACCTATCTTGTCCATGTCCTCGGATTGCCGTGGTGATTGGCATGCCGCCTTCCAAGTACGAGATGCATGTCTAGGGTGGCGACTCCGGAGGGTGGACTGCGTGGCCGGCTCTACGGCGAGCGGCGTGGCAGTGGTGATGGCTTCACTCTTTGGCCATGTGGGCAGTGAGGAGCGAGCGGTAGGGAATCCTGGCATTGTCGGTGCTTCGGCGATGGCGGCTTCCAGATCATGTTTTGGAGGTCTATTTTGATGGCATTGGACATGTCACAGTGTTATAGTGTGGTAAGAATGTTTTTCCGGGCGAAACCTCAACGCTACAGCGCTAGTGGTGGCGATGTCGGTAGGTGTCGTTTCCCTCTTGGGGTCGCCGTTGAGGTTACCTTTCCAGCGTTAGGGCTCCGGGTAAAAACCCTTACCGTTTCGGTCTCGACGACGACGACGTGTTGCGCTGTCACCTTGATGAGGGTGTCGTCGTGGAGCT